>OV702299.1:14317418-14942418 GCA_916181665.1 Avena sativa
AATTGTAAGTATATTTTCAGAAAAAACTTGCTACACATTCTGCCATATATGTTTTCTGCATGTATCTCCTTTTATGGATCAATCGGTGATGGGATTGGGTCGGAACACAGCGCTGACTGTTGGCTTATTTCTCATTCCTCTATTGTTAGATGGATTCAACACTAGTAGTAGTACTCGTTACTAGCAACAGCTCATGGATTTTGAACTTCCATGCATCTTTTCTCGTGCTAGCTTAAGATTACTGCTGCCCTGCTTCAACAATGCGGAAGGTTTGCTGACGCATTAAGAGCAGCAGGCCGTTTTCATAGAGATGTTATTGTTGACACTGTATTATTGGTGTTCAGTTAGCTTCAAGGGTGCGTAGCCCCATGTGTTTCATTCTGCACCCCCGATCTTGTGTACTAAGAGAGTAATCAGTACTACTCAGTGTACTTTTAAGTCTCAGGTTTCTCAGTTATCCATTGCACAAAGCAGCATACACTAGATAGATGTATATGGTCAAATGTTCATTCTGGTTACAGATGTGATCGCACAGGCTGTACTAAATTTTCCCCCATAGATTATAAGCTTAATATATAGCTGCTGAGTGACATGTTCTTGCGCATTCTCCTGGTGTTTCAGATTCTTGAGATGGACACATACAGATACCATGGCCATTCTATGTCAGATCCAGGCAGCACTTACCGGACTAGAGACGAAATTGCAGGAATAAGACAGGTCAAGATTGATTTTCATTCTCTGTGTGCAATTTATGTTCCACCACGTACAAAAGATTGCCAATATTAGTTGTCTATTGTGGCGATGTAACAGGAGCGCGATCCAATTGAGCGGGTCAGGAAGCTGGTATTGGCCCATGACTTGGCAACAGCCCAGGAGCTCAAGGTACTATGCACTGTAACCGGAAAATTAGAGGGCATATAAGGCCTAGAATGATGTCTGCTTTGGTGGATGGAACAAGAAGAGAAAATCTTAAGTAGCTGTATATATTATTTTTCCGCTATGACAATGTATTCTTTCTTTTAGGACATGGAGAAGGAAATTAGAAAGGAAGTTGACACTGCGATTGCCAAAGCAAAGGTCTGAAATGCAGCTAGATGTTTTTAAAAGCATTCTATTTTATTCAAAATAATTGTCCTTATCAGTGCCTTGCACACAATTTAATACCTGCAGGAAAGCCCAATGCCGGATGAATCCGAGCTATTCACAAATGTATATGTCAACGACTGCGGTCTGGAGGTAATAAAGCATGTAAAAAATTTACATAAACTAGATTCAGTGAGACCACGTGGATCAAAATTCTATCAGAACATTTAAGATGACACTCATTTAACATTGACGACCTGCCCCTTGTAGTTTAGCTCGAGATAACATAGTATTAGCTTCAAATAATAACCTTTAGATTGGGTAGGAATGGGATAATGCACGGTTAACTAATTATCTCTTTGCCATGATGCAGTCTTTTGGGGTGGACAGGAAGGTTGTGAGAACGGTTCTTCCTTAGGCTGGCAAACGAGAGGCCTGACTAGTTTATACAGGGATGATACATCCTGAGGAGACGTAATACAGATCATGGTGCCCTTAGTCATATTGTGTATTTTTCTGCCGCTAAATAAATCTGAATATGGAGATGCATCAACATTTGGATTCTGTACCGCATTATGTCGGAGGCAGCATTTATCAACTTTATATGGGTCCTGTTGCAGGAAAGCCCAATGCCTGAAGAAATTGAGATGCATCAGCAGAACTTCAGAATAGCTTTATTTGCCATGAGATTCCAAGTAATATAATCATTAAAAAACGATAAGTGGGTATTGTTGGTTTGTCCCAGAAGAGCGATAAATTGATCTAATTGTTCCTCGTAGAGAATGTGTTTTAAGCCCCTGCGTGCCCTTATAACCACCCAGCAGAGCCTTTCTTCCGCGAGATAATACAGACCTGGTTCGAGATCATAGGCGCCGCTGCCCATTAAGTCATCTGTATTTCCAAAGTAAGTAGTGCAAGGAAACATTGCCGTGTGATTGTGAAGAACATCTAAGAGAAAATCATGGCGATTTGTAAAGAGCCCATAACAGGACTTGCATGGAAAAGGGCCCGGTAGAGCCACCAAAATCCTGAAGAACATCTAAGGGGCACATTATTGCCCTTCAGTAGGTCTGCTCATACCCCAGAGACGCACCCAAACCTGTCAAGAATCCATTGAGTCCAGCTAACCATAGACACCAAATTTGAAGTCTCACTTTTTTCAACAAAAACACTCCACTATAGGAGTATAAAAATGAAACACCATTTTTCGTATACGAAACTTCTACATCATCGATCGCTAGCTAATTCTGAACAGTAGTGTTACTCCTCTTCTCCCCCTGTGGCCCAGTAATCTTGAACTGCTTCCAATGATTCAGAAGGTCTCTGAGCACATCCAGCTTCATCCTGAGCCCCGTGAGGCAGTTGCCGTGGAAGGTGCAGAGCTGCCGGAAGTCCTTCTTGGGCTGGCAGAAGCCACCGAAGTAGGCGGTGTCGACCAAATGCACCGCCACGTCGTGCTTCAGCGACAGGTCTTTCTTCACCTTGTCGAACACGTCCTGGTCATGCTTGCCCGGGTGCGCCAGCCTCGCCTCGTACCACCCTTTGAAGAAGGCGATTGTCCTGGCGCTCGGCCTCGCGTAGAGGAACCCGCCGTTGGCGTTCTTCCACACGTCGTACGGGTCTTGGCCGTAGAACTGGTCGCACGAGATGGCGATGTCGGCGCCCACCGGGATCCGCAGCAATGGGTTCCTGAACCACACGATGTCCATGTCCTGCAGGTTGACGAAACACACCGTGAGGTCAAGAAAAATATTATTAGGCGTCGCGGAGGTTCTATTATTTGGGCAGAGATGGACATGATGTATGCCCTGTGTTCACTGACTCACCGTGAAGACGAAGGCGTAGCCGAGCTCGAGGACGCGGGTCTGGAACTTGTTCCTGACCCACATCATCTCCAGGTAGGCCTTACTCATGTACGTCTGCTCCTCGGTGAAGTTGGTGGCGACGGCGAGCGGGTAGCAGAGCTGGTGCACCTCTTGGCACCGCCGGAACGACGTCTGGTCAACAGTGACGATGACGAGATGCTTGAGCAGGGGCTCCGTCTTGATACCCTCGCGGAAGCTCTCTAGGAAGAGATCCAACAACGAGCCAGGAGCCGCCCACGCCTCGTTTAAGGTCATCACGACGGTGTTGCCCGCCTCCATGGCTGCGCTCCTCAGCAGCCGAGGGAGGTCGTCGTCGTCGTCTCCCCGCAGAGTCGACGCATCCTGATGTCGCCGGCCGCCAGCCCGACCCATGAATCAGCCACAACTCTCAAGTTGACAACGAAAGAGGAAAAACAACACTGCATTACATACCATGCTGAGCTCATTGGCGCCGACGCGATCTGCTAGCTGAGCCGTGTTGCAGTTGCAGGCCAGTTGCTGCAGTTCGGCCGGGATGCCGCCCCCGCCGGCGGACGGGCAAAGCGATGGAAGTAACAGCACGATGCAGGCAGTGGGGATCGCTGCCCCCACAAGGAAGACCACGAAATCTCGCGTCATTCTGCGCCGTATGCCAAAATACGGCCGGATCTCGAAACCTTCGGCAATGTTATATCTCGGTAGTACTAGCAGATACTATTGGATTTGTGATTTGCCCTGTCCATAAATCTTGTCTCGGGATTCGTGTGTGCATTGACTTGGTAACTCTTTTGATTTTTTAACCACACTATGGCGCGATCCCGCTAACGGCAGGGAGCCTGCTTTGATGTACTCCCGTTAATCGCGCTCCTCCTGCTAATCGCGTGGACATTGTGGAGCCATCGCAAATTACCGTGGCTCCATGCTCGAGATGTTGGCATTTTCTTTACCATGCCATATAGTGGCGGACTTAGAAATCAGAGTCAATAATAGCTTAAAAAAACCTCCCGGGCCACTGCGCGTGGCAGCTCTAGAGGGTCCAAAAAACCTAGACCCAGCCGCTCATGGGCGGGCACAGGCTATTTGCAATGGGTATTCAAAGTTTTTTTTTAAATCCAATACAAAATCTATAGTCTAAAAAATTGTAGAGAAATTACATGAAAAATTGTGCAATACTAAATAGAAGATTCACGAATTTTCCATAACAACGTCGTATCAAAACAATAGATAAATTACATGAAAGATTGTGTAATACTAAAAAGATGGCTCAAGAATTTTCCATTACGACGACATCTTAAAATACTAGAGAAATTTAACAATAGATAAATTTATAGCACTACGATCGCATCAATGAGTAACTAATTATATAATTTTTTGCGGCAATTGCTGATTTACTAGTTTCGAAACTGGAAAAATATCAGCGAGAATTTAGAACGTTAACATGCAGCGTCAGTGTCTCGCCTCTGCCGATGGAGTCTCAAACTGGACATGGTACCGCAGACGGTAGTAAATCTGTTGCTGAATTTGAGCCTTGGCCCTTGGCCTAGATGGTTCTATGGGACGTGAATGGATTTTCTCTAGGTGAGCCGGTCAGCTAGGTATCTACTATACATGTAGTCACCTACATATACTATGTATATAGTAAATTTTTTAGCTAGAAATAATGGGTATTCAGCTGAATACCCATGAATCTGTTTGTGCCCGCCAGTGCAGCCGCTCCTTCGGCCGGCGCCAGCTGTGGCAGCCTCACTCTGGCTGCCAATGGCGGGGGCGTCCTCTGCGTGCCTCGTCGGGCTTCTGCGTGCGGGAGGTCGACTAATGGGCATGCGGAGGCCGTGCAGCAGCATGGCTGTGGGGCGGCGGTGTCTTCTCCGGCGAGGTGGTGGCACGCAGCGGCGCATGGCTGGGAGGCGCGGAGGAGGACGAAGATGGCTGCAGAGATGGTCGTGGGCGGCGGCGGCCCTGACTCGATTTGCGGGCCGGATCTAGGGATTCCCCGGGCTCGTCTGGGCCGAAGGATGACCCGCTTGTTTCGATCGTCGGGAGCTAATCGGCGGTGTAGGGACTGTTGTGCTGATTTGGCTTGAATAATGGTGTCCGTCCTTGGATTTCCCTCTCGTCGTGATGAAGAACTATCTATCGCCGGTCATCATTGATCTTGGATGGATTATCGAGTTCCGAAAGACTCCGTCGGTGAATTCCAAATGGATGACATGCCTGGAGTTCGCCGGTGCAAACGGTGTTTCGGTCGCACGTAACCATGTTTTTTGCTGGCCGTGCCTGTTGCCATTATGGGAGATGACTTGGTTCCACGGTGAAGTCAGATGCGAAGAATGGCACGGAAGCCGGAAACTGAAGATTGTCAATGAAAGTTTGAGTCTTGAGAATGTAGGGTTTCTGGCTTGGTGTTTTGTGATTTGGAGCAGCGGAATTGGCAAGCAGGGGCGACAACACATGAGGAATTCAATATCTAAACCTGCAGAGTAAAAACCCAAGGTCTAGCCTTAATTGGTTGTACATGAAATTGACCTTGGTGTGCGGACTTTCTCTAGGGTGAAAACCTATGGTCTATGATTAGGGCGATGACGGCTCTTGAGCACTGTTTCCTTCTTGGAGGCATCGCTTTTGGAGTTGTTGGATTTCTTATGCTGTTTTGGTGGTGTTTTGTCCGCTGTTTCAAGAAATTAATCATCATAGCGGGACTTTTTATTTTTATAATTCTTCTTTCTTTTGTTGGCTGTGTGCATCCATAACGCCAATAGGGTATTGCGTTATTGTAGAGGCTGAGTGTAGTTGGTATCTTATGACATTAATATATGCTCCTTTCCAAAAAATAATAGCGTAATGCTATCCACATCTCCCCGATTCTTTCTGGCCGTGAGATGGATGATGAGGAGGACACGCAGCGCGCCACGGAGCCGGTGTTCATGGGCACGAAAGCGCTCTGTCAGAGGGGTTCCAGTAAGGACGCGGATCCGCACCGGCCGGGCTGTGGGGCCCTTCAAGCGTCTACGTACACCAGAATTTCTCTCCGGACACGGGTTCTCGCGGGCGAGTGACGAGCTGTTGTGCAGTGGGGCCTGTTTAGAGCCGATGTGGCGCAAGAAAACCTCGACAGGCGCGGGTTTTCGCAGCTGCGAGCCGAGGTGGCACCGGAAACCCTCGCCGGATACGAGTTGTCGCGGCCGAGACCTCAGTTGGCAGGGGAATTTCTCGACGTCTGCGAGTCCTCGTGTGCGGTGGGGCTTGTTGAGGTCCTAGCTGGCAGTAAAAAACTCGTCGTCCCACCAGCATATAGAAGACATGTCCATCTCCGTCGATTAGTCTTACCTTCTCCGTCTGTCGTGTTGGAGAGACATCGCCGCCCCCTGAATGTTGGCTTTGTGTATCTGACGCGTTTAGGGTGGCAGTGTGGTGCTCTTCTAACACGACGCTCATCGAAAGCATAGGTTCATGTTTTTCATGTAGAACATAGCGATAGCCAACATGTTAGAAATAATGGGCTAAATCATTATACCCATGTGTAATTTCAGATTTTCCCTAAATCTCAAAGTCCATGTATGTGGAAGCCCATATGTGATTTGGCCCAAGTTGGTGGCAGCTCACATGTGTGTGGCAAGGGCTGTGGGATCTCACATGGAAAGTTGAAGGAGAGTTGCACCATATTTTAAGGTGGAGTGTTGCATCACTTTGTGAGTGAGTGACAATAAGATAGCTACACGTGCGCTCCTCCTCCAACGACTCCGCCGCTCGCACGCACGCTCGCCTCGTCTCATCTCGTCTCGTCATGACGCACGCGTGGGTCGCCGGTTGTGGGAATCTCGCCGAGCCGAGCTTTATTTTGCTGCTCAGGAAAATGTGTGCGGTTACACAGACGTGTCAACTGTTAGCGGATTCGGGTCGCTCCCGGAGCGTGGGCTATCTGTAACCGACCCTAACATGCGCGACGTGGGCTTGGTCCACTTCGTGTCCTGTACGGGATTCCGAGTCGCTCTATATAAACGCATGTGCGGCTTCCACAACGTACGACACCAAACCAATCTAGGGTTTTGTCATCCTCTCTGCTTGCGCCGCCACCTTAATCTACTTCCTCCCGCTTGCCGGCGTGCACCGTCGGTCGGGAGAGCAGGTCTCCGAAACCACCCTCATCTTTGCCCTGTACGGGAGAGGGCGAATAAGGATTTTGGGAAGCGCTCCGTGAGACTGCTCAAGTTCGTAATCACGACGCGTCTTCCCGGTCGTCAATCCGGATCTTGAGTGCGTCATCTTCAACGCCGACTTCTTCGACAGGCTACTGCACCAACGGTGACTACATCGACAACCGATCAGTACGTACACCGTTATCACATCTGTTGTTTTACTATGGCTGTTAGTGCGTATAATCTGCTACTATTCATATTGATCAATACATCTAGTATCTTAGAGGTTCACGTGATTGTAACTTCTGTTGTCATGATTTATATTCTGAAATTAATCGTGGAAATTATGGCTAATACTTCAACAATCCAAAAACCTTATTATAGACAATTTTCTGAATTAAATATGGGACACTTGGTCGATGCTATGATGCCGGAAAAGTTTACCGGTGTTCATTTTAAGAGGTGGCAGTATAAGACCATTTTGTGGCTGCAAGCTCTGAAAGTATTCGAGGCCAGCGATGGTTTACCTGAAGGAACTATATCTGACGAGGTTCAGAACAAGTTTAAGGAAACCACTCTTGCCTTTGTGGGATGCGTTGAGTGTTCTTGACAACAAGCTATTTGATGTGTATATGCACATCAAAGATGGAAAAGAGCTCTGGGAGGCAGGCACTAAACGCTAAGTTCAGTGTAGCAGATGCTGGCAGTGATCTGTACATCATGGAAAACTTTCATGATTACAGGATGGTTAACAACCGTTCTGTAGTTGAGCAAGCTCATGAGATACAGTGCTTCAACAAGGAGCTTGAAATCCTCAAGTGTATTTTACCCGACAAGTTTGTGGCTGGGTGCATTATTGCAAAGTTGCTTTCTTTATGGAGGAACTTCGCCACAACTCTCAAACACAAGGGACAAATATCAGTTGAAAACTTGATAGCGTCTCTTAATGTTGAGAAGAAGGCTCGGGCTAAGGACACTGCTGAGAGAGGAGGCGAGGGTCAGTATAACGCCTACATGACGCAGAAGAAGACCTTCGGCAAGAACAAAGGAAACTATAAGCCCTCGTTAAACAAGCCTAAAAAGACTACAACCTTCAAGAAGAAGAAGCCGAACAAGGCCAAGATACATTGTTATTCATGTGGAGAGATCGGCCACTTTTCCATGGACTGCCCAGAACGTGCAGATCGCAGAGGGAAAGGTGGGAAGACTGTCAACGTCGTGACCGCTAGCAACACTGATGGGTATGGTAATTTATTTACTATTTTTTTAGTATTTCAATTACCATGTTGGTGGATTGATACGGGTGTTAATGTTCATGTGTGTGATGACATCTCTATGTTTACTTCTTATCAGGTCACTCGAGATTCATCTGTCCTAATGGGGAATGGATCACATGCTTCTGTTCGTGGTGTTGGCACGATGGATCTGAAGTTTACTTCCGGAAAGATCGTGGAGCTAAGGAACGTGCAACATGTCCCTACTATGAACAAGAATCTCGTTAGTGGCTCCCTTCTATGTAGAGATGGGTTTAAGGTTGTGTTAGAGTCCAATAAAGTCGTTGTTTCGAAACATGGACAATTTATTGGTAAAGGTTATGACTTCGTAGGCTTGTTTCGATTTTCACTTTCAGAGTTTTATAATAAATCCGTGAATCATATTTATGGTGATGTTAATGATAATACCAGTGTTTGGCATTCTCGTTTATGTCATATTAATTTTGGTTTGATGTCTCGGATGTCCAGTATAAGTTTAATTCTGAATTTCACTATTGCCGAAGGTTCTAAGTGCCATAGTGATACATCCTAAACGTATCTACTTTCTTGAACACTTTGTTATTGTTTCTTCTCTAAACTTGTGTGATTTGGATACAACTAACACGGACTGATGCATTTCAGCAGAATTACCTTGGTGTCTTGTTTTTGTGTAGAAAATGAACTATGAGGAAAAATCCCGGAAAATATGCAAAAAATATATTTCATTAGAAGATCCACGGAGCCAGAAGGAGAGACGGAGAGGAGGCCTGGGGGGACCACACCCACCCCAGGCACGGTCCCACCACTGGCTGCGCCTAGAGGGGGTGCAGCCACCATAGGCACCCCCTGGGTTTCCCTCTACGCCTATAAGTTGCCTTTAGACCTAAAAACCGAGGGAGGTTCGATAGTTTTCTAGAAAGAGTTACGCTCCGCCGCCGCCACCAAAAACCAAGATTCGGATCCAGAAACTCCGTTCTGGCACCCTGCCGGGACGAGGAATTTGGAGAGGATCATCGCCATCATCATCACCAACGCATCTCCATCAATCACCGATGTTTCCCTCATCCATGAGTGAGTAATCCCCCGCTGTAGGCTTGGGTATGGTAGGGATTGGATGAGTTCTATTATGTAATCGAATAAGATTGTTAGGGCATAGTGCCTAGTATCTCTATTAGTGCTATTTGACTTTGTTGCAACTTGTTGTGCTTAATGCTTGTCACTAGGGCCCGAGTGCCATGATCTCAGATCTGAACTTATTATTGAATCATTATGATAGTATTGTTTGTGAACTTATCTACAAGTTGTGTACACATATCATTGTCCGGATCCAAAGGCCCCAAAGTGACAATAATTGGGACAACTGGAGGGGGTGGCTGTGGTGTGAGGGTCACATGTGTTCACAGAGTGTTAATGCTTTGCTCCGATGCTCTATTAAAAGGAGCACCTTAATTGTTAGTAGTTCCCTAGAGGCCCCGCTGCCACGGGCTGGCTGGACAGAAGATGTTATGCAAGTTCTCATTGCGAGCACGTATGACTATATTTGGAGCACATGCCTAGGATTGTTTTGTACTTGGATGCTTGTTCTTATTTATCTGCAATGCCCTAGATCTTGAAGTTACATGTTTATAATCATCCATGCAACTCCCGTCCATCCATTCCTATGCCTACCGCACTTGAATCCCACTGTTACCGTTACTGTTACTATTGCTACTGTTTCACTGCTGTTGTTGCTTTGCTATTGCTACTGATAAACTTTTGTGAGCAAGAACTATTTCCAGGTGCAGTTGAACTGACAACTCAGTTGTTAAGGCTTGCAAGTATTCTTTGGCTCCCCTGTGTCGAATCAATAAATTGGGTAATACTACCCGCGAAGACTGTTGCCAGGGAGCATAGCTTTATTTGTAAGTTTACTTGAATCTATTATTGTTCACTGCTACTCCTTTCATCAGGGGGAAGTCTCATGATGGAAAGTTCCCTATTTTACCATCCACTACAAGAAGAAGTACAGTCCTAAACACCTCTGCTGCTCTTGATTCACTATCTGTTATAAGTAAGCTTGTCACACCACCACCACATACACATGCTACACACACTGCTACTATTGCTGAGTCTAAAACTGCTTTTGATGCTCATGATGTTACTTCTACTGTGCTTAATGCGAGTGGTTCATTAGGTCCTTTTCTAGATGCTACTATGGCTGGTCTAGGAAATACCGAAACTCCTAGTGAAGACACTGTTACACTTGTTAGATCACCTGAGTCTAGTGAGAGTTATGATATTAATGATGGTTACATTGAGTTCACTAATGATTTTGTTGAAGAGTGCCGAAACACACATGGTACTAGTGCTATTAAGAGTCTAATTGCTAGACATACTATTATGCCTAAGTTGTTCTCTGATCCTAAGTTTGCCACTTCTCCTATAGATATTAAAGATGAAGATTATGATTTCTCTCTTGATTTATCTTATTTAGATATTGTTGAGAAAGAACCTTTTTGTGGGACTGAAAATGAGAGTGTTGTGGCCCATATGAATGAGTTTTCTACTATGAGTGCTTTGTTCTCTGATGATTTTAAGATGCGCAAGTACTTTGTTGCTAAGATCTTCCCTTTTTCACTAAAAGGACAATATAGGGCTTGGTTTAATAGATTACCTCCTGGTTCCATTGATAGTCCTGATTGCTTCTTTCTTCCAGAAATATTTTCCTCCTAGTGCTAGACATGCTGCTTTGCAGAGACTTTTTGATTTTAAACAGGGAGAAGAGGAGAAATTGCCTGAGTTACGGACAAGGTTCTGTGCCTTGATTCATGCACATCATGGATGTCCATTGCCTAAGAATGAGCTTCTTGATATTTATTATAATGGACTAACTGATGATTCTAGGACCTACCTAGATAGCTTTGCTGATTGTGTTTTCGGGGAAAGAACTCCTACAGATCGTGAAGAATTAATGACTAAGATAAGCAAGAATTATGATGATTGGACTTCAACTGAGCTAAATACACTGAGCCTATTACTCCTGAACCAGTTGTTCCTGAACCAGTTCGAACACCAACAACAAAGAAGAGGGGAGTTATTGCATTAAATGATGAAGTGATGAAGGAAGACAAGAAGTGTCTAAAGGAGAACGGTATTAGAGCTGAAGATGTGAAGAATCTACCTCCTATAGAAGAATTATGTAAGCCAATTCCCCACTCATCTACTATTGAGGTACACTCTCTCCAACACTTTGATGAAGGTGATATTTCTTATGGTAAGCCTCCTGATCAATGTTTAGAAGAACTTGACATTTTTATTGTTAAACAAGGTCATTTTAATAAACAAGTTTAGAATCATTTATTGGAAAACTCTAGAGATATCCATGAGTTGAAGGATATTGTGGAAAGAACTTCTAATGATATTAAAATGCTTTGTAAACACTTTCAAATGGTTCAAACCCAACTTGATCAACTTGCTAAGGTACAAAAGGATATGCTAGTTAATGCTTCAGGAGATAAACATGCTTATGGAATTAGAACTAGGACTGGTATAGCTACTCAAGATCCTTTATATCCTGAAGGACACCCTAAAAGAATTGAGTAGGATTCTCAACAAGGTGAGGATAGTGGTAGCCCTCGTAAGAGAAAGAAAAAGAAACATAAAGTAGTTGAGGAACCACTTGAACCTGATGTAGATCCTAATAGTATATCTGTCTCTGATGCTGAAACTAAGAGAGGTAATGATAAAAATGAGTCTCCTAATAAGGAGGAAGGTAAGAAAGAACGTGAGAAGAACACTAAGAACACTAGATACACTAAGGAAGATTTTATTGCTAATAAACATGGTAAAGAGAGAGAACCTTGGGTGCAAAAACATATGCCTTTTCCAGGTAAGAAACACAAGTCAAAGGAGGAGGAACACTACAACAAGTTTTGTGAGTGGATGAAACCTTTATTCTTGCAAATTCCTTTGACAGATGCTATTAAGTTGCCTCCAAAGTATATGAAAGATATTGTTTCTAATAAAAGGAAGATTCCTAAAGAGGAGATTTCTACTCTACTTGCTAATTATTTCTTCAATGGTAAGGTTCCAAAAAAACTTGGTGATCCAGGTATACCAACTATTCCTTGCTCTATTAAGAATAATTATGTTAGAACTGCTTTATGTGATTTGTGAGCTGGAGTTAGTGTTATGCCTTTTTCTCTCTATAAGAGACTCCAGCTAGAAAAGTTGATACCAACTGATATTTCTTTGCAAATGGCTGATAAGTCAACTACTATTCCTGTTGGTATATGTGAGGATGTTCCTGTTCAAGTTTCTCATAATTGTATGGTCTTAACTGATTTTGTTGTGCTTGAAATGCTTGAAGATGATAATATGTCTATTATTCTTGGGAGGCCTTTTCTTAATACTGCGGGTGCTGCCATCAATTGTAATCAAGGAAAAGTAACATTCAATATTAATGACAAAGAGCACACTGTCTATTTTCCCAAGAAGGTTGCTAAGAGCTATTGCCTGAATTCCATTGAAAATATTGAGGGCATTAAGGTTGGAGAAATATATTGTCCCATTTCACAAGAAAATTTTGAAACTATTATGATTGGGACCATTGCTATCAAGTATGAGGTAACATAATCACCTTGTGGATTGCAAAGTTTTGTTTCATATAAGATTGTTTTGGTAAAAAGACTTGATCAACCTTGTTAACAAAAGGATTTTAATGAAAAAAATAATGCTTTCACTGTGGTTATACTTGCTCACTTTTATTTTTCTCCTTTCCAATCTTCGCTCTTCGTCGTGCCTAACTTAGAGGCGTTAAAGAAAAGTACTTGTTGGGAGATAACCCAAGAGTTTCCTTGAGTCTTGGAAGTTATTACTTCAGTAATGACCTCTCTTTATACTTTTTGTTTGCTTTTTGTGCCAAGAATGACCTCTAATGAGAGGGAAGTAAGATTTGGGGAGTTGCTGTCCCGAAACAGATTTCTGTCCTCCACCATAAATATTCGTGAGGAGTCTCTATAAGTTGGATTGAGATGAAAATTTAAGAATAAATCCCCCAGTATGTTAGCTAACTTTAGTTAGTTCAACAGTTTTTGATTTGAGCAATATAAGGAATTCGAAAAAATCGGTTTCTACCTGCTGGTCTGTTTTGACAGATTTCTGCCATTATTTGCATTTGCTTCTTATTGATTCCTTTTCGAGTTCTTTTTGGGAAATTGAGCTTTTTAAGGAGTTGCTATAGTAGATTGTGTTTTTAATGAAAAGTCTTGCTGTTCCAAAGCTTTGCCAGAGGTCTATTATCTTTTGAATAAAACTAATGTTGCTAATGAAGATTGTGTGAAATTTTGCATGAAGGAAAAAAAATTAGGTGTAGAGAGAGGATGATGTAATGAGATGAAGAATGTACAAAAGCTCAAGCTTGGGGGAGCCACTCCGTGTCACCCCAAGAATTATTCAAGAGTTACAAGCGTTAAAGCTTGGAGGTTCCCAAGGCATCCCCTTCTTCGTCAATAAAAATCCCAGGTCTTTCTAGACACTTTGTGTTTATTATTTCATGCATAGTTGTGTTGTTCTTAGAACGTCTAGTTTTTGTTTTTGGTTTCCTTTTGCTTCGTTTGGTTTTGCGTTGTTTGCCTTCCAAAAAAATCGAAAACTCCAAAAATATTTGTTGTTCTTCTTTGGTTTTGTGAGTTCTTTGCAGGATTCAGCTGTCCTTAGTGGATTTTGGTTTCATGTTAATTATTCAAGTCACACAAGTGAAGGGCAATAATGAAGATTAAGACAACTCGAGGTGTGGTAAGAGACTGGTAACGAACTCTATTTGTTTCATTTTTGTATATATACTCATCATTGTGAGCATGCTTAGCTTGTTTGTGTAAGGTGTATGTCATTATGGATGCTTAGTAGTTCTTGCTTGTCTATGATTAGCTCCAGCTTGCTAATAGTTTATAGCATGTCATATGAATGTTTGCTTGCATTGTTTTATTCATACTTTGGTATGATATTGTGGTATCCTCCTCTGACTGTTCATGTGAATCGACTTGGCACATGATCACGCATGCATATGACTAATCAATAGTTAGTAAGCCTCGACGATTTATTTTGCCTCAGAGTTCTTGTATCACTTTCATGCCATAGTTAGTCCTATTTTGTTGCAAGCATGATTATGACAGTTATTGCTCTCTCGTTTGTCGCTCCCTCTCTATTGCTAGCCTTCACTTGCACTGAGTACGTGCTCTACTTGTGCTTCCAACTCCCCAAAACCAATATTGCCAGCTGTGTCCACCATACCTACCTATTAGCATCATTTGCTATTTCAGTGCATATTCCATGTGCCATGTTTTTTCCAACATAAAATGTTTATCTATTCTGAGAAAGTTAGTTAGTAAAGCTCTCACGAACTTGATGGTACACTTTATTCCTTGCGCTTAATAATTCTGAACCATTGTGACTAGTCCATGAAAGTTATATGCTGGCTAATTATATACTGGGAGTCAGCAGAACCGTGCTGTCACGGGGAACGCTTTCAACACTTTTTGGATATCTCATCCAGTTGATTCCTTGCTCTTTTTTTTGCGGATGTCGATGATGTGAAATAAAATGGGAGGTTGTGAGTTCATGGAGTTTATACATTGTGTTAGAGAAACGTCTGGGCCGCTAGCCTAAGCCATGCTTAATCATGGTGGAAACTTGCAGCATCACCATAATGAGCATCTATGAAGCATCCTCAATAAAAAGCTATGCATGTGGTAAATAAAAAGATTGTTGAGATGCTCATTGTCTGCTTGCCTTGTCATTTTGGTTATGGGAAAGCTCCTATACCATGTGCAAGGGGTACCCCGTTGGCTGTTCTCGATGATATGCATGTATTTACAATGACAAGAACTTTCAGGTGACCAAAGTTGAGTAGCATGCGGAGCGACCCTCGTACTCAAGGGACTTAGGATTTCCAGTCAATGGTCTGTCAAGCATATGATTCAGAGTGGACCTCACTTTCACCTTAACCACATGAAGATGCCTATGCTAGGGGCAATGAGAGCTCAAAGCTAATGAGTACCCTCCTTTCAGCATTGGGAAGCCTTTCAAACCTTCACAAAACCGTTTTCACAACCTTGTTGAGTCACCTTCTTGAGAGCATAGTTGTCATTTTTGTGTTTGTTTCAAAACTTGGTTAATTATGTCATGACTTTGATGCTTATATCTCTGATATCTTTACTTCTAGTCTTCATGTGAACTTCAGAGGTGCCTTGGCATTTATATTGTGATCTTCAAACAAAGGCAAGCGAGATACCACTCTATCATACCTTATTATGAGCATTGCAATGTTGCTTATGTTTATGTTTCATGCTACTTATTATTATTGAGTTGGTTTATCTTCATAGCTTGCAATGACTATTGAGTAGACTTAGTTGCATACTCCTTATTATGAATTTTCTAAGCATCTACTCATGTGCTGATAATATTTACATCATATCAAGCAAAGTGTTCGTGAAAGTTCTTTTATCGCACTCAGTTTTCAACTGAATTGCTTGAGGACAAGCAATAAGCTAAGCTTGGGGTAGTTGATACGTCCAAAATGTATCTACTTTCTCGAACACTTTGCTATTGTTTCTTCTCTAAACTTGTGTGATTTGGATACAACTAACACGGACTGACGCTGTTTTCAGCAGAATTACCTTGGTGTCTTGTTTTTGTGCAGAAAATGAACTATCAGGAAAATCCCGGAAAATATGCCAAAAATTATATTTCACCAGAAGATCCACGGAGCCAGAAGGAGAGACGGAGAGGAGGCCTGGGGGCCCACACCCACCCTAGGCGCGGGCCCACCACTGGTCGCGCCTAGAGGGGTTGTAGCCACCCTAGGCACCCCCTCGGCATCCCTCTGTGCCTATAAGTTGCCTTTCGACCTGAAAACCGAGAGGGTTCGATGGTTTTCCAGAAAGAGTTCCGCTCTGCCGCCGCCACCAGAAACCAAGATTTGGATCCAAAAACTCCGTTCTCGCACCCTGCCGGGATGGGGAATTTGGAGAGGATCATCGCCATCGTCATCACCAACGCATCTCCATCAACCACCGATGTTTCCCTCATCCATGAGTGAGTAATCCCCTGCTGTAGGCTTGGGTATGGTAGGGATTGGATGAGTTCTATCATGTAATCAAATAAGATTGTTAGGGCATAGTGCCTAGTATCTCTATTAGTGCTATTTTACTTTGTTGCAACTTGTTGTGCTTAATGCTTGTCACTAGGGCCCGAGTGCCATGATCTCAGATCTGAACTTATTATTGAATCATTATGATAGTATTGTTTGTGATCTTATCTGCAAGTTGTGTACACATATCATTGTCCGGATCCAAAGGCCCCAAAGTGACAATAATTGGTACAACTGGAGGGGGTGGATGTGGTGTGAGGGTCACATGTGTTCATGGAGTGTTAATGCTTTGCTCCGGTACTCTATTAAAAGGAGCACGTTAATTGCCAGTAGTTCTCTAGAGACCCCGCTGCCACGGGCTGGCTGGACAGAAGATGTTGTGCAAGTTCTCATTGCGAGCACGTATGACTATATTTGGAGCACATGCCTAGGATTGTTTAGTACTTGGATGCTTGTTCTTATTTATCTGCAATGCCCTAGATCTTGAAGTTACATGTTTAGACTCATCCATGCAATGCCCGTCCATCCATCCCTATGCCTACCGCACTCGAATCCCACTGTTATTGTTACTGTTACTATTGCTATTGTTTCACTGCTGCTGTTGCTACTACCAAACTATTGCTACTGATAAACTTCTGTATGCAAGAACTATTTCCAGGTGCAGCTGAACTAACAACTCAGTTGTTAAGGCTTGCAAGTATTCTTTGGCTCCCCTTGTGTCGAATCAATAAATTGGGTAATACTACCCGCGAAGACTGTTGTGATCCCCTTTACTTGTGGGTCATCACATAGTTGTGTGCAATAAAAGCAACATCGAAATCCTCACAAGGCTGCCTAGGAGAGAAACTTGGCACCTTTAGAACTCATACATTCTGATCTATGCGAGATGCATGGTGTGTTGACAAAAGGTGAAAAGATATATTTCATGACATTGATAGATGATGCTCCTAAATTCTGCTATGTTTACTTGTTGCAAACTAAAGATGAGGCTTTAGACCACTTTAAAATTTATAAGGCCGAGTTGAAAATCAACTAGAGAGGAAGATCAAGCGTCTTAGGTAGGATCGTGGTGTATTTTCCCAAAATATTTGATGAATTCTGTCAGGAACACAGAATTATTCATGAGAGGACGCCTCCCTACTCGCCCCAATCAAACGGGGTTGCTAAGAGGAAAACCGCACGCTGACTGACTTGGTGAATTCCATGTTAGCCACTGCTGGTTTGTCAGAGGCATGGTGGGGGGAGGCTTTGTTGACTTCATGTCATGTCCTGAATAGGGTTCCTAACAAGAATAAAGAAAAGACCCCTTATGAGGAGTGGGTTGGGAGAAAACCATCACTTTCATTGAGAAGGATGACGATGAACCTCTCACGAGGAGTAAGAGACAGAGGGTTGCAAAATCCTTTGGTAATGACTTCATCGTGTACCTTGTGGATGATACTCCCAGATCCATTACTGAGGCATATGCATCCCCTGATGTAGATGATTGGAAAGAAGCTGTCCAAAATTATATGGACTCGATTCTTTCTAATGGAACTTGGGAATTATCACAATGACCCTATGGTTGCAAACCTGTGGGCTGTAAGTGGGTGTTCAAGAAGAAGCTAAGGCATGATGTTACTATTGAGAAGTACAAGGCGTGGCTTGTAGCTAAGGGCTACACACAGAAAGAAGGCGAAGATTACTTTGACACCTATTCACCCGTCGCTAGACTGACCACCATTCGAGTACTATTATCCCTGGCTGCCTCTTATGGTCTTCTCATTCATCAAATAGACGTGAAGACAACTTTCCTTAATGGAGAGTTGGAAGAGGAGATCTATATGGATCAGCCAGATGGTTTTGTGGTAAATGGTGAAGAGACAAAGGTGTGCAAGTTATTAAAATCTTTATATGGCCTAAAACAAGCACCTAAGCAATGGCATGAGAACTTTGACAGAACTCTACTTTGTGCTGGCTTTGTCATTAATGAGGCTGATATGTGTGTTTACTATCACCATGGTGGGGGCGATAGCGTTATATTATGTTTGTACGTGGATGACATTCTGATCTTTGGTACAAACATGAAAGTGATAAATGAAGTCAAGTCTTTCCTGTCAAAGAGTTTTGATATGAAAGATCTGGGAGAGGCTGATGTGATTCTGAACATCAAGCTTATTAAGAACGAGAATGGGATTACATTAACGCAATCTCATTATGTTGAGAAGGTCTTGAGACGATTTGGCTTTAATGATGGAAACACTTCTCCAACACCTTATGATCCTAGTTTGACATTACGAAATAATAAGAAGGAACCAACAGATCAGCTGAAATTTTCACAAGTTGTTGGTTCTCTCATGTACTTAGCAAGCGCTACAAGACCTAATATCTCTTTTGCTGTGAGCAAGTTGAGTAGGTTCATGTCTAACCCGGGTATTGATCATTGGCATGCACTTTAAAGGGTCATGCACTATCTATATGGTACAATGAGCTATGGGATTCACTATTTAGGACACCCTGCTGTGCTTGAAGGATATAGTGATTCGAACTGGATCTCTAACGTTGATGAACTCTACGCCACGATCGGGTATGTGTTTACCCTTGGAGGTGGTGCGGTGTCATGGAGATCCCGTAGACAGACCATATTGACGAGGTCAACTATGGAATCAGAGCTTACTGCTTCAGACATAGCTACTGTTGAGTCAAAATGGCTGCGTGAGCTCTTGATGGACTTGCCTGTGGTTGAGAAACCTGTGCCGGAAATCCTTTTAAATTGTGACTACCAAACTGTTATTGTCAAAGTGGACGATTCTAAGGATAACGCGAAGTCATCAAGACACGTGAAGAGACGTTTGAAGTCTGTCAGGAAATTGAGAAACTCCGGAGTAATAACTGTTACATATATTCAAACAGACAAAAACCTGGCAGATCCCTTTACAAAGGGACTATCACGAAATGTGATAAAAAGTGCATCGAATGAGATGGGGTTGAGACCCATGGATGTCACACCTAGTGGTAACCCAACCTATGTGATCGGAGATCCCGTGAATTAGGACCTGGGAAGAACAAGCTAGTGGTTTGACTGAGGAGAGTAGTTGGACCCTCTCTAAGTGAAGATGCATAACTCTCATAATCTGTAAGACAGGTTGGCAACACGTCTTAATGTGTTTTTGTTGGCTTTAACTAGCAAAGATGTTGTCCTACTGGGCATTCTTGAAAGAACACACCTATATGAGCTCGACTGTAAACGTCGCGGTCTATGAGACTTGGGTGATCTCTAGTAAACTCATGAAGAGACCAGGGAGTATGACGCATATGCTCCAACCCGCGGAGTAAGCTACTGGCAGCCAGGTACTTGTTATGATTTTGAGTGAAATCTATTGGCACCAAACTTGCAATTCAAGGTTCGTCCATTGTTCAAGTTGTTGATAGACGTAGTTCAAGATTCTAGGCAGAAGTTCAACTTAACAGTCTCTGCCGAGACACTGATATATAAACAAGTAGAGAGGATTGGCAAATCTTCAAATGAGCATTTGAGATCTGGTGGGGGATTGTTAGAAATAATGGGCTAAATCATTAGACCCATGTGTAATTTCAGATTTTTCCTAAATCTCAAAGCCCATGTATGTGGAAGCCCATATGTGATTTGGCCCAAGTTGGTAGCAGCTCACATATGTGTGGCAAGAGCCGTGGGAGCTAAAATTTAGTCCCACACGGAAAATTGAAGGAGAGTTGCACCACCTTATAAGGTGGAGTGTTGCACCACTTTGTAAGTGAGTGACAATAAGAGAGCTACACGTGCGATACTCCTTCGACGCCGCCGCTGCACGCACGCATGCTCGCTCGCCTCGTCACGACGCACGCGTGCCACGGGTTGCGGGTTGCAGGAATCTTGTCGAGCCGAGCTTTATTTTGCTGCTCAGGAAAATGTGTGAGGTTAGACAGACGTGTCAACAGTTAGCGGATTCGGGTCGCTCTCGGATCGTGGGCTATTTGTAACCGACCCTAACATGCACGACGTGGGCTTGGTCCACTTCGTGTTGCCATCCTCTCTGCTTGTGCCGCCATCTTAGTCTACTCCATCCCGCTTGCCGGCGTGCATCGGCGGTCGGGAGAGCAGGTCTCCGGAACTACTCGCCTTTGTGATCCTGTACGGGAGAGGGCGAATAAGGTTTTTGGAAGCGCTCTGCGCGACTGCTCAACTTTGTTATCACGGCGCGTCTTCCCGGTCGTCAAGCCGGATCTCGAGCGCGTCGTCTTCAACGCCGACTTCTTCGACAAGCTACTGCACCAACAACGACTACATCGACAACCGATCAGTACATACACCGTTATCAGATTTGTTGTTTTACTATGGCCATTAGTGCGTATAATCTGCTATTGTTCATGTTGATCAATATATCTAGTATGTTAGAGGTTCACGTGATTGTAGCTTCTGTTGTCATGATTTATATTCTGACACAACACATTATAGCTTCATCCACACCTATGATCTCCCGGGCGTTAGGCTGGTTGCGCTTCTACGCGTTCACTTCGCCGGCATGTCCTCATGCCAAATGTACATGGGAGCTACGCCAAGGGGAGAAGGGTTCGTGTTAACCGTGTCAACGGGGAGAAGCATGAACCGTGATAGCCGTGTCGATGCGGAGCCCGCCGACCGGGAGAAGCATCAACATGAGCCCCTCCGACAACGCCCAATGTCATGGCAAGTGGGTCTAGTGCTTGCCACATCAGCAACACATGCGATGACGCCGCAGGGTTGACCGACTCTGCACCTAAACTCGTCTTTAGTGACTGTAATTGCATATAATCGATGTATATTGGAATCGAACAAACCCCGCCAATAAGTTGCGATGCCAACCATGTATTTTACTCTTTTCATAAAAAATCCTGAACTTAACATCATTGATGCTAACTTAGAACTGTACTGTTACTCTTCTCACCCTGCCGCCCGGCAACCTTGAACTGTTTCCATTGATTCAAAAGATGTCGGAGCACATCCAGCTTCATCCTGAGCCCCTTGAGGCAGTTGCCGTGGAAGGTGCAGAGCTGCCGGAAGTCCTTCTTGGGCTGGCAGTTGCCACCGAAGTAGGCCGTGTCGACAAAATGCACCGCCACGTCGTGCTGTATCGACAAGTCATACTTCACCCTGTCGAAGACGTATTGGTCGTGCTGGTCCGGGTGCGCCAGCCTCGCCTCATACCATCCCTTGAAGAAGGCGACCGTCTTCGTGCTCGGTCTCGCGTAGAGGAACCCACCATTGGCGTTCTTCCACATGTCATACGGGTCTTCGCCATAGAACACGTCTGACGAGATGGCGATGTCGGCGCCCACCGGGATCCGCAGCAGCGGGTTCCGGAACCACACGATGTCCATGTCCTGCAGGTTGACGGAAGACAACGAGACGGAAGACAACGAGATCAAGAAAAAGAATAGGTGTCGTAAAGGTCCTTTTTTTTTTTTGAAAATAAGCGCATTTATTAAAATAAAATATTTAATGTTTACTGTATAACTAAGATGCATATAGCCATACGAACGGCAGAACTAGGGAATAAAAAGAAAATAGGCATTACAAAAAAATCACTATGAAAAAATTGTCTCCAATCTAAGATAGACCAATCCTCAAATCACGCGACCATCCATGTCGGAAAAAAATATCCCTCGCCGTGTATTTCAGTCGCATACATTCCTTCAGATCGACGAGATCAGCATATAATGTATGCATGTACTGTGTTCACTGACTCACCGTGAAGACGAAGGCGTAGCCGAGCTCGAGGACGCGGGTCTGGAACTTGTTCCTGACCCACATCATCTCCACGTAGGCGCTGCTCATGTACGTCTGCTCCTCGGTGAAGTTGGTGGCGACGGCGAGCGGGTAGCAGAGCTGGTGCACCTCCTGGCACCGCCGGAACGACGTCCTGTCGACGGCGACGATGACTAGGTGCTTCAGCAGGGGCTCCGTCTTGACACCCTCGCGGAAGCTTTCCAGGAATAGGTCCAGCAGCGAGCCTGGAGCCGCCCACGCCTCGTTTAAGAAGGTCATCACGACGGTGTTGCCCGCCTCCATTGCTGCGCTCCTCAGCAGCCGAGGGAGGTCGTCGTCGTCGTCTCCCCGTAAAGTCGCCGCATCCTGCTGTGGCTGCTGCTCCCGCTCGCCCGACCCATGAATCAGTCACTCAAAACTTGACAACGAAAGAAGAATAAAACTGTGTTAATTACGTACCATGGTAAGCTCACTGGCGCCGTGATGATCTGCCAGCTGAGCAGTGTTGCAGTTGCAGGCCAGTTGCTGCCGTTCGGCCGGAATGCCGCCGCTGCCGGCAGACGGGCAAAGCGATGGAAGTAACAGCACGATGCAGGCAGTAGGGATCGCTGCCCCCAGAAGGAAGACCACGAAATCTCGCATCATGCTGCGCCTGCACGGCATGCCAAAAATGGTTGGAGCTCGCGATGTCCTATCTTGAAAGTAGCACATCGGGTTTGCTGATTGCGCACTCCATAAATCTTGGTGGTGGCCTCGAGATTCGTCCTTGGTTTTGACTTGGTTAAAAAAAATGAAGCTATTTATTATATTTTCATATCATGCTAGCTGTACCGTGTGCAAAAACACGTTGGAGCTCGAAACCTTCGGCAGTGCCATATCCTTATTGCCCAATGGCAATTGGCAATAGTAATATACTCCCTACGTTTTAAAATAAAAATAAGTGACTTATTTAGATTCAAGTGTATTTAAATATATACTAAAACTAGTTCAGATACATGCGAATCTGGATAAATTACTCTTTCTGTCCCAAAATAAACGACTTGAGTTTGTCTAGATTCACATGTACTCCCTCCGTCCGCAAATATGTGTACATCTAGTAAATACTAGACAAATTAGTTCTCTCTCTTCTTTTATGAGGCTTTATCAAGAAAAGAGGAGAATGGGGATTGGTGGATGATATGGATGAGAAGAATTGAGATTGAAGGATGAGGTGGGGAAGTGATTACGAGGAGCTAATTGCATTTATTTAGTGTCTTGGTATTGTAGATATACACTCTTTTTGGAACAAATTTTGAGTGCTAGATGTACACTTATTTGCGGACGGAGGGAGTATCTAGACAGACGGAGGGAGTAATACATGTCACTTATTCCAGAATAAAGAGAGTATCTTTATGTACCACACTATCCTCGAACTTCCTCAGATGTATCACTCGGTTTAGCCAGTTTCAAAACATGAGTGTAGATGGCACACGGCATTTCATGAAAACTGTAGCATCTTTTTTTGGCCATTGGGCACAACATGTGCGTAGAATTTGGGTGTATATATATTCATCCGGCGCAAAAATGCATTTTATCTTACTTTTGCAGAATGCACAAAGTTGTGCTTATGTGCCGGATTTTGAAAGGAGTATACACTTTATAGAGTGATCTATATCCACATAATAACAGAAAGTGTAAGAAAACTGTAGGGAAAATCAACATTTTCGCAAAAGGGTTTCATGGCACAAGTGGCTGCGTGCAGTGCGTTGCCATTCCTAGGTTAGGAATGAATCTTTAAACCAAACTGGTCAATGGCTCATTTAATGTTCTTCACTGTGATCTTGAGAAATGCGATTTTATTTAGTATTTATTTTTGGATCGAAAGGCAGTACCTGTGCTGTGCGCATCATACTTTAACCGAATATTGCCAGAAATACTACAGTTGCTCCGCAATTTGCAGATCCTGTTTGAGAAGCTTATGCATGCACTACCAAATTCGCATGTGCCCTCCGCCTAAGGTGGCCATGGTTTGAATGGAGAGATTCTTCGAGGCTTTGGGTGGGAATGGGTTCTCCATGCAACTCCGTGGATATGAGCCTCTTTTGTGCATGCACCACTATTTCCATTGGCAACGGAAAGATTGCACCCTTTTGGGATGCCCCTTGGCTCAATGGAATGGCGCCAAAAGATATTGCCCCCCTCATTTATGAAGTGTCCACAAGGAAAAAGTGGAAAGTTAAAGAGGCATTGCATCAAAACAATTGGATATCCAAGATAAAGATGGACTCCATCTTGACCATCGACCACATACACCAATACTTGCGGCTATGGAGTGAAATAAATGAGAAACAACTTAGTGAAGATGTTGAAGACACAATTGTTTGGAACCTCACGAAAAATGGAGAATATTCTTCTTCTTCGGCATATAAGGCGCAATTCTTTGGCTCCGCCCTCACTCTCTTCAACAAAATGGTATGGAAGGCATGGGCACCGCCCAAGATAAAATTCTTTGCGTGATTGGCCATCCAAAATAGGCTTTGGACGGCGGACCGCCTTGAAAAAAGATGATGGACAAATTGTGGGCTTTGTCCGCTTTGCAAGCAAACCCAAGAATCGGCATCCCACTTTTTTTTCCATTGCCGGTTCACCAAGAGGACTTGGGGTTTAGTCAAAGATTGGCTCGGGATCCTAAACATTCAAACTCACTTGTGGACGCCGGAGCTATCCATTCAAGGTTGGTGGATGATGATGTCTTGCAAAGCCACTTCCAACCGTAAAGCCATGGCTTCCATTACAATGCTTGTTACTTGGACGATTTGGAAAGAGAGAAATGCGAGAGTCTTCCGAAAGAAGTATGCACCACCTACAATGCTACTCCAAACAATCAAAGAAGAAGCAAAGCTTTGGGTCACCGCGGGTGCCAAATTTTTGAGTGTTGTAATTTTGGGAGAGTAATCCCTTTTGTTTTTGGGCAGTCCTTTTCCTTTTGTCATGTCATGACTCTCTCCTTATTTAATATATGAGGCAAATCTTTTGCCTCCGTTCAAAAAAAACTGAATGCACACTTTGTTTGAGAGTTGAGACTTGTGAACTTGATTATTAATTCAGAAAGTGGCAAATGAAAGAGGAGGTTTCATCGGTTCGCATGAAAAGAGGAGTAAGTGTAAGCATCACATTTGTAAATGTCAAAAAACTTTTTTTGAAAAATTGTGCAAATGGTTAGTTGTTAATCTATTATAGGCTTAAAAAATTTCTAATTAGAGTATTGCTTAAAAAGAGTGAATTATCCAATTTAGTGAAAAAACATCTGTGTTAAAAATTCTAGACTCAATTTTATAGTATTTAATTATTTTCCCCCATACACGCACGCCCGCATGTCAGGTTGAGGAGGCAAGATAGATGTACATCAGAACTTTGGGTGTGTTTGGTTGTACATCGGGATTTTGGGCGTGTTTGGTTGTTCAGGGAGCATCGGTCATGTGCGTAGAAAAACTTGCGTTTGGTTTTCTAGGCTAGCTCCAAATCTTGGACCATATGGTTGTTAAAGCAGTTTTCGTCCTACATGTATAGGAACGGCCAATTTGACGATTTTGTCACAGCCAGGCTCGACGCAAGCAAAAGGAGGAAAAGTTGCGATACACTCGTGCAAAGCTGGAGATGACGCAAGCTCGTGCGCGTCCTAGAAAAGTAGGAGGAAGAAATTTCGACACCTCCTGCAGTTTCACACTCTATTATCACCTCTCGGCTCACCGCCAAATCACCACCCCCTCCCCCGTTCAGCACCCTTTCGATCTTTCCATCCCGGTGAGAAGCTTCACCGACGAGCAGCTAAGCAGTGCCATCTACCTGGTCGGTGTTGGACGGCAGCTCCAAGCCGTCCTCCTTTTCTTCTCCTAGCACTTTGATGTGTTCTCTGCTCGTTCGCCGGCAGTGAGTACTAGCAAACCCTTGAGTTGGTAGCTAGATCTTTGAGCATGTGGTAGAGATAATGCGCTAGATTTGTGGTCGTGTTGCATATCTTGTGTTGTGAATTTGATTTTCTTGCATGTTGAATTGTTTTCTTCTTAAGTCTTCTTAGAAGAACAATGTATGTGGTGTACCATGGGAAGGTTTCAGGAGTGTATAACTCATGGATGGAGTGCAATGCACACGGGATGTGCTACAAGAAAAACTCCATAAATGGTTTAAGACTAGAGAGGACACACAAAAATACTACTAGGAGTTCTTGTAAACAAACTGACAATGGTGGAGTTTTATTGGGTACATCACACAACAGAGTCACTTGGTTGAAGGATTACATTATCATCGTCATGGTCATGGTGATTGTGTATTGTCTGGGGAATGAAGTCACTTGGCTGAAGGATTACATTATCATTGTCATGGTCATCGCGATTGTGTATTCCCTGCTGTCCCAAGCATGTATGGTCACATGTAAGACCATAAACCCTGAACCGCTAGATGGTAAACTCACCATAGGGTGCAAGGTTACCATATGATGCCTTAAGTAGGCTACCAAATGCAGTGATTTGCATCAGCACAGCCCCAAAACCCAAATTTTGGACAACCAAATAATTAGGGCATATAAATGTTCCCTTATACAACCAAGGGTTTCATGGGCAACCAAGCGAACTACAATTTTTTCCCACTCACGCAGTCCCCACTGGGTCAAATCCTAAAATAGGGGGAAAAAGCTATGCAAGCAACCAAACACACCCTTGGTGCTGGTACTCCACGGTCAAACGCAACGAAGACTAGGTCGAAGTTGGCATGATACACCCTCTCATAGAGCACGACCCCTCATTGCCAATGGCACGGAGCCAAAACTCTAGATCAACGTCTCCCTGGTGGAGGGCCGCCTAGCTGGAAAAGACTCTCTAAAACCATTTTGTTTAGCACTTTGTACAATGGGCTAGGCCTATTAGACATTAGTCACTACATTGGTTCCTCTAAATTTGATGTTAGTTATGTGTATTGTTTTGTTTTGTTTCCACCGCTTGAATGTGTGTACCGCTGTGTTTTTATTTCTTATTTTTTTATTTGGTATATGTTTTTTCATATTTTTCTTTCTTTTCCGATCTCTTTTTTTACTATTTTATTTCTTATTTTTTTAGTTTTTCTTTGGTGTATTTTCACCTTTTATTTCTCTTTAGTTTCTTTTTTATTTTACTATTTTTCTTTTTAATACGATGTTGATATAGTTTCCGTGGTTTTTATTTTTCTCCTTTGTGTTACAGACTACATTCCTGCGATATCACATCAATTACCTCAACTCTCCTAGGTGGGAAGTGCAAAGGACTAGAACATTATAAATTCCTTTTTCATTCTTCCCTGTTTCACTCGGGATCTCTAATCAATATTCCTTGCTTCGCAACTGCATGACCACAATGACTGGAGCCCTAGGAGTATATATTCTTCTTTCCCCTCCGCATCAAAACGTACTTCATATTAGTTTTTCTGAAATAAAACTTTGTTACATTTGATGAAGTTTAACAAAAAATATCAATATCTACTATAATACTATATAAATATACTATGAGATATATTTGATGATGGGTATAATGGTATTGATTTGAAACTATAGATATCCATATTTTCTCAATACATTTGGTTAATGCTTATAAGATCCGATTCAGATAAACTAATGTGAACTATACTTACAGGTTTTCATTTCGCGAGCCGACATCCTTGTTGCAACACCATTGTCGTTTCACGGCATTGTAAACCTTCCACTCTGGCACTTCTTCTACTCCCTCTGTCTTAAAATAGATGTCTCAGTCATGAATCTAGACATAATTTAATATATAAATTTTAATAAATCTGCGACATCTATTTCAAGACGAAGGGAGTATAAAAGTTGACACCTTTCAAGGTATACATTCTCGAAAAAATATGAACAATACTTAAAAGAGCGGGAGGGTATGATAAGTCCAATGAGAGTGAAAGACAAAGGTCGGGCTGATCCACTCCCGTATCCTCCCTCGCCAAGACCTTCTGTTTGCCTCCATGGTTCTATCGAGTGGGAATGCTCTATTACCCGAAAAAAAGAGTGAGCAGGCTTCAAGGCCCATTAAATTGACAATTGGCTTCTAACTCGTGTCATGGATGGAGCCAAGAAACAGGCAGAGGGAAGATTAGTCATTTTTTCATTTTTTTCATTTTTTTTAAAAAAGAGTATATATTAATATCATGAGATATTAATTACATCCGGCATCTGTAATAACAAATGCCCTGGCGGCCTTACGGTTGCACATAACCTAGAAAAATTATAAAAAAGGAAAGTTCTATTACAGAAAACGATTTCTCGAATCAACGACACTAACACAACCAAAACAACACCAGTAGTCCAACAACTCTAACATCGATGTCTTCAAAAAAGAAACAATGCAAAGCGCCGTCGACGCCCGATCAAAGATCATATGTTTTCACCCTACAGAAAGTTCTGACTCGCAAAACAATGCCTTGAACAAGGCCATTGTCAGGAACCAATTAAGACCAGACCTTGAATTTTCACTCTACAAGATAAGACTGGCCGAACTAGGCTATTGATGTTGTTGATGCACCGCCGGATCTCGGATCTCCTGGCACATGGCGATGAAGGCAGCCCCAAGTTGGAGGCACCTGGTGATCAGGGTCGGCAAGAGGTCCCTGTCTGTAGTATGGCTTGTTCTGCTCGAGCAAAACTCACTGAGTCCTTCCTCTCATCCTCAATGATCATGTTGTGCAAGACCACACAACAGTTCATCACTTTCCACATCTGATCTTTCGACCAGGTCATAGCAGGGAACCAGACAACTGCAAACCTCTGCTGGAGCACACCAAATGCCCCCTCAACGTCCTTCGTGCAAGCTTCCTGTTCCTTGGCAAACTGAGAATGCTTGGGGAGCATTGAGCTTGAGATAGTCTTCAAAAATGTTGGCCATCTTGGATAGATGTCATCTGCTAGATAGTATCCATTGTTGTAGTGGTGCTCATTGATCTCAAATTCCATAGGGGGAGCATTGACCCTCAACAAGCTTGGCATATATATTTGAGGAGTTGAGGACGTTGATATCCTTGTTCGATCCTGCCATGCCAAAGAAGAAGTGTCAGATCCAAAGATCATGTGTAGCAACTGCCTCGAGTATCACAGTGCAACCTCCTTTATGGCATTTGTACATTCTCTGCTATGCAAATGGACAGTTCTTCCACTGCCAATGCATGTAGTCTATGATGGGTTTCGCGGCATAGTAAATCAAAATTTTCTACGGATGCGAACAGAGGGAAAGCCAAGATCTAATCTAGGAGATGCAAACAACGAGAGAGATTGGATTAGATCTTCATACCCTTGAAGATTCGCACGGCGGAATGTTCGACAGAACGTGGGTGATGTAGTCGTACTCGCTTCTCCTCCTCGTGATCCGATCCGATCTAGCACCACAAGTGGCGGTGCCTCCGTGAGATGCACACGTGCAGCACCTCGACGTCTCCTCCTTCCTCGGACCAGCAAGTATGGTGGAGAGATATATTGGATCTACAACACGACGGCGTGGTGTATATGGTGGAGAATTTCTGCAGCAGGGCTTCGCCTACAAACAGTCGGGAGGGAGAGAGGAAGGGCAGCAGGGCAGCTAGGGTTGGAGGGAAGGTGTATGGGAGGGGGCGCCCCAGCCCTCTTTATATAGAGGGGGGGCCAGCCCTTGCCCCTCCTCCAAGCCTTGGGCTGGCGGCCAAGGGAGGGAGAAGTGGGGGGCAAGGACTCTCCCCCTTCTAGAAACCCTATCCCGAGTTTAAACTCTCTTGGGCCGGCTGGGCCCTATGGGGCCTTGTGCCCCTGGCCCAATGCGGCCAGGACACTCACTCATAGGCCCATGCCCCCTCCCGGAAGGTGGGGCCACGTTGGTCCCCTTCCGGAAGGTTCTAGAAGCTTCCGGTACAATACCGATTAACCCGGAACAATTCCGAACTCCAAAAACTGCACTGCCTTATATGAATCTTATTCTCCGGACCATTCCGGAACCTCTCGTGATATCCCGGATCCCATCCGAGACTCCGAACAAAAACTCATAAACCAATTATCCAATCTATCCTAGCATCGAGACACGTTAAGTGTGTGACCCTGCGGGTTCGAGAATATGCAGACATGATCTTCTATCAATAATCAACAGCGGGGTCTGGGCACCCATATTGACTCCCACACATTCATCGATGATCATATCGGATGAACCACGATGCCAGGATTCAATCAATCCCATATATATATTCCCTTCGTCTCGCGATATTTTACTTGCCCGAGATTCGATCGTCGGTACCGTCATACCTAGTTCAATCTCGTTCACAGCAAGTACTTTACTCGTTCCGTAATCCGATATCACTTTGTGATTAACTCCTTAACCACATGCTTGCAAGCGGTGTTGATATCGATTACCGAGTGGGCCCGAAGTATATCTCTCCGACTTGGGAGGGACAAATCCCATCTCGATACATACAACCCAACAGATACTTTCCGATCACCTGAGAGACACCTTTATGATCACCCTCTCATAGGATGACGTTTGATGACCTCAAAGCTTTCTTCCGATACCAGGGAGTTGTATTATCTCATGGTCTAAGGAATACAATATTTGACATAAGAAAAGCTTCGCAAAGACGAACACGATGACACGATCTAATTGCTTCGCTTAGTTTGGGTCTGTCCATCACATCATTCTCCCAATGATATGATCTCATTATTAATTAACAACTCATGTCCATGGTTAGGAAACCTTAACCATCATTAATCAATGAGCTAGTCCATAGAGGCGTACTAGGGACACGGTGTTGTTTACAAACCACACAAGTATTAATGTTTCCGCTTAATACAATTCTAGCATGGAATATAAACTTTATCATGAACAAGAATTATAATAATAACATCTTTATTATTGCCTCTAGGGCATAATTCCAACAGTCTCCCACTTGCACTAGAGTCAATAATCTAGTTTACATTTGGCAACAATCTCACACCCATGGCACTGAGGTGCTGATCATGTTTTACACGTGGAAGAGGTTTAGTCAATGGATCTGCGACATTCAGATCTGTATGTACTTTGCTAATCTTCAGATCTCCATCTGCTATATAATCTCGGATTATATGAAACTTGCGGTTGATATGCTTGGTCTTTGGATGATATCTTGGTTCCTTAGCGAGTGCTATGGCGCCAGTGTTGTCACACAATATCTCCAGTGGGTCCAATGCACTTGGAACCACGCCAAGCTCAGTGATGAAGTTCCTGATCCAAACTCCTTCACTTGATGCTTCTGCAGCAGCCATGTATTCCGCTTCTACTGTAGATCCCGCGATCACGCTTTGCTTGCAGCTTCTCCAGCTCACAGCTCCTCCATTCAAAATATACACGTATCCTGTCTGAGATTTAGAATCATCCTTGTCGGTGTCAAAACTAGCGTCGACGTAACCTTTTACGACAAGCTGTTCATCACCCCCATAGACTAAGAACATTTCTTTAGTCCTATTTAGGTACTTTAGGATGTTCTTTACGGCTGTCCAGTGTTCCACTCCTGGATCACTTTGATATCTGCTCGTCAAACTAAGAGCATTGGACACATCCGGTCTAGTACACAGCATGGCATACATGATGGAACCTATGGCCGAGGCATAAGGCACTTTGCTCATAGCTTCCCTATCATTTACCGTAGCTGGACACTGAGCCTTGCTCAATATCTTACCTGACAACATAGGCACCGAACCTTTCTTTGCCTTATCCATTCTGAACCTTTTCAGAACTTTGTCTAGGTATGTACTCTGGCTTAAAGCTATCAGGCGTCTTTGTCTATCTCTATAGATTTTGATGCCCAATATATAAGCAGCTTCACCTAGGTATTTCATTGAAAAACACTTGTTCAAATAACTCTTCACATCGTTAAGCATGTTGATGTCATTTCCAATAATCAATATGTCATCCACATATAGTACCAGAAACGTCACCGAGCTCCCACTCACTTTCTTGTAGATGCAAGATTCGTAGCAATTTGGAACAAATCCAAAGCTCTTGATCACTTGATCAAAACGAAGGTTCCAACTCCGAGATGCTTGCTTCAGTCCATAAATGGAACGCTGAAGTTTGCATACTTTATCAGCATCCTTAGGATCGACAAAACCTTCGGGTTGCATCATCTACAACTCTTCATCAATGTTGCCATTGAGGAACGCAGTCTTGACATCCATCTGCCATATTTCATAATCATGAAACGCAGCAATTGCTAATAAAATCCGAATGGACTTAAACATCGCTACGGGAGAGAAAGTCTCATCGTAGTCAACACCTTGAACTTGTCGAAAACCTTTTGCGACAAGCCGTGCCTTATAGACGGTAACATTACCATCCGCGTCCGTTTTCTTCTTGAAGATCCATTTGCACTCAACGGCCTTTCGGTCGCTAGGAGGGTCCACCAAAGTCCATACTTGGTTTTCGCTCATGGATCCCAATTCGGATTTCATGGCTTCTAGCCATTTCTCAGAGTCTGGGCTCATCATCGCTTCCTCATAGCTCGTAGGTTCACTGTCTTCTACTAGCAAGACAGTCAAGACAGGGTTGCCGTACCACTCAGGAGGGGCACGCGACCTTGTCGACCTGCGACGTTCAGTAGCAGCATCGTTCGAAGCTTCATGATCCTTATCATTAGCTTCCTCTATTGTTGGTACAGGCGGCACTGGAACAATTTCAGGTGCTGCGTTACTCTCCAACTCAAGAGAAGGTTCAACAACCTCGTCTAGCTCTACTTTCCTCCCACTCACTTCTTTTGAGAGAAACTCCTTCTCAAGAAAGGAACCGTTCTTTGCGACAAACACTTTGCCTTCGGTTCTGTGATAGAAGGTATACCCAATAGTTTCCTTAGGGTATCCTATGAAGACGCATTTCTCCGCTTTGGGTTCGAGCTTGTCCGGCATCAACTTCTTGACGTAAGCTTCGCATCCCCAAACTTTAAGAAACGACAACTTAGGTTTAGCACCAAACCACAGTTCATACGGTGTCGTCTCAACGGATTTGGATGGTGCCCTATTTAAAGTGAATGGAGCGGTTTCTAATGCATAACCCCAAAATGATAACGGCAAATCAGTAAGAGACATCATCGATCGGACCATATCTAATAGGGTTCGATTACGGCGTTCAGACACACCATTGCGCTGTGGTGTTCCGGGTGGCGTGAGTTGTGAAAGGATTCCACTTGCTTTAAGATGCGTGAGAAAATCATAACTCAAATATTCACCTCCACGATCGGATCGTAGAAACTTAATCTTTCTGTTATGATGGTTCTCCACTTCATTCTGAAATTCTTTGAACTTTTCAAACGTTTCAGATTTATGTTTCATTAAATAGATATACCCATATCTACTTAAGTCATCGGTAAAAGTGAGAAAATAGCGATATCCACCGCGCGTCGAAACACTCATCGGTCCGCATACATCGGTATGTATGATTTCCAACAAGTCCGTTGCTCGCTCCATCATACCGGAGAACGGGGTTTTGATCATCTTGCCCATGAGGCATGGTTCGCATGTGTCAAATGATTCAAAATCAAGAGACTCCAAAAGTCCATCAGAATGGAGTTTCTTCATGCGCTTTACACCAATATGACCTAGACGACAGTGCCACAAATAAGTAGTATTATCACTATCTACTTTGCATCTCTTAGCCTCAATGTTATGGATGTGTGTTTCATCCCTTTCGAGATTTAGAAGAAATAAACCATTCACAAGAGGTGCATGACCATAAAAGATGTTACTCATATAAATAGAACAACCATTATTCTCTGATTTAAATGAATAACCGTCTTGCAATAAACATGATCCAGAAATAATGTTCATGCTCAACGCAGGCACATAATAACATTTATTAAGGTTTAAAACTAATCCCGAAGGTAAAACTAAGGAGAGCATGCCGACGGCCATCACATCAACTCTTGATCCGTTGCCAACGCGCATCGTCACCTCATCCCTCGCAAGCCGCCGTCTATTCCGTAGCTCCTGTTTCGAGTTACAAATATTAGCAACTGAACCGGTATCAAATACCCAGGCACTACAACGAGGGCTAGTAAGGAAAACATCAATAACATGTATATCAAATATACCTTTGATGGTGCCAGCCTTCTTGTCCGCTAAGTACTTCGGACAGTTGCGCTTCCAGTGACCCTTGTCCTTGCAATAGAAGCACTCAGTGTCCGGCTTAGGACCAGACTTGAGCTTCTTCTCAGCAGGGGCAACGCGCTTGCCGCCGCCTTTCTTGAAGGGCTTCTTTGCTCCCTTATCTTTCTTAAAGGTGGGCTTGTTGACCATCAACACATGATTATCCTTTTTGATGTCCACTTCCGCAGCCTTCAGCTTTGCGAAGAGCTCGGTGATCGTATCAGTGGAACCAATCTGATTATGAGTTACTACAAAACTTTTGTAGCTGGGAGGGAGTGATTGCAGAACCCTGTCAATCTTGAGCTCCTCTGGAATCGTGCATTCCAGTTGCTCAAGGCGTTGAGTGTAGCCCGTCATCTTAATGGCGTGCTCACTAACGGAACTCCCTTCCTCCATCTTGCAGTTAAAGAACTTCTCGGAGATCTCATATCTCTCAGAACGGGCCTGAGTCTGAAACATGGTTTTCAACTCTTCGAGAATCTCAAAGGGCCCGGGATAGTCTTCAAAACGTTTTTGAAGTTCCGGTTCCATAGCAAACAACATGGTGCTCTTAATCACACCATAATCATCTTTACGCGACTGATAGACAGCTTTCTCATCAGCCGGCGCAGTTGCAGCAGGGGGTCACCTAACGCTTTCCCAAGGACATAGTCCTTTTGTCCGCCAGATAGAATGACTCTTAGATTGCGGAACCAATTGGTGAAGTTAGACCCATTGTTTCTAAGCTTTTCCTTCTCAGCAAAAACGTTGAAGTTGAAGTTGGACTTGGCCATGTGATCTACAGTATTTGCAAGTACAATTTAGACTATGTTCATGATAAATAGTTCAACTTAATCAAATTACTAGATGAACTCCCACTAAATTCAACATCCCTCAAGTTGTTTAGTGAACACGATCCAAATTCACCACACCTAATCCGATCATCACGAGAAGAGATGTGGTTTCAATGGTGGACAACGAAGTGTCGATCATATCATTCATATGACTCATGCTTAACCTTTTGGTTCTTGTGTTCCGAGGCCATGTCTGTACATGCTAGGCTCGTCAAGTTAGACCCAAGTATTTCCGCGTGTGCAAAAACTGGCTTGCACCCGTTGTATGTGAGCGTAGAGTCTATAGCACCCGATCATCACGTGATGCTTGGACACGACGAACTTTCGCAACGGTGCATACTTGGGGAGAACACAGTTTTTATCTTGATCTTTAAGTGAGGAATCATCTTATAATGCTATCGTCGCGATCTAAGCATAATAAGATACATAAAAGGATAAACATCACATGCATATAACTTTATGTGACATGGTATAGCCAATCTTCACGCAATGATCTCCATCTTGTGCGTTCCGGCATGATCTCCATCACTCCACCATGATTGCCTCCACCACGAATAGCAACTACAACTATTGCTAACTACTTAGCGATAAAGTAAAGCTATTACATGGCGTATAAGAAGTTGACTCGCAGGTCATACACAATTATAAAGACAACCATATGGCTCCTGCCGGTTGTGTACTCATCGACATGCAAGTCGTGAAACATTACAAAACATGATCATCGCATACAATATACACATCACATCTTGGGCCATACCATATCACAGAAAACACTCCCTGCAAAAACAAGTTAGACGCCTCTACTTTGTTGTTGCATGTTTTACGTGGCTTATGGGAGTAGATGCTAAGAACGATTCTTACCTACGGAAAGCCACAACGGTGATATTATGGTTGCCAAACTCCGGTGTTAATCCCATGACAACTATAGTGAGAGAAACTGACATCCACCAGCCGCATGTGTGGAACAAGCCACACGTCAAGTGCGGAGCCGATCTCGCGAACGATGTCACGTAAGGTTGGCCTGGACCGCTTCAATCTCACTATCCCGCATCATAAGAAGAACACAAACAAGAGGCTTGCAACAGAAAACATCAACGCCCGCAACCACCATGTTGCGTTCTACTCGTGAAACACATCTACGCATAGATCTAGCTCTAATACCACTAATGGGTTTCGCGGCATAGTAAATCAAAATTTTCTATGGATGCGAACAGAGGGAAAGCCAAGATCTAATCTAGGAGATGCAAAGAACGAGAGAGATTGGATTAGATCTTCATACCCTTGAAGATTCGCACAGCGGAACGTTCGATGGAACGTGGGTGATGTAGTCGTACTCGCTTCTCCTCCTCGCGATCCGATCCGATCTAGCACCACAAGTGGCGGTGCCTCCGTGAGATGCACACGTGCAGCACCTCGACATCTCCTCCTTCCTCGGACCAGCAAGTATGGTGGAGAGATAGATTGGATCTACAACACGACGGCGTGGTGTATATGGTGGAGAATTTCTGCAGCAGGGCTTCGCCTACAAACAGTCGGGAGGGAGAGAGGAAGGGCAGCAGGGCAGCTAGGGTTGGAGGGAAGGTGTATGGGAGGGGGCGCCCCAGCCCTCTTTATATAGAGGGGGGCGGCCAGCCCTTGCCCCTCCTCCAAGCCTTGAGCCGGCGGCCAAGGGAGGGAGAAGTGGGGGGCAAGGACTCTCCCCCTTCTAGAAAACTGCACTGCCTTATATGAATCTTATTCTCCGGACCATTCCGGAACCTCTCGTGATATCCCGGATCCCATCCGAGACTCCGAACAAAAACTCATAAACCAATTATCCAATCTATCCTAGCGTCGAGACACGTTAAGTGTGTGACCCTGCGGGTTCGAGAATATGCAGACATGATCTTCTATCAATAATCAACAGCGGGGTCTGGGCACCCATATTGACTCCCACACATTCATCGATGATCATATCGGATGAACCACGATGCCAGGATTCAATCATTCCCATATATATATTCCCTTCGTCTCGCGATATTTTACTTGCCCGAGATTCGATCGTCGGTACCGTCATACCTAGTTCAATCTCATTCACAGCAAGTACTTTACTCGTTCCGTAATCCGATATCACTTTGTGATTAACTCCTTAACCACATGCTTGCAAGCGGTGTTGATATCGATTACCGATTGGGCCCGAAGTATATCTCTCCGACTTGGGAGGGACAAATCCCATCTCGATACATACAACCCAACAGATACTTTCCGATCACCTGAGAGACACCTTTATGATCACCCTCTCATAGGATGACGTTTGATGACCTCAAAGCTTTCTTCCGATACCAGGAAGTTGTATTATCTCATGGTCTAAGGAATACAATATTTGACATAAGAAAAGCTTCGCAAAGACGAACACGATGACACGATCTAATTGCTTCGCTTAGTTTGGGTCTGTCCATCACATCATTCTCCCAATGATATGATCTCATTATTAATTGACAACTCATGTCCATGGTTAGGAAACCTTAACCATCATTAATCAATGAGCTAGTCCATAGAGGCGTACTAGGGACACGGTGTTGTTTACAAACCACACAAGTATTAATGTTTCCGCTTAATACAATTCTAGCATGGAATATAAACTTTATCATGAACAAGAATTATAATAATAACATCTTTATTATTGCCTCTAGGGCATAATTCCAACAGTCTATGCTTCCAAGCATACCAGGAAATCCTCTACTTTCATTGACTGCGAGGATCCGAGCAGTGTCTTCAGTAGTGGGTGATCTTAAGTACTATTTCCGAAACACTGCAATTACTGCCCTGTAGAATTTGTACAAGCAATCGATGGCGGTGGACTCGATCATGCGGAGATAGTCATCGTCACTGTCACCCGACACTCCATATGCAATCGACCTCATCGCCACTGTGCACTTCTGCAGTGAGGAAAACCCAACTATGCTGGTGCGGTCCTTCTTGCAAACGAAATAGGGGTCGAACTCCCAAATGGCATGCACGATCTTGAGTAAGAGCTTCCGGCTAATCCTGAAACGGCGCCGAAACACGGCCTCTCCGTGGAGCGGCTCGTCGGCGAAGTAGTCGGCATACAACAAGCAGTAGCTCTCTATCCTTTGCCTAGCCTTGCACTTCCGGCGACCCACCGCCGAACCACCGCGGTTCGGCTTCGCCTTCTATAGGTACAGCTGGGCGAGGGAGGCGAGGATCTCCATGTGCTCTGCATCTTCGGCGACCTCGCCGTTCTCCTTGTCTAGCAATATGGCGAGTGTCTGCTCGTCGTCGGAGTCCATGGCCAAACCGGCGGGAGTGGCGGTGGGAGCTTGCAGCGAAGCCGAGCTACGGCGAAGTTCGGGCGTTGGAAGCGATGGTTGAATGGGCGGAGACTACGGCGAGCAAATCTAGAGGCGTGGGCATATCTCGGCGTGGAGGAGCTCCGTCGGCGAAGTCATGGCGACAGAAGCGCTAGGAGCTATTCGCCGCAGTCTGTGCGAGTTGAGTGAGGAGAAAATGGGACTGTCTCGCCGATAGAGCTGGCTCACGCCCGTTTTTGCTTCGTCCGACGTTCCTAGGGCGTTCCCGGGATCCTGGGAATGGCCTGGGAAGCCCGGACCAAAGTTCGCCCGAATCCAGACGAAAAGAGGTTCCTGAAAACACGTCTGAGCCGAATTTCAGCGTCCGGATCTAAATTCAGCGTCCGGATCGACGTCTTGGAAATGCTAGTGGAGATGGTCTAACTTCTCATTTCTCATGTCTTCTTGTTCTGGGCCCCGTCTGCGTCATCTCTACTATCTAAAAATGAGGAGCCTGTTCCGTTTTCTGTCACCGATGCACTCCGTCGGTTTTCTTTCGTCCAACTTCCCATTCCATCGGTTTTCTTACGTCGTCCTCAGCCACCAACTACCACCTGCAGAAAACCAGATCATATCACAAAACCGGAGAGGGAAATGAAAATCGGTCCAGATCCAATCGACACCCCGACTATCCCTCTCAGCTCCGCTTTGTCATCTCCCTCCTCAATCACGGTCGGCTCCCCACCCCACCTTCTCCTCCAGTGCCCTGCCGTCAAGGAGATTTGTGCCCTCTGGTGGCGGTCGAGGACAGGAGCAATGCACCGGTCGGCCTCTACTACATCGTCTCCCGCCTCGAGGCCCTACGCGAGCTGGAGCAGGTCGCCTGAGTCTAGAAGCTACGGCCATCCATGTCGAGCCAGGGCCAAGACGAGGTCGAGGCCGGACCACCGGTCGCCAAGAGCTCCACTCCCACTTCGCCATGGAGGTCCAGGAATCTAGGCCTGTATGGATTAGATACGACCCCCTATCTTTTTTACTTCTTCTTCCATGTTTCTTCTATGTCTCTTGGGAATCCTGTGTGATTCAGGCCGGTTTATACCATTGTTTTTTCTATTCACGACTTCTTTTGTATCGATCTGCTAGATTTGTACTTAGATTAGTTACATTGATGGTGCATAGAGTTGTTAGCCGGATCTGGTATGAAATTTGGTTACAGATCAAAACATGTATATGTATCTTGATTGAATTTGTTTTCATCTTTCTTGAATCTTCTATGGAGTGTGTGAATCTCATATTGATCTATATGTACCTCTGTTGCAGATCAACACATTGGGTTCACCCATATCAGGTGAGAAAATCGGGTCAATTGTTTCACTGGTCATTACACACCCAATGTTCAGCGTCACCATGAACCGGTCTTTTTTTCACTTTCTTACAACCATGGTTCATACCGTTCTCAGTTTCGAAATTTAAAACCATCATAGACTATTGTGAACTCTTGATACACCAGATCTGTTTCAGCTATTGATTTATACATATGCTTGTGTGTTCTAATTTTGGTTCATACGTTCTCGAAAAAAATGGTTCAGTGAATTTTGAGGAAGTGTTAGCGTAACTTAGATCACACGTAAAATCTGGTAAGCGAGCATCTAAAGGTATGTAATAAGATTGTAACCATAAGTATTGGTTCATTCTAGGCCACCAGATGGTCTTGTCTAAAGTTGGCAACGGCATGCCGGACAAGTCGACGTGCGACGTGGAAGGGGATAGAGATGGTATTGATGGCGGAGGCGTTTGAGGAGCTGGTGCGTGGGCTGGAGTATGATGGCGGGGAGCTCCACGATATGCCTTTTGCATTACCTTTGCGCTCGGGTGCGTGCTCTTTTAACTCCCTCGGCGTCGCCTTCAAAGGTAAAACTGATCTGCCTCACACATGTTTTTTTCCTTTTTGGTAATTTGTTGTTCAGAAAAATCTCATGACGGAACGCTGCCTGTCATAGAATGTTGTCGTTCTGTTTCCTAGCAGCAGATGCGTTTAGCTCCTTACTTGCATAATAAACCTGTGGTCAAAGTGTTTGAATCAGGAAATGTCGTGCAGTCTCCGGTCCTCCCTCGCAGGTTGGCACCGCTGCCGCTCGGAGACCCCATCATCATCTCCCCTCCCTCGTCGCCTCTCTCCGAGGTGTCGGGCGGCGGAGGACTATTGGAGGACACAGATGGTAGATAGCGTCATGGCGGATGATAACAAGGTCGCCCCGTCTACAAGCACGAGAAGATATACGAGCTACTATGTGCACCAACATCGTCAAGGAGATCACCGACTTCGTCCACAAGAGCTTCGATGGGAAGATCCCCTCGTCAAGCAGAGAAGGTGGGTCGTCCAGGAGATTATTACATTACTCTTGTTATTAAGATTGTGGCCTCTCCAATTTTTCTTGTCATGTTGTATCCTAATGTGAGGCATGATAGGAAGTATTCCCTAATGTGCCCAGAGAGCGAGCTGGTCCTGATGCATAAGTTTCCTTGTTTAATGTCGCAATGCCGAGTATGCAGTTAACATGTGTTGTTGATTAATACTAATTTCGAGTAAGTACATGTTGATTACAACATAGAGGACAATTACTATGTTCTTTGATTTCTCTTCCCAGATTTTAGTAAGGATTTGAAGGCATCATACCAAGAGCAAGTGTGCATGATGAAGTTGTATTGCTTTGAAGGAGCTCCTGATAGTTCAGATTCAAGATTCTTCTTGATAAGGGCAACTAAGATGGAACATCTGATAATTTCGAGGCATGAGCCATTTTACATTTGGTCTGATTACTTTGGCTCATACCCATTGACACTCTAATTATTTCAAATTCAAGATGTGTGTATTTAATGGTTCAGCACAAGCCAAGCGTTGACGTGGATCTATATTGTATCATGCCATTACACATCATGTCTCTCGGGTAATTCTCAACTTATGTCTTGCTTTAATTCAAGAAACAGAACGACCGCTTATATCATACTATCAGGTAGCTCACTCTTGCAATTCAGTTTTGGACTCCCTTTCAGTAAACTATTTCTTATTCTGCTTACATGCCCTTAAACATGAGCTATTAGTGCTTGATTTTATACAATAGAAATACAACCATTTTCTTTAGATGGATAAGTAATGTATGCGACCTATTGTTTATATACTTCTGTTCTTTTTAGGACAATTTTCTGAGGAACACTATTCTGGATGAAAAAATGTTAATGAAATAGATATCTTTGTGACGTGGGTAAATGAGACAAGCAGGTCCTTTTTGGAGGTTCTCTGTATAATTATGTCCTGATCTTGAAGTGAAAGTCTGAAGCTACTTCATATGTAGAAAATTGTATTTCTCATCATTCATATGATTTTTCATGTATCTATTTTTTCAGCATTGCAACAACATTGTTTCCATTTATTTTGACCATCTAGAGCTGCGTTATCTCCCTTCTAGGTTGCTGTTGTCGTCTCCCTCTTCCAGGACCGCGACGCCACCTCACGTATTGCTTCCATTTATTTTGACCACTGTGTTGCCACCCCTTCGACCACACCGTGGCGTCCTCTAGCAAGGTAGGGCAGCTTCTTCCTTGGTGAGCAAAGCGTGCGTGTCTAATTTTTTTTGATCCCATGCTTAATTTCTAAAACTCGGTGAGCTCTTTGCACAACATTCGGACTCTCCAGTCTTTCTCCATTTTCTTGTTCTAAATCTCTACAACACATTGCAAAGTACCTGTTCCACTATTCGGTTGATTATATGTACACTTCAAGGGGTGCTTTATACAAGACATTAGGTTTCATACTTTTTTGGCATCTTAGACTGGAATAAGCTTGACATGCTTTAATATTTTTATCTATAATGTTTCCATGTAAGAAGTGTTTCATATTTCTAGATGTGGTTTATTTGCTAGCTTTTAATTCTTTAGAGTTGTTAGTCATGCACTGATATATGTGGCAATTCTAGAGCATTTCCTATGCAATCAGCAAATTATTATCCTTGTCTCCAACAGAAAAATAGGTGCCTGAATTTTTTTGATTGGTTCATTCATCTCATCTCATGTTTGTTTCCTTGCAGTACAGTTCTTGTCTCCACTCTCTTAATTTACAGCTTTGGTTCCCTAATCCTCTACAATTAGTTAAGGACCAAAAAAATTGGATAAGCCAACCCTTTAAACTAAACTATAGATTCCAATTGTTCTAACCACCCAATTACTGATAACACTGGTACAGTCTGCATAATGATCGCAAACAAATCGTTGTTGACATGAGACTTTCCCTTGGTTTTCAGGCCTTACTCGATATTCCGTAGAAACTTTGGTGTATTGCATCTTTTAAATACAGTTCAATGTGACCTGAAGATAAAAACATATCCTTTTGAATAGCTACAACTGATGTAAAATCAAGGTTATCGATCTTGGAGGCAGCAGCTTCTTAACAAACAACTTAAGACTGATAGCGTAACCATTTTCTGATATAGTGTGGTCTAAGATATCTCCTGTATATTGAGTTGCAGGTAAATATTCCCTTTTTCTAACAATTCTTGCACATTCACATCCTACTGGAATGACGCTAGATGATTAATGCCTGAGATTATGACTAAACTTCCTCCCGAGTGAGTGTGATTGAAATTGGAATGATTAAATCTTATTGTATATTTTCTCCATGTATTATTAAGTTGATTGATTAACTAGATTGGGAGTGATATAGGGCTCATAAAACACAATCTGCTCTTCAAAAAATTGGTCACCAATGCTTGCAGCTCAAAAGTTTTTCCGTTTGAAGTTCTGAACTTTTAGGAGGTATGTGGTTGTTGATACTGAGTTGATAAGTGCAACATTCCCTGCAAATAAAAATAAAAATGCAGTGGCATATGTTAATGATTACTATATTCAAAATAGTCTGATTGATGACATTTTTATTTATTGAGATAATAGCTAGATATACATAGCTATATATTCTAATAAAATATGTATATGCCACTAGCATACTAGGAGAAAACTCTTGACCTACGTTTTAGTAAAATTCAAATGATCGTACTCCACTGATTCTCCTTGTTCCTCCATTACTTCCTAGATGGTATTGTTGTTGTCTTAATATTTAAGGAATTTTTATTTAGGTAGTCTCCTTTTCTGATTAAATCCTAAAGAAATAGGTTTCCTGGAGTTAGTATTGCTCCAGCTTTAGTTTATAATACTTGTACCTCTATGGAAGAGATATAAAAAGATTATTAGCACGCAATTGACTCGATGGTCCTATATACCTTCCGTGACACATGCTTGGAGCTCAGCCTCGAGAGAGACGGATGTGCCCTATATGCAAGCACAGGATCTTGATTCCTGTAGATCATCAAGACCAGACGTCGTATGATTTTTGTAAGGTTATGTGTCATTCTCCTGTATGCAACAAGAACACTCTATAGATGTTATTGTTATCCGGAGGATTGAATATCTTATATTAATGGTTAAATTACGTCAGTTCAGTGAAATGAGAAACTATTATTACATCTTTGTACTTGAGTTTTTCCGTTAAATGGGAGATTGACATTTAGTCTGTTGGTTGCATCTTCGCATAGATGTACACTGGTGGAGTACCACGTTTTGAGGATATACTCTGTCTTGTGCATCTTTATAATTAATTATACAAACCTTTTCGTCCAATAGGAAATGCTTGAGAAAACTTCAATATATTGGTCTCTTTACGGTATACTAGCACTCCTATGAAGGACGAATCATAGTAGCACTTCATTATCGTGCCAAGTGGCTTTGTCATGCTGACGGAACTTATTTTGTACCTTCGCAATATAGTTTTTATCCTGTTGCAACGCACGGACATGTTTCCTAGTTCAAGTAAACGGCTGAGGTGCTGCTGAGAGGCTTACTAGACTGCACATCCCTTATGGGCCCTTACATGACGCTGAGCAGTGAGCACTTACATTTACTGGGCTGGGCTGGGCTGAATCTATGCCGTGCAGGTTGCACCACCACCCTACCAGTACGAGATCACAGCATCCCGTTGGTACGACGCTGTATCTATCCACGCCGTGCGAGTGCGAGTGCGACACCGTCAGTCCGGCATATGGCATATGGCTACAAACCGCACGAGTGAGGGAGGGTAAGGGCATGTACAGTGATGTCTAGTCAGCCGTCTGTAACTTAGCCCACGTAGGATATTTGATGACGTGGGAGAGAGAGAGGACGAAAAACTCCAGAGTCCGTCGGTAGAATTAAAGACGGTCTGTTAGCGTGAAAATCGCCGCCTACCGACGGACTCCTTCCCATTGTATGGAGGGTGTCGCTTGCATCGTGGGTCGGTGGGATCTCCTCTTGTGCGGAAACAATCCTTCCCTTTCCCGTGAAAATTTTCCTCCCGCGCGAAAGGAATCAGAGATCGAGCCACTTCTTCTCCACTTCTTCCTTGTTCTCCACCTCGTTCTCCACCACGCTCTACAAAATCCAACCAGATTTGCTTAGTGTCCTATATCGTGCGGTGGCCTTTTTGCAGAGCTTGAAGGATGGGGCGCAAATCGACGCTGATCTCTGCACGCACAGCCACCGCCGTCATCGCAGGAGGTTCCGCAGGTCACTACTGCAGAGCACGCAGCCGTTGTTCCCCTCTCCGGGGTGGTCGTTTTGTTGACTCAAGCTCCTGTGACGAACAGGCAGCCATGGAATCCTGCAGCCGCCGCCTATGAGTTCTTCGCAGGTTGAGTCAAGCTCCGGCGACGGACAGGCTACAAAGATAGATTTTGAGTTGATTATCATTTAATTTGCAAGCGGTAGGTGCTTACAGACAGCCGAATAGACTAGCGATTGTACATGGTGTCCCCTAGGCTGTCTATACCTGACGTGCATGAATGATACAGACACCTGCCGTCGGAACGACTGTACATGCCCTAACATGAGGAAACAGTAGCCGTTGGCCGTGTCGTTGGACGTATCTGTCCAGTTGTCCACCTTCCGTGATCGTCCCGTTGCCGTTGCAACGCGATCGATCGAGACTAGTAGGAGTAGAGGATCTCCGGGCTGAGCAGTTGGGAAACGGCAGAGAAATTTACGGTTGTCGGTTGTCCAGACACGTACGTAGTACGTACGTACGTACGCGGGGCGACGTTACGTGCCCGTCCTTCTCGGGACAGACCGGGAGCAGGCAGCATGCCGTCTCGCGCACGCCGAGCGGTACGGTTTCCGGCGGCGGGTCGAGCCATGCGTTCGACCTGGTCGGGAATCATCGCGGAACTGGTGACGCGCGTCCGATACACCGGAGGCCGTCCCCCGTTGTCCGTCCACGACGTGTCCTCTCACGCGCCATTTTTAACGGAAAACTCATGTAGAGCGGCACCACGTATGGGAAGGTCGGTGGTCGGAGTAAGGAGAGATCAATTCGGTCGTTTCCTCCAGGTCAATCTAGGGTCCGTACGGTTCTGGAATTCGGTGGGATGGAACCGGTCTGTTAAATTTAAGTATATTTTGTAAAGATTTTGAAAATATCCTCGAAATGACTCACTCCGCTCCATTTTCCTCTTGTTCTAGAACCGAAACGCACCCCTAGTTCAGCAAAATAGGCATGGGAACAAACAACGACGCGACACGCGCATTGGCCTTCCAACTCCGAGGGAACGTTCCGACCCTCCTTTCCTTCCTCCTCACCTCGCGTTAATGCACGCGTGGAGAACTAGCTAGCACGAACCTGCCGCGAAGCAGCCACGCCCAGGCCCGGCCCCCACCGTGTTTACGCATGCGGGCCACGCCGAGACGCCCACAAGCGACACACCACGCACGACGTCGATTCGGCCGTCTCTTCCTTCCCTTGTGCGGATGGCATGCGCGATTTTGCGTCATCTTCTCCGAAAGGAAAGTGACAAGCCTTCTTTTCTGTTTCAAAAACAATTTATCAAACAGTCCATAAAAATCCTCCGACATTCTGGTCTCGCATACTACTATGACTCAGTTCCAAAGCTTAACGCTTATATTTTTTCTAAGTCAAGCTACGAAAAGTTTGACCAAACTTTCAGAAAAAAATATAAAAAACTATAATATTATATAGATATCATATAAAATTATGTTTCATGATTTATCAATTGGTATGCATTTCATATTGTAAATACTAATATTTTTTAAAAAAATATAGTCAAACTTTATATAATTTGACTTTAAAAAACAATTTAGTCTTACGCTTTGGAATGGAGAGGGTAGTACACGAGAACAATCAGCGTGCTCGTGCTAGCCAGCGAGAGAGCACCAGACCGACGGTCGCCGAGCTGCGTGGAGGACTCACGCTCACGGGAACGAAATATTTGACTTCACAAGAGATCCGGTGATCTTCTCTTCTGTGGTTCTGCCACGAAAACATATTTTGACTTGACCTAGACCGTACATTAATCCAAGGTCAAATCTTCTGCGTCACTCCCCTCTATTACTCGGCTGGTGACAGCAGACCACGAGTGCTGCCGTACATCGCAAGTGATGCCGGTTGTGTGCTGGTGGAAATCACGCCACTTTTCACAAGCACCAGGATTACAATCCTGATTTTCTTTCGAGGGGTTACAATCATGATTTAATCCTTTGTGTTTTGCATTCTGGGGGACTTCCTTTTCCTTGTATGGCACGCTTCTAGCAGGAAAGCTACGGGACCAGATAGAAAGCACGAGATCGTTTCGGGCGATTGCACACACGTCTTGTCATCACAGCATTTTCACTCGTTGAGTGTTCACGGGCCAAAATCCCGACCTATTTTTGGCCGGACAAAACTTATTTTTCGTCTGAAAATACCGAGTTTTCTATTCGCGTCTCAAAGCCGAGTCCTCTCGTTTGGTTAAAATTCAGTCGAATTTTGCAAATTTAGACGGATTTCATTAATTATGGGCGAATATAGGCGGATTATATCGAATTTAGGCAAACACTCAAATTTAAACTACATTAGGCTAGATAATAAACTAAAAAACATAAAAAAGACCGCCGCAGATGCCGCGCCGCTTCTACATATCGAAATTGCCGTAGAAAAAGGTGTAGCCGGGATCGGTCTTGCCGTCGTCGTCGGTCGGTGGCTACGACGGGCGGGAGCTCCCCTGGCCATCGTCGTCGTCGGTCGGTGGCTACGACGGGCGGGAGCTCCCCTGGCCATCGTCGTCGCACCTCCAGGGCTGGTACGAGGGGCCGGCCTCTTCGTCGTCGTCGAGGACGACGAGCGGCGCACCCTGGTAGGCGAGCATGTGGCCAGACCAGGCCTAGCGTTCGGCCTGCTCCTGCAGGCGCTAGACGCGCCACCTCTCCGTCTCCTCCCAGTCCACCCTGGAATAGGCGAGGATGTTAGGCGACAACGGTTCTGGCGGGGGGCGCGGTGGTGGCGCTGCGGAGGTATTGCTTCATCGCCATTTTGAGGGCGAAGGCTTCCTCGTCGACGGGCATCGCCCATTCCTCCGGCTTCGGCTGGCGAAGGCAGAGACGGCCGGTGGTCAGCGATGAAGCGCGCGGCTCGTTGATGAAGATGTCGCGCGCCCTTGTCCTCGGCGGCGAGTGGACCGTCGTCTCTAGCTCTCGCTTAACCCGCCAGAGCGGCGGCGAAGTTGCCGGTGCGGACCCGGAGGAGCAGGATGCCAAGGCCGCGGAGGAGGAGGGGGAGAGGCCGCCCATCCTCCTCGGCAACCAGTTGGCCAGAGGATGGAGCCTCGCCCTTGACGCCGGTGTCGGGTTGTGGGGGAAGCCGAGATGGGGCTTGTTGCCGGCGTGGATGTGCTCCAGCACGACGGTGAGCGTCCGCCTAGGAGCACTCCACCAGCGGCAGTGCGACACCGCGTTGTTGCGCTTTGGCGGCGGCCCCGACGGCCTCTCATGGCGGGCGAGCTCCTGCTGCCGCCGGTGGGCGAAGTACTGCTCCCAGAAGAGCAGATTGCCCGGATCCTCGGCGAGGTCCAGGTCTTCTATGGCGGCGATGGCCGCCTGGATCTCGTCAGTGATCTATTCGTCCTTCGGCAACGGCGGAATCGGGATCCCGCCAGCGCTGAGCTTCCAACCAGTTGGGAGGCGGATGTCCGGCGACGCCATGTAGCCCGCGTCGTACAGCATGCAGGCCTACCATGGTGGGAGTATGCGGCGGCCGAAGCCGTTCGCCGCCGCTGGGTCGCCGGGGAACCTCTCGCCATGGGGAAGTGTGGGGGCTGTGAGGTCGCCGGAGTTGGGAGGGGGAGCTGTGAGAGAATATGGAGAGTTCCGGTGAGGGGTACGACTTTTATAGCCTCGCGGTGAGGGCGGGAAAAGGAGAAACGGAGGGAAGTTATTGCTCGTCGGTCCATCGTGGGAGCCGAGGAGGCGGCGATGGCGTGGCATTGCAGCGACGCATGGCCGACGCGACGGATAGTTAATGTCCAGCGGTCCTTCGCGGGGTTTCGAGTAGAAAGGATGACGACGACTCTCCTTCCGTCGCTAACTGGGCGGGTCCACACGCCGTCTACTTTTTTTTCGTCGAATTGGCTTCATACGCCATTCTCGGGGTGTTTCCGGGATGCTGGGAATGACATGGAAAGTCCAGACCAAAATTAGCCTAAATCCAGACGAAACCAGGGCCTTGTGAACGTGACTAGGCTAGGCGTTCGACCTAAATCTCCCACTAGGATCAACGTCCTGGGTAGCCGAGTGGAGATACTCTTAGCATATGGTTTTTCAATGTAGCCCGTCTCGCATCTTGACAAGGTACACCTTTTATATACGTACTTAAAATTACAGTAACGGAAACACATGAAAATAGACGGCAATGGAATTTTTAGAATAGCAGAGAGCAAAAACTCATCCGCCCAGGAAGTTTCGGTTCCGCGCCCAAACCACACAGTTCCTCGTTGGCCGTTTGGAGGGCGGAGACATGACACGGTGGTCTGTCTGAAACCTCGGCTCGGCTGGCAGCTGCCAAGTGAGCCCACGCCAAAAGCAGGCGCCTCCAGCTGCCTCCCAGTACTACTCTATTCCTTTTCCAGTTCGTTTCGTCTCTAGCGAATCTAGCCTCTCTCGCTTTCAGATTACCTGTTCTCCACTTCCCCGTGCCGTGGGACCCGTCTGACGGGCCCGCTCACGGAGCCCGCCGTCGCGCTGACGTCAGCAGGCCGTGCTGCGAGCACGGAGCACGCTACTGTTAACGTTAGCAGATGCTAAGCTAGTCACCATTTGTCATTACCGATCGTGTCACATTTTTTCCGCTCAACTTGAGCGTGTCCGACGGGGATAAAAAAAAGTAGGTGGGCAGGTGGACGGCCTCGTGTCGCGAATCCGACACAAATCCTCTCGGAAACCACCTCGCCTGCTTGATTCCCACTAATTAACTACGCCAACTTCGTGTAAACTAGCCTGACAATCTCCACAGTCCGTACACGTGCACGCGCTGTCACCTCCAGGTCCCCCATGGCTGGCCACGGCTGCTCCGGCCCGACGGCCTCTGCAGCGAAAGCCCTCGCTGGCTGTCCCGTGGGACCGAGGGGAAAGAGTAGCTCGTCGGTGCGCGTGGAACAGTCCTAGGGAAGTATAGGGGGACGAGGGACGCTACAGGCTGCACCGTCCCTAGGATTCCTGCCCTGCGACCGAGGCGCAGGGTTTAGATTGGATCCACCCTTTTCTTCTGACACCCGCCGTTAATTATTTTTTCGCTGCCGCTGCGGCTCCTGCAAAAGTTTATGCGGGCATCGACTTGGCGTGCGCAATCACAATCCAAAATTTAAAACGAAGCTTTGCTAGGCGAGGTGTACGTATTGGTAATGCCTGTTTTCGCTTGATTAGGTCCACGTGTTTCTGGATCGTTGTGGTTGTCGACAGACTTTGATACTACTGTACAACACCCGCGGGCGCGGGAACCATGAATACGTACTGTATCATTCATTCATTCTACCCATCTCTCCGTCATTTTTTTCCCTTTATACACTTTGGCTGTTTTAACGGCGTATTTTCGAAAATCTACTTTCTGCGTCTTTCTTTTGACAAAATTCTATTTGGTCTATACGAGACTACTCCGCTTCGAACTCGTTTATCCATATTAATTTTCTTTCATCTCATTTGATCTATATACGAGACTAGCCGTTTTCTATCCCAAAAAAAAAAATCCTTGCAACATTTCTATTTCTTCCCGTTCTGACCGGTGTTTAGTTCCTTGTGGTACTAACCGATTCCCAATTGGTTAGAGGAGAAAACGGAGGAGTAAATTTTAGAGGCGCCAAACCGGTCCTCTAAATTTAGAGGAGTAAATTATTTTTCTCATTTTTTTTCCACCACTCCACAAATTCATTCAAACATCTTACATATAGTTTAAACAAACAATTCAAACATACGGAAAATTCAAACACGAGCAATACACCACTTAAACGACATACATAAGCATAGTTCATCGAATCGAACACATCAAAATAAAACATGCATAGAGTTCATTCAAAAGTAGACTCTACCACCAACATTGATCAAGGTCACCAAAAAGAAGTTATCGACCTTGTTTGATCCAAAATACCACCAACATATCACCTCATATGTTGCGGACCACCATCCAAGAGCTCAAAGACCATCTCCGAAGAACTCATCATCATCACCAAAAATACATCACCGTGTGTCTACAAATCGTGAACCAATGAGAGGAGAGGAGAAAATGAGATTTTTTACCTTGCCGACGATCCATCAAACACCTCACGCTCGTCGACGTTGATAACAGCCGCTCGCGGTGGCCGGCCTCGGGGAGGGTTCGCCGTCGAGGCCTTGCATGTCAAAGAGGCAGATGCAGCCTTCGGCAGTGCCGCCTCGGCCTTCTTCCTCTTCTTCTTGGCCACCGCCTCCGCGAGCGCCAGTTTGGCCGGAGTTGGCTTGCTCTGCCACCGGCTGGACACAGGAGCAAGGGGAGGACGAGGCGCCACTTCGGGAGCCTCCACGCGCTTGCCGTCGGCCTTACCGAAGGCCTTGACGACCGTGCCGCCCGGCAGGACCACGTTGTTGGCCCCCAATCTTTTCCCACCCGAGGCCGGGGCGGAGATCTCCGATTGTGGAGGCGTTGGGCCTTCTCCGACGCTGGGATGGTCAGAGAAGGTGCGTCGGAGAGTTCCGCGTCGATTGCAGGCAGAGTCGGCGAGATCGGTGTCGGCGGGGAGGCGGGCGGGAAAGAACGGCGGAGGGCGGGAAGAGGAGATCGGGAGGTGAGAGGTTTTCTCGTAATTGGCCTCAAAGGAGTAAATTTAGGAGTCGCCCGCCACTTTTACTCCTTCAATGAGTATAATTTTACTCCTCTAACCGTTTAGGAGTTCGGTAGGTGTCGCCGCCGCGTATTTTTACTCCTCTAACCGATTTTAGGGGGGCGGTTAGAGATGCCCTAACACCATGCGGTGACGCCCCTCGCTTGCACGTCAAGGTAATGAAAGATAAGAAGTGATATGTCCATAAGATGGCACATGATATTCTGTGAGAATGCTTCCTCTATGTACATACATTCGCGGAACAATCGCAGATGTTCTCAGTTCATCAAAAGGCTCGCTGACTGAGAGAGGCACTAAACAATATGGTCTAGACAAAGATGTGCAAGCCCAAGGTAAGATACCGACAATGAGCTTGGGAATTCCTTTCACTCCCACAACCAGAATGCAATGCTACAGGGAACAGGCTTCCAGTGGGGGTATTATCACTAGGCAGAACCCATCTCTGGCTGAGATCATTGCCTTCAGAGGCATTCCAAAGATGGCAACTACTGAGATTCGTTCAAGCGACCGGGTTCAGGCTCAGCCTAACGTGGGCAATACATGGCTGGAGCGGGCAATGGACTTGGTGCAGCGTAGAGAGGAATTCAAATGCAAGAATTTAAATGCTACCTTTTCAATCTTGTCTTTTTCAAATATTGATATTATAGAAAAAGCTAAATCAATTCGAGTATCTCTGGGGAGTTCACCTTTGAAATAAAACGCGGCAGCTTGATACGTCGAAAACGTATCTATAATTTTTGATGCTCCATGCTTGTTTAGTATCTAATTTGCTTTGCTTTGTATACACTTTGAGGTGCTTTTTACATGTTTTCTGGTACTAACCTATTAACAAGTTTTCATAGTGCCAGTTGCCTGTTTTCTGCTGTTTTTGGTTCCAGAAAAGTTAGTAAAGAAATATTCTCAGATTGGATGGGACAAACGTCAAAGTCAATAACTTTTCATGGGGAAAAAGAAGTCCAGAGGGGAGACGGAGAGGCATGACAGGGCGCCCGCACCCCCTAGGCACGGGTGGGCCCTGCCTCGCGCCTAGGCAGGGTGTGGGGCCCTTGGCCATCGCCTCGGCCTTCCCCTTCGCCTATAAGAAACCCCCGATGCAGAAACCCTAAGTATCCGATCAAATCTCCACGAACCCTTCTGTAGCCGCCACCACCTTCTCTCCGGTATGATGTGTGAGTAGTTCCACCTTGGACTATGGGTCCATGTAGTAGCTAGATGGTTGTATCTCCTCCTTGTGCTTTCATGTATATATCTTGTGAGCTCCGTTCATGATCAAGATCTAATCTATTTGTAATCATGCATGTTGTGTTTGCGGGGATCCGATGGATATTGAGATTATTATGTTGGTTTGATTAATGGTTTTGTCTTTATGATTCTATAATGTTTGTGTTGTTTGTGATCTTGCATGTTCTCCGTTGTTAGTAGATATCTTGGACGAGTAGTTGCTAGTGACTCCAAGAGGGGGTATTTATGCTCGATAGTGGGTTCATGCCTCTAGTTTCTAAGAGAAGTGACAATAATCTCTCGGTTGTAGATGTGTTGTTGCTACTAGGGAGAAAACAACGATCCCTTGTTCATGGAACATGTGGACTGTTTACCTTACACACTTTGCTTAAAGTAGTTGTCTGTTGCTTGCAACTTAATACTGGAGGGGGTTCGGATGATAACCTGAAGGTGGACTTCTAGTCATAGATGCAGTTGGATGGTGGTCTATGTATCTTGTTGTATTTCCCAATCGAATCTCATAGGATCTTTCTGACTAATAATTGCATTATTATGCCTTGCTCAGTTCCTGTCAATTGTCCTGCTGTAATTTGTTTACACTTCATGCCATGTTGTTTATCTAAGGAGAGCACCTCTAGTGAACTATGGACCCCGGTCCAATCTTTATCATTGATACATCTTCCACTGTTACTTGTTTACTTTCTGCAAACCACCATTACCTTCCACACCATATGTTTAATCCTTTGTTACAGCAAATCGGTGAGCTTGACAACCTCACTGATTTGTTGGGGCAAAGTCTTGAGTTTGTGTTGTGCAGGTCTCCGCTTTGCTTGCAACACCTGTGTGACGTTTCCTTCCTCCTACTGGTTCGATAACCTTGGTTTCTTACCAAGGGAAAACTTCTTGATGTGCTGCTTCACACCTTGCTCTTGGGGTTCCCAATGAAGCGCTCCTACATCAAATCAGCGCCGTGTCAAGCTTTTCTGACGCCGTTGCCGGGGAGGCTAAGGACGTCTTCACAAGGGGAGTCCTTCACTTCATTTCTCTTTAGTTTGTTTTCAGTTTGCTTTGTTTCTTTTGCTTGGTTTTGTTTGCCTCTTTTGAAAAAACCCAAAAAAATTAGTCTAGTTTGGTTTGCTTGCTTTATTCAAAAACACAAAAAAATTAGTTCCTACTCTAGCTGTTGCTGCTGTTTTTGGCTTGCCCACCTTTGCCAAAATGAACTCTGCTGAGAACACCAAGTTGTGTTGAAAGAGCATTTGCTATCCCTAGTGATTTTGGTGTTTGATAACAACACACATATCGGACTAATGATTTGCTAAGTGTGTCGCAGGTACATTAAAAAGGTTTGCAAACATTCAAAAAACTATCTGCCTGGCGCGGTACCAAAAAGCGGTACCGCTTTTTGCTACCGGACCAGACAGAAGCCAGTGACTAACTGTTAAAAAGTCTCTGCCGGGCCAGGTACTAAAAAGCGGTAGTACCGCATTTTAGTACCTAGCGCGACAGAAGCTTTTTTACAGCTTGTCAAAAGCTTCTGCCTGCTCCGGTACTAAAATGCGGTACTACCGCTTTTTAGTACCGCTCAGGACAGAGCCTTTTTGAACGATGCAAAAAGCTTATGTCTGCGCAGGTAGCAAAATGCGGTAGTACCACATTTTACTACCTGGCGTGACAGAGACTTTTTGTACATTGCAAAAAGTCTTCTGTCTGCGCCGGTAGCAAAATGCGGTAGTACCGCATTTTACTACCTGGCGTGACAGAGAGTTTTTCGTATGGGAAAGTGCTGATTTCTCCAGGTCCGGTAGTACCGGTTGCCTCAAGCGGTACTACCACTTTCCGGTAGCAGCAATAGTAGTACCGCTGGGGGCAGGACTTGATGCAGTTTGAAAAAGGGTGGTCCGGTACCAGGCCCGGTAGTACTAGAGTTCTCCGGTAGTACCGCTTGAACTTCCGGTACTACCGCTGCAATAAATGCATCAACGGTCAGATTTTGTGGAGGGGTATAAATACCCCTCCACCTACCTTGGGACAAAGCGCTCAGCACATTAAAGTCATTGCCCACCATTGGAGTCCATTGGAGCCACTCAAATCCTCAAGATCTCCTCATCCAACCACCCAAAGTCCTTGATCTTTGGGGAATCGAAGGAGGAGGCCCCGATCTACTACTTCACCAAAAGAGATCTTCATTTCCCCCTCATTTCATTGAGGGCCCCTTTGCTCTAGTGTTTTTTGGAAACCCTAGTTCTTGTTTTTGTTCTTACAAGCTTGTCTTTGATTGCTTTGACAGCTTGCTTGTATTTGGGAGCCTCCAATTAAGTTGTGGATGTGTGCCCCAAACTTGTAACGGTGCCAGCTTCCACCTTGAAGGTTGCCGATATAGTGGAAGGTGAATCGATCCCGTTGGGGTGAGATTCATCGGAGAACAAGGGAGGCCTCTCGTGGCGTTGGTGGTTTGAAACCACCCCCTCTCCAAACGTAGGCGTACTTCCCCTCAAAAGGAAGGAACTACGGGAAACAAATCCTTGTGTCTCCGCGTCCACTTTTCGGTTACCTCTATCCTTTACCGCACCTTACTTACTTATTACTACTTTGTGTTGTGGTAGCTCTTGCATAATTGTCATATAGGTAAATTCACCATAGTTGCATTATCTAGAGAATTTACCTTATTGTCAAACCTTAATTTGAAAAGGAAGAAAATTTGAAGTAGCACCTATTCACCCCCCCTCTAGGTGCCCATACGATCCTTTCAATTGGTATCAGAGCCTCGGCTCTTTATTCGGGCTTTACCGCCTAAGAGAATATGGGTAGCCAAGAAGGGGATGGTGGTAGTGAGTCGACTCCGGTGACCATGGAAGATCTCAGAAACTTGGAAACAAGATTGAGCTCTTCCTTGGTCAACAAAGTCAAGAAGATGCTTGAGAAACTTCTTAAAGACAAAGATGGCTCATCACCCCCATCTCCTCAAGAGGAACTACCATCCGTTGTACCTAAAGGGAATACTCCGGTATCCCCCGAGGGTATGGTGGTAGGGGACAAACTAGACAATGCTAACTCCTCCACACGACTTGATGGGGGGAAGGGTGAGCACCGTGATTCTTGGTACTCTCCCGATCCTCCCATCCCTCACCCTCATGTGTACAATAGAGGTGACCCACCTAAGCTAGAAGAGTCTGCTACTTTTGCTTAATGGCAATCACTAATGAGAACTCATATGCGCAGCTCTTGCATTGAACTATGGAACATCATCGAGCATGGACTCTTTATTGGGGATCCAAACAACTTGACAAGAAGAGAGGTTGTCAATAGTCAACTCAATGCCACTACTTTGCATATGATTCAACAAGGATTGGGAACAAAGGATTACCCACACATTGAGCACTTTAGCATTGCCAAGGAAGCTTGGGATGCTCTCACTGTGTTGTTTGTTGGAAATGAGAGTATGAGGAGGAGCAGATATGATGCTCTAAGCAATGAAGCCGAAGGTTTCTACATGAAAGAAGGTGAAGATCACGAAGACATGTATCGAAGGCTCAAGACCACCGCCACCGCTTTTAGAAATGTGGGTGCCTCACATGTGGATGATGCATGGATAAAACAGAAATATGTGAGTGCACTCATGCCTTTTGAGCCCACCGACTTGAAGAGCTTACAGGGAAGACACAACTATCATCTCATGACCTCAAATGAAGTTATGCAAGATATGGCCGCTTTCAAGGTCGCTGCCAAGAATGCCAAAGATGCCCGTGCTCGTGCCCTCGGTATGAGCAATGTGGTCAATGTTGCTTTGAAGGCCAAAGTTGTGGACTTTGAAGATGAAGATGATAGTGATGAAGGCCTCTCCTTGGACCATCCCGATGACGTCAAGATTTCTCATAGTCAATATATGGCTTTCTATGCAAAGAACTTTTGGAAGAACCCCGCCAAGGCCAAGATGGAAATGCAACGAAGAAGCAATCCAAATGGGAAAAGAGAGAATACCACTAGGTTGAGAACTTGCTTTAATTGTGGTGACCGCTATCACTTTGTGGCAAGCTGTCCCTATGAGAAGAGAGAGGATAACGGTGGTAATCTTGTGTTGAAGAAGACTCTCAAGGCACCTTACAAGAAACCCTTCATCAAGAGGAATCCCGTCAACAAGAAGTTGGGAGAAATTGTCTTGATCACTCATGAAGAATACTCCTCTGACAATGAAGATGAGGAAGATGAAACTTCGCATGGTGTGGCTGCTCTAGCCACCACCTCTACTCCGACACTCTCACTCTTCGATTCTCCAAATGAGAACTCTTCCACCAAGAACGTCACTTGCCTTATGGCAAGAGGAATGGAGGTATCCTCATCATCCCACTCTACTCAATTAGATAATGATGAATGTGATGATGAAATGTCTCTTGATGTTAAAAAGAAATTAATTGCCTTTGATGAGTTCATGACTAACCTAGAAGGTGATGCTAAACTACATTTTGCGAACATCTTAGATCAACTCTCCCATACTCAAGAGCTTCTAGATGTTAGATGTAAACTTGGACATGAACATATGATTGAACTAGAGGCTTTGAGCAATGCTCTAGAAGAAGAACAAGAGACTAGGTTGTCTCTTGAGTCAAAACTTGAAGGGCTTGATGAGGCCAATGACATCATTGTTAACAAGCTCATCAAAGAGCGTGATCATGCTATTGCTAAATACAAACGTGCTAAAAAGGACAAGATTGAGTTTGGTGTGGTTCATGAAAAACTTGCCGAGGATTTTAGCTTGCTCAACAAGGCCCACAAGGCCTTGGATAGTGAACTCTTGTCACTCACAAAGTCCCATGAAACACTTCAAACTCAATTGGCCAATATTCCTTCACCTAGTAACTTCATTCCATCTAGTAGCACAACTATTCTTGAAGAGAATGCTAGGTTGAAGGGAGAGCTTGCTAAGGCCACATTTCCATAAGGCAACAAGTCTATTGATGATCTTTTGAGAAAGCAAAGGCGTAGTGGTGATAAAGGGGGAATTGGTTTTGTCTCTAAAACAAAGAAGAAGAACAACAATAAGAAGAAGGACATGCCCACACAAGAGACCAACAAGACCTTTGTGGAGAGTAAGACCTCAAGTGGTAAAACCATGTCTCATGATGACTTTGCGGGTAGTGCTAACCCTCACTATGTTCTAATGCGTGATTATTATGGTGGTGTGTATGCACAATACGTTGGCCCTTATGATGGTTATATTACTTGGTCTATTTGGGTTCCCAAGACCCTTGTTGCTAACAAAAGAGGACCCATTGAAAAATGGGTACCTAAAAACTAGCTTGATCTTTTGTAGATTTATGCTTCCGGAGGGTCAAAATGGGTGATCGATAGTGGTTGCACAAATCATATGACCGGAAGCTCTTCTTTGGTCAAGGACTTGGTGTCAAATGAAGATCCAATCACCGTCACATATGCCGGCAAGTCAAAATCTACGGTAATGGGTTTCGGCAAGGTTGTGGTGGCTCACGACATTACACTTGTGAACGTCATGCTTGTTGAAACCCTTGGATACAATTTACTTTCTGTCCGTGCTCTTGGAAAGGTGGGCTTTGCCATCTTTATTGATAATGATATTGTGGTCCTCATGTGGAGCAAGTCTCTCAAGGTCGCTTTCATTGGGTACGTCGAAAATGACTTGTATGTGGTGGACTTTTCGGGGCAAGCCACTGCAGGTCCGATGTGCTTATACGGGAAGGCCGATGTGGGTTGGCTATGGCACCGACGACTAGCCCATGTCAATATGAGAACTTTGCAAAGTATCCATAAAGAGGGCCATATTGTTGGACTAAAACAAAATGTTTCCTTTGCCAAAGACCGTGTTTGCAGGGCATGTGTTCTAGGGAAGATGCATGACGCTCCTCACAAGCCCACGAACCAAATCAAGTCTAACAAGATCTTGGAACTCCTCCATGTGGACCTATTTGGTCCTCCATCTCATGCAAGTCTTGGTGGGAAGAAATATTGTTTGGTGATTGTTGATGACTTTTCAAGATACTCTTGGGTTTATTTCTTCAAGTTGAAGAGTGAAACTCAAAGGACCTTTATCGACTTCATCAAATTGGTTCAACGACAACACAATGTTCCCGTGTTGATTATAAGAAGTGACAACGGCACTGAGTTCAAGAACTACACCTTGAATGATTTTCTTAGTGATGAGGGGATTAAACATCAATATTCCGCTGCATACACCCCTCAACAAAATGGTGTGGCTGAAAGGAAGAACTGTACTCTTATTGAGATGGCTAGGACCATGTTGGCGGAGTTTAAATCTCCATACAACTTCTGGGCCGAAGCCGTCTCCACCGCTTGCCATGCTTCAAACCGGCTCTACCTCCGCAAGAAAATCAACAAGACTCCATATGAGATACTCACCGGTAACAAGCCCAACATATCTTATTTCCGGGTGTTCGGTTGTAAGTGTTTCTATCTCATCAAAGGTGTTCGTTTGTCTAAATTCGAGTCTAAAGCATTAGAGGGTATTTTTGTTGGCTATGGTCTCGAATCTCACACTTATAGAATCTATGACAAGCTCTCCGGAGCCGTCATAGAATCTTGTAGTGTGACCTTCGAAGAATATGATGGTCCCCAAGGGGGGCGTGTTGATGCTTGTGATGCAGATGATGAAATGCCTCAGGATGCCATAGGAAGAATGGGTGTGGGTTATATCCGCCCCGTTGAGGAACCCCTTATGGCGGATCGAGAAGAACTATGCTACACTCGAGTGGAGCCCTCATCTACACAACCTCAACATCCTCCATCTTCCGATGAGGACATTGACTCAAGCCAAAGACAAGATGTGGACCCTCAACATAGTGGTCAATGTGTGAACTCTAATCAAAGGGAGCTTGGTCCATTCAATGGGTTGTCAAGTGGTGCCAAGTCAATTTTTCAAGGAAGATCCATCCAAATTGTTTTGAGACGAGCTCAAATTGAGGCTAGAAGAGCACTTGATCAAGACCAAGGTCAATCCGTGCCTCCCAATGTAGAGGATGACTCCAATGATGATCAAGGTCAAGTTGATGGTCAAGACGAGGATCAAAATGATGAAGAGGGACCTCCAAGAAACAATGAGGAGATCCACGCTCGTCGCGAATCTAGAAAGGAAATAATGTTGGAAATAAGAGACCACACCCTCCAAAATGTTGTTGGAGATCTAAGGAAAGTAATTTCCACAAGAGCACAATTGAAGAGGTTCAGTGAACATCAAGCTCACATTTCCATGATTGAACCAAAGAAAGTGTGGGAATCTCTTGAAGATTCGGATTGGTTAGAAGCTATGCACAAAGAGCTCAACAACTTTGAGAGAAACAAAGTGTGGAAGTTAGTTGAGAAGCCAAAGGATTGCCGCAATGTTATTGGAACAAAGTGGATATTCAAGAACAAGCAAGATGATCATGGGATTATTGTAAGGAACAATGCTAGATTGGTTGCACAAGGTTATTACCAAATTGAAGGCATTGATTATGGAGAGACTTATGCACCCGTGGCTCGCCTTGAGTCCATCCGTATCCTTCTTGCTTATGCGGCACATCATAACTTTAAGTTGCAACAAATGGATGTAGAAAGTGCATTCCTTTATGGTCCTTTAAATGAATTGGTATATGTTAAGCAACCCCCGGGATTTGAGGACCCCAACTTCCCAAACCATGTCTACAAACTTGATAAGGCGCTCTATGGGCTCAAGCAAGCCCCACGCACGTGGTATGAGCACCTTAGAGAGTTATTGTTTGACCGTGGCTTTGAGGTTGGGAAAATCGATCCCACTCTTTTTACTAAGAGGGTCAATGGGGAACTTTTTGTATGCCAAATATATGTTGATGATATTATCTTTGGCTCATCTAACAAAGCGTTTAATGATGAATTCTCAAAGCTTATGACTAGTAGGTTCCGAATGTCCTTGATGGGGGAGTTGAAAGTATTTCTTGGCTTTGAGATCAATCAAGTTAGAGGAGGAACATTCTTCAATCAAGCCAAGTATACTCAAGATATGCTCAAGAGATTCAAAATGCAAGATTTGAATGGAGCCTCAACTCCCATGGCAACAAAGACTCATCTAGAACAAAATCCAAATGGTAAAGATGTGGATCAAAAGGTATATCGGTCTATGATTGGTTCTTTGCTTTACCTTTGTGCATCTAGACCCGATATTGTGTTTAGTGTAGGAGTGTGTGCAAGATATCAAGCGGCTCCTAAGGAAAGCCATTTAATGGCGGTCAAGAGAATCTTTCGATATTTAGTCCATACCCCACTTTATGGTCTTTGGTACCCTCAAGGCTCAACATTCGCTCTTTGTGGATACACGGACTCGGATTGGGTGGGAGACAAGGATGATAGAAAATCAACATCTGGGGCTTGCCAATTCCTTGGTAGGTTCTTGGTATGTTGGTCTTCTAAGAAGCAAAATTGTATATCTCTCTCCACCGCCGAAGCCGAGTATGTTGCTGCTGCTAGTGCTTGCACCCAATTGCTATGGATGAGGCAAACTTTAAAGGAATACGGTGTCCAGTGTGACAAAGTGCCTCTTCTATGTGACAAAGAAAGTGCCATCAAGATTGCATACAACCCGGTGGATCACACAAGGACAAAGCATATTGAGATTCGACATCACTTCATTAGAGATCATGTTGCTAGAGGTGATATTGATCTATCCTATGTATCAACCAAAGATCAACTTGCCAATATCTTCACGAAGCCACTTGATGAAGCAAGGTTTTGCTACTTGAGGAATGAACTAAATATCGTAGATTCTAGGAGTTTGACTTGATTATCTTGCACTCTCACCTAATACTCGACCCTTGTTTGGTTTAGATGTAGGCATGGACATAGGGGGAGTGCGGTCCTAATTGATTGGACTATCCCTCCCCCCATTATGCGCAAATTAAACAAAATCATTTCTCTTAATATCATGTTGTGATATGTGATCTCAATGATGAGTTTCGGTAATGGACCCAAGATATATACTCGTGGTGCCAAGCCGAGTATACTCAAATATGGTGGCCTAGGCCACCGCCCCCTTCTCAATCGAGAGGTTGATGTGCTTACTCGTGTTTGTCACTTTTTAAATTGGTTCTTACTCATGTTTGTCATCCTCTAGTTGGTGTTGCTTCTTTTGGTCATGCACTCATATTTGGCTCTCCATATGTTTTTAGTGTTTTTTTTCTTTGAGTGCATTGGCCCATATCTGCGTGTCTCTCTAAACCCATGCCACTCTTATCCCCCAACAAAACCATTCTACTCTACACAAGAACCTTCCATTTTTCTGTATCTTGGCTCTCTGCCCTGATGGTAACGGTACTACCGGATCTCATATGCGGTACTACTGCCTAGGTACTATCGGAAGTTACCAGCGGTACTACCGCCCCTGGTTGTGTTTCCAGGTTCCTGCCTGAAAACTTCCCAGGTGCGATACTACCGGCATGTACCTCCGGTACTACCGCCCGTGGAACCGGTACTACCGCTTGCGCGCGTCGGTTAAGACTGGAGACGGGGGAGAGGCACCCCTCAGTGCCTCATTCATCCCTTGTCTCCACTCCTCACCCGCGCCACCACCAGAGCAAGACGACACCGGAGGAAGTCCGCCCTTCCCTCCCTCTCCTGGATCCACACCGGATTCGGCCTCCCTGCGGGCTCCTCTCTCTTCCCCACCGTCATGGACACCGGTACTACCGCCCTCCTCATCTTCTTACTTGTTTTCTCCATTGAATCTAGGGTAACTTCGATTCTTGGTTAAAACTCGCATTCTTGGGGTTGTATCGTGTGCTATTTACCAGATCTATCACTTGGCCCGATGGAAATCGTGTTTTACAACAAATTTATTGCCCGTACTTGGATCTCTAGTTCAGATCTGCACTGTAGTCACGGGCCGGTAGTACCGGGAATCTCTTTCCGGTACTACCGCCCCAGTACTGGCAGCAATTTTTTTTTACAAACACTATGCTCCATCCTCTGTTTGCCCCAGGTTCTTGTGCCCTTACCCCTATACTATCTCCCTCGTTCTTTCACAGGTGTAGGGGGGTCCCAGGGATCGCGCAAGCACTCCAAAGCTCACTATGAGATCGAGGACTATGAGTCAGAATCTGAGACTGAGTCTGAAGAGGAGGTCATGCCTCAACCTAGTGCTCGTCTGAAACTGCCAACAACTCGTGGTCGTGGTCGGAGGGTGTTGGAATTATGCCCTAGAGGCAATAATAAAGATGTTATTATTATAATTCTTGTTCATGATAATGTTTATATTCCATGCTAGAATTGTATTAAGCGGAAACTTTAATACTTGTGTGGTTTGTGAACAACACCGTGTCCCTAGTACGCCTCTATGGACTAGCTCATTGATCAATGATGGTTAACGTTTCCTAACCATAGACATGAGTTGTCAATTGATAATGAGATCATATCATTGGGAGAATGATATGATGGACAGAGCCAAACTAAGCGAAGCAATTAGATCGTGTCATCGTGTTCGTCTTTGCGAAGCTTTTCTTATGTCAAATATTGTATTCCTTAGACCATGAGATAATACAACTCCCTGGTATCGTAAGAAAGCTTTGAGGTCATCAAACGTCATCCTATGAGAGGGTGATCATAAAGGTGTCTCTCAGGTGATCGGAAAGTATCTGTTGGGTTGTATGTATCGAGATGGGATTTGTCCCTCCCAAGTCGGAGAGATATACTTCGGGCCCACTCGGTAATCGATATCAATACCGCTTGCAAGCATGTGATTAAGGAGTTAATCACAAAGTGATATCGGATTACGGAACGAGTAAAGTACTTGCTGTGAACCAGATTGAACTAGGTATGACGGTACCGACGATCGAATCTCGGGCAAGTAAAATATCGCGATACGAAGGGAATATATATGGGATTGATTGAATCCTGGCATCGTGGTTCATCCGATATGATCATCGATGAATGTGTGGGAGTCAATATGGGTTTCCAGACCCCACTGTTGATTATTGATAGAAGATCATGTCTGCATATTCTCGAACCCGCAGGGTCACACACTTAACGTGTCTCGACGCTAGGACAGATTGGATAATTGGTTTATGAGTTTTTGTTCGGAGTCTCGGATGGGATCCGGGACATCACGAGAGGTTCCGGAATGGTCCGGAGAATAATATTCATATAAGGCAGTGCAGTTTTTGGAGTTCGGAATTGTTCCGGGTTAATCGGTATTGTACCGGAAGCTTCTAGAACCTTCCGGAAGGGGACCAACGTGGCCCCACCTTCCAGGAGGGGGCATGGGCCTATGAGGGAGTGCCCTGGCCGTATTGGTCCAGGGGTACAAGGCCCCATAGGGCCCAGCCGGCCAAGAGAGGTTTAAACTCTAGATAGAGCTTCTAGAAGGGGGGGTTCCTTGCCCCCCACTCTTCCTCCTTGGGGCCGCCGGCCTTGGCTTGGGGGAGGGGCTAGGACTGCGCCCACCCCTCTATATATAGAGGGCTGGGGGTGCACCAACCCCCAACACCTTCCCCTCCAACCCTAGCCTCCCTGCTGCCCTCCTCTCTCCCTCCCGACTGCTTGTAGGCGAAGCCCTGCTGCAGAAATTCTCCACCAATTGCACCGCGCCGTCGCGTTGTAGATCCAACCCATCTCTCCACCATACTTGCTGGACCAAGGAAGGAGGAGACGTTGAGGTGCCGCACGTGTGCATCTCACGGAGGCATCGCCACTTGTGGTGCTAGATCGGATCAGATCGCGAGGAGGAGAAGCGAGTACGACTACATCACCCACGTTCCGACGAACGTTCCGCTGTGCGAATCTTCAAGGGTATGAAGATCTAATCCAATATCTCTCGTTGTTTGCATCTCCTAGATTAGATCTTGGCTTCCCTCTGTTCGCATCCGTAGAAAATTTTGATTTACTATGCCGCGAAACCCTTCAGTGGTATCAGAGCTAGATCTATGCGTAGATGTGATTCACGAGTAGAACGCAACATGGTAGTTGCGGGCGTTGATGTTTTCTATTGCAAGCCTCTTGTTTGTGTTCTTCTTATGACGCGGGATATTGGGATTGAAGCGGTCCAGGCCAACCTTACGCGACGTCGTTCGCGAGACCGGCTCCGCACTTGACGTGTGGCTTGTTCCACACATGCAGCTGGTGGATGTCAGTTTCTCTCACTATAGTTGTCATGGGATTAACACCGGAGTTTGGCAACCATAATATCACCGTTGTGGCTTTCCGTAGGTAAGAATCGTTCTTAGCATCTACTCCCATAAGCCACGTAAAACATGCAACAACAAAGTAGAGGCGTCTAACTTGTTTTTGCAAGGAGTGTTTTCTGTGATATGGTATGGCCCAAGATGTGATGTGTATAATGTATGCGATGATCATGTTTTGTAATGTTTCACGACTTGCATGTCGATGAGTACACAACCAGCAGGAGCCATATGGTTGTCTTTATAATTGTGTATGACCTGTGTGTCAACTTCTTATGCGCCATGTAATAGTTTCACTTTATCGCTAAGTAGTTAGCAATAGTTGTAGTTGCTATTCGTGGTGGAGGCAATCATGGTGGAGTGATGGAGATCATGCCAGTACGCACAAGATGGAGATCATTGCGCGAAGATTGGCTATACCATGTCACATTAAAGTTATATGCATGTGATGTTTATCCTTTTATGTATCTTATTATGCTTAGATCGCGACGGTAGCATTATAAGATGATTCCTCACTTAAAGATCAAGATAAAAACTGTGTTCTCGCCGAGTATGCACCGTTGCGAAAGTTCGTCGTGTCCAAGCATCACGTGATGATCGGGTGCTATAGACTCTACGCTCATATACAACGGGTGCAAGCCAGTTTTGCACACGCGGAAATACTTGGGTCTAACTTGACGAGCCTAGCATATACAGACATGGCCTCGGAACACAAGAACCAAAAGGTTAAGCATGAGTCATATGAATGATATGATCGACACTTCGTTGTCCACCATTGAAACCACATCTCTTCTCATGATGATCGGATTAGGTGTGGTGAATTTGGATCGTGTTCACTAAACAACTTGAGGAATGTTGAATTTAGTGGGAGTTCATCTAGTAATTTGATTAAGTTGAACTATTTATCATGAACATAGTCTAAATTGTACTTGCAAATACTGTAGATCACATGGCAAGTCCAACTTCAACTTCAACGTTTTTGCTGAGATAGAAAAGCTTAGAAACAATGGGTCTAACTTCACCAAATGGTTCCGCATTCTGAGAATCATTCTCGCTAGCGGACAAAAGGACTATGTTCTTGAGAAAGCGCTAGGTGACGCCCCTGCTATAGATGCGCCGGCTGATGAAAAAGCTGTTTATCAGTCGCGCAAGGATGATTATGATTTGATTAAGATCGCCATGTTGTATGCTATGGAATCGGATCTTCAAAATCGTTTTGAGGAGTTCGTCGGGCCCTTTGAGATTCTCGAGGAGCTGAAAAACATGTTTCAGACTCAAGCCCGTTCTGAGAGATATGAGATCTCTAAGAAATTCTTTAACTACAAGATGGAGGAAGGGAGTTCTGACGAGGTTTGATCTCGTCAATGCCCATTGTTATGGACTTGGGTTTTGGAGAAGATGGGGATGCTGGAGATCGTGGCACGGTTAACAGACAAGCAACCAGGGGACACGAGATTTACCCAGGTTCAGGCCCCCGGAGGGAAAACCCTACTCCTGCTTGTCTGCTCTTTGATTACGGCAGAACCGAAGATTACAGGGGTGCGCAGATTCGATCTGGCGTGGAGGTGTGTATGTCGTGATCTAGTAGCTGCCCTCCTCGTCGTACCCTCCTAGCCTTTATATGGGGAGGCTAGGTCTCGGGTGCCGATACGAGTAGGTTACAAGTTGTATTCAAACTCTAGTCTTGTTCTCCAAGGATTCGAAGGCGTCATGGGCCTGGGCCACCCGAAAATTTTCAACGGCCTGAGTCGAAGTTACATACCCGTAGGGTATAACCATGTCAGTAGCCCCCGAGTGATCAGTCGAATCGTAGATTCGGCTGAGGACTCTTCAGTCTTTCGGGTGCAGCTCTGTCTTTCAAGAGAATGTGTAGGGATTGTTGATGCGTGTGCCCGACTCACCCGACAGATCAGGGTCAGTTAATCGTCTTAGGACAAAACAACACGATCTTCTTCAGGTGCGAGTCCCTCGACTCGGACCCAGAACATATGCTGGCGTAATTCGACTCAGGCCGCGGAGGACTTATAGGAGTGGAATTCCAGTGATTTTAATTGCTGTACCCAACGCGTCCGTCGGGATTTTTCATCGTACCTGCTGGTACGGATTCATACTAGCAGAGCACAGTCAGGTGCGTTGCCAGGCCATCAGATGATATCTGTAGGTCTTATCTTTGTGCCGTAGACACAGCATCCGAATGTTTGTCACCGCGGAGGTGCTTCGGGTGGCCAAGGAGGTCGTTGCTCACTTAGCGTTGATTAGGGCAGAGTTGCCGAAAAGTTTGCATACTGATCCGAAGGATCGCAGTCGAAGAATTCATAGGGTGCGCGACCAGCGCTCCCTATGGGAGTAGCCCCCAAGTGTCTGTTTGAGTCGTAGACTCGAATGGAGACTTTAGTTCAAGCATTGTTTCAGTTGCTAAGTCCGCAGGACTCGAAATTTTTTGGATGCTTAAATCCATCCTCCCTATGGGAGTAGCCCCCGAGTCCGTAGTGGAGTCGTAGACTCGACTTAGGACTCGAAGATCTTGTGTGTGCGCGACCGGCGCTCCAGTTTGGAGCAGCTCCTGAGTGTCTGGCGGAGTCGTAGACTCGGGCAGAGACTCGAATCTGGTATCGTACAGTTGTAGTAGGAAATCTTGTGGGCGTACCGCTGACCCGGAAGTACATCGAGTGCGCGACCAGCGCTCCTGATAGGAGTAGCCCCCAAGTATTTAGTCGAATCGTAGATTCGAGTGAGTACTTTTAGCTCTGGAGCCGAAGTGGTGCTAGTATAGCTTTTGATGACGTCAGTGCTGACGATCGATGACCTCAAGCGTCTGCTATGCCAGAGATGACTTGACTGGACGAAGCGTGGGTCCCACTTGCTGACTTTGAATTGAGGGTCACGCGCGGCATGGAGATGATTACGGCGTCTCCTCGATTTCCGCGCGTAGTGGACGGAGTGGTCACGACGATTCGTTTTGGTGCTGACACGTGTACGGGCAGATCTACCGTTGGCGGTAGGTTTTCTCGATGGACGGCCAACGTGCGTCGTCTTCGCTGTTATAATCCCTGGTGAAATCGTGGTGTGTTTTTCACCGCAGCGGTTCATCTGTCCATTGCTTCCTTATCCTCTGAGCGATTCTTGCTGCGAGCTGAGAGTTTTCTCCACATTTCCTTTGTCTTCGTCGTTGGCAACGCCACCACCGCCGTAGCGCCATAGGGAAGCCAAAGAAGTCCTCATCTGCAGTGGGGACCAGCGCCGCTGGAGGCAAGATGGGTGCCACCGCTGCGCGTGTCACCAATGGTGGCTGGCGGCGCTCAGAGGAGCGGGAGAGCGATCTCCGCAAGCTGCACGAGCGGAGCCTTATCCCGCAGGACACGACGGCCGTGAGACTCCCCGGCAACGAGGTAATCCCCCGTCCCCCATCTGGGTATCGGGTTATGTTTGTCGCCTTCGTTTTGTGTGGGTTTTCGTATCCAGTCCATGACTTCCTTCGTGGACTGCTCTTCTTCTATGGGGTTCAACTCCATCATCTGTCTCCCAACTCCCTTCTCCACATTGCGTGTTTTATCACGCTTTGCGAGTGTTGGCTTGGCATTGAGCCGCACTTTGGCCTCTTCCGGAAGCTGTATTCCGTGAAGAGGCAGTCTGGTTCGGATGGTGTGTATCCCATTGGGGGTTTCATCATCTCCCTCAGTCCCAATGTGAAGTTCTTTTCCTTTTCCATGTCGGAATCTGTCTAGTACTGGCGGAGGAAATGGTTTTACATCCGTGACTCCGTACTGCCTGGGCAAGATTTTGGTCTCATTCCTTTCGACCCCTCCCAATTGATTGTGAAGAAAAGATCCTGGAAAAATCAAATCTTAGATGGTGAGGTGGCGGAGATAGAGGCCTTGTACCGTCGGGTGGAGGAGCTCCAATTGATTCCCGAGAAGGAGGTGAACGGTGTCGACATCATCCGGACGTTTATTGGGCGTCGGGTGCAGCCGCTCCAGGCGAGGGCGCATCCGATGTTCCTTTACTCTAGGCGTCGTGATCCGACAAGGGTTTCGAGTGAGAAGATCTCCGAGGTGGACCTTGACAAGGATCTTCGCGTGCTGTTGAAGTTCAAGGCCGACGAAGAAATCCCGGGGAAGTCGCTGACTCCTTCCCTTTTCTTCGACGTTGGTCGTACCGAAGGTGTAGATTTGCGCACGTAGTGCTTCCCTTTTGCTTTTGTCGGCTGTGTATTTTTTCCTTTGTTTGCTAACAAAGTTCTTTTTCCTATTGCAGAGCTTCAAAGTGCCGGGCATGGCACCACCATTGCCCGAAAGGTATCCGAATGCCCCGGATAATGAAGTGGTGGATTCCGTGTCCGAGCTTCCGTCGGCGCGATCTCCGGTGGAGGATGCCGACGAGTCGAGTGAGGACCATACGCGCGAGCGATCACCGAGCTCGAGTGAGTCTTCGGATGCTTCAACTCCTCCGACTCCCAGGGATCCTCTGGGTCTTGAGCGTCATGATGATGTTCAGGGGGGTTCGTCTTCTCCTATTCCTGCCGTTCCTGTGCGAGTTGTTGCTCCGCATCCGCCAGCAAAGCGGAAGAAGGAAGAGAAGAAGGAGGAGAAGAAGGAGGATAAGAGGGCCCGAAGGGCTTCTCCTATCTTCGACCTCAGCGCGTTGGGATCGTAAGTGTTCTTGTTGCCACTGTTGTCTTTTGTTCACTTGTTATTTTTTCGCCTGTGTTGATTGATTCGTATGCAGGCAATCCTCCGACGGCTCTAGTGATGGAGCGCGCGAGATGATGGGGGAGTCGAACATTGCGTCGCCTCCTCCGCAGACGGTGGCGACTTCGGGTGGCGCCGCTCCGGATCCTCCTGTGCAGGAGAGGCTGATGGTTGCGCCTCAGAATTTCGCAGGCGGGCCTGCGGGTTCGCCTTCGGAGCACGTAAGTTTTTCTGCTTCATGTCACGGGGGAGCCCCCGGGCGTCTTCGTGTGCTGATGTTGTGTTTGCTTCTTTGTTTTGGGCGTAGCCCCCGAGTCCTGCTCTTACTATTATTGCCTGTTGCTGCAGTCTCTTGTCCAAGAGGCCAAGCGGCTGGTGGAGGAACACCTAACGCTGGAGGCGAAACTGCGGCAGCTGCAAGGTATTCGTCTGCCTTGTAGTACTTATCTTGCTTTATCCTGGTTTTGACACTTGCTTGTTGTAAATGCAGAGGAACATAACGATTCTCTCCGTGAGGTCAATGCTCTGAAGAAGAGCCTTGGCCAACTGGAGCAGAAGGCCGAAACTGCTTCTCAGGCGAAAAAGCGCCTTGAGCTGGAGCTGACGAAGGCAGCCGAAGCGAAAGAGCGTCTATAGCAGGAGGCCGCAGATCGTGAGGAGCAGCTGGCCACCGTTGCGGCTGCTCGTGAAGTAGGGGTGGCGGAGAAGCTCATGGCTGCTGCCAAGGCTATTTCGGGTGAGTGCTAGCTTTTGTACTTGCTTCTTTTCTTCGGGTCTTGTTCTACATTGCCTTTCTTCATGTTTTCTTCTTTTTTGTCTCAGATGCTGCAGGCATCGAGTTTGACCGCGGTGCTCTGGAGCACGGGAGTGCTCTGGATGATGCCACTGTAGCGGTCGAAGACCGCTGCAGCACCGTCGTCAACTCCCTTGCCAAGGCGAAAGAGGTCCTTGGTCGCTTTTACCAGGAGCTCTTCCCGAAGGGTGCATCCCTTGAAGACGTGGGTGCCCTGGCAGAGGCTCTGTCAGCCAAAGTGCCTGCAGCGTACAAGCGCAAGCAGAAGGGTATCGGCGCGTCCGTCGGGCTGGCGATGGCCATGGCGGCTGGGGCGGAGCTGGACCTGCCCCAGATTACTTCTCGGATGCCGACGGCTGTGGATGGATCTGAGGTAGCCTTCGCCGCCTACTCCGCTCGTTGCAGACGATATGGGCCCAAGCTCATTGACTTGCTGTCTGAGTACGCGCTGCGGCAGCAGGGCGAGGCCAAAGCTAGGCAGTCTGGTTCGGAGGCGACTCAGTGCCCTCCGTCGTAGGCGTAGGCGATGTAGGGTAGCATGTAGTTTACTTTTGCTGTAAATATCTTTTGTAGCACCGTCTTTGTGCCACGCAGTGGCCTTATTTAATGAATTATTCCGAGTTGGGCTTTATCCTTGGCTGAATGTCTGTGTGCCTTCTTTTTCTTCTGCTTTAGGTTCCTTCGGGTGTTGACCCAGTTGGTACTTCATCCGAAAGGCCCTTGCGAGCATCGTTGGATGATTCCTCGCAGCTCGCTTTTCTTCGGGATCGCGTGCACAGCTTGGAGAGGGATTTGCTTGGGCTACGCGGTCGTCCTGACGTTTGGAAGTCCAAAGCAGACTGTAGTGCAGCCAGAGAGGAGTACTTGATGGCGGAGCTGGGTCGGCTATCCGAGCAGCTGCAATGTAAGTTGATCCTTCTTTTGGGCTGTGGCTCAGTCCTTCGGGTGAGCCTGCTGGCCTTACTCTTGTTCTGTGCTGTTGTCGCAGGTGCGAATCTTGCTCCGAGGGAAGAAAAGGAGCGCATTGCTGTTCGAGTCAATTGCTTGACTCAACAGGACATGGAAGCCGGTGGCTTCTTTTGGATGGATCGCGATCGTGCCATAGTTCTGGCGACGGTGCAGGATCGTGTCTTCCAGGTTTCGCGGGTGCTCCGCCAGGTGCAGACATCGCTGTCCTCGGTGCTGCACGTCATGTTTCTGCTGGATGGCGTGCCGACGACCCTTGCAGGTCTTCTAGCGAAGTTTCGGAGTACCAGCAATGTCAAGGAGCTGGTGCGGCAGCAGCTTGTCGCAGGGGTGAAGGCTGCCTTGTCTCTTGTGAGGGTGCACCGCCCTGATGTAGATTTGGCTGCTGTGGCGACTGGGCCACCTCCTCGACCAGATGGTGGTGAGTGGGATATGCGTCCGCATTACGCGGCTGTAAGGCAGTATGCCGAATAGATTGTAGATTTGTTTGAACAGTGTGCTCAGGCTATTCTTCAGAATAGGTAGGACCTGAAAATAAACAGATAGATGTAAAATTTGTATATTGCGGCTGGGCGTGTATGTGCCCTTTGTTGTAAAGGTTCGCTTGTTAGCGAGCACGCAGTGCTTTGATTTAGTACGTGCCCTTTTTGTTTGTCTGACGTGGTCATCTACTCAGGTGTACACGTTTTGTCCTCAGTCGATGAAATCGTGAGGTGGGGGGAGCCCCCGAGCACGCAGTGCTTTGATTTAGTATGTGCCCTTTTCGTTTGCCTGACGTGGTCAGCTACTCAGGTGCACACGTTTTGTCCTCAGTAGATGAAATCGTGAGGTGGGGGGAGCCCCCAAGCACGCAGTGCTTTTATTAGTACGTGTACTTTTCGTTTGCCTGATGTGGTCGGCTACTCAGGTGTACACGTTTTGTCCTCAGTCGATGAAATCGTGAGGTGGGGGGAGCCCCCGAGCACGCAGTGCTTTGATTTAGGACGTGCCCTTTTCGTTTGCCTGACGTGGTCAGCTACTCAGGTGTACACGTTTTGTCCTCAGTCGATGAAATCGTGAGGTGGGGGAGCCCCCAAATGCGTATGTAGCATGTAGTAAAATTGCAGAGAAATGGTCAATCGAAGGTTTGGGACGAGACACTTAGCTTTATTTGCATCGTAATGGAGGAGGTACATGGTTCGGCTGAGTAGCCTTGGCTGTAAGCCTTATTGAGAGTAAAAAGGGGTACATTGCCCATTGTTATGGGTAGAATCGTCGCAGGTGCGAGACGTTCCACGGGTTGGAGTATGCGACTCCAGACTCCACGTGCTTGAGGCGATAGGCGCCACCTGGGATGACTTCGGTGATGACATAGGGTCCTTCCCATGGCGAATCGAGTTTGTTCGGTCGCTTTTGCTTGAGTCGCAAGACGAGGTCTCCTTCGACGAAGGACCTGGGGCGCAGCCGGCGGCTGTGATAGTTGCGGAGACTTTGCTGGTACACCGCGGATCTAGCTGCTACTATGTCCCGTGCTTCGTCGAGTGTGTCGACGGCATCTTCGAGTGCAGCCGTGGATTCGGCTTCGCTATAAGCGATGACTCGTGGAGCCTGATGGAGTACTTCGGCTGGCAGCACTGCCTCGGCTCCGTGTACCATGAAGAATGGTGTGTAGCCGGTGGAGCTGTTTGGCGTAGTTCGTAAGCTCCATAGGACAGACGGTAGCTCTTTCGTCCAGTTTCCAGCTTTATGCTCGAGTGAGCTCATGAGGCGCTTCTTGATGCCGGCGCCGATTAGGCCGTTGGCCTTTTCCACTTGCCCGTTTGTTTGCGGGTGCGCTACTGAGGCATACGTGATATTGATTCCGAGGCCTTCGCAGAAGTCCTGGAATTCTTCGGAGATGAAATTCGATCCGTTGTCGGTGATGATGCTGTGCGGTACGCCAAATCGGTAGACAATGGATTCGAAGAACTTGACGGCGGTTTTGCCCTTCTGGTTGGTGACTGGCATGGCCTCGATCCACTTGGTGAATTTATCGACTGCGACCAAGAGGAAGACGTGTCCTCCCTTCGAGGATTTTGGCAGTTTGCCGATCATGTCAAGGCCCCATTGAGCAAAAGGCCAAGCTATGGGTATGGGTCGAAGTTCGGACCCAGGTGCATGCGGTTTGTCGGCGAACCGTTGGCACCCGTTGCACCTTCGAACGATGTCCTTTGCGTCGCTCATGGCCGTTGGCCAATAGAATCCTGCTCGTAGAGCTTTGGCGACAAGGGAGCGGCTGCCTGCGTGATGGCCGCAGATGCCCTCGTGGATATCTTGGAGTATGGCCTTGCCGTCGTTGATGGTGACGCACCGTTGTAGGACGCCTGTAATGCTGCGTTTGTACAGCTCGCCGTTGATGATGGTGAAGGCTTTTGACCGACGAGATATGCGCCGGGCATCTGTCGGGCTGTCTGGCAGTTCTCCGTTTATCAGGAACTGGAGGTATGGACGTGTCCAAGTTTCTTCGACTGCCATGACCTGCATCAGGTTGACCATGGCCACTTCGGTATCCAACTTTTCGGGTCCTTCATGGCCTTCGGGTAGCGTAGCCCCCGAGTGTTCTGCTTCTTTGGGTGATCCCTTGGGGAATTTCCGCTTGATGGATGGCACGCAGATCTGTTCGAGGAACACACCTGGTGGTACCTTTGCACAAGTGGACCCGATGTTGGTGAGTCTATCGGCCTCCTCGTTGCTCTCTCTTCCAACGTGCCGAAGTTCGCAGCCGTCGAATTCTCCTTCGAGTGCGTTGTATAGCGCGCGGTACGCGATCATGTTTTCGGCGTGTGCGTCGCACTCATTCATCGTCTGCTAGACGACAAGGTTGGAGTCACCGTAGATGACCAGGCGCGTTGCGCCGCATATTTTGGCCATCTTCATGCCATGGATGAGGGCTTCGTATTCGGCCTCGTTGTTGGAGGCTCTAAATTTCATCCGAAGGACGTACTTCATCTTGTCACCTTGCGGGGAGGTCAGTATGACTCCTGCCCCTGCTCCGGCTTCGCGTTTGGAGCCGTCAAAATGCATTGTCCAGGACTGCGACATGTCTGGTGTGTCAGGCAGCTGCAGCTCCATCCAGTGCACCAGGAAGTCCGGAAGGACTTGAGATTTGATTGCGTGTCGCTTCTCGTAGATGATGTCCAGGGGTGATAGTTCGATGCCCCACAGGGCCACGCGTCCTGTGGCCTCTAGGTTATTCAGGATGCTGTTTAGGGGTGCTTCGTTGACGACCATCACCTGATGCTCCTGGAAGTAGTGGCTTAGTCGTCGAGCCGTCATGAATACGCCGTAGGCCAGCTTCTGGTAGTGCGGGTACCGCTGTTTTGTTGGAGTGAGAACCTCGCTGAGGTAGTAAATTGGGCGTTGTACCCCGTGGGTCTTGCCTTCTTCGGGTCGTTCGACCACGAGTACTGTGCTGATCACCTGGTGTGTGGCTGCTATGTACAGCAACAGGGGCTCGCGCTCTTTTGGCGTGACCAAAACTGGCGAGGTGGAGAGGAGCCGCTTGAGGTTTTCGAATGCGTCGTTGGCTTCTGGTGTCCACTCGAACTTGTCTGCCTTGCGTAGCAGCTGGTAAAATGGTAGGGCCTTCTCGCCCATGCGGCTGATGAATCTGCTTAGTGCCGCTACTCCCCCTGCGAGCTGCTGAACGCCCTTGAGGTTTTTCGGCTTCTCCATTGTCATGATAGCTTTGATTTTCTTCGGGTTCGCTTCGATCCCTCGTTGAGAGATGAAGTACCCGAGCAGCTGACCCGAGGGGACGCCAAAAGCGCACTTTTCTGGATTGAGCTTGATCCTGTAGCGATCAAGGTTATCGAACGTCTCGCGGAGATCGTCGATAAGTGTACTTGCCTCCTTGGTTTTTATGACTATGTCGTCGACATAGACTTGGACATTGCGACCGATCTGGTCCTTGAGGCAGGCTTGCATGCATCGTTGGTGCGTGGCGCCCGCGTTCTTTAGCCCGAAGGGCATTGTGTTGTAGCAGTAAACTCCGAACGGTGTGATGAACGCTGTTTTCTCTTGATCTTCGACCTTGAGTCGAATTTGGTTATAGCCTGAGTAGGCATCGAGGAAGGAGAGTTTCTCACAACCTGCAGTCGAATCGATGATCTGGTCAATCCTAGGGAGAGGGAAGTGGTCCTTAGGGCAGTGTTTATTCAGTGACGTGAAGTCCACGCACATCCGCAGGATGTCCGTGTCCTTCTTCGGGACCATCACTGTGTTTGCCAGCCACTCGCTTTCCTTGATTTCCCGGATGAAGTCTGCTGCGAGTAATCTGTTGATCTCTTTGCCGATAGCTTCGGCTCGTGGCTCCGACAGTCTTCGGATGGTCTGTTTGACTGGCTTGGTGTCTGGGAAGACATTGAGTGCGTGCTCGGCGAATTCGCTGGGAACTCCTGGCATGTCCGCAGGACACCAGGCGAAGATTTCCCAGCGCTCACGGAGGAATTCGACGAGCGCGCCTTCCTATGCGGGGCTGAGGTCGTTGGCGATCAGCGCCGTTTTGGAGGCATCCGTTGGATGGACCTGCACCTTCTTGGTGTTGATGGTGGAGTCAAAAGACATGTCAGGTGCGTTCTGCTTTGTGACTGGGGGTAGCCCGTTGTCCGTCACCTCGCGGAGCCTTACAAGCTCGTCTTGCATGCCGAAAGATTGGGAGATTTTGTTGAAGTCCCTGTCGCATTGGTCCGATCGGGTGAAGCTCCCGTGGACTGTGATGACGCCCCTTGGTCCTGGCATCTTGAGTAGTAGGTATGCATAGTGTGGGACGGCCAGGAACCTTGCGAATGCTATGCGTCCCAGGATGGCGTGGTATTGCGACGGCCAGTCCACCACTTCGAATTCTAGGCGCTCCTGTCGAAAGTTGTCCGGTGTCCCGAAGATGACGTCGAGCCCTATTTTGCCCAGGGGGAAGATGCCCTTTCCTGGGACAATGCCGTGGAATGTTGTGTCTGATTGTTCCAGGCTGCATTGCGGGATCCGCATAGCTGCTAGAGTGCTTGCGAACATTAGGTTAATGCCGCTGCCGTCGTCCATGAAGACGCGACTCATCTCGAAACCTCCGATCTGCGCCTCCAGCACCAGGGCAGCATGACCTGGGCGATGGATCTGGATAGGGTGATCCGCGCGAGTGAATGTGATGCAGGACTCCGATCCGCTGAGGTACTCAGGGATTATAGGCGGAGTTGCCACGGCCATATTGATTTGCCGGGTGATCTTCTTCTGTACCCTGTTGGTTGGGCGTCCCTTTTGGATCATATTTAGTGCTCCCTTTGGTGGGGGGTATGCGACCCCGGCGTTGTTTTGCACTGGTGCGATTGGTTGATGTGGGCCTCCAATAGGCGGCGGGGGAGGAGCTCCATGTGCTATTTCGCCTAGCGCAGGCGCGTTTCCGAACGCAGGGACTGGAGCTTGTTGCCTCATCTGCATCATGCCTTCGCTGAGTTTCTGGAATTCACGGCAGTCCTTGAGAATGTGGCTAGCTTTCTTTTTGCCATCTTGTTTGTCGATGTAGAAGTGAATGGTGCATGGACCCGAAAGTTTGTCGAATGTTGAGGGTCCGTTGTCACGGTCGCGGCGTTGCCACGACTGTGTTGGTCGTCCGTTGTCGCGGAAGTTTCCGTTGCGGTATCCTCCGCTGTTGCGGCTGATGTCGTTACGGCGGTCGGCGTAGCCGGCTGCGACCATATCGGGTCCGTCGCGGTCCTCGTAGACGCGCGGTCTCCTCTTGCTGCGGCGTTCGCGTCGTCGGCCATAGTCGTCCTCTTCATCTGATTGCGCCCGCTGGATGCAATCTTCGCCGTCTGCCCAACTGTTGGCGATTTCCATGAGTTGGTCGAGTGTCTTGGGCTTTATGCGTCCAAGTTTCTCCTTGAAGTCTGGGCGTTTGATGCCGTCCCTGAAGGCGTCGATGGCCCGTTCTTCGGAGATGCGTGCTGCGGAGTTCTTGGTCGTAGACCAGCGTAGTATGTACGAGCGAATAGATTCACCCGTTCTCTGAGTGCAGGCTCGCAACTCTTCGATTGAGGCGGGCCTTTTGCTTGTGCCTTTGAAACTTCGGATGAAGCTATAAGCGAGCTCCTCCCAGCTTCGGATGGATCCTGATGATAGGCTGCTGAGCCAGACCCACGCCGCGCCTGTCAGCTGCAGCTGAAGGCATTGCATGGCGGTTTCTTTGTTGCCTCCGTGAAGCTTGACGGATGACAGATGATCGCTGAGCCAGGACTTTAGATCTTGCGTGCCGTTGAACTTCGGAGTATCCGAAGGAAGCTTGAAGTTGCGTGGCATCTGTGTTCGCCGGACGGATCTGCTGAAGCATCGAGCCCCGCAGAGTTCTCCTTCGTCTTCATCCATCTCAGATTCGGATGAGCATGCGCGTTTGGCGCGTGCTTTGTCGATCTTGCGCTGTGTAAGCCTGTCTCTGGCGTCGTAGTCGTGTTTATGGCGGTGCGAGCTCTTCTTCCTTCGAGGAAGATCATGTTCTTCTTCATCTTCGGATGAGGGAGTGGGGCTCCGGTCGCGTCTGGCCGGAGCTTTCTTCTTTGGCTCCGTAGGAGCGTCTTCGTGGAGCGCAGCTCCGATTAGTCCTAATCCGGTGAGTGCGGACCTATGCATGGCCCTTTTCGGATCCCCCTCTGGAGGTGGGTGAGCCGCGAGATATGCAGTGGCTGCCATGATCGCAGCTTGTGGCGTCTTCGGGGTAATGTTGCCGTCGGCGTCCACATCCATGACCGATGTGTGGAGAGTTCGGGTCACGTCATGCCGTTCCTTCGGGTCCATGTTTTCCACCCGAGAACGGTGCTTGTTTCCCTGGTTTCCGTTTGTGCTAGAGCCGGGTCCCATGGCGGAGAGCGCAGCTCGTCGTGCACTGGACTCAGAGGCTGCTTTCTTGCGTTTGTCGAGTGTATCCTGCATCTTGACTTGCTTCTTGTGCTCCTCGATGAGGAGGTAGTGGTATGCCATCAGCAGATCACGTGGGGAGTCCAGAGGTAGGACTATTTCGCCTGCGACGGCGCGGCGTGCTTCGGCCCATCCTTCTTTGCTAAGTTGGATGAGGTGGCCCCTGTTGTTTTCGCCATTTGTGTCCTGCGGGTTGGGGTTGGGCGGCGGGTTAGGCGTTTCTTCGTCGGTTTGGATGATTGCGGCGCACAGATAGCGCCTGCAGATTGGTTGGCTGCTGTCACAGCTTTCGGATCCAGAACCGTAGGTCCCTTCATCCGAAGGTGGATCGCACAGATCGGAGTTGCAGCTGCTGCTGCTGTAGAATTCATCTGTTGATGGTGACGTGCGTAGCACGGGGTGTGGAGCCCATGAAGCGGGCCTGATGGACGGCACGGGCACCCGCTCAGGGAGGCGGAGGGTGCCAGTTTGTCCCACCTGGAAGCAGAAGCTCCCGAACAGAATTTCGAGTCCGTCGCCTATGGGCTCGAAATCCTTCATGGTGGCCGGCGAGTGGGCGGTGAAGTCGAAAGCGCCGAAGAGGAGATGATTCTCCGTCGCCGAGGAGTTGTAGATCGATCGGGTCGGAACCGTCACGACCGCACAATCAGCAGCCCCAATTCCCACAGACGGCGCCAATTGACGAGGTTTGATCTCGTCAATGCCCATTGTTATGGACTTGGGTTTTGGAGAAGATGGGGATGCTGGAGATCGTGGCACGGTTAACAGACAAGCAACCAGGGGACACGAGATTTACCTAGGTTCAGGCCCCCGGAGGGAAAACCCTACTCCTGCTTGTCTGCTCTTTGATTACGACGGAACCGAAGATTACAGGGGTGCGCAGATTCGATCTGGCGTGGAGGTGTGTATGTCGTGATCTAGTAGCTGCCCTCCTCGTCGTACCCTCCTAGCCTTTATATGGGGAGGCTAGGTCTCGGGTGCTGATACGAGTAGGTTACAAGTTGTATTCAAACTCTAGTCTTGTTCTCCAAGGATTCGAAGGCGTCATGGGCCTGGGCCACCCGAAAATCTTCATGGGCCAGCGTATATTTGCCGTGGGCCTTCCTTGGGCTGGACTAGGTATGCTGAAGTTACGTACCCGTAGGGTATAACCATGTCAAGTTCCGTTAGTGAGCACGCCATTGAGATGACGGGCTACACTCAACACCTTGAGCAACTGGACTGCAAGATTCCAGAGGAGCTCAAGATTGACACTCCTAGCTACAAAAGTTTTGTAGTTGATCATAATCAGATTGGTTCCACTGATATGATCACTGAGCTCTTTGCTAAGATGAAAGTAGCGGAGGTGAACATCAAAAAGAATAATCATGTGTTGATGGTCAACAAGCCCCCCACCTTCAAGAAAGGTAAGGGTGCAAGTAAGCCCTTCAAGAAAGGCGGCGGCAAGCGCGTTGCCCCTGCTGAGAAGAAGCTCAAGTCTGGTCCTAAACCGGACACTGAGTGCTTCTATTCCAAGGACAAGGGTCACTGGAAGCGCAACTGTCCGAAGTACTTAGCGGACAAGAAGGCTGGCACCATCAAAGGTATATTTGATATACATGTTATTGATGTTTTCCTTACTAGCCCTCGTTGTAGTGCCTGGGTATTTGATACCGGTTCAGTTGCTAATATTTGTAACTCGAAACAGGAGCTACGGAATAGACGGCGGCTTGTGAGGGATGAGGTGACGATGCGCGTTGGCAACGGATCAAGAGTTGATGTGATGGCCGTCGATACGCTCTCCTTAGTTTTACCTTCGGGATTAGTTTTAAACCTTAATAAGTGTTATTATGTGCCTGCGTTGAGCATGAACATTATTTCTGTATCTTGTTTATTGCAAGACGGTTATTCATTTTAATCGGAGAATAATGGTTGTTCTATTTATATGAGTAACATCTTTTATGGTCATGCACCTATTGTGAATGGTTTATTTCTTCTAAATCTCGAAAGGGATGAAACACACATCCATAACATTGAGGCTAAGAGATGCAAAGTAGATAGTGATAATACTACTTATTTGTGGCACTGTCGTCTAGGTCATATTGGTGTAAAGCGCATGAAGAAACTCCATTCTGATGGACTTTTGGAGTCTCTTGATTTTGAATCATTTGACACATGCGAACCATGCCTCATGGGCAAGATGATCAAAACTCCGTTCTCCGGTATGATGGAGCGAGCAACGGACTTGTTGGAAATCATACATACCGATGTATGCGGACCGATGAGTGTTTCTACGCACGGTGGATATCGCTATTTTCTCACTTTTACCGATGACTTAAGTAGATATGGGTATATCTATTTAATGAAACATAAATCTGAAATGTTTGAAAAGTTCAAAGAATTTCAGAATGAAGTGGAGAACCATCGTAACAGAAAGATTAAGTTTCTACGATCCGATCGTGGAGGTGAATATTTGAGTTATGATTTTCTCATGCATCTTAAAGCAAGCGGAATTTTTTCGCAACTCACGCCACCCGGAACACCACAGCGCAATGGTGTGTCTGAATGCCAGAATCGAACCTTATTAGATATGGTCCGATCAATGATGTCTCTTACTGATTTGCCGTTATCATTTTGGGGTTATGCATTAGAAATCGCTGCATTCACTTTAAATAGGGCACCATCTAAATCCGTTGAGACGACACCGTATGAATTGTGGTTTGGTGCTAAACCTAAGTTGTCGTTTCTTAAAGTTTGGGGATGCGAAGTTTACGTCAAGAAGTTGATGCCGGACAAGCTCGAACCCAAAGCGGAGAAATGCGTCTTCATAGGATACCCTAAGGAAACTATTGGGTATACCTTCTATCACAGAACCGAAGGCAAAGTGTTTGTCGCAAAGAACGGTTCCTTTCTTGAGAAGGAGTTTCTCTCGAAAGAAGTGAGTGGGAGGAAAGTAGAGCTAGACGAGGTTGTTGAACCTTCTCTTGCGTTGGAGAGTAGCGCAGCACCTGAAATTGTTCCAAGTGCCGCTTGCACCAACAATAGAGGAAGCTAATGATAAGGATCATTAAGCTTCGGACGATGCTGCTACTGAACGTCGCAGGTCGACAAGGTCGCGTGCCCCTCCTGAGTGGTACGGCAACCCTGTCTTAACTGTCTTGTTAGTAGATGACAGTGAGCCTTCGAACTATGAGGAAGCGATGATGAGCCCAGACTCTGAGAAATGGCTAGAGGCCATGAAATCTGAATTGGGATCCATGAGCGAAAACCAAGTATGGACTTTGGTGGACCCTCCTAGCGACCGAAAGGCTGTTGAGTGCAAATGGATCTTCAAGAATAAAACGGGCGCGGATGGTAATGTTACCGTCTATAAAGCACGGCTTGTCGCGAAAGGTTTTCGACAAGTTCAAGGTGTTGACTACGATGAGACTTTCTCTCCCGTAGCGATGTTTAAGTCCATTCGGATTTTATTAGCAATTGCTGCGTTTCATGATTATGAAATATGGCAGATGGATGTCAAGACTGCGTTCCTCAATGGCAACATTGATGAAGAGTTGTATATTATGCAACCCGAAGGTTTTGTCGATCCTAAGGATGCTGATAAAGTATGCAAGCTTGAGCGTTCCATTTATGGACTAAAGCAAGCATCTCGGAGTTGGAACCTTCATTTTGATCAAGTGATCAAGAGCTTTGGATTTGTTCCAAATTGCTACGAAGCTTGTATCTACAAGAAAGTGAGTGGGAGCTCGGTGACATTTCTGGTACTATATGTGGATGACATATTGATTATTGGAAATGACATTAACATGCTTAACGATGTGAAGAGTTATTTGAACAAGTGTTTTTCAATGAAAGACCTAGGTGAAGCTGCTTATATATTGGGCATCAAAATCTATAGAGATAGACAAAGACGCATGATAGCTTTAAGCCAGAGTACATACCTAGACAAAGTTCTGAAAAGGTTCAGAATGGATAAGGCAAAGAAAGGTTCAGTGCCTATGTTGGCAGGTAAGATATTGAGCAAGGCTCAGTGTCTAGCTACGGTAAATGATAGGGAAACTATGAGCAAAGTGCCTTATGCCTCGGCCATAGGTTCTATCATGTATGCCATGCTGTGTACTAGACCGGATGTGTCCAATGCTCTTAGTTTGGCGAGCAGATATCAAAGTGATCCAGGAGTGGAACACTGGACAGCCGTGAAGAACATCCTAAAGTACCTAAATAGGACTAAAGAAATGTTCTTAGTCTATGGGGGTGATGAACAGCTCGTCGTAAAAGGTTACGTCGATGCTAGTTTCGACACCGACAAGGATGATTCCAAATCTCAGACAGGATACGTTTATATTTTGAATGGAGGAGCTGTGAGCTGGAGAAGCTACAAGCAAAGCGTGATCGCGGGAACTACAGTAGAAACGGAATACATGGCTGCTGCAGAAGCGTCAAGTGAAGGAGTTTGGATTAGAAACTTCATCACTGAGCTTGGCGTGGTTCCAAGTGCATTGGACCCACTGGAGATATTGTGTGACAACACTGGCGCCATAGCACTCGCTAAGGAACCAAGATATCATCCAAAGACCAAGCATATCAACCGCAAGTTTCATATAATCCGAGATTATATAGCAGATGGAGATCTGAAGATTAGCAAAGTACATACAGATCTGAATGTCGCAGATCCATTGACTAAACCTCTTCCACGTGTAAAACATGATCAGCACCTCAGTGCCATGGGTGTGAGATTGTTGTCAGATGTAAACTAGATTATTGACTCTAGTGCAAGTGGGAGACTGTTGGAATTATGCCCTAGAGGCAATAATAAAGATGTTATTATTATAATTCTTGTTCATGATAATGTTTATATTCCATGCTAGAATTGTATTAAGCGGAAACTTTAATACTTGTGTGGTTTGTGAACAACACCGTGTCCCTAGTACGCCTCTATGGACTAGCTCATTGATCAATGATGGTTAAGGTTTCCTAACCATAGACATGAGTTGTCAATTGATAATGAGATCATATCATTGGGAGAATGATATGATGGACAGACCCAAACTAAGCGAAGCAATTAGATCGTGTCATCGTGTTCGTCTTTGCGAAGCTTTTCTTATGTCAAATATTGTATTCCTTAGACCATGAGATAATACAACTCCCTGGTATCGGAAGAAAGCTTTGAGGTCATCAAACGTCATCCTATGAGAGGGTGATCATAAAGGTGTCTCTCAGGTGATCGGAAAGTATCTGTTGGGTTGTATGTATCGAGATGGGATTTGTCCCTCCCAAGTCGGAGAGATATACTTCGGGCCCACTCGGTAATCGATATCAATACCACTTGCAAGCATGTGATTAAGGAGTTAATCACAAAGTGATATCGGATTACGGAACGAGTAAAGTACTTGCTGTGAACGAGATTGAACTAGGTATGACGGTACCGACGATCGAATCTCGGGCAAGTAAAATATCGCGAGACGAAGGGAATATATATATGGGATTGATTGAATCCTGGCATCGTGGTTCATCCGATATGATCATCGATGAATGTGTGGGAGTCAATATGGGTTTCCAGACCCCGCTGTTGATTATTGATAGAAGATCATGTCTGCATATTCTCGAACCCGCAGGGTCACACACTTAACGTGTCTTGACGCTAGGATAATTGGTTTATGAGTTTTTGTTCGGAGTCTCGGATGGGATCCGGGACATCACGAGAGGTTCTGGAATGGTCCAGAGAATAATATTCATATAAGGCAGTGCAGTTTTTGGAGTTCGGAATTGTTCCGGGTTAATCGGTATTATACTAGAAGCTTCTAGAACCTTCCGGAAGGGGACCAACGTGGCCCCACCTTCCGGGAGGGGGCATGGGCCTATGAGGGAGTGCCCTGGCCGCATTGGGCCAGGGGCACAAGGCCCCATAGGGCCCAGCCGGCCAAGAGAGGTTTAAACTCTAGATAGAGCTTCTAGAAGGGGGGTTTCCTTGCCCCCCACTCTTCCTCCTTGGGGCCGCCGGCCTTGGCTTGGGGGAGGGGCTAGGGCTGCGCCCACCCCTCTATATATAGAGGGCTGGGGGCGCACTAACCCCCAACACCTTCCCCTCCAACCCTAGCCGCCCTGCTGCCCTCCTCTCTCCCTCCCGACTGCTTGTAGGCGAAGCCCTGCTGCAGAAATTCTCCACCAATTGCACCGCGCCGTCGCGTTGTAGATCCAACCCATCTCTCCACCATACTTGCTGGACCAAGGAAGGAGGAGACATCGAGGTGCCGCACGTGTGCATCTCACGGAGGCATCTCCACTTGTGGTGCTAGATCGGATCGGATCGCGAGGAGGAGAAGCGAGTACGACTACATCACCCACGTTCCGACGAACGTTCCGCTGTGCGAATCTTCAAGGGTATGAAGATCTAATCCAATCTCTCTCGTTGTTTGCATCTCCTAGATTAGATCTTGGCTTCCCTCTGTTCGCATCCGTAGAAAATTTTGATTTACTATGCCGCGAAACCCTTCATAGGGGTGGGGGGGTCAAGCAAAGTGTTGGTCGTGGTAAAGCTCCTCCACCTCCTCCTCCCTCTGGTCCTCGCAAGAGTCAAAGTTCCGGGCCATCTGGGCCAAAGCTGTTGTCTGAGATATCTGAGACAGAATTTCATGCTCTACGGGTGATCAATCCATATGGGGCAGCTCGTGCTTATGCTCGAGAAAATAGCCTCTTCTTCACGGACTTTCAGGAGCGGGTGTACCATGAGATTCTCATGAAAGATGACAAAGTTGTGGTTCCTCAAAAATGGATCGAGATGAATCATGTGAGGAAGAATCTGAACTACTTTGGAGAGGCCCTTGACATTTGCACCAACATTGGCTTGCTTCCTATTATGGAGTTCCGGTGCAACTATGATCCAATGCTCATTGCTCAGTTCTATGCAACTATTCACTTTGCCAAGAATGATACTAGGACTCTCACTTGGATGACCGAGGGTGATGTCAAGCAAGCAACGTTGGCTGAGTTTGGGGCTATCCTCGGGTACGAAGACCGTGGCAAGGATGTTCCCGTTGGCTTTCGGTGCCACGACAATGATTATCCCATGAAGAAAGACATGCTTCCCCACTGTACATCCGGGGGCGCGGAATCCCTGGAAAGATCAAAGGGCTCCTTCCTACTTATGACATCTTGCACCGCATCTTTCGCGAGACCATCGCCCCTCGTGCTAGGAATGTTGATGAGATTCATGCTTTCATGGTGGATATTATGATGGCCACCTATCACCACCGTGACTCTGGCCTACCTATGGATGTGATGGATGTTATCTGGAATGAGATGGTCTGCGCCACTTTTCGGAGGAGGGTGCCTCCTTTTGCTCCATACATCATGGCTCTCATCATTAGCAAGTGCCCTGTGATTGCCCGTGACTTGCCTAATCTTCGTCTTGCCACTCACCGCCACAAGAATCTGCTGATCAAGACCCATCTCAAACCCCGCAATGTGGATGGTCAGATTGTTGATGAGGATGGGAACCCGGTTGAGGAGGACTCAGGTGATGCTGCTGATGCACCACAGGATGCTGCTTTTGTGGTCTCTCGTTGCAAGACTGCTCCGCCATCTTGGGCCAAGAGGTTTGAGGCCAAACTCAAGAATATATTCTGCTTTCAAGTGGACAATCAGAAACGCCTGTACGAGGCCCATGTCTATGCCAACAAGGCATGTGCTCATCAGAAGGAAATGATGGAGGCTCAAGGCTTGACTACTTCCAAGGGCTCTGAGAACAACATTACCCCAGAAGACCAATGGATCTCCAAGCACAGCAACTGGGACGATGATGCCACCTCCTCCTCCTGTGCCCCTCGACCTCATGGTGATGCATGGGACGACTTTGTTGATGATGATGATGAGTGATCTCTGGGGCGTTAGTGTTGCTCTTGTCCCTTTTTGGCGTCTTGATGCCAAAGAGGGAGAAGTTGCACATTAGGTATGCGGGAGATTTGCGAGGGAAAGTCACAAGCTCGTTCTTGCCTTTGATTTTATTCGCTTGTGAACTTTATTTGGTTGCCTCTTATTATGTGTCACTTACTATGTGTGAACCTAACTATTTGTGCTATGTATGATAAGACTATGTGGTTATCATATGGATCCATCTTGTGTGTAATATGGCTATTCTTGTTGGATCCATCCTATGTGACGACATTCCTCATTCCTAATCAATATTGGTCATCACATGTTATTTAGCAAAGGTATGTCCTCTATGTGCGACTTCTACTCACAGGTAGCTTGTTAGAATGTATGGGGCTTGTTTCTACATATCTAGGGGGAGCCCCATCTACATCTTGTCATCACTAGATTTCCCTGCAAAATGTGTGTTGTCATCAAACACCAAAAAGGGGGAGATTGAAAGAGCATTTGCTATCCCTAGTGATTTTGGTGTTTGATAACAACACACATATCGGACTAATGATTTGCTAAGTGTGTCGCAGGTACATTAAAAAGGTTTGCAAACATTCAAAAAACTATCTGCCTGGCGCGGTACCAAAAAGCGGTAGTACCACTTTTTGCTACCGGACCAGACAGAAGCCAGTGACTAACTGTTAAAAAGTCTCTGCCGGGCCAGGTACTAAAAAACGGTAGTACCGCATTTTAGTACCTAGCGCGACAGAAGCTTTTTTACAGCTTGTCAAAAGCTTCTGCCTGCTCCGGTACTAAAATGCGGTAGTACCGCATTTTAGTACCGCTCAGGACAGAGCCTTTTTGAACGATGCAAAAAGCTTCTGTCTGCGCAGGTAGCAAAATGCGGTAGTACCACATTTTACTACCTGGCGTGACAGAGACTTTTCGTACATTGCAAAAAGTCTTCTGTCTGCGCCGGTAGCAAAATGCGGTAGTACCGCATTTTACTACCTGGCGTGACAGAGAGTTTTTCGTATGGGAAACTGCTGATTTCTCCAGGTCCGGTAGTACCGGTTGCCTCAAGCGGTATTACCGCTTTCCGGTAGCAGCAACAGTAGTACCGCTGGGGGCAGGACTTGATGCAGTTTGAAAAAGGGTGGTCCGGTACCAGGCCCGTTAGTACCGGAGTTCTCCGGTAGTACCGCTTGAACTTCCGGTACTACCGCTGCAATAAATGCATCAACGGTCAGATTTTGTGGAGGGGTATAAATACCCCTCCACCTACCTTGGGACAAAGCGCTCAGCACATTAAAGTCATTGCCCACCATTGGAGTCCATTGGAGCCACTCAAATCCTCAAGATCTCCTCATCCAACCACCCAAAGTCCTTGATCTTTGGGGAATCGAAGGAGGAGGCCCCGATTAACTACTTCACTAAAAGAGATCTTCATTTCCCCCTCATTTCATTGAGGGCCCCTTTGCTCTAGTGTTTTTTTGGAAACCCTAGTTCTTGTTTTTGTTCTTACAAGCTTGTCTTTGATTGCTTTGACAGCTTGCTTGTATTTGGGAGCCTCCGATTAAGTTGTGGATGTGTGCCCCAAACTTGTAACGGTGCCCGCTTCCACCTTGAAGGTTGCCGATATAGTGGAAGGTGAATCGATCCCGTTGGGGTGAGATTCATCGGAGAACATGGGAGGCCTCTCGTGGTGTTGGTGGTTTGAAACCACCCCCTCTCCAAACGTAGACGTACTTCCCCTCAAAAGGAAGGAACTACGGGAAACAAATCCTTGTGTCTCCGCGTCCACTTTTCGGTTACCTCTATCCTTTACCGCACCTTACTTACTTATTACTACTTTGTGTTGTGGTAGCTCTTGCATAATTGTCATATAGGTAAATTCACCATAGTTGCATTATCTAGAGAATTTACCTTATTGTCAAACCTTAATTTGAAAAAGAAGAAAATTTGAAGTAGCACCTATTCACCCCCCCTCTAGGTGCCCATATGATCCTTTCATGTGTGACTTTACTAGCACCAACAACAATGATTTCCTTAGCACATTATTGCTTCACCTGCTCCTGATGCTACCTTTTATGAAATTAAGCCTACTTTGTTGAATCTTGTGATGAGAGAGCAATTTTCTGGTACTAGTTCTGATGATCCTGATGCCCATCTCAATAGCTTTGCTGAACTTTGTGAGATGCAAAAGTATAAGGATGTAGATGGAGATAATATTAAGCTCAAGCTTTTCCCTTTCTCCTTGAGAGGAAAAGCTAAAGAATGGTTGCTATCCTTGCCTAAAAATAGCATTGATTCTTGGACTAAGTGTAAAGATGCTTTTATTGGAAAGTACTATCCTCCTACTAAGATTATATCTATGAGAAGTGACATTATAAAATTTAAATAACTTGATAGTGAACATGTTGCTCGAGCTTGGGAAAGAATGAAATCTTTGGTTAAGAATTGCCCCACTCATGGACTCACTACTTGGATGATTATCCAGACTTTTTATGCAGGTTTGAACTTCTCCTAAAGAAATCTGTTGGATTCCGGTACTGGAGGTACCTTCATGGGCCTCACTTTTGGTGCTGCAACAAGGCTCCTTAATAATATGATGGTTAACTACTCCGAATGGCATGTTGAGAGAGCTCCACATGGTAAGAAGGTAAATTCTATTGAGGAAACTTCCTCTTTGAGTGAAAAGATTGATGTTATTATGGCTATGCTTGTTAATGGGAAAGCTCCTCTAGATCCTAATAGTGTTCCCTTAGCCTCTTTGGTTGCTCAAGAAGAGCAAGTTGATGTGAACTTCATTAGAAACAACAATTTTAACAACAATGCTTATATGAGTAATTTTGGTGGTAACAATTATAGACCTTATCCTCCTAATAATGGCAATTCTTATGGAAACTCTTACAATACTGCTAGAAGTGCCCCCTCTGAACTTGAGGTCATGCTCAAAGACTTTATTAGTAAACAAACCATTTTCAATAAGGCTATAGAGGAAAAACTTTTAAATGTTGAGAAAAATATATCCTCTTTGTCTGAAGCTCAAACTTCCTTGGTTAATAAAATGTGCCAAACCTGAAACCATGGAAAGTACCTTTGTTGTCACTTATGCCATACAAGTTACTATTGATGAAAATGTTAGGCTGTTAGCTCAACTTCATGCTAAGTGGGAAAGGGAAGCTGAAATTGATAGAAACAATAGTGTGTGCACCATCACCACTAAACCACAAGAAGTCCCTATTCCTCCTCCTACTATTCCTAAGCCTATTGAGCCTACTACTAGTGATGCTAAGTTTGATTTTTATATTGATGGTTGCAATATTTCTGAAGTGATTATGTTCCTACAAAAGCTTGCTAGAAGTCCTGATGCTAGTGATATACATGTTGCTTTCACTAAACACATTACAGATGCTCTTGTTAAGATTAAGGAAGAGAAGCTAAAACACAAAGCTTCTATTTCTAGGAAGGTAGAAGATAGTTGGGAACCCATTATTAATGTGCAAGTGGATTACTTTGATCTCAAAGATTCATGTGATTTAGGTTCTAGTGTCTCTATTATGCCTAGGAAGATTTATGAAATGCTTGATTTGCCACCATTGGAAGATTGTTATTTGGATGTCCCACTCAATAACAATGCTAAGAAGAAACTGATGGGGAGTATTAATGATGTTCTCATTATGGTTAACAATGCTTATGTCCCTGTTGACTTCTATGTTTTGGATGTTGAATACAATGCTTCTTGTCCTATTACTTTGGGAAGACCTTTTCTTAGAACAGTTGGTGCCATCATTGATATGAAAGAAGGCACCATCAAATATCATTTTCCATTCAAGAAAGGTATTCAAAACTTCCCTATGAGGAGAGAGAAGTTTATCTTTGCTCCTCCTTTGAAAGCAAGTTTTGATGTTAATGCTTCTTCATTTGAAAATACTTGATTCTTCTTGCTTCTTGTGCCTAACTTAAAGGCGTTAAAGAAAAGTACTTGTTGGGAGATAACCCAAGAGTTTTCTCGAGTCTTGGAAGTTATTACTTTAGTAATGACCTCCCCTTATCCTTTTTGTTTGCCTTTTTGTGCCAAGAATGACCTCTAATGAGAGGGAAGTAAGATTTGGGGAGTTGTTGTCCCGAAACAGATTTCTGTCCTCCACCAAAAAAAATAGCGAGGAGTCTCTGTAACTCGGATTGAGCTGAACATTTAAGAATAAACCCCCCAGTATGTTAGCTAACTTTATTTAGTTCAACACTTTTTGATTTGAGCAACAGAAGCTGTTCGAAAAAATCGGTTTCTACCTGCTGGTCTGTTTTGAGAGACTTCTACCATTATTTGCATTTGCTTCTTATTGATTCCTTTTTGAGTTCTCTTTAGGTGAATTGAGATTTTTGAAGGAGTTACTACAGTAGCTTGTGTTTTTAGTGAAAAGCCTTGCTGTTACAAAGCTTTGCCAGAGCTCTAATATCTTTTGAATACACTAATGTTGCTAATGAAGATTGTGTGAAGTTTTGTATGAAGGAAAAATTTCAGGTGTAGAGAGAGAATGATGAAATGAGATGAAGAATGGACAAAAGCTCAAGCTTGGGGATGCCACCATGGTGTCACCCTAAGAAATATCCAAGAGGTACAAGCGTCAAAGCTTGGGTATGCCTTTCCCCAAGGCATCCCCTTCTTCATCAATAAAAATCTCAGGTCTGTTTAGACACTTTGTTTTTATTGTTTCATGCACAGTTGTGTTGTTCTTGGAGTGTCTTAGTTTTTGTTTTCTTTGCTTCGGTTGTTTAGTTTGCTTGAATAAATTAGTTTGGACCCCCGTTCTCACTGTGTTGTTTTGCAAATAAGTTGCTTGGTGTTGGAAAGGAGTAGTAAGTTCTTGCTTGTAAGTGCAAGATGAGCTTGTGGGGGTTCGTAGCATGGAAAACAAAAAATTTATACCGCATGCAAACAAACAAGCCAAGATCTATCTACTAGATTGTAGCAACGAGTCGATAGTGAAACTCACCCTCGAAGGTTCCAAAGCGGTTAACGAGATCGGATTCTCGTGGGTGATGTAGTCGTACTCTTCCCGATCTCAAGATCGTGTAAACGATCCTTCCGGCGCCACGTTCCGGCAACGCTCCCGCAATTGGTCACACGTTCGGTACTTGATGAAGACCTTCCTCTCCCTTGTTCCAGCAGGCAGCAGAGGTTGTAGCACTCTCCTCGTGATTCCGGCAGCACGACGGCGTGGTATCGGAAGTATAGGGGAGATCTCGCAGGGCTTCGCCTTAAGCCTGAGCGAGTATGGTGGACTATGAGAGAGGCCTCGGTGATCTAGGGTTTAGACACACCAAGGAGAGAGACCTAGGCCGACGGCTAGGGCTTGGGGAAGCCCAAGTCGGTGGCTAGGGTTTGCCCTAGGCGGCGGCAGCAGGTGGTGGCGGCGCCGGCGGCTTGGAGCTAGGGTTTGCGGGGTGCAAGTTGTGTGCTTGGAGGGGCAGCCCTGCCCCTCCTTATATAGGTGGAGGGGCGCGCCAAGGGGAGGGGAGTCCCTCCCCAACTCGGTCTCCATGGGCCGGCGTGGAGGGAGAGGGACTTCCTCCCCAAGTAGGTTTCCTACTCTCCCTCCACCAAACAAAATAGCCGTTTGACTTTTTCAAATTGACGTTTGACTTTTCAAACTAGGATTTGATTTATCCCTTTATTTTGTTCAGCGATGACACCTAGTACATGATGCAACCATTCCAACTTGTAATGACACATTCATGTACCCTTCCCCTCCGGAGTGCCGGACATTCCGGAACCTTCTAGAACATTCCCGATGAAAACACCGGAACCATTCTCCAACCCCGAAACAGGACTTTCCTCATATGAATCTTATTCTCCGGACCATTCCGGATCTCCTCGTGATATCCCGGATCCTATCCGAGACTCCAAACAACATTCGGTCTCTTACTCATCATTCCATAATTACTCAAACAACATTGAATCCTTAAGTGTGTCTCCCTACGGTTTGTGAATTATGCGGACATGATCGAGACACTTCTCCGATCAATAACCAATAGAGGAATCTGGAAATTCATATGGCTCCCACATATTTCTACGATTACTTTGCGATCGTATGAACCACTTACATACGATACCAATTTCCCTTTGTCTCATGATAGTTTACTTATCTGAGGTTTTGATCGTCGGTATCTCTGCATACCTAGTTCAACCTCGTTACCGATAATTACTCTTTTCTTGTTCTCGTGGTATGTGATCCCTTGTGAGCCAGTCACATGCTTCCAAGCTAATTGGATGACATTCCACCGAGAGGGCCCAGAGTATATCTATCCGTCATATGGATGGACAAATCCCACTCTTGATTCATGTGTCTCAACCCATACATTCCAAACACTCAATGCCACCTTTATAGCCACCCAGTTACGGTGTGGTGTTTGATGTCATCAAAGCATCCTTCCGGTGATGGTGATAAACATGATCTCATGGTCGAAGGAATTAGGTTACTATGTATTAGAAAGCATATAGCAATTGAACTATTAAAATGACTTGATCTTTATGCTACGCTTATCTATAGGAGTATGTCCATCATACCATTCTCCTAATGATATGATCTTGTTGTTAATAACATCTCAATGTTCATGATAGGGAAACCACAATCATCTATTAACCAACAATCTAGTATTATGAAGAGGCTTTACTAGGGACTCTAATTTAGTTTACAAATCACACAAGTATTAATGTTTCCTTGTTAATACTATTATAGCATGAATGTAAACATTTATCATAAACACAAAGATATAATAATAACTACATTTATTATTGCCTCTAGGGAATATCTCCAACAGTCTCCCACTTGCACTAGAGTCAACTAATCTAGATTACATGGTAATATACCGAACACCCATGGCAGTTTGGTGTTGGTCATGTTTTGCCCTCGGGAGAGGTTTAGTCAACGGATCCGCCACATTCAGATTTTTGTGTACTTTGCAAATCTTTATGTCTCCATCTTGGACATGTTCTCGAATAGCGTGAAAATGTAGCTTGATGTGCTTCAGCTTCTTGTGTGACGTTGGTTCTTGCGCATTGGCTATGGCGCCCATGTTATCATAGTAGATAGACACTGGGTCCAGCGCACTTGGAACCACACCGAGCTCTGTAATGAACTCCTTCATCCATATCGCTTCTTGTGAAGCCTCTGAAGCAGCTATGTATTCCGATTCAGTTGAAGATCTCGCCACAACGCTTTGCTTTGCACTCCTCCAGCTAACTGCCACACCATTCAAAATAAATACGTATCCAGATTGTGATTTAGAATCATCCGGATCGGTGTTCCAACTAGCATCGGTGTAACCATTAACAACGAGTTGTTCATCACCTCCATAAGAAAGAACCATATCCTTAGTTCTTCTCAAGTACTTAAGATGTTTTTGACCGCTGTCCAATGATCCACTCCTGGATCACTTTGATATTTGCTAGTTAAACTAACAGCATATGCAATGTCGGGTCTAGTACATAGCATGGCATACATTAGAGATCCTATGGCTGAGGCATAGGGAGTCTTACTCATCCTTTCTCTATCTTCTGTCGTTGCTGGACTTTGAGTTTTACTCAAGGTCGTATTGGGCAACATGGGCAAGAACCCTTTCTTGCTATCTTCCATTCCAAACCTCTTTAGAACTTTGTCCAAATATGTACTTTGTGACAATGATATTAGGCGTCTCGATCTATCTCTATAAATCTTTATGCCTAATATGTAAGCTGCTTCGCCAAGATCTTTCATTGAAAAACTATTATTCAAATATTCCTTGACACTATTAAGAAGGTCTACATCATTCCCAATCAACAATATGTCATCTACATATAGTATTAAGAACGCTACAGAGCTCCCACTCACTTTCTTGTAAATACAAGCTTCTCCATAAGTTTGTATAAAACCAAAACTTTTGATTACCTTATCAAAACGTTGATTCCAACTTCGGGATGCTTGCTTCAATCCATATATGGACCTTTGAAGTTTGCATACCTTGTTAGCATCTTTAGGATCGACAAAACCTTTGGGTTGCATCATATACAACTCTTCATCAATGTCTCCATTGAGGAACGCTGTTTTGACATTCATCTGCCATATTTCATAATCGTAATATGCAGCGATTGCTAACATAATCCTCACAGACTTTAGCTTTGCTACTGGTGAGAAAGTCTCATCGTAGTCAACTCCTTGAATTTGTCGAAACCCTTTTGCGACAAGTCGAGCTTTATAGACGGTTACATTACCGTCAGCATCTGTTTTCTTCTTGAAAATCCATTTGTTCTTGACAACCTTCCGGCCATCTGGTAAGTCCAACAAAGTCCATACTTGGTTTTCGTACATGGATCCAATCTCGGATTTCATGGCTTCTTGCCTTTTATTAGAATCTGGGCTCATCATCGCTTCTTCATATGTCTCGGGGTCATCGGTGTTGTCCACCAACATGACACTCATAACGGGATCATACCAATCAGGAATGGTACGAGTTCTCATTGACCTGCGAGGCTCTGTAGCAACTTCAACCGAAGTTTCATGATCATCATCATTAGCTTCCTCTCTTATTGGTGTAGGCACCACAGGAACTTCTTCCTTTGATGCGCTACTCGCAAGTTCAAGAGAAGGTTCAACAACATCATCGAGTTCTACTTTCCTTCCAGTCACTTCTTTCGAGAGAAATTCCTTCTCTAAAAAGGATCCATTCTTGGCAACGAAGATTTTGCCTTCGGATCTATGATAGAAGGTATACCCAATAGTTTCCTTTGGGTATCCTATGAAGACGCATTTTTCCGCTTTGGGTTCAAGCTTGTCCGGTTGTAACTTCTTTACATAGGCTTCGCAACTCCAAACTTTAAGGAACGACAATTTAAGTTTCTTCCCAAACCATAGTTCATATGGTGTCGTTTCAACGGATTTAGATGGTGCCCTATTTAAAGTGAATGCGGCTGTTTCTAATGCATAACCCCAAAATGATAGCGGTAAATCTGTAAGTGACATCATAGAACGAACCATATCTAAGAGAGTTCGATTACGACGTTTGGACACACCATTACGCTGTGGTGTTCCCGGCGGTGTCAATTGTGAAAGTATTCCGCATTTCTTCAAATGATCGCCAAACTCGTAACTTAGATATTCACCTCCACGATCAGAACGTAGAAATTTAATCTTCTTGTTACGTTGATTCTCTACCTCACTTTGAAATTCCTTAAACTTCTCAAAAGTTTCAGACTTATGTTTCATGAAATAGATATACCCATATCTACTCAAGTCATCCGTGAAGGTAAGAACATAACGATAACCACCGTGCGATGCTGCACTCATTGGTCCACACACATCAGTATGTATGATTTCCAATAAATCTGTAGCTCGCTCCATCATACCAGAAAATGGAGTCTTAGTCATTTTACCCATCAGACATGCTTCGCATCTTTCAAGTGATTCAAAATCAAGTGACTCAAGAAGTCCATCGGAATGGAGTTTCTTCATACGCTTCACTCCGATATGACCAACACGACAGTGCCACATATAGGTCGAGTTATCGCTCAATTTCAAACGTTTAGCCTCAATGTTATTAATATGTGTATTTCCACTATCGAGATTCAATAAGAATAGACCATCTATCAAAGGTGCATGTGCATAAAACATATTACTCATATAAATCGAACAACCATTATTCTCGGACTTAAACAAGTAACCGTCTTGCAATAAACAAGATCCCGATATAATGTTCATGCTCAACGCAGGCACCAAATAACAATTATTTAAGTATAAACCCAATCCCGATGGTAGATGAAGAGGTAGCCTGCCGACCGCGATCACATCAACCTTTGATCCGTTTCCAACACGCATCGTCACCTCGTTCTTCGCTAGCTTCCGTTTATTCTGCAGCACCTGTTTAGAGTTACAAATATGAGCAACCGAACCAATATCAAATACCCAGGCACTACTACGAGTACTAGTGAGATACACATCAATAACATGTATATCGGATATACCTTTCTTCTTGATGTTGCCGTTCTTCAAATCCGCCAAGTACTTTGGGCAATTCCGCTTCCAGTGACCCTCTTGCTTGCAGTAAAAGCACTCAGTATCAGGCTTAGGTCCAGCCTTGGTCTTCTTCGTCGGTGCAGTAACTTTCTTACCACCCTTCTTAAAGTGTCCCTTTTGCTTAGACTTGCCTTTCTTGAATTTGGTGGTCTTATTGACCAACAACACTTGATGCTTTTTCTTGATCTCCACTTCTGCAGATTTCAACATGGAGAAGAGTTCTAGCAACGTCTTGTCCATGTTTTGCATATTGTAGTTCATCACAAAGTTCTTGTAACTTGGTGGTAGTGATTGGAGGACACGATGTATCCCCAAAGAATTAGGAATCACTATACCCAAACTTTGGAGTTTGTTTGCGTGCCCAGACATCTTAAGCACATGCTCACTGACGGAGCTGTCCTCTTCCATCTTGTAGTTAAAGAACTTTTCAGAAGCCTCATAACTCTCAACTGCCGCGTGAGCCTCAAATATCATTTTGAGTTCACGGACAATATCATGTGGGTCTGAATTCTCAAACCTTTTCTGAAGCTCTGATTCCAAACCATACAAGATAGCACACTGAACTGTGGAGTACTGATTCTTCCGAGCGAGGAAAACATTCTTTACCTCATCGGTAGCATCAGCTGCAGGCGGGTCACCCAGCGGTGTATCCAGCACATAGGTCAAATTACCAGCATTGAGGACAATCCTCAAATTGCGGAACCAATCCGCGAAGTTGCTTCCATTGTTTTTCAACTTTTCTTTCTCTAGGAACACATTAAAATTGATGGTAGGGGCCGCCATTGATCTACAACATATTTGCAATAGTTTAGACTAAGTTTATGACAAATTGAGTTCTAATTAATAGTTAAATTAATCTAGGTGAACTCCCACTCAAAACAATATCCCTCACATTGTTTTAGTGATCACACGAACCAAATCCACCACATCAAAACCGATCATCATGAGAGTTGATGTAGCTTCAATGGCAAACAATCGACATGTTCATCATATCTACTATATGATTCATGCTTTACCTTTCGGTGATCCGTGTTCCGAGACCATGTCTGTACATGCTAGGCTTGTCAAGATCAAACCTTAGCTTCCGCATGAGCAAAACTGGCTTGCTCACATTGTATACACTTGCAGAATCTAACACACCCGATCATCACGTGGTGCTTCGAAACAACAAGCTTTAGCAACGGTGCTAACTAAGGATGAACACTTTAAAACTTGAAATTTGTGTGCTTGAGGGATCATCTTATAATGCTACCGTCGTTAACTAAGCAATACAAGATGCATAAAGGATTAACATCACATGCAATTCATAATATGTGATATGATATGGCCTTTCTTCTTTGTGCTTCCGATCTCCATCTTCAAGCACGAACATGATCTCCATCATCACCGGTATTGCATCAAGGTCACTGACGCTGCTCCATGGTTGTCGTCCACCAGCTTCAACTATTACAACTACTTTGAATAGACACGCGGGTCTTAACAGAAATTAAATACAACCATATGGCTCCTGCCGGTTACCAACTTACAATAAGGAACATTGCATACATCAAATATAATCACAATCATGGCCATATCACATCACAGCACACCCCTGCAAAACAAAGTTAGACGCCTCTAATTTTCTTTGCATATTTTACGTGGTTTGGGGTTTTCAATAAGTGTCGCTCTAACTTACGAACAAGAACCACAACGTTGATGCTAGAACTATCAAGTGCCCGTTGTAAATTGGATCTTACTATAATGGGAGAGACAGACACCCACAAAGCCACTTATGTAATACAAGTTGCATGTTTAGCGTGGAGCAAGTCTCATGAACGATGTCATGTAAGGTTAGCCCGGGCCGCTTCATCCCATCATACCGCAAGATGCAAAGTACACAAGAAGCAATTGATAATAAAATCACCACCGCCCACAATGACCATTGTGTTCTACTCATGCAACAGATCTACATATAGACACGGCTCTGATACCACTGTAGGGGTTCGTAGCATGGAAAACAAAAAATTTCTACCGCATGCAAACAAACAAGCCAAGATCTATCTACTAGATTGTAGCAACGAGTCGATAGTGAAACTCACCCTTGAAGATTCCAAAGCGGTTAACGAGATCGGATTCTCGTGGGTGATGTAGTCATACTCTTCCTGATCTCAAGATCGTGTAGACGATCCTTCCGGCGCCACGTTCCGGCAGCGCTCCCGCAGTCGGTCACACGTTCGGTACTCGATGAAGACCTTCCTCTCCCTTGTTCCAGCAGGAAGCGGAGGTTGTAGCACTCTCCTCGCGATTCCGGCAGCACGACGACATGGTACCAGAAGTAGAGGGGAGATCTCGCAGGGCTTCACCTTAAGCCAGAGCGAGTATGGTGGACTATGAGAGAGGCCTCGATGATCTAGGGTTTAGACACACCAAGGAGAGAGAGCTAGGCCGACGGATAGGGCTTGGGGAAGCCCAAGTCGGCGGCTAGGGTTTGCCCTAGGCGGTGGCAGCAGCAGGTGGTGGCGGCGCCGGCGGCTTGGAGCTAGGTTTGCGGGGTGCAAGTTGTGTGCTTGGAGGGGCAGCCCTGTCCCTCCTTATATAGGTGGAGGGGCGCACCAAGGAGAGGGGAGTCCCTCCCCAACTCGGTCTCCATGGGCCGGCGGTGGAGGGAGAGGGACTTCCTCCCCAAGTAGGTTTCCTACTCTCCCTCCACCAAACAAAATAGCTGTTTGACTTTTTCAAATTGGCGTTTGACTTTTCAAACTAGGATTTGATTTATCCCTTTATTTTGTTCAGCGATGACACCTAGTACATGATGCAACCATTCCAACTTGTAATGACACATTCATGTACCCTTCCCCTCCAGAGTGCCGGACATTTTGGAACCTTCTAGAACATTCCCGATGAAAACACCGAAACCATTCTCCAACCCCGAAACAGGACTTTCCTCATATGAATCTTATTCTCTGGACCATTCCGGATCTCCTCGTGATATCCCGGATCCTATCTGAGACTCCGAACAAAATTCGGTCTCTTACTCATCATTCCATAACTACTCAAACAACATCGAATCCTTAAGTGTGTCTCCCTACGGTTCGTGAATTATGCGGACATGATCGAGACACTTCTTCGATCAGTAACCAATAGAGGAATCTGGAAATTCATATGGCTCCCACATATTTCTACGATTACTTTGCGATCGAATGAACCACTTACATACTATACCAATTTCCCTTTGTCTCACGATAGTTTACTTATCCGAGGTTTTGATCGTCGGTATCTCTGCATATCTAGTTCAACCTCGTTACCGATAAGTACTCTTTTCTCGTTCCCATGGTATGTGATCCCTTGTGAGCCAGTCACATGCTTGCAAGCTAATTGGATGACATTCCACCGAGAGGGCCCAGAGTATATCTATCCGTCATATGGATGGACAAATCCCACTCTTGATTCATGTGTCTCAACCCATACTTTCCAAACACTCAATGCCACCTTTATAGCCACCCAGTTACGGTGTGGTGTTTGATGTCATCAAAGCATCCTTCCGGTGATGGTGATAAACATGATATCATGGTCGAAGGAATTAGGTTACTATGTACTAGAAAGCATATAGCAATTGAACTATTAAAATGACTTGATCTTTATGCTACGCTTATCTATAGGAGTATGTCCATCATACCATTATCCTAATGATATGATCTTGTTTTTAATAACATCTCAATGTTCATGATAGGGAAACCACAATCATCTATTAACCAACAAGCTAGTATTATGAAGAGGCTTTACTAGGGACTCTAATTTAGTTTACAAATCACACAAGTATTAATGTTTCCTTGTTAATACTATTATAGCATGAATGTAAACATTTATCATAAACACAAAGATATAATAATAACTACATTTATTATTGCCTCTAGGGCATATCTCCAACAGAGCTTGCATTGACTGTGACTTAGACTTTAGCATGACATGCTAGGTTTTGTTTTGACCTTATGCTTAGTGATTATTGTTGTAGCATGTCTTGTTACAAACAATTGGGATTTCTTAATGTGCCTTGAAGAAATTATGCGTTGTTTTAGCATGCAAAAGCATAGTATTGTGGTATTCTCCTTTGATGCTTTGCTTGGGTTGACTTGGCACATGTTCACACCATGTTATGACTATGACAAGTCACCATAGCCTCTATGATCATTTAGTCCTTGACTTGTAGTACCACTCTATGCTTTGATTAGTAATACTTTGTTGCAGTGCATGATTATGGCCATTATTGCTCTATTATTTGGTTGCTCCCAGTCCTTTGCTAGCCTCCACGTGTGTGAGTAAGCTCTACTTGACGAGGTTTCAACTCGTCAATGCCCATTGTTATGGACTTGGGTTTTGGAGAAGATGGGGATGCTGGAGATCGTGGCACGGTTAACAGACAAGCAACCAGGGGACACGGGATTTACCCAGGTTTAGGCCCCCGGAGGGAAAACCCTACTCCTGCTTGTCTGCTCTTTTATTGCGGCGGAACCGAAAGTTACAGGGTGCACATATTCGATCTGGCGTGGAGGTGTGTATGTCGTAATCGCAGGGTGTAATCGTTGTTTGGTTGTCCTCCTCGTTGGACCCTCCTAGCCTTTATATATGGGGAGGCTAGGTCTCGGGTACCGATACGAGTAGGTTACAAGTTGTATTGAAACTCTAGTCTTGTTCTTCAAGGATCCGAAGGCGTCATGGGCCTGGGCCACCCGAAAATCTTCATGGGCTGGCGTATATTGGCCGTGGGCCTTCCTTGGGCTGGACCAGGTATGCTGAAGTTACGTACCCGTAGGGTATAACCATGTCAATAGCCCCCGAGTGTTTAGTAGAATCGTAGATTCGGCTGAGGACTCTTCAATCCTTCGGGTGTAACTCTGTCTTTCAAGAGAATGTGTAGGGATTGTTGATGCGTGTGCCTGACTCACCCGACGGATCAGGGTCAGTTAATCGTCTTAGGACAAAACAACACGATCTTCTTCAGGTGCGAGTCCCTCGACTCGAACCCGGAACATATGTTGGCATAATTCGACTCAGGCCGCGGAGGACTTACAGGAGTGGAATTCCAGTGTTTTTAAATGATGTACCCAACGCGTCCGTCGGGATTTTTCATCGTACCTGCTGGTACGGATTCATACTAGCAGAGCGCAGTCAGGTGCGTTGCCAGGCCATCAGATGATATCTGTAGGTCTTATCTTTGCGTCGCAGACGCAGCATCCGAATGTTTATCACCGCGGAGGTGTTTCGGGTGGCCAAGGAGGATGTTACTCACTTAGCATTAATTGGGGAAGAGTTGCCAAAAAGTTTTTGCATGCGGATCCGAAAGATCGCAGTCAAAGATTTCATAGGGTGCGCGACCAGCGCTCCCTATGGGAGTAGCCCCCGAGTGTCTGTTCGAGTCGTAGACTCGAGCGGAGACTTTTAGTGCAAGCATTGCTCAGTTGTTTAGTCCGTAGGACTCGAAAATTTTCGGATGCTGAAATCCTTCCTCCCTATGGGAGTAGCCCCCGAGTCTGTAGTGGAGTCGTGGACTCGACGTAGGACTCGAAGCTCTTGTGTGTGAACGGCCATCGCTCCAGTTTGGAGTAGCCCCCGAGTGTCTGGCGGAGTAGTAGACTCAGGCAGAGACTCGAGTCTTGTATCATGCAACGGTAGTAGGAAAATCTCGTGGGCGTACCGCTGACCCGGAAGTACATCGGGTGCGCGACCAGCGCTCCTGATAGGAGTAGCCCCCAAGTATTTAGTCGAATCGTAGATTCGAGTGAGTACTTTTAGCTATGGAGCCGAAGTTATTGCTAGTATAGCTGTTGATGACGTCAGTGCTGACGATCAATGACCTCAAGCGTCTGCTGCGCCAGAGATGACTTGACTGGACGATGCATGGGTCCCACTTCCTGACTTTGAATTGACCGGTCACGCGCGGCGTGGAGATGATTACGGTGTTTCCTCGATTTCCGCGCGTAGTGGACGTCGTGGGAACGACGGTTCGTTTTGGTGCTGACACGTGTACGGCCAGATCTGCCGTTGGCGTTAGGTCTTCTTGATGGACGGTCATCGTGCGTCGTCTTTGCTGTTATAATCCATGGTGAAAATCGTGGTTTGTTTTCACCGCACCAGTTCTTGCGTTTTACTGCCTCCTTGTGCTCGAGCGATTCTTGCTGCGTGCTAAGAGTTCCTTTCGCATTTGTCTTCGTCGTTGGCAACGACACCACCGCCGTATCGCCATGGGGAAGCCAAAGAAGTCTTTGCCTGCAGTGGGAACCAGTGCCGCCGGAGGCAAGAAGGGCGCCGCCGCTGCTCGTGTCACCGATGGTGGCTGGCGGCGATCAGAGACACGGGAGAGCGATCTCCGCAAGCTGCGCGAGCGGAGCCTGATTCCGCAGGACACGACGGCCGTGAGACTCCCCGGTAGTGAGGTAATCCCCCGTCCCCCATCTGGGTATCGGGTTATGTTTGTCGCCTTCGTTTTGCGTGGGTTTGCGTATCCAGTCCATGACTTCCTTCGTGGACTGCTCTTTTTCTATGGGGTTCAACTCCATCATCTGTCTCCCAACTCCCTTCTCCACATTGCGTGTTTTATCACGCTTTGCGAGTGTTGGCTTGGCATTGAGCCGCACTTTGGCCTCTTCCGGAAGCTGTATTCCGTGAGGAGGCAATCTGGTTCGGATGGTGTGTATACCATTGGGGGTTTCATCATCTCTCTTAGTCCCGATGTCCAATTCTTTTCCTTCTCCATGTCTGAATCTGTCCAGTACTGGCGGAGGAAATGGTTTTACATCCGTGACTCCGTGCTGCCTGGGCAAGATTTTGGTCTCGTTCCGTCGGGTGGAGGAGCTCCAATTGATTCCTGAGAAGGAGGTGAACGGTGTCGACATTATCCGGGTGTTTCTTGAGCGTCGGGTGCAGCCGCTCCAGGCTAGAGCGCACCCGATGTTCCTGTACTCTGGGCGCCGTGATCCGACGAGGGTTTCGAGTGAGAAGGTCTCCGAGGTGGACCTTGACAAGGATCTTCGCGTGCTGTTGAAGTTCAAGGCCGACGAAAAAATCCCGGGGAAGTCGCTGACTCCTCCCTTTTCGTCGACGTTGGCCGTGCCAAAGGTGTAGATTTGCGCACGTAGTGCTTCCCTTATGTTTTTGTCAGTTGTGTACTTGTGTCCTTTGTTTGCTAACAAAGTTTCTTCTCATCATGTAGAGCTTCAAAGTGCCAGGCATGGCGCCACCATTGCCCGAAAGGTATCCGAATGCCCCGGATAATGAAGTGGTGGATTCCGTGTCCGAGCTTCCTTCGGCGCGATCTCCGGCGGAGGATGCCGACGAATCGAGTGAAGACCATTCGAGTAAGAGATCACGGAGCTCGAGCGAGTCTTCGGATGCCTCGACTCCTCCGACTCCCAGGAATCCTCGGGGTCTTGAGCGTCATGATGATGTTCAGGGGGGTTCGTCTTCTCCTATTCCTGCCGTTCCTGTGCGAGCTGTTGCTCCGCACCCGCCAGCAAAGCGGAAGAAGGAAGAGAAGAAGGAGGAGAAGAAGGAGGAGGAGAGGGCCCGGAGGTCTTCTCCTATCTTTGACCTGAGCGCGTTGGGCTCGTAAGTGTGCTTGTTGCCACTGTTGTCTTTTGCTCACTTGTTATTTTTGCGCCTGTGTTGATTGGTTCGTATGTAGGCAATCCTCCGACGGCTCTAGTGATGGAGCGCGCGAGATGATGGGGGAGTCGAACATTGCATCGCCGCCTCCGCAGACGGTGGCGACGTCGGGTGGTGCTGCACCAGTTCCTCTTGTGAAGGAGAGGCTGGTGGTTGCGCCTCAGAATTTCGCAGGCGGGCCTGCGGGTTCGCCTTCGGAGCACGTAAGTTTTTCTGCTTCATGTCACGGGGGGAGCCCCCGGGCGTCTTCGTGTGCTGATGTTGTGTTTGCTTCTTTGTTTTGGGCGGAGCCCCCAAGTCATGCTCTTACTGCTATTGCTTTTTCCTGCAGCCTTGTGTCCGAGAGGCCAAGCGGCTGGTGGAGGAGCACCTGACGCTGGAGGTGAAACTGCAGCAGCTGCAAGGTATTCGTCTGCCTTGTAGTACTTTTTTGTTTATCCTTGTCCTGTTTGTTGACACTGGCTTGTTGTGAATGCAGAGGAGCATAATGACTCTCTTCGTGAGGTTGATGCTCTGAGGAAGAGCCTTGGCCAATTGGAGCAGAAGGCCGAAGCTGCCGCTGAGGCGAAAGAGCGCCTTGAGATGGAGCTATCAAAGGCAGCCGAAGCGAAAGAGCGTCTGCAGCAGGAAGCCGCAGGTCGTGAGGTAGGAGTAGCGGAGAAGCTCATGGCTGCTGCCAAGGCTATTTCGGGTAAGTGCTAGCTTTTGTACTTGCTTCTTTTTCTTAGGGTCCTCTTATATGTTGCTATTCTTCATGTTTTCTTCTATTTTTTCTCAGATGCCGCAGGCATCGAGTTTGACCGTGGTGCTCTGGAGCACGGGAGTGCTCTGGATGATGCCACTGTGGCGGTCGAAGACCGCTGCAGCACCGTCGTCAACTCCCTTGCCAAGGCAAAGGAGGTCCTTGGTCGCTTCTACCAGGAGCTCTTCCCGAAGGGCGCAACCCTTGAAGATGTGGGTGCTCTGGCAGAGGCTCTGTCAGCCGAAGCGCCTGCAGCGTACAAGCGCAAGCAGAAGGGCATCGGCGCGTCCGTCGGGCTGGCGATGGCCATGGCGGCTGGGGCGGAGCTGGACTTGCCCCAGATCACTTCTCGGATGCCGATGGCTGTGGATGGATCAGAGGTAGGCTTCGCTGCTTACTCCGCTCGCTGTAGACGATATGGGCCCAAGCTCATTGACTTATTGTCTGAGTACGCGCTGCGGCAGCAGGGCGAGGCCAAAGCTAGGCAGTCTGGCTCTGAGGCGACTCGGTGTCCTACGCCTTAGGCATAGGAGATGTAGGGTAGTATGTAGTTTACTTTTGCTGTAAATATCTTTTGTAGCACCATTCTTGAGCCACGCAGTGGCCTTATTTAATGAATTCCTCCGAGTTGGGCTTTATCTTTGGCTGAGTGTCTGTGTGCCTTCTTTTTCTTCTGCTTTAGGTTCCTTCGGGTGTTGACCCAGTTGGTACTTCATCCGAAAGGCCCTTGCGAGCATCGTTGGATGATTCCTCGCAGCTCGCTTTTCTGCGGGATCGCGTGCGCAGCTTGGAGAGGGATTTGCTTGGGCTACGCGGCCGTGCTGACGTTTGGAAGTCCAAAGCAGACCGTAGTGCAGCCAGAGAGGAATACTTGATGGCGGAGCTGGGTCGGCTGTCCGAGCAGCTGCAGTGTAAGTTGATCCTTCTTTCGGGCCGTAGCTTAGTTCTTCGGGTGAGCCTGCTGGCCTTACTCTTGTTCTGTGCTGTTGTCGCAGGTGCGAATCTCGCTCCGAAGGAAGAAAAGGAGCGCATTGCTGTTCGAGTCAATTTTTTGACTCAACAGGACATGGAAGCCGGTGGCTTCTTTTGGGTGGATCGCGATCGTGCCATGGTTCTGGCGACGGTGCAGGATCGCGTCTTCCAGGTTTCGCGGGTGCTCCGCCAGGTGCAGACATCGCTGTCCTCGGTGTTGCACGTCATGTTTCCGTTGGATGGCGCGCCGACGACCCTTGCAGGTCTTCTGGCGAAGTTTCGGAGTGCCAGCAATGTCAAGGAGCTGGTGCGGCAGCAGCTTGTCGCAGGGGTGAAGGCTGCCTTGTCTCTTGTGAGGGTGCATCGCCCTGATGTAGATTTGGCTGCTGTGGCGACTGGGCCACCTCCTCGGCCAGATGGTGGCGAGTGGAATATGCGTCCGCATTACGCGGCTGTAAGGCAGTATGCCGAACAGATTGTAGATTTGTTTGAGCAGCGTGCTCAGGCTATTCTGCAGAATAGGTAGAACCTGAAAATAAACAGATAGATGTAAAATTTGTATATTGCGGCTGGGCGTGTATGTGCCCTTTGTTGTAAAGGTTTGCTTGTTAGCGAGCACGCAGTGCTTTGATTTAGTACGTGCCCTTTTCGTTAGCCTGACGTGGTCAGCTACTCAGGTGTACATGTGTTGTCCTCAGTCGATGAAATCGTGAGGTGGGGGGAGCCCCCGAGCGCGTTTTGTCCTCAGTCGATGAAATCGTGAGGTGGGGGGAGCCCCCGAGTGCGTTAGTAGCATGTAACAAAGTTGCAGAGAAATAGTCAACCGAAGGTTGGGAGCGAGACACTTAGCTTTATTTGTAGCGTAATGGAGGAGGTACATGGTTCGGCTGAGTAGCCTTGGCCGTAAGCCTTATTGAAAGTAGAAGGGGTACATTGCCCATTGCTATGGGTAGAATCGTCGCAGGTGCGAGATGTTCCATGGGTTGGAGTATGCGACTCCAGACTCCACGTGCTTGAGGCGATAGGCGCCACCTGGGATGACTTCGGTGATGACATAGGGTCCTTCCCATGGCGAATCGAGTTTGTTCGGTCGCTTTTGCTTGAGTCGCAAGACGAGGTCTCCTTCGACGAAGGACCTGGGGCGCAGCCGGCGGCTGTGATAGTTGCGGAGACTTTGCTGGTACACCGCGGATCTAGCTGCTGCTATATCCCGTGCTTCGTCGAGTGTGTCGACGGCGTCTTCGAGTGCAGCCGTGGATTCGGCCTCGCTGTAAGCGACGACTCGTGTAGCCTGGTGACGTACTTCGGCTGGTAGCACAGCCTCAGCTCCGTGTACCATGAAGAACGGTGTGTAGCCGGTGGAGCTGTTTGGCGTAGTTCGTAAGCTCCACAGGACAGACGGTAGCTCTTTCGTCCAGTTGCCAGCTTTGTGCTCGAGTGAGCTCATGAGGCGTTTCTTGATGCCAGCGCCGATTAGGCCGTTGGCCTTTTCCACTTGCCCGTTTGTTTGCGGGTGCGCCACTGAGGCGTACGTGATATTGATCCCGAGGCCTTCGCAGAAGTCCTGGAATTCTTCGGAGATGAAGTTTGATCCGTTATCGGTGATGATGTTGTGCGGTACGCCGAACCTGTAGACTATGGATTCGAAGAACTTGACGGCGGTTTTGCCCTTCTGGTTGGTGACTGGCATGGCCTCGATCCACTTGGTGAATTTGTCGACTGCGACCAAGAGGAAGACGTGTCCTCCCTTCGAGGATTTTGGTAGTTTGCCGATCATGTCAAGGCCCCATTGAGCAAAAGGCCAAGCTATGGGTATGGGTCGGAGTTCGGACCCAGGTGCGTGCGGTTTGTCGGTGAACCGTTGGCACCCGTTGCATCTTCGGACGATGTCCTTTGCGTCGCTCATGGCCGTTGGCCAATAGAATCCTGCTCGTAGAGCTTTGGCGACAAGGGAGCGGCTGCCTGTGTGGTGGCCGCAGATGTCCTCGTGGATATCTTGGAGTATGGTCTTGCCATCGCTGATGGTGACGCACCGTTGTAGGACGCCTGTAATGCTGCGTTTGTACAGTTCGCCGTTGATGATGGTGAAGGCTTTTGACCGATGAGATATGCGCCGGGCATTTGTCGGGTTGTCTGGTAAGTTTCCGTTTAGCAGGAACTGGAGGTATGGACGTGTCCAGGTTTCTTCGACTGCCATGACCTGCATCAGGTTGATCATGGCGACTTCGGTATCCAACTTTTCGGGTCCTTCTTGACCTTCGGGTAGCGTAGCCCGCGAGTGTTCTGCTTCTTCGGGTGATCCCTTGGGGAATTTCTGCTTGATGGATGGCACGCAGATCTGTTCGAGGAACACACCTGGTGGTACTTTTGCACAAGTGGAGCCGATGTTGGCGACTCTATCGGCCTCCTCGTTGCTCTCTCTTCCGACGTGACGAAGTTCGCAGCCGTCGAATTCTCCTTCGAGTGCGTTGTATAGTGCGCGGTACGCGATCATGTTTTCGGCGTGTGCGTCGCACTCATTCATCGTCTACTGGACGACAAGGTTGGAGTCACCGTAGATGACCAGGCGCGTTGCGCCGCATATTTTTGCCATCCGCATGCCATGGATGAGGGCCTCGTATTCGGCCTCGTTGTTGGAGGCTCTGAATTTCATCCGAAGGACGTACTTCATCTTGTCACCTTGCGGGGAGGTCAGTATGACTCCTGCCCCTGCTCCGGCTTCGCGTTTGGAGCCGTCAAAATGCATTGTCCAGGATTGCGACATGTCTGGGGTGTCAGGCAGCGGCAGCTCCATCCAGTGCACCAGGAAGTCCGGAAGGACTTGAGATTTGATTGCGTGTCGCTTCTCGTAGATGATGTCCAGTGGTGATAGTTCGATGCCCCACAGGGCCACGCGTCCTGTGGCCTCTGGATTGTTCAGGATGCTGTTTAGGGGTGCCTCGTTGACGACCATCACCTGATGCTCCTGGAAGTAGTGGCTCAGTCGTCGAGCCGTCATGAACACGCCGTAGGCCAGCTTCTGGTAGTGCGGGTACCGCTGTTTTGTTGGAGTGAGAACCTCGCCGAGGTAGTAAATTGGGCGTTGTACCCCATGGGTCTTGCCTTCTTCGGGTCATTCGACCACGAGTACTGTGCTGACCACCTGGTGTGTGGCTGCTATGTACAGCAACAGGGGCTCGCGCTCTTTTGGCGTGACCAAAACGGGCGAGGTGGAGAGGAGCCGCTTGAGGTTTTCGAATGCGTCGTTGGCTTCTGGTGTCCACTCGAACTTGTCTGCTTTGCGCAGCAGTTGGTAAAATGGTAGGGCCTTCTCGCCCATGCGGCTGATGAACCTGCTTAGTGCCGCTACTCGCCCTGCGAGCTGCTGAACGCCCTTGAGGTTTTTCGGCTTCTCCATTGTCATGATAGCTTTGATTTTCTTCGGGTTCGCTTCGATCCCTCGTTGAGAGATGAAGTATCCGAGCAGCTGACCTGTGGGGACGCCGAAGGCGCATTTTTCTGGATTGAGCTTGATCCTGTAGCGATCAAGGTTGTCGAACGTCTCGCGGAGATCGTCGATAAGTGTTCTTGCCTCCTTGGTTTTGATGACTATGTCGTCGACATAGACTTGGACGTTGCGACCGATCTGGTCCTTGAGGCAGGCATGCATGCATCGCTGGTACGTGGCACCCGTGTTCTTTAGCCCGAAGGGCATTGTGTTGTAGCAGTATACTCCGAATGGTGTGATGAACGCCGTTTTCTCTTGATCTTCGACCTTGAGTCGAATCTGGTTATAGCCTGAGTAGGCGTCGAGGAAGGAGAGTTTCTCACAACCTGCAGTCGAATCGATGATCTGGTCGATCCGAGGGAGAGGGAAGTGGTCCTTAGGGCAGTGTTTGTTCAGTGACGTGAAGTCTACGCACATCCGCAGGATGTCCGTGTCCTTCTTCGGGACCATCACTGTGTTTGCCAGCCACTCGCTTTCCTTGATTTCCCGGATGAAGTCTGCTGCGAGTAATCTGTTGATCTCTTTGCCGATAGCTTCGGCTCGTGGCTCTGACAGTCTTCGGATGGACTGTTTGACTGGCTTGGTGTCTGGGAAGACATTGAGTGCGTGCTCGGCGAATTCCCTGGGAACTCCTGGCATGTCCGCAGGACACCAGGCAAAGATTTTCCAGTGCTCACGGAGGAATTCGACGAGCGCGCTTTCCTATGCGGTGTTGAGGTCGTTGGCGATTAGCGCCGTCTTGGAGGCATCCGTTGGATGGACCTGTACTTTTTTGGTGTTGATGGTGGAGTCGAAAGACATATCAGGTGCGATCTGCTTGGTGACTGGGGGTAGCCCATTGTCTGCCGCTTCGCGGAGCCTTACAAGCTCGTCTTGCATGCCAAAGGACTGGGAGATTTTGTTAAAATCCCTGTCGCATTGGTCCGATCGGGTGAAGCTCCCGTGGACTGTGATGACGCCCCTTGGTCCTAGCATCTTGAGTAGTAGGTATGCGTAGTGTGGGATGGCCAGGAACCTTGCGAATGCTACGCGTCCCAGGATGGCGTGGTATTGCGACGGCCAGTCCACCACTTCGAATTCTAGGCGCTCCTGCTGAAAGTTGTCCGGTGTCCCGAAGATGACGTCGAGCCCTATTTTGCCCAGGGGGAAGATGCCCTTCCCTGGGACAATGTCGTGGAACGTTGTGTCTGATTGTTCCAGGCTGCATTGCGGGATCCGCATAGCTGCTAGAGTGCTTGCGAATATTAGGTTGATGCCGCTGCCGCCGTCCATGAAGACGCGACTCATCTCAAAGCCTCCGATCTGCGCCTCCAGCACCAGGGCAGCATGACCTGGGCGAGGGATCTGGCAAGGGTGATCCGCACGGGTGAATGTGATGCAGGACTCCGATCCGCTGAGGTACTCAGGGATTGCAGGCGGAGTTGTCATGGCCATGTTGATTTGTCGGGAGATTTTCTTCTGCACCCTGTTTGTGGGACGTCCCTTCTGTATCATATTGAGTGCTCCTTTTGGTGGGGGGTAAGCGACCCCGGCGTTGTTTTGCGTTGGTGCGACTGGTTGATGTGGGCCTCCAATAGGCGGCGGTGGAGGAGCTCCATGTGCTATTTCGCCTGGGCAAGTGCGTTTCCGAACGCAGGAATTGGAGCTTGTTGCCTCATCTGTACCATGCTTTCGCTGAGTTTCTGGAACTCGCGGCAGTCCTTGAGCATGTGGCTAGCTTTCTTTTTGCCATCTTGTTTGTCGATGTAGAAGTGGATGGTGCATGGACCCGAAAGTTTGTCGAGTGCTGAAGGTCCGTTGTCGCGGTCGCGGCGTTGCCATGACTGCGTTGGCCGTCCGTTGTCGCGGAAGTTTCCGCTGCGATATCCTCCGCTGCTGCGGCTGTTGTCGTTACGGCGGTCGGCGTAGCCGGCTTCGACCATGTCGGGTCCGTCACGGTCCTCGTAGACGCGCGGTCTCCTCTTGCTGCGGCGTTCGCGTCTTCGGCCGTAGTCGTCTTCTTCATCTGATTGCGCCCGCTGGATGCAATCTTCGCCATCTGCCCAACTGTTGGCGATTTCCATGAGCTGGTCGAGTGTCTTGGGCTTTACGCGTCCAAGTTTCTCCTTGAAGTCTGGGCGTTTGACGCCGTCCCTGAAGGCGTCGATGGCCCGCTCTTCGGAGATGTGTGCTGTGGAGTTCTTGGTCGTAGACCAGCGTAGTATGTACGAGCGAATAGATTCACCTGTTCTCTGAGTGCAGGCTCGCAGCTCTTCGATTGAGGCAGGCCTTTTGCTGGTGCCTTTGAAGTTTCGGATGAAGCTATAAGCGAGCTCCTCCCAGCTTCGGATGGATCCTGATGATAGGCTGCTGAGCCAGACCCGCGCCGCGCCTGTCAGCTGTAGCTGAAGGCATTGCATGGCGGTTTCTTTGTTGCCTCCGTGAAGCTTGACGGATGACAGATGGTCGCTGAGCCAGGACTTTGGATCTTGCGTGCCGTTGAACTTCGGAGTATCCGAAGGAAGCTTAAAGTTGTGTGGCATCTGTGTTCGCCGGACGGATCTGCTGAAGCATCGAGCCCCGCAGAGTTCTCCTTCGTCTTCATCCCTCTCAGATTCGGATGAGCATGCGCGTTTGGCGTGTGCTTTGTCGATCTTGCGCTGTGTAAGCTTGTCTCTGGCGTCGTAGTCGTGTTTGTGGTGGTGCGATCTCTTCTTCCTTCGAGGAAGGTCGTGTTCTTCTTCATCTTCGGATGAGGGAGTGGGGCTCCGGTCGCGCCTGGCCGGAGCTTTCTTCTTCGGCTCCGTAGGAGCATCTTCGTGGAGCGCAGCTCCGATTAGTCCTAGTCCGGTGAGTGCGGACCTATGCATGGCCCTTTTCGGGTCCCCCTCCGGAGGTGGGTGAGCCGCAAGATACGCAGTGGCTGCCATGATCGCGGCTTGTGGCGTCTTCGGGGTGATGTTGCCGTCGGCGTCCATATCCATGAACGATGTGTGGAGGGTTCGGGTCACGTCACGCCGCTCCTTCGGGTCCATGTTTTCCACCCGAGAGTGGTGCTTGTTTCCCTGATTTCCGTTTGTGCTGGAGCCGGGTCCCATGGCGGAGAGCGCAGCTCGTCGCGCACTGGACTCAGAGGCTGCTTTCTTGCGTTTATCGAGTGTCTCCTGCATCTTGACTTGCTTCTTGTGCTCCTCGATGAGGAGGTAGTGGTATGCCATCAGCAGGTCACGTGGGGAGTCCAGAGGTAGGACTATTTCGCCTGCGACGGCGCGGCGTGCTTCGGCCCATCCTTCTTTGCTAAGTTGGATGAGGTGGCCCCTGTTTTCCCTGTTTTCGCTGTTTTCGCCCTGCGGGTTGGGGCTGGGCGGCGGGTTAGGCGTGTCTTCGTCGGTTTGGATGATCGCGGCGCACAGATAGTGCCTGCAGATTGGTTGGCTGCTGCCGCAACTTTCGGATTCGGAACCGTAGGTCCCTTCATCCGAAGGTGGATCGCACAGATCGGAGTTGCAGCAGCTGCTGCTGTAGAACTCATCTGTTGATGGTGACGTGCGTAGCACGGGGTGTGGAGCCCACGAAGCGGGCCTGATCGGCGGCACGGGCATCCGCTCGGGGAGGCGGAGGGTGCCAGCTTGTCCCACCTGGAAGCAGAAGCTCCCGAACAGAATTTCGAGTCCGTCGCCTACGGGCTCGAAATCCTTCATGGTGGCCGGCGAGTGGGCGGTGAAGTCGAAAGCGCCGAAGAGGAGGTGATTCTCCGTCGCCGAGGAGTTGTAGATCGATCGGGTCGGAACCGTCACGACCGCACAATCAGCAGCCCCAATTCCCACAGACGGCCCCAATTGACGAGGTTTCAACTCGTCAATGCCCATTGTTATGGACTTGGGTTTTGGAGAAGATGGGGATGCTGGAGATCATGGCACGGTTAACAGACAAGCAACCAGGGGACACGGGATTTACCCAGGTTCAGGCCCCCGGAGGGAAAACCCTACTCCTGCTTGTCTGCTCTTTTATTGCGGCGGAACCGAAAGTTACAGGGTGCGCAGATTCGATCTGGCGTGGAGGTGTGTATGTCGTAATCGCAGGGTGTAATCGTTGTTTGGTTGTCCTCCTCGTTGGACCCTCCTAGCCTTTATATATGGGGAGGCTAGGTCTCGGGTACCGATACGAGTAGGTTACAAGTTGTATTGAAACTCTAGTCTTGTTCTTCAAGGATCCGAAGGCGTCATGGGCCTGGGCCACCCGAAAATCTTCATGGGCTGGCGTATATTGGCCGTGGGCCTTCCTTGGGCTGGACCAGGTATGCTGAAGTTACGTACCCGTAGGGTATAACCATGTCACTACTCATGCTTCAAACTCCCAAGAAACCAAGTTATTCCAAAATGTCCACTATAAACTCCTATGCATGGTGTGTTACACCATTCCAAGTATATTCTTGTTTTCAGTTATCTTCCAATTAAAACTATTTTGTTATGTGAAAACTTAGTGATTAAAGCCCTCACAAACTTGATGGCACACTTTATATTCTTTGCCCCTAATAAACTTGAACCATTGTGTCTTCTATGTTGTATATGCTTGCACTTATACGTTGGAATTATCAGAACGGTGCTGTCACGGGGAACGTTTTCAACATTGCACTTGTACTTTGTACTTAGTTGATATCATGCTCTTTTGTCTATGGATGTCACCGGTGTGAAATAAAGAGGGAACTTGTAAGTCCATGGAGTTTGTATCCTGTGTTAGAGAGACGCCTGGGCCGCTAGCCTAAGCCATGCCTAATCATGGTGGAAAATTGCAGCATCACCATAGTGACATATATGAAGCATTCTTCTTATAAAAAAGAGACACATTGAGAAAAGAGGAAAGAGATAAAAAAGCACCATATTCCCATGGTAAATAAGAAGATTACTGAGATGCTCATTGTCTGCTTGCCTTGTCATTTTGGTTATGGGAAAGCTCCTGTACCATGTGCAAGGGGTACCCCGTTGGCGGTTCTCAATGATATGCAAATACTTACAATGACAAGAACTTACAGGTGACTAAAGTTGAGTATCATGAGGTGTGGCCCTCGTATTCAAGGGACTTGAGATTGCCAACTTATACTTAGTCAAGCATATACTCCATCTTTGATTACTTTAACCTTAATCACTTCAAGATGCTTATGATAGGGGCATTGAGGGCTGAAAGCTAACAAGTACCATAATTTTTGGAAGCTCTTTTTGAAACTTGAAATCCCTCCTTCCTTTATAAAAGGTATTTCATCCACCACTATTGAGTCTCCACCTTCTACCTTTAGGCACCATTAAGAGAGCATAGTTGTCATTCTGTGTGCAGTGTTCCAAAGCTTATTGATTGATGCATATTGTGATATTACTTGTTCTTGTGCTATTTGTTTCTAGTCACCCTTGTGAACTTTGAAGGTGTCCTGTGCATCTATTTGCTACTCTATGAGAGACAAGCTGATTGCCACTATGCTATGTTTTCTGTATGTGAAACAAACAAACGCTTTATAATGCATGCTATTCATGACCTTTGTTTGTAGCTTGTTGATGACCCACAAGTATAGGGGGTGTATCGTAGTACTTTCGATAAATAGGAGTGTCGATACCAACGAGGAGCAGAAGGTGCTGAACAGTGGTATGGAGCAGGAAATTACTGTAAATACTTAGCAAACAGACTTTAGTGATTTTCTGACAAGGCAACAAAACAAAGACCAAGTAACAAAAGTAACGAACAAACAGAGCAAGTGGCCCAATCCTTTCTTAGCAAAGGACAAGCCGGTGGAAATACTTATAAGTACCAAACGTTCTCGAGGACACATGGGAATTCTGTCAAGTGCTTTCGCTTCAAATAGTTGAGTACTCTTCTTTGGTGTTTGTAAGTGTTGTGTGGGTGAACCTATGCTAACATACCGCCCTTCCTAGGACTAATACATACTTGTGATTAAACCCCCTGCAAACATCCATAACTACAGGAAAGTAATTACGATATAAATCTAACCACAACCTTAAACTCTGAGATCCTACACTCCCTTGTGCAAAGGTGTCCTAACGGGGGTTCAGGTTTCTGTCACTCCGGTAACCCCACGATTAGTAGCCAAATACACAATGCATCCCCCTAGGCCCATAAATGGTGAAGTGTCATGTAGTCGATGTTCACATGACACCATTATAAGAATAGCACCACAACTTAAATACTAAACCATTGAATAATAACTCATCACAGATTCACTACTAACAACATGACTTCTCCCATGTCCTCAAGAACTAGACGAACTATTCACAAGACATCATATGGATCAAGATCAAAGATGATATGATAATGGATAACAATCTAAACATAAACAATAATCCAATGGTTCCACTCACAAGCATCAACTACAATAGTAATCAACACCAGGAAAGTTTCCCCTAAGAACTAAAGCAATATCCAACACAATTGTTACAGCGGGACGGAGTGGTGATGGTGGTGCTAGTGGAGATGATGATGATGATCCCGATGAAGCCTATCTTGATGACGGTGTTGATGGCGACGGTCTCCCCTCTCCCGGAAGGAATTCCCCCGGCAGAAATCTGTATGCCGGAGATATCTTTCTCTCTCGGTGTTTTCCGCCCCCTAGAGGCGGCGAAAATCTATCTATGGCCGCCCCCTGGTATTAGGGTTCCATAGGGAAGATATAGGCGAAGGGGCGGAGTCGGAGGCCGGGAAGGTGGGCCACACCTTCCCTAGGCGCGGGGTCAGGTGGGCCTGCGCCTAGGGGGTGTGGGCCCCTGAGGCCCCACTTCTTTCCTCCTTCTGGCTTCCTTCGTCTTCTGGTAAAATAATATGTTTCCATATTTTTCTGATATTTTTCTGATCTTTGCGAAATTGCACCGAAACGCCTTCTTTTCCATCAGAATCCAGACTCCGGCAGTCCATCCTCCAGGAATCATCCAACATGCATAAACAGATGAAAAGCCATAAGTAATACCTCATAATAAGACAAATATCAATGAATAGAGGTAAATTATGATATAGAAAGGTGATGCAAATTGGGCGTATCAACTCCCCCAAGCTTAGACTTTGCTTGTCCCCAAGCAAATGCTGAGCTCAGTAAACATGTACACAGGTTTATAGAGTGAAGGGTCGATAAAAGAATATGAACAAGTAGCATCACACATACCATTGCACAACTCATAGAAGAAAACAACTCACCATTATATAACTTAGCTTGCAACTAAGTACAACAGTCACAATAGAGATGCATAAAGATAAATCATAATTGGAATTGGCAAACTTTTTCTTGGTCAGAGAACACCTGACAAACAGTTTCACAAGAGCTTTTTGTAGAAGTTTCAAAATGGGAGCACTCTTTGCTCAAAAAGTTTTTTTACAAGTGGAGTCTTTCAAAGTAATACTCAGTAGATAAGAGTTTTGTGCAAACAAGGAAGATGAAGAACATGATTGAATAAATCACCATATGAATGCTTGAAACACAACAACTCAAATGCTTGCTGGAGATAGAGAGGAATTAGGTTTACTAAATCAACTGGTAACTAGGAGAAAGGTCCCTTCTTAGAGGGTAGCAAGGATTACAAGTCATAAAGAGCTTCCAAAATATTATGGTACTTACTAGCCTTGAGCCCTCATTGCCCCTATGATAAGAATCTTGAGATGATTAAGGTTAAAGTGAACAAAGATGGAGTATATGCTTAACGAAACATAAGTTGGCAATCTCATGTCCCTTGAATATGAGGGCCACACCTCATGCATACTCAACTTTGGGTCCAGGTAAGTTCTTGTCACTGTAAGTATTTGCATATCATTGAGAACCGCCAACGGGGTACCCCTTGCACATGGTACAAGAGCTTTTCCATAACCAAAATGACAAGGCAAGCATACAATGAGCATCTCATCAATCTTTTTATTTACCATATGCATAGCTTTTTATTGAGGATGCTTCATAGATAGCTCACTACGGTGATGCTGCAAGTTTCCACCATGATTAAGCATGGCTTAGGATAGCGGCCTAGGCATTTTTCTAACACAGGATACAAACTCCATGGACTTACAAGTTCCCTCTTTATTTCACACCGGTGACATCCATAGACAAAAGAGCACGATATCAATTGTGTATAGAGTACAAGTGCAATCTTGAAAACGTTCCCCGTGACAACACGGTTCTGCTAATTCCAACGTATAGATGCAAGCATATACAACTTCGATGTTCACAATGGTTCAAGTCTATTAGGGGCAAAGAAATAAAGTGTGCCATCAAGTTCATGAGAACTTCACTAACTAGTTTTCACATAACAAAATACTTTTTAATTCGAAAGGTAGATGAAGCTTGAGAATTTGCTAGGAATAGCAAAAGCTACTAGGTAGATATGGTGGACACAAGTGGCAAAGGTTTTGGTTCAAACGGTTTTGGAAACATGAGAAGTATGCCTTCTCAAAATAGGTTTTTGGCTAGCAAAGCTGGGTAGCAAGCAAGAGAGTTGAAAGAAACAAGCAAACATACAGGTAATAAAGACAAACATGCAATCTTCCTTGAAGACACAAAAGAATCTTAAATAAATAATACTAAGCTTATGAGCCAACAATAAAGAAAACAAATGATACAAAATACCTGTAAGCTTTTTCTTTATTTTTCTCTTTCATAATAATGCTACTGACCAGAACTGGGTTTGCCAAAACCAATTTAGATCCACTTGATGATCCCAAAGTGGTGCCAATACTGATCAACAAGATCCATCATATAATAGAGGTTGCAAACTAAAATAAGTAGTGCAAAACGTAAAAGATGAGACTTCTCATTAATATTCCAATAAAGACACTCACACAAAGGGATACATAGATAATCAACTAAAGGAGAGATACTTACACATGCAAACCAAACTATAAGATAACCCCTATACCAGAGATATAAATCCACTAAAAAGGTAAAAGATAAAAGATAATGGTGGTGATACCGCGACACTCCCCCAAGATTGGAACAAGCCAAGGGGATGCCAAACCTGATGACGAATTACTCCTTCGGTGGTGGTGGTGTTCTCTTGATAAGCTCCTTAATCAGCTTCTTCAAATCCTCCATATCAAAGGTCAGAGTACTAATTGACTCTGAATTATACTCAATGCAGCCCATGATCAACTCGGACCGAGGATCCCAGTCCTTGTTATTCTTTCTCCATTCTTCCAAATTAGAGTGTTTCTTCCCTACATGGTTAGAACAAGGGGAACAAGGAGGAAGTGTGCGTGGAGCGAGGGTATGACGCGGATTTCTCCCTCATGTAGACATCTGTGCCATCCTCTTAAGCTTGGTAGGTCTTTCCACCAAACCAATGCTTGCGACGGTAGCGCGAGTGTCCGGTTGCTTGTCCTCCTCTATGTCACCATCATACCCTACCAAAATCTCCTCCTCCTTGGGTACTTGAGGTTCTTCTTCTTCGGGCTTCTTGCCTTTGTCGTTGGCGGAGGCCATGGTGCTCTAAACTTGAGAAGATTTCCTGACAGAAATAGATCGAAATGAAAACACGATGAGAACACGATGCACAAACCTCGGGGGATCTGGGGGTTATATATTACGAAGTTTCAATGCATAAGGAAGGTTTTGACACGGAAACGAGGCGGAGACGGAGTTCAGTGGGGGACACCCCCCTCGGGCGTGGCCAGGCTGGGCCCGCGCCTAGGGTGGGTCTGTCCACCCCGAGCTCCATTTCCTCTTCAGTTTCATCTCGCAACTTCCCTTATGTATTAAAAACATCAAAAATATAAAAAGATTGGGGTTTCACGAACCTTCTGTTTTCACCACTTTTACCTATTCAAAGACGAACTCTGCAGATTCCTTTTCTCTTTCTCCTGAAAATTTCCTTCTTACAAAACCCTTGAACAAACTCAATGACAACATTAGTGTAAGCAAAAACAATAAACCTTTGGTATACACTTCAACTGAAAACCCATCAAAACAAAAGTTTCTGTAAGAGGCAAATGCAAATGATGGCAGAAATCTGTCAAAACAGACCAGCAGGTAAAGATTAATTTTTTCGAAGACGTTCTGTTGCTCAAATCAAAAAGTGCAGAACTGATGAAAGTTGGGTAACAACCTGGAGAACAAGCACAGAAAAATTTAGCTCCATCCGAAGTACTGAGCTTCCTCACGAATTTTTACAATACAACACAAAAATCTATCCCTGGACAGCCACTTTTCACAACTCCTCTACTTCACAAAAGTAGTTGAACTTGACACAAAAACCAAAACAAAAAGGATAAGGAGCGGTTATTACAGAGGTAATAACTTCCAAGACTTAACCAAACTCTTGGGTTATCTCCCAACAAGTACTTTTCTTTAATGCCTTTAAGTTAGGCTTGAAACTTCCAAAGATGCTCACAAAGGAGATATATATTTGAAGTGAAAGAGAGCATCAAGAAGCAAATAACCAACACACTTGAGTCTAACACACTTCCTATGCATGGGAGTGTCATGAGAAAACAAATTGCTGAAACAAAAATCCACAAGCATAGGAAGACAAAACAGATGCAACTTCAAAGCTTTCAACATAAAACAGGGAAATTTAACATCATTGAGATGCATAAAACCATGTTTCCCTCTCTCGATATAACTTTCAATAGCACTTTGAATAAAGTTGACAATATAACTGTCACTGGAAACAACTTTATCATCAGAATAAGCATACTTACAGTCATCAAAGAGAGGTCCAAGGTCATAAACCGGATCAACAAAAGCAAGTTGTTCCATCCTGAAATCTTTATTAGGGAAGCTATTTACATAAGGACCTTTAGCAAATTTGGAAAAGTTAAACTCATAAGAATCTCCATCAAACTTAGTGAAAACTTTTTCCTTCTTACAATCAATAATATCTCCACAAGTGTTCAAGAAAGGTCTACCAAAAATGATAGGACACGTTTTGCTAGCTGCTGAATTAAGCACTAGAAAATCAGCAGGATACTTAATCTTACCACAAAGAACCTCCACATCTCTTACAATGCCAATGGGGCAAATGGTCTCCTTATTATCAAGGTGGATAACCACATCAATGTCCTCAAGCTCACAAGGACCAATCTCATGCATAATTTCCTTGTAAAGCTCATAAGGAATAGCACTAGAACTAGCACCAATATCACATAAATCATAGTAGCAATGATCACCAATTTTAACAGAAAGCACAAGAACACTAGCTTTTCTAGCCTTACTAGGATGAGAGATAATATTAGAAGCATCTTCACAGAAGACAATGTGCTCATCCTCTATATTTATAGTGACAGTGTCTTTCACAGTAGCTACCACAGGTTCAATATTCAATTGCTTACCAGGCTCCACAGTTTTCATTGTACCTTTGTTATTTGTACTAATAATCATAGAATACTCCTTTACCTTAGCTGGGAAGCATTTTCTCAACATGAGGTTCAGGGACAATATGATTAGTAGTACAAACTTGAGTACTTCTAACTGAAACATGACTAACAACATCTTTATACGGAGCATGTTACTTATTCCACTTCTTCTTGGGAATTTCTATGTAAGAGGCAAAGGCCTTAAAACAGTTGGCAATACTTTGGGAATCAAGGCCAAACTCATTGCTAATATCACGGAAGTTATCAGTACCCATAAAAGATTTAATGCATTCATAATCATAGTTTATACCTGACTTTCTTCCTTTTTCATTCTCCCAAGCTTCAGTGTTATCTTGAATATGGTCTAAGAGATCCCATTTAGCTTCTTCCTTCATACGTGTGAATGATCCAACACAAGAAGCATCTAGTAAATCTTTATCATGAAGATAAAGCCTAGCATAAAAGTTATTAAGAATAATATTGTTAGGGAGTTCATGAATAGAACATTTAAGCATTAGTAACTTCAATCTCCCCCAAGCTTGAGCTGTACTCTCTCCATCAAAAGGCCAAAAGTTATATATAATATTTCTATCCTTATGAATTTCACCGGGAGGATAAAATTTAGAGTAAAAGAGAGATGTCATCTCCTCCCATTCCATGGATTGTCCATTCTTCAGCAGCTTATACCATCCTTCAGCTCTCCCTTTCAAGGATATGAAGAGTAACTTCTTGTTCACCTATTCAGTTGTGATACCTACACACTTAAACAGCCCGCATAATTCATGGATAAAAGCAAATGATCACCGAGATGGACAGTTCCATCCCCAAAATAATAATTATCCATAACACGATTAACAATACTTGTAGATATATTAAAAGGATCTATCTCAACAGGAGGTGGTTCATCTACTACCCTAGCAGTGGTAGTAGTTTTCCCAAACAGAAAACCAAGTGGGTTATTGAAGGGTTTCGCAGCATAGTAAATCAAAAAAATTCTACGGATGCGAACGGGAAAGCCAAGATCTAATCTAGGAGATGCAAACAATGAGGGGGATTAGATGAGATCTTCATACCCTTGAAGATTCGCACAGCGGAACGTTCGACGGAACGTGGGTGATGTAGTTGTACTCGCTTCTCCTCCTCGCGATCCGATCCGATCCAACACCGCAAGTGTCGATGCCTCCGAGAGATGCACACATGCGGCACCTCGACGTCTCCTCCTTCCTCGGTCCATCAAGTATGGTGGAGAGACGGATTGGATCTACAACGCGACGGTGCGGTGCAAGTGGTGGAGAGTTTCTGCAGCAGGGCTTCGCCTACGTGCAGTTGGGAGGGAGAGAGAGAGGAGGGCAGCAGGGCGGCTAGGGCTTGAGGAGGAGGTGTGGGAGGGGGTGTGCCCCAGCCCTCTTTATATAGAGGGGTGGGCGTCCAGCCCTTGCCCCTCCCCCAAACCCTAGGGCCGGCGGCCAAGGAGGGAGGAGTGGGGGGCAAGTTTCCCCCCTTCTAGAAGCTCTCCTAGGGTTTTGCCCTAGGTTGGCCGCCTGGGCCCTATGGGGCCTTGTGCCCCTGGCCCAATGCGGCCAGGGCACTCCCTCATAGGCCCATGCCCCCTCCCGGTAGGTGGGGCCACGTTGGTCCCCCTCCGGAAGGTTCTAGAAGCTTCCGGTACAATACCGATTAACCCGAAACAATTCCGAACTCCAAAAACCGCATTGCCTTATATGAATCTTATTCTCCGGACCATTCCGGAACCTCTCGTGATGTCCCGGATCCCATCCAAGACTCCGAACAAAAACTCATAAACCAATTATCCAATCTATCCTAGCATCGAGATACGTTAAGTGTGTGACCCTTCGGGTTCGAGAACATGCAGACATGATCTTCTATCAATAATCAACAACGGGGTCTGGAAACCCATATTGACTCCCACACATTCATCGATGATCATATCGGATGAACCACGATGCCAGGATTCAATCAATCCCATATTTATATTCCCTTCGTCTCGCGATATTTTACTTGCTCGAGATTTGATCGTCGGTACCATCATACCTAGTTCAATCTCGTTCACAGCAAGTACTTTACTCGTTCCGTAATCCGATATCACTTTGTGATTAACTCCTTAACCACATGCTTGCAAGCGGTGTTGATATCTATTACCGAGTGGGCCCGAAGTATATCTCTCCGACTTGGGAGGGACAAATCCCATCTCGATACATACAACCCAATAGGTACTTTCCGATCACCTGAGAGACACCTTTATGATGACCCTCTCATAGGATGACGTTTGATGACCTCAAAGCTTTCTTCCGATACCAGGGAGTTGTATTATCTCATGGTCTAAGGAATACAATATTTGACATAAGAAAAGCTTCGCAAAGATGAACACGATGACACGATCTAATTGCTTCGCTTAGTTTGGGTCTGGCCATCATATTATTCTCACAATGATATGATCTCATTATTAATCGACAACTCATGTCTATGGTTAGGAAACCTTAACCATCATTAATCAATGAGCTAGTCCATAGAGGCATACTAGGGACACGGTGTTGTTCACAAACCACACAAGTATTAAAGTTTCCGCTTAATACAATTCTAGCATGGAATATAAACTTTATCATGAACAAGAATTATAATAACAACATCTTTATTATTGCCTCTAGGGCATAATTCCAACAGTCTCCCACTTGCACTAGAGTCAATAATCTAGTTTATATTTGGCAACAATCTCACACCCATGGCACTAAGGTGTTGATCATGTTTTACACGTGGAAGAGGTTTAGTCAATGGATCTGCGACATTCAGATCTGTATGTACTTTGCTAATCTTCAGATCTCCATCTGCTATATAATCTCGGATTATATGAAACTTGAAGTTGATATGCTTGGTCTTTGGATGATATCTTGGTTCCTTAGCGAGTGCTATGGCGCCAGTGTTGTCACACAATATCTCCAGTGGGTCCAATGCACTTGGAACCACGCCAAGCTCAGTGATGAAGTTCCTGATCCAAACTCCTTCACTTGACGCTTCTGCAGCAGCCATGTATTCCGCTTCTACTATAGATCCCGTGATCACGCTTTGCTTGCAGCTTCTCCAGCTCACAGCTCCTCCATTCAAAATATAAATGTATCATGTCTGAGATTTAGAATCATCCTTGTCGGTGTCAAAACTAGCGCCGACGTAACCCTTTACGACGAGTTGTTCATCACCTCCATAGACTAAGAACATTTCTTTAGTCCTATTTAGGTACTTTAGGATGTTCTTCACGGCTGTCCAGTGTTCCACTCCTGGATCACTTTGGTATCTGCTCGTCAAACTAAGAGCATTGGACACATCCGGTCTAGTCTTGCTCAATATCTTACCTGACAACATAGGCACTGAACCTTTCTTTGCCTTATCCATTCTGAACCTTTTCAGAACTTTGTCTAGGTATGTACTCTGGCTTAAAGCTATCAGGCGTCTTTGTCTATCTCTATAGATTTTGATGCCCAATATATAAGCAGCTTCCCCTAGGTCTTTTATTGAAAAACATTTGTTCAAATAACTCTTCACATCGTTAAGCATGTTAATGTCATTTCCAATAATTAATATGTCATCCACATATAGTACCAGAAATGTCACTGAGCTCCCACTCACTTTCTTGTAGATACAAGCTTCATAGCTATTTGGAACAAATCCAAAGCTCTTGACCACTTGATCAAAACGAAGGTTCCAACTCCGAGATGCTTGCTTTAGTCCATAAATGGAATGCTGAAGTTTGCATACTTTATCACCATCCTTAGGATCGACAAAACCTTCGGGTTGCATCATATACAACTCTTCATCAATGTTGCCATTGAGGAACGCAGTCTTGACATCCATCTGCCATATTTCATAATCATGAAACGCAGCAATTTCTAATAAAATCCAAATGGACTTAAACATCGCTACGGGAGAGAAGGTCTCGTCGTAGTCAACACCTTGAACTTGTCGAAAACCTTTCGCGACAAGCCGTGCTTTATAGATGGTAACTACCATCCGCGTCCGTTTTCTTCTTGAAGATCCATTTGCACTCAACGGCCTTTCGGTCGCTAGGAGGGTCCACCAAAGTCCATACTTGGTTTTCGCTCATGGATCCCAATTCGGATTTCATGGCCTCTAGCCATTTCTCAGAGTCTGGGCTCATCATCGCTTCCTCATAGTTCGTAGGTTCACTGTCTTCTACCAACAAGACAGTCAAGACAGGGTTGCCGTACCACTCAGGAGGGGCACGCGACCTTGTCGACCTTCGACGTTCAGTAGTAGTATCGTCCGAAGCTTCACGATCCTTGTCATTAGCTTCCTCTATTGTTGGTGCAAGCGGCACTGGAACAATTTCAGGTGTTGCGCTACTCTCCAACTCAAGAGAAGGTTCAACAACCTCGTCTAGCTCTACTTTCCTCCCACTCACTTCTTTCGAGAGAAACTCCTTCTCAAGGAAGGAACCGTTCTTTGTGACAAACACTTTGCCTTCGGTTCTCTGATAGAAGGTATACCCAATAGTTTCCTTAGGGTATCCTATGAAGACGCATTTCTGCGCTTTGGGTTAGAGCTTGTCCGGCATCAACTTCTTGACGTAAGATTCGCATCCCCAAACTTTAAGAAACGACAACTTAGGTTTAGCACCAAACCACAGTTCATACGGTGTCGTCTCAACGGATTTAGATGGTGCCCTATTTAAAGTGAATGCAGCAGTTTCTAATGTATAACCCCAAAATGATAACGGCAAATCAGTAAGAGACATCATCGATCGGACCATATCTAATAGGATTCGATTCCATCATTCAGACACACCATTGCGCTGTGGTGTTCCGGGTGGCGTGAGTTGCGAAACGATTCCGCTTGCTTTAAGATGCGTGAGAAAATCATAACTCAAATATTCACCTCCACGACCGGATCGTAGAAACTTAATTTTTCTGTTACGATGGTTCTCCACTTCATTCTGAAATTCCTTGAACTTTTCAAATGTTTCAGATTTATGTTTCATCAAATAGATATACCCATATCTACTTAAGTCATCGGTAAAAGTGAGAAAATAGCGATATCCACCGCGCGTCGAAACACTCATCGGCCCGCATACACCGGTATGTATGATTTCCAACAAGTCCGTTGCTCGCTCCATCATTTCGGAGAACAGGGTTTTGATCATCTTGCCCATGAGGCATGGTTCGCATGTGTCAAATGATTCAAAATCAAGATACTCCAAAAGTCCATCAGAATGGAGTTTCTTCATGCGCTTTACACCAATATGACCTAGACGATAGTGCCACAAATAAGTAGTATTATCACTATCTACATTGCATCTCTTAGCCTCAATGTTATGGATGTGTGTTTCATCCCTTTCGAGATTCAGAAGAAATAAACCATTTACAGCAGGTGCATGACCATAAAAGATGTTACTCATATAAATATAACAACCATTATTCTCCGATTTAAATGAATAACCGTCTTGCAATAAACACGATCCAGAAATAATGTTCATGCTCAACGCAGGCACATAATAACACTTATTAAGGTTTAAAACTAATCCCGAAGGTAAAACTAAGGAGAGCGTGCCGACGACCATCACATCAACTCTTGATCTGTTGCCAACGCGCATCGTCACCTCATCCCTCGCAAGCCGCCGTCTATTCCGTAGCTCCTGTTTCGAGTTACATATATTAGCAACTGAACCAGTATCAAATACCCAGGCACTACAATAAGGGCTAGTAAGGAAAACATCAATAACATTTATATCAAATATACCTTTGATGGTGCCAGCCTTCTTGTCCGCTAGGTACTTCGGACAGTTGTGGTTCCAGTGACCCTTGTCCTTGCAATAGAAGCACTCAGTGTCCGGCTTGGGTCCAGACTTGAGCTTCTTATCAGCAGGGGCAACGCGCTTGCCGCCGCCTTTCTTAAAGGGCTTCTTTGCACCCTTACCTTTCTTGAAGGTGGGGGTCTTGTTGACCATCAACACATGATTATCCTTTTTGATGTCCACCTCCACAGCCTTCAGCTTTGCGAAGAGCTCGGTGATCGTATCAGTGGAACCAATCTGATTATGAGTCACTACAAAACTTTTGTAGCTGGGAGGGAGTGATTGCAGAACCCTGTCAATCTTGAGATCCTCTGAAATCTTGCAGTCCAGTTGCTCAAGGCGTTGAGTGTAGCCCGACATCTTAATGGCGTGCTCACTAACGGAACTCCCTTCCTCCATCTTCCAGTTAAAGAATTTCTCAGAGATCTCATATCTCTCAGAACGGACCTGAGTCTGAAACATAGTTTTCAGCTCCTCAAGAATCTCAAAGGGCCCGGGATAGTCTTCAAAACGATTTTGAAGGTCTGATTCCATAGCAAACAACATGGTGCTCTTAATCACACCATAATCATATTTGCGCGACTGATAGACAGCTTTCTCATCAGCCGGCGCAGTTGCAGCAGGGGCGTCACCTAACGCTTTCTCAAGGACATAGTCCTTTTGACCGCCAGAGAGAATGATTCTCAGATTGCGGAACCAGTTGGTGAAGTTAGACCCATTGTTTCTAAGATTTTCCTTCTCAGCAAAAACGTTGAAGTTGAAGTTGGACTTAGCCATTTGATCTACAATGTTTGCAAGTACAAGTTAGATTATGTTCATGATAACTAGTTCAACTTTTAATCAAATTACTAGATGAACTCCCACTAAATTCAACATCCCTCAAGTTGTTTAGTGAACATGATCCAAATTCACCACATCTAATCCGATCTTCACGAGAAGAGATGTGGTTTCAATGGTGGACAACAAAGTGTCGATCATATCATTCATATGATTCATGCTTAACCTTTCGGTTCATGTGTTCCGAGGCCATGTCTGTACATGCTAGGCTCGTCAAGTCAAACCCAAGTATTTCCGCGTGTGCAAAACTGGCATGCACCCGTTGTATGTGAACGTAGAGTCTATATCAACCGATCATCACGTGGTGCTTGGACACGACGAACTTTCGCAACGGTGCATACATGGGGAGAACACAATTTTATCTTGATCTTTAAGTGAGGAATCATCTTATAATGCTACCGTCGCGATCTAAGCATAATAAGATACATAAAAGGATAAACATCACATGCATATAACTTTATGTGACATGGTATAGCCAATCTTCGCGCAATGATCTCTATCTTGTGCGTGCCGGCATGATCTCCATCACTCCACCATGATTGCCTCCACCACGAATAGCAATTACAACTATTGCTAACTACTTAGCGATAAAGTGAAACTATTACATGGCGTATAAGAAGTTGACACACAGGTCATACACAATTATAAAGACAACCATATGGCTCCTGCCGGTTGTGTACTCATCGACATGCAAGTCGTGAAACATTACAAAACATGATCATCGCATATAATACACACATCACATCTTGGGCCATACCATATCATAGAAAACACTCCCTGCAAAAACAAGTTAGACGCCTCTACTTTGTTGTTGCATGTTTTACGTGGCTTATGGGAGTAGCAAGCTAAGAACGATTCTTACCTACGGAAAGCCACAACGGTGATATTATGGTTGCCTAACTCCGGTGTAAACCCCATGACAACTATAGTGAGAGAAACTGACATCCACCAGCCGCATGTGTGGAACAAGCCACACGTCAAGTGCGGAGCCGGTCTCGCGAACGAGGTCGCGTAAGGTTGGCCTGGACCACTTCGATCTCACTATCCCGCGTCATAAGAAGAACACAAACAAGAGGCTTGCAACAGAAAACATCAACGCCCACAACAACCATGTTGCGTTCTACTCGTGAAACACATCTACGCATAGATCTAGCTCTGATACCACTGAAGGGTTTAGCAGCATAGTAAATCAAAAAAATTCTACGGATACGAACAGGAAAGCCAAGATCTAATCTAGGAGATGCAAACAACGAGGGGGATTAGATGAGATCTTCATACCCTTGAAGATTCACACAGCGGAACGTTTGACGGAACGTGGGTGATGTAGTCGTACTCGCTTCTCCTCCTCGCGATCCGATCCGATCCAACACCGCAAGTGGCGATGCCTCCGAGAGATGCACACGTGCGGCACCTCGACGTCTCCTCCTTCCTCGTTCCAGCATGCATGGTGGAGAGATGAATTGGATCTACAATGTGACGGCGCGGTGCAAGTGGTGGAGAGTTTCTGCAGCAGGGCTTCGCCTACGTGCAGTCGGGAGGGAGAGAGAGAGGAGGGCAGCAGGGCGGCTAGGGCTTGAGGAGGAGGTGTGGGAGGGGGTGCGCCCCCATCCCTCTTTATATAGAGGGGTGGGCAGCCAGCCCTTGCCCCTCCCCCATACCCTAGGGCCGGCGGCCAAGGAGGGAGGAGTGGGGGGCAAGTTCCCCCCCTTCTAGAAGCTCTCCTAGGGTTTTTCCCTAGGTTGGCCGGCTGGGCCCTATGGGGCCTTGTGCCCCTGGCCCAGTGTGGCCAGGGGACTCCCTCATAGGCCCATGCCCCCTCCCGGCAGGTGGGGTTACGTTGGTCCCCCTCCGGAAGGTTCTAGAAGCTTCCGGTACAATACCGATTAACCCGAAACAATTCTAAACTCCAAAAACTGCATTGCCTTATATGAATCTTATTCTCCGAACCATTCCGGAACCTCTCGTGATGTCCCGGATCCCATCCGAGACTCCGAACAAAAACTCATAAACCAATTATCCAATCTATCCTAGCGTCGAGATACGTTGAGTGTGTGACCCTTCGGGTTCGAGAACATGCAGACATGATCTTCTATCAATAATCACCAGCGGGGTCTGGAAACCCATATTGACTCCCACACATTCATCGATGATCATATCGGATGAACCACGATGCCAGGATTCAATCAATCCCATATTTATATTCCCTTCGTCTCGCGATATTTTACTTGCCCGAGATTTGATCGTCGGTACCGTCATACCTAGTTCAATCTCGTTCACAGCAAGTACTTTACTCGTTCCGTAATCCGATATCACTTAGTGATTAACTCCTTAATCACATGCTTGCAAGCGGTGTTGATATCGATTACCGAGTGGGCCTGAAGTATATCTCTTCGACTTGGGAGGGACAAATTCCATCTCGATACATACAACCCAACAGGTACTTTCCGATCATCTGAGAGACACCTTTATGATCACCCTCTCATAGGATGACGTTTGATGATCTCAAAGCTTTCTTCCGATAATAGGGAGTTGTATTATCTCATGGTCTAAGGAATACAATATTTGACATAAGAAAAGCTTCGCAAAGATGAACACGATGACACGATCTAATTGCTTCGCTTAGTTTGGGTCTGTCCATCATATTATTCTCCTAATGATATGATCTCATTATTAATCGACAACTCATGTCTATGGTTAGGAAACCTTAACCATCATTAATCAATGAGCTAGTCCATAGAGGCATACTAGGGACACGGTGTTGTTCACAAACCACACAAGTATTAAAGTTTCCGCTTAATACAATTCTAGCATGGAATATAAACTTTATCATGAACAAGAATTATAATAACAACATCTTTATTATTGCCTCTAGGGCATAATTCCAACAGTTATCCCTATTGGAAACAAAGTAACAAGCAGTAACAAAAGCAATACTCACAGTAAAAGTTTCCTTTACCAGTTCCACTCTTCAATAGCGCTTCACTCCCCGGCAATGGTGCCAAAAATAGTCTTGATGACCCACGAGTATAGGGGGTGTATCGTAGTACTTTCGATAAATAGGAGTGTCGATCCCAACGAGGAGCAGAAGGTGCTGAACAATGGTATGGAGCAGGAAATTCCTGTGAATACTTAGCAAACGGATTTTAGTGGTTTTATGACAAGGCAACAAAACAAAGAGCAAGTAACAAAAGTAACAAACAAACGGAGCAAGTGGCCCAATCCTTTCTTAGCAAAGTACAAGCCGGTGGAAATACTTATAAGGACCAAATGTTCTCGAGGACACATGGGAATTCTGTCAAGTGCTTTCGCTTCAAAAGCTGAGTACTCTTCTTTGGTGTTTGTAAGTGTTGTGTGAATGAACCTGTGCTAACATACCGCCCTTCCTAGGACTAATACATACTTGTGATTAAACCCCCTGCAAACATCCGTAACTACAGGAAAGTAATTAAGATATAAATCTAACCACAACCTTAAACTCTGAGATCCTACACTCCCTTGTGCAAAGGTGTCCTAACGGGGGTTCAGGTTTCTGTCACTCCGGCAACCCCACGATTAGTATCCAAATACACAATGCACCCCCCTAGGCCCATAAATGGTGAAGTGTCATGTAGTCGACGTTCACATGACACCACTAGAAGAATAGCACCACAACTTAAATACTAAACCATTGAATAATAACTCATCATAGATTCACTACTAACAACATGAATTCTACCATGTCCTCAAGAACTAGACGAACTACTCACAAGACATCATATGGATCAAGATCAAAGATGATATGATAAAGGATAACAATCTGAACATAAACAATAATCCAATGGTTCCACTCACAAGCATCAACTACAATAGTAATCAACATCGGGAAAGTTACCCCTAAGAACTAAAGCAATATCCAACACAATTGTTACAGCGGTACGGAGTGGTGATGATGGTGCTGGTAGAGATGATGGTGTGGATGATGATGATCCCGATGAAGCCTAGCTTGATGACGGTGTTGATGGCGACGATCTTCCCTCTCCGGAAAGGAATTCCCCCGGCAGAAATCTGTATGCCGGAGAGATCTTTATCTCTTGGTGTTTTCTGCCCCCCTAGAGGCGGCGGAAATCTATCTGTGGTCGCCCCCTGGTATTAGGGTTCCATAGGGAAGATATAGGCGAAGGGGAGGAGTCGGAGGCCGGTAGGCGCGGGGTCAGGTGGGCCCACGCCTAGGGGGTGTGGGCCCCCTGAGGACCCACTTCGTCCCTCCTTCTGGCTTCCTTCGTCTTCTGGTAAAATAATATATTTCCATATTTTTCTGGTATTTTTCTGATCTTTTCGAAATTGCACAGAAACGCCTTCTTTTCCATCAGAATCCAGACTCCGGCATTCCATCCTCTAGGAATCATCCAACATGCATAAACAGATGAAAATCCATAAGTAATACCTTATAATAAGAAAAATATCAATGAATAGAGGTAAATTATGATATAGAAAGGTGATGCAAATCGGGCGTATCACTTGTCATGTTGCATGCATAGTTACTATGTCCTATTGTTAGAACTCCTTCTTTCATGCACATGTTTAGAGTTCTTTGATCCCAGCTTTCAATGCTTGTAAATGGTTAGATCTTCATTGTGAAGGTGCATGTCACCTCAAAAATTATTCTCTTTATCGCTACCTACTCGTGGACGAGCAGGAGTTAAGCTTGGGGATGCTTGATACGTCGGAAACGTATCTATAATTTTTCATGCTCCATGCTTGTTTAGTATCTACTTTGATTTGCTTTGTCTACACTTTGAGGTGCTTTTTAAATGTTTTCTGGTACTAACTGATGACCCACAAGTGTAGGGGATCGCAACAGTCTTCGCGGATAGTATTATTCAATTTATTGATTCGACACAAGGGGAGCAAAAGAATACTTGCAAGCCTTAACAACTGAGTTGTCAGTTCAGCTGCACCTGGAAATAGTTCTTGCTCACAGAAGTTTATCAGTAGTAACAGTTTGGTAGTAGCAACAGCAAAGCAACAGCAGCAGTAACAACAACAGTGAAACAATAGCAATAGTAACAGTAACGGTAACAGTAGGATTCGAGTGAGGTAGGCATAAGGATGGATGGACGGGCGTTGCATGGACGAGTCTAAAAATGTAACTTCAAGATCTAGGACATTGCAGATAAATAATAACAAGTATCCAAGTACTAAACAATCCTAGGCATGTGCTCCAAATATAGTCATACGTGCTCGCAATGAGAACTTGCACAACATCTTCTGTCTAGCCAGCCCGTGGCAGCAGGGCCTCTCGGGAACTACTGGCAATTAAGGTGCTCCTTTTAATAGAGCACCGGAGCAAAGCATTAACACTCCATGAACACATGTGATCCTCACACCATAGCCATCCCCTCCGGTTGTCCCAATTATTGTCACTTTGGGGCCTTTGGATCCGGACAATGATATGTGTACACAACTTGCAGATAAGATTACAAACAATACTATCATAATGATTTAATAATAAGTTCAGATCTGAGATCATGGCACTCAGGCCCTAGTGACAAGCATTAAGCACAACAAGTTGCAACAAAGTCAAATAGCACTAATAGAGATACTAGGCACTATGCCCTAACAATATTATTCGATTACATGATAGAACTCATCCAATCCTTACCATACCCATAGCCTACATCAGGGGATTACTCACTCACGGATGAGGGAGATATTGATGGTCGATAGAGAGGAGTTGGTCATGACGATGGCGATGATCCTCCCCAAATTCCCCGTCCCGGCAGGGTGCCAGAACGAAGTTTCTGGATCCGAATCTTGGTTTCTGGTGGGCCCACGCCTGGGGTGGGTGTGGTCCCCCAGGCCTACTCTCCTTCTCGTCTTCTGGCTCCGTGGATCTTCTGGTGAATTATAATTTTTGGCATATTTTCCAGGATTTTTCCTGATAGTTGATTTTCTGCACAAAAACAAGACACCAAGGTAATTCTGCTGAAAACAGCGTCAGTCCATGTTAGTTGTATCCAAATCACACAAGTTTAGAGGATAAACAATAGCAAAGTGTTCGAGAAAGTAGATACGTTTTGGACGTATCACTAACCTATTAACAAGTTGCCAAAGTGCCAGTTGCCTGTTTTCTGCTGTTTTTGGTTCCAGAAAAGTTAGTAAAGAAATATTCTCGGATTTGGACGGGACAAACGTCAAAGTCAATAACTTTCCGTGGAGAACAAGAAGTCCAGAGGGGAGACGGAGAGGCGTGCCATGGCGCCCGCACCTAGGCAGGGTGTGGGGCCCCTGGCCACCGCCTTGGCCTCCCCCTTCGCCTATAAGAAGCCCCCAATGCAGAAACCCTAAGTACCCGATCAAATCTCCACGAAACCTTCTGTAGCCACCATCACCGTCGTCCCTAGATCGGGGGGGGGGTCTGAAGTTCTTCCTGGCACCCTGCCGGAGAGGAGATCATCCCGGAGGCCTTCTCTCTAGTATGATGTGTGAGTAGTTCCACCTTGGACTATGGGTCCATGTAGTAGCTTGATGGTTGTATCTCCTCCTTGTGCTTTCATGTATAGATCTTGTGAGCTCCGTTCATGATCAAGATCTAATCTATTTATAATCATGCATGTTGTGTTTGCAGGGATCTGATGGATATTGAGATTATTATGTTGGTTTGATTAATGGTTTTGTCTTTATGATTCTGTCATGTCTATGTTGTTTGTGATCTTGCATGCTGTTCGTTGTTAGTAGCTATCTTGGCCAAGTAGTTGCTAGTGATTCCAAGAGAGGGTATTTATGCTCGATAGTGGGTTCATGCCTCTAGTTTACAAGGGAAGTGACAATAATCTCTTCGGTTGTAGATGTGTTGTTGCTAATAGGGAGAAAACAATGGTCCCTTGTTCATGAAACATGTGGACTGTTTACCTTACACAGTTTGCTTAAAGCAGTTGTCTGTTGCTTGCAAATTAATACTGGAGGGGGTTTGGATGATAACCTGAAGGTGGACTTCTAGTCATATATGCAGTTGGATGGCGGTCTATGTATCTTGTTGTATTGCCCAATCGAATCTCATAGGATCTTTCTGACTAGTAATTGCATTGTTATGCCTTTCTCAGTTCCCGTCAATTGCCCTGCTGTAATTTGTTTACCCTTCATGCCATATTGTTTATCTAAGGAGGGCACCTCTAGTGAACTATGGACCCCGGTCCAATCTGTAGCATTGATACATCTTCCACTGTTACTTGTTTACTTGCTGCAAACCACCATTACCTTCCACACCATACGTTTAATATTTTATTACAACAAACCGGTGAGCTTGACATCCTCACTGATTTGTTGGGGCAAAGTCTTGAGTTTGTGTTGTGCAGATCTCCGTGTTGCTTGCAACACCTATGTGACGTTTTCTTCATCCTACTGGTTCGATAACCTCGGTTTCTTACTGAGAGAAAACTTGCTGTTGTGCTTCTTCACACCTTGCTCTTGTGGTTCCCAACAAATCACTCCTACATCAACTCAACGTTGCATCACAGCTCAGTTACTTAAAGATAATGAAATTCAAAGAACCTTGACTATTCCAGAACACAACAAAAATAAAACTAATCTAAATAACCTTGGAGAGGCAAGTTTAGCGGTTTCCAAAGTATCTAGCTTATGTGATGATCTAGTTGAAGAGGAAATCTCTGGACTGGATACTCTTGCCAAGAATCTAGTCAAAGAGACAAACCAAGCGCATGGGTGCAAGAAAAAAGTCTATGATACTATAACTGTTCGTAGAGGGACCAGAGTTAAAATAAAAAGACTTTTTAATATTCAAGGTCTACGTGGAATGATTTGGAATAGTGAAGGCTTTCGTGACACTGCCAAATATTTATTTGTCTCTAAGACTGTTAGGGAAATGAAATTAGATTTCGTTACTCTATTGGAGACAGGGCGGTCTAACTTCACTGTCCTTTTTCTCAAACACTTAACCCAGGGAGGAATTTTTCATGGTTTTGTTTACCCCCTCATGGGCGTTCGGCGGCATACTAGTTGGGATTAACACAGACACGTTCCAAGTTAACAAGGTTGACTCGGGGGACTTTTGTATTCAAATTCATATGAAATGTTGTCAGGATGGTTTCCGATGGATTCTAGTACTTGTATACAGATCAACTCAGGATAATCTGAAGCATGAGTTTCTTGCCGAGTTGTTTTTAGTTTGCCACAATGAAACCTTGACCTATTCGTTGGGGGAGATTTCAATGTTCTTCATAGAAGGGAGGACAAGAGTAATGATAATTTGAACACGCGTTGGCCCTTTACGTTCAACGCCATTATTGAAAGTCTAAACCTAAGAGAGATTGTTCTCTCAGGGAGGCAGTTCACCTAGGAAAATCGCAGAGATATGCCCACTTATGAAAAACTTGACCGGATTCTTTTTAGTGTTGAATGAGAACAAAAATTTCCTTTAGACATGGTTAGAGCCCTTACACGGACAGGTTCGGATCATATGCCACTTCTGATTGACTCGGGAGTGCAAGCACATTTAGGAAATAACCTGAGATTTTCATTCGAACTATCATGGTTGAGACAGGAAATAATCCGAGTTAGTTGCCAATGAATGGGACTCCGTGGTGACATGCCCATTGAAAGATAGCAGCAAAGGACAAGGCACCTTCGTCGGTTTCTTCGCGGATGGGCAAAGAACCAAAGTGGGATATACAAAAAATAAAAAGACCGAGTGTTATCCATCATTGTTGAATTGGATATAAAAGCTGAAACATCAGCATTGTCGGATAGTGAAAGAAAGGACTTGAAAGCCGCAAATGAACAAGTGACTAAACTAAGGCGTGATGAGGAATCCAAGTGGACACTACGTGCCAAAGTGAAACACATTTAGGAGGGTGGTAATAATACAAAATACTTTCATCTCATTGCTAATAGAAAACATAGGAAGAAGAAAAAAATTCAACTTGAGAAAGAGAAAGACACTATTATGGGAGAAGAGAATCATAAAGTATATATTTCAGAGTACTACAAAAAACTGTTTGGGGAGCCGACTCCCAATAGTTTTAGTCTCTTGGAAGATTGGACATCTGATGGTATCATAGGAAGAAAATGGTATCATAGGAAGAAAATGAAATCCTAACCAATGCGTTTAGTGAACAAGAAGTTTTTGAAGCTATATCTTCAATGGAACACAATAAGGCGGCAGGGCCAGATGGCTTCCCTGCAGAGTTTTATCAAACTTTCTGGACAGTGATTAAACAGGACCTTATGGCTATGTTTGCACAGTTTCATGAAGCCAAATTATCCCTGTTTAAGCTAAATTTTGGTGTTATCACCTTGCTGCCCAAAAAAGAAACCGCATTACAAATACAACAATATAGACCGATTTGTTTACTTAATGTCAGTTTCAAAATTTTCACTAAGGTTGCAACAAATCGTATCACTGTGATTGCTCACAAAGTAATTAGGCCCACTCAGATGTCGTTTATGCCTGGATGGCATATCCTCGAAGGGGTGATAGTACTGCATGAAACAATTCACGAGCTTCACAAAAAGAAGCTAGATGGGGTCTTATTCAAAATAGATTTTGAAAAAGCGTATGATAAAGTCAAGTGGCCTTTTTACAACAAGTATTACGAATTAAAGGCTTTGATCCACTTTGGTGCAAATGGATTGATAATTTCGTACAGGGCGGCCGCTTCTAACTGTTGTGAAAAATCCCCTTCCCCATTCCCGCCTCTTCTGTGCAATTCCAAGATTATTCCACTCAATTTGCAATTTCAAGATTTGTACCGAGTTAGCTCGTTTTAGCATAGGCTGGTTAGCATGCCTTTTCTGTATCTATTTAGCATGTCTCTTCAGTACCTGTTTTTGATCTGTATTGCCATCGGCTCAATCTCACATCATGCAATTAAAGTTACAAAGAACTAGAATCTACCTAGACGAAGCACCCAGATTAGTACAATCCGGTTGGGATGACGATATATTTTTTGGCTACCCAATTGGTATTCCATAAAGGCCAGACATAGTTGAATGTCTCTTAAAATAAGCTTATGCATTTTCTTGCCTTTTACTATTCAATAATATAATACTAAGACATTCATATACAGGAATGCTTCTGGCTATTTTATTTTTTACATTATACTCTTGTGTAATGGTAAATAATTAGTTTATCTAATATTCACATTGGGTATTCTATCTTGCATATATTCATATTTTTTGCATAAAAATACTCAGACTAATGAGACATATTGTTTATGCAGAATGTTTATGAGTTGAGAAGAGATTTTTAGTATACTTGCTCAAGTACCTTGAAAATGAAGCAGAAGAGAATACTCCTAACATTGCGCGACAATATCTAATGTATCGAGGTGTAGATATAATTATATTAGTTAATTATTCCGAGTCCTTATTTCATATATGAATGATATCAAATTATATGGGTTATCGAAATATACTTCAAGAGGTGTGCTTCGGTCCCCCTGCCTCCTAAACTTAAGCTGCATGAGCCGTTTTATTTTTTTGACCCTTGGAAACCCTCATATCTAGCGAGGGCACATATATCTTCATATATATGTATTCGGTCGAACTGGGTATAATCCATATTTCGGCCGGATGATCCCACCTCCTATTATCGCGATCTACGTCTTTGCATGTCATATTTTAAAATTTTGTTGTTGCTATTATATCGATTTTCATCTTCCGTAGGCACATAAGTATACGTGTACGGTGAGTATACATCTAAAAGGATCATACGGAGATCGGGTGGATTCGTACGGTCCTCGAAACAATCGGTATCGAGTTATTTTGTTTGTTAAAGTTTGAAAAGAAAGGGGGAGGGAGGGGGTACCGCAGCAAAAGTGATACTTCAAACATATGGGTTTGGAATATCTTGTGGTTGTTTTTCCATACATGTGAAGTTTTGCATATACTCCCTTCGTGTAAAAATAACTGATTTTGGTTTGTCTAGATTCGAATATATCTAGACGTGTTTAATATATAGATACACATGAATCTATACAAATCCGAGTCACTTATTTCTGGAAGGAGTGAGTACTATATTGATATATGTTCAAGACTAATTGTGAAGCCATAGCAACGCACGGACATTCAACTAGTAATCTCTAAAAAAGGAATTTCTCTATCTTTTATTTAATATTTAATAATACTAATTAACAACTATTAAATAAAAAAGAATAGTACCAAATAGAACCTAATTAAGAAATGACTAGTCTATGCAATATGATGAAAAGTAATACTACATAATAGAAAATTTTAAAAACTTTATTTTAGAATTGCGCAACGGAATATTTTATTTTCTTATTTACTCTTTACTAATAATTCACCACTAAATGAGTTATAACTTTAGTTATAACGACATATCAATGTGAACTAAAAAATTCTCCACCGAATAATTCACAGTTACATAAAGCATGCGATGACAGAAAAGCTGGACTCAAGGTTGACAAATATACGTTTTTGAAGTAGACTGGGGTCATGAAAAATGAAGTCAAAGTCAAGAAACCTCTCAGTGAATCCGATCTATATAACAACATATCCATGCTATCGGTTAGATATAACAAGAAATATGCAATATCTTGTTGCCCGGACTAATGGATATAAAGTGCAAAAGGAAAGAAGCACTCTTTAAATGCCAATTCATTGACCAAATAAGGCATACTCCCTCTATACCGGTTTATTGGGCTAACTCAGAGCTCAAGAAATATGTTTGCCTACAAATTTGACCAACAAAATATGAAGCATATGTCACAAAAATTATATCATTGGAATGAATGACATAATTTTTATGACATATAACTCATGTTTTATTGATAAATTTTATGGTCAAACTTTTTTAAACTCCGTGTTAGCCCAATAAACCGGTATAGAGGTAGTACACCAACATCATATTTTGGTCAAAATATTAATCCTTAAGAATACCTCACTACTCATTAACAAGAAGATAGTAAAGATTGTAATTACTAGACCAACCAAACAAGTTGACCTTGTAGATGGGAGAAACCAAAATAGACATCAATGCTGAAAATAGGACAAGTATTTGTGACATACTCCACACCTAGGAGATGGAGATATAAAGCATGAATAAAAAAATCGCCACAGCCAGGAGATATAAAACCTGGAAAAAAAATCGTGGCTGGTGAAACATTATACATCTCCTAGAATCTCAATGTTTGTTTTTCGTTCCAAAAATTGGGATTTGTCCAGCTCACATGATGCTGTGATGATCTTCGACATGTTATGCTTCGTCTAGAATAAACACAATGGAGGTATTAGCTGTGTTCAAAACATGGAAAAATGCAACAGCTAGTAGTATTAGTTAGCATATCCTACCAATGCTTTTCTTTTACTATGAAAGAAATAAAAAGAGATACTACTAGCACACACATCTGGAAGGAAGCCAGCCAGCCAGCAACGACCCTTCGCTGGAACAACGCGCTGATTAGTCGCGATTTAGTTTACGCGTTTCCCAAACGCGCACGAGACCTCCCGTCCCGGCGGCGTCCCTCCTTTTATCACCCCCCAAAACCCACCCACACCGTACGCGCAGATACATACGCCCGCCTCACCGACTGCCCCTCCCTCCGCATTACTGCTCCACCATCGCCAGACAGCTCAGCGCAGGCTGCACACCACAACCCCCAGCGCCGCAGGAATCCAAGAAGAATCGCCGAGCCATCGTCGCCGCCGATGATGGCCGGGCCAGCAGCCGCAGCAACGCTGCTCTTCTTCTTGGCCGCGACGGCCGCCGTCTCCGGCGCCGAGCTGCCGAGGTTCGCGGAGGCGCCGCAGTACCGGAACGGGGAAGGGTGCCCGGCCGCGGCGGCGGGGGTGTGCGACCCGGGGCTGGTACACATCGCCATGACCCTGGACGCGCACTACCTGCGGGGCTCCATGGCGGCCATCTACTCCCTCCTCAAGCACGCCTCCTGCCCGGAGTCCCTCTTCTTCCACTTCCTCGCCGCCGACGCGCCCCCCGGGGACATCACGGACCTGCGGCGCGCCGTGGCGGCCTCGTTCCCGTCGCTGCGGTTCGAGATCTACCCGTTCCGCGCCGCGGCCGTGGCGGGGCTCATCTCGGCCTCCGTGCGGGCCGCCCTCGACGCGCCGCTCAACTACGCGCGGAACCACCTCGCCGACCTGCTCCCGCCCTGCGTGCCCCGGGCCATCTACCTCGACTCCGACGTGCTGGCCGCCGACGACGTGCGCCGCCTCTGGGAGACGCGCCTCCCCGCCGCCGCCGTCGTCGCCGCGCCCGAGTACTGCCACGCCAACTTCTCCCGCTACTTCACCCCGGCCTTCTGGTCCGACCCGGAGCTCGGCGCCAGGGTCTTCGCGGGCCGACGCCGCCCGCCCTGCTACTTCAACACGGGCGTCATGGTCATCGACCTCCGCCGCTGGCGGGCGGGCAACTACCGCCGCCGCATCGAGCGCTGGATGGAGATCCAGAAGGAGAAGCGCATCTACGAGCTGGGCTCCCTGCCGCCGTTCCTGCTCGTCTTCGCCGGCGAGGTGGAGGCCGTCGACCTGCGCTGGAACCAGCACGGCCTCGGCGGCGACAACGTGCACGGCAGCTGCCGACCGCTCCACGACGGGCCCGTCAGCCTCATGCATTGGTCGGGCAAGGGCAAGCCGTGGGACAGGCTGGACGCCGGCAGGCCCTGCCCGCTCGACCACACCTGGAAGTCATACGACCTCTACATTGCCGGAGACGGCAGCGGCGCCGCCTCGCCGGCCTCCGGGCCGGCATTGTCTGCTTCTTGGTTGTAGAAACAGAGCGCGTAGATGTAGCGGATGGATAGATACAATAATTCTTTTGTTGGTTGGGGCGGTTCTTGGCAATGGCAGCCGTGGCATCGCATTGGTGCTGCCGCTGCCGCTCCCACCGCCGCCCCACCCCATCGGCTGTACAGGGTCGGTCGCGGTGATTGCATCGCGACGAGGCTGGGTAGAGAAAAGAAGAGCTTGTTCTTTTCGGTAGAAATTCAGATTGATTTATTTATTTGGGTGGGCGTTCTTGGGGATTCCCAATTCGCCTGATTGGTACCAGTGTACAATTCCTTGATAGTAGCAGAGACATGAGATTTTGTTCTATTATTATTGATGATTCTTTCATTCTTGTGTTATGCGTTCTTTGTCTGAAATCCTAATCTTCTTTTATTTGCGTCTAATTCAACTGAACTGAATGGATTTGCGTTGAATTCAAATGAATTGCGCACACTATACTGTCAAACATATCTCGTATCTTATTATGCTGCGGTTTCTCCATGGAGTCTTAAACTGCCAAATTGCCTCTGATGAAAGAACATATCCAAGTCGTTCTGCATGTCATGTAGATTGATGGGGGAAAATGTCCAACTGTGAAGATCCATTTTCTCTGCAATTGGGCTGTTCCTGATGTACTAGCTCGCCCATCTGATCACGAACAATTCCTTGGTATACACTGTGTTCATTTCCACTTGTGTCAGAAATCAATACTCCGCACAGAGGCTTGTGACTCAGGAGCCTCGATGTTCCTCTTTAGAAAAATTTCTCTACCCATTTCCCGCCTGCTTCCATATCTATTGGCACTAGTAGTTCAAATTACTCACCGCTACTACATTTGTTCTTGATCAATATATGTGTCAAGAAAAGTGTGAAGATCATCATGGAGGATGTGGTTTTGCTTACGATACAATCAAAGTACAGTAGGACTATCCTGTTAAACTTATCCGCATGCCGGCCAGCCTAGGCCACTACTAGAATCAGTTGAACCGATGAAGAGTTCCTATAGCTCATAGCCGAAGTCTCGAAGCAACGAAATGGAAAGCCTAGCCAGCTCATAGTTTATACTCTTCCACGTGTCAAACTTCTCCCACCTTTACACAAACACACACTATACAAGAAAGGCCACCCTGGAGGCAGCCAATGATGAGCTAGGGAACAGAAACCGCAAGGCTAGTGCGCTTCTACTGCAGTTCCTGGTGCAACTAATCATCAGTGTCTTTTAATCCTTTTCCTTACCCATTAGCTTTGCTTCATCATCTCGCTTTGCCTTTATGCTCCAATCTTTCCCTGTACAAGTGTGATGAACTCCAGTCCTCTCGTCTCCACCAGCTGGGCCTGGCATCAACCACCACCCCTTTTCGGTATCCTCTCACATTGATAGATAAAATCCTAGCACATGATAACAGGAGAAGAAAAGCCATTGTTCTTGGTAAACTGGTACCAGCAATGATGACGCATAGTATTGTGCCAGTGCAGGAGCAAGGTCGTTCTGGGGGTGGTCCTTGCGCCGCCGCTGTCGCCGGCCTCGCCGCGGTGGCGGCGGGCCCGGCCGCTGAAGGTGGTCCGGGGTGGATGGAGGCCGGAGTTAGCCGCCATGGCTGCTGGGGCAGATGTGGTTGGGTCGACGTCGGCTGGCAACCAGGATGGCGTCCCTGGTTGGGGTGGTGGCGGAGGTCCTTCCCGGCAACGCCATGACCGTCGGTGTAAGTCCAGGGCCAAGCCGGCTGGTGCTGGAAACCCTAGATCTTGAGATCTGGTGCTCCGGCGTCGCCTTCCCAGACCTCTTCGCTGCTGGTAGGGCGGATCCAGTAGGGGTCGACCCTGCTCTGCTGCCATCTCTCTCGGTACTAGCCTAGCCGCAAGGCTGCTGGTAGGGTTTGGTGAAGCGGATCTTGCAGGTTGCCGGCGGGTGGCGAGGGGGCTACCGACCCTGTTTGAATAGATGGGGTTGTCCTTGGATTCCTCTCACACCAAGACAAAGATCTACTTGATGCGTGTCTCCATTGATTTGGCCGGAGTGACTGGTTTCGGAAGGCTTCGTCGGCGAACTCCCATGGGTGCATATGCCTGAAGCTTGCTAGATCGGAAGGAATTCGGTCATGCGCACCTGTGTTTTTTTGCTGGCCGTTTGGTTTCAGTGAGAGCGTGATGAAGCTCTGCTACCTGTTACCATCATGTGACATGTCTACGACGATACGTATGGTGAATTCAGATGCGGAGAATGTCATCAAGCTAGAGACATGTGGGTGAGTTATGGTGGATTGAGTCTTTATGACGATGAGGATCTGGCTTGGTTATCTGTGACTCGCAGGGGCGATATCACAGGAGTAGTTTACAGTCTTACCTTGCAGGGTGAAAACCCAAGGTCTGACCATTATTGGTTGTGTCTGGCAATAGTCTTGCAGAAGACATTGTTTTGCGAGTGAGGACTTTTTTCAGGGTGAAAACCTAAGATTTTTGATCGGATTGTGCACTATTTCCTTCTTGAAGACGTCGCTTTTGAAGGGATTGGACTTCTGGTGTTGTTTTTGGTGGTGATAGTGTCGCTGCTGCTAAGGATCAGATTACCATAGCTGGACCTTTTATTTTTGTAAGTTTTCTTTTTTTTTGGCTTTGTGCATCCGTATTGTCAATAAGGCATTGTGTTATTGCAAAGACTGGGTGTAATTGGTATCCCTATGATATTAATATATGCTCTTTTCTAAAAAAACAGAACAGGTGCAGCCCAGCTGATACAAAATCCAGTTACACTTATCCAAAATTCAACAACCACCATGGCCGGCCTTGAAAGATGAATTTTTTACATATTTGTCATATTTTTTTATCTAAAATTTGTATATTGTCATATGACTATCACATGTCAGTGACACAGAAAATTGCAAATATGCAAGATGCAAAGAAAAGTGTGACAACCGTCGAAATCCCCTCTTGAAGGATACCTCCAATGATCCAAGTAGTATGGTTCGTTTTACCGCGGAGGCTCCACGATGGCACGCACTGTGGCAAGCTGGCAGCTCCCCGATTTGGCCGCCATTTACTGGCATTGGCGCCTCCACAATTGATGGTGGCCACCGGATTCAGCTGGTGCGGCTGGCAGGCGGCGGGAGGCACAAATATGGCCGCAGTAAACTCGATCGCCGATGGTGATGGTGGAGTGATGCGGAGAGCCGTCGGCGCGGGCGGAGGCTTCCGATTCGGCGGCATGGCGCCAGAGGACCGGGAGTGCCTGGCCTCTTGCGGAATCTGCCGTCTGCACTGATGAAACAGCCGTAATGGAACATGACAGGAGCTCAGCCCTGAAGGCAAAAGATGCATAACTAACTGAATTTGCACAGCACGAATTTGGTCATTTTTTTAGGTGCACACAACACTCATGTAGACCTCTTCTGGTCATAATTCATGGCTAGCCTTATTTTGGGTGCGATGAATCTTTAGGAGCTTTATTATCTCTTTTTCTGAACCCACTTGTGTCTCTTTCTTGGCTTCTGGAACAAGGCTGTGAGTGCCTTGTCATGTCCCCCTCCGTTGCAGTGCCAGAGATCATCGTCAACGCCGTGGCCCATGGAACAATCTCACCACGATGATGATCACCGGTGAAGTCGTCCACTGGGAGGGCCAGGACCAGGCCTTCCATACATGCAAAGAGAGAGAGCTCGGAATCGGATTCTAAGGTGCGCCAGCAATGCGTCACCACTGAGTGGCACCGAAGACTTTTTACTGTTTTCTTTATCTTTTTGCATGTGTACATTGTTGAATTCGCGACTACTCCAATTGATTATCTATACTTACTGAGGTGTGCTTCGGTCCCACACCCCTAAATTTAAGCTACATGGGTCTTGTTATTTTTTTGACCGGTCGAAACCCATATCGAGATCACGTATATCTTCGTATATGTGTATTCGATTAAACTGGATATATTCTCACGTGGATGATGCTAATTGTGGTACTGTAGGCTAATATTTTAGCCATGATGATGCTAAAAAAATAGAAGAAGCAAAGAAAAGCCATTGTTCTTGGGAAATCGGTACCAGCAATGGTGATGATGCTTATTTTGGTACTGTGGGAATTCTAGTAGTGCTTGAATTTCCATGTGACGCTGTTCATCACATGGATGGATGGAAGGTTTCTCTGTGGCCATCCACCTGCTAACGAAGCATGTGAAGTAAAGCAAACCCATTGTGGCCATCCGATCAGAAACATCGGGTGATCGCACCCAGCAAGGTGCTAGTAGCATCTTTTCCAAGCCTCAGACTTTGGGAAGATATCATTTATCCAAAATCCATCGACAAAACGGAAGTCACCACCCACGTTCCTCCTCCCGCAGAAATGACTGCAATGACCGATCCCGCCGGAGGCGGCTGCTGGTCTAGTGTGGTTTACTGCCTTGCCTTATGGCACCGTGTCAGCGGCCAGATATGGCCGCCATTTACTGGCCTTGTTGCCTCCATAATTGGTGGTGGCCACCGGCACCGGATTCAGGTGGTGTGGCAGGCGGCGGGAGGCACATGCCCGTAGTAAACTTGATCCCTCCTCCGATGCTGGTGGTGGATGAAGGGCCGGGAGGGAATCAGGGGGAGAACGGTAGGCGCGTGCGAAGGCTTCTGGTACGGCGGCATGTCTTAATGGCAGGAGCTGGTGTGTAGACAGGGAATGCTTGGCCTAGTGTGGAAGCTGGTCGTACATGTAAGGGGGAATGGCAGTGGTAGGTCGTGGGATTTACTCTGAATTGGCTGTGGAGGAAAATGGATCAAATGTTCAGTTATCATTAGCGCCGCCAACAACTCTTTTTCTCTTCAGCTGCCTGCTACTACTATTACTCCCTCTGACCCATATTACTTGATTTGGATTTGTCTAGATTCCGATGTATCTAGTGCCTAGATATATCGAATCTAGACAAACTCAAGTCAACCAATATGGGTCGGAGGGAGTACTATTTTGTAATTGTTAAAGTAACAAAAATACTATGGTAATGACACGATCCTCTTAAAAGTTTAAGTCATATCATAGAGGATAATTTCGTAGCATGATTCTTGATTCAGTTTTTTATAAGTGATCTCCAAGTTTTTATGCGCTAGTTTTTTTGTTGTTGTACAGAAAAGCGTTTGCATATCTGTTAAACTTCACAAAAAAAAAACCCTTTGCTAACTTGCAGCTAGCTGATTTGCAGTTCGGTAAAATTCAGAAATTTCGACCTGTCTAATCTGCTCAACATCGTACAGCAAAGAGTTCTGGGCGGAAGTAGATAGGTGCCCACGTGAAGAAGGGGAATATGCACGTGGATCCTTTCTTCCTTATTTTATATACTTGGTTCAGTTTATAACGTTTTCATGTACTTCCTATGTTGTCTTCATGGTCAGACAACCTGATGGACTAGAAAAAAGAACACGGCGTGTAAAGAGAGGTACATGTACATTTAACAATCAAAAACTCGTGATGTTGCGAAGACCCCCCCCCCCCCCCCCCCTCCCCCGCCTACTATGATCTTTGAGAACACAACGAATAGGCATGGAGGAGATGTTGCGAAAAACCCGAGCGTTCATTTTGTTCCAAATTTCCCAAGTGAACAGCATGGTAGGAGATGCCAAGGACTTGCGCCTCCTGCCGTGAATGTTGATAAAAGCTTCCCACCAATCCTCGACCGAGTCAAAACTTGGCCAAAGATCGAGGTGAGCCCGAGCCAATGAACGATCATGTTCCAAATGCGCAAAGAGTAGCGGCGCTTGAGCATGAGATGAGCTGCGGTCTCGGGCTCTCCTTTGCATAATTACCATATACCTTAATTTGGCCAACCTCGCTTTAGAAGATGATCAGCGATCAACACCCGGTTTTGAAGGAGGAGCCAAGCAAAGTTGCCCAATTTTTCCAGACCTCCGCCGGCATAGATGAGAAACATAGTCCCTAGAAATAAGCCCTATAGGCCGATGCCGCCATGTATAATCTAGATTCGGTGAGATTTCAAGTAATATCATCCGGGGTAGGGATGAAAGTGGAGCGAAAAGTTTTCGACTTTTTCGCGGAAAAACCGAAATGGAGTGAAAATACGGAAATGGAAACGAAATTTTGCAAAATGAAAATAGAAACGAAATTGGTTTGGCGAAAACGAAAAAAAACGGAACAATGTTTTCGGGTGGAACAGACGCGGAAATATAGATTTTCTTTTTTAGGATTGATGTGCATGGACAAACTTTGTCAAACCAAACTTGCAAAGCTGCTAATCCTAAAACCTGCGACATGTAATCTCTTTATGCATTCGAGTAGGCTTCTATGATTTGATCTTTTCATTATTCCCTTATTAATCTAGCACCATGCTATAATCAGAAAACAACTTTGTTGGTTTTCTTAAACGTTTGAGATTTGTTGCATGATTTTAGAATTCTCTTGGTTTCGGGTAAAATCTGCATTGTTCCGGGCCTGCATCGTGTTTGGTCTATTTTTGTTTTCGACAATATCCGCTTCTGTTTTTGTTTTCTGGATTTCTGTATTCGTTTCAGCTTCCGTAAAAAAATATAAAAATAAATATAACACCACCCAGTTTCGTCCGTTTTCGCTCTATTTCCATCCCAAATCCGGAGTGCCCACCAAGAGATGCACCTCGTCCACCATCGACCAAAGGTCTACAAAACTACAGATTATGGTGAAGGGAAAGACCGCAGGAGGTGTTGATATTTGAGATCCAAAACTCGTCATTGAGGGCTTTGTTTACCGTGAAATTACTTCGCCTAGAGGCCGCAAAGATGGAAGGGGCGATGCCTTTGGTCTTATCTCAAAGCAATGTAGCATTTGCTAGTAATAATGCATACAATATACTGGAAAAAAAGCTGTATTGTCTGGTTCCTAGCTTACTTTCTACTACAAGGCGATGTTGTTCGTACTAATAATGCGTACAGACCTGTCAAAATAATGCATACAGAGTGTAGGAGAAAAGAATGTTGTGTTGTCTGATGCCTAGCTTACTTTCTACTATCTGGATTCAGCGTGGTTTCAAGAGCGTAATGGCCAGGCTAAATAATTTTCTACCGGACTGACAAGTTTAAAGTAATAGAGCACTGGAAGCAGTTTTGGACTAACTGTGGCCACGGAAGCTCCAAATGGCAGCAAATGCTGATCATAGGACATCAGTACACCGTGAGTAAGCCAGGAGCACCAACTTGTACAGGGGGTTACATCGAGGGCCGTCCGGCCTGCCTGCCTAACGTCTTCCAAATAATTATATTGCTACAACAGCTGATATAACTTTTCTATTTTGAGGGAATACTGGAGTACTGATTCCTCTAATCATAGCCTAGAGAAATGAGTTTCTACTGTTTTTCATTGCAATCCAAAGATGTCTGAAACACAATGAAATTCAACAAAACATGACGAAACTGTCCATCACTAATCTCAAAGCAGCAAATGGACGACAGAAACCTGTGCGCTGCCCAGAGTTCATGGTAGAATCGCTAGGTTCCCGTAGGTTACCACCGTGTAAAGTGACCTGCATTTTGGTGTTAGTGTTAGAACTTAAAAGTACGGTTTCAAGAATACAAGGAGTACAAAGATCTTGATACATAGGACATCAGTACACCTCGTGTGAATTAGGCTGTTGATGAGTTTTATCTGACATGGATACTATACAGTGTTACAAGATCGGTGGATGCTGGCGTGAAACCAGGAGAAGAGCGAATAGGTCAATAGGTCACCATCGGTCACGGCTATAGAAGTTGGGGTACAAAGGGTGCCACGGATAAGGGGAATGTATCCAATAAATACCCATGAACCAGATGATTCTAAACCTTTAGACGAGATGCAAATTAACTTTTTGCGCAAAGAACCTTATATTTCATTAAAAGTGTGGGAAATAGGAGCTGGAGCTTCACAAGATGAACAGGTTGTTGGGATTCACATAGAGAAACCAAAAAGTTCCGTCCTATCAAAACCACCAAGATCGATCTATGTAGAAATACATGATAGATTAGATCTAGAAGTCATCAACCATGTAGTGGAGATTCATTCGTTGATGAAGGAGTTGATGCCGATCTTGATGGAGGCACTACAACATGTACCTCGGGCCATGACACTTATAGACGCCGAAACACACGTATAATCGCCGCGCTCGCGCTCGTACGGCAAAAACAGCCGCCAGGGATAAGTGGAGGGAGATTTAGGGTTAGAAGGAAGGGGAGTACGACCTCATGGATATAAGTTACTCAAGTGTTTCCTGTATTATATAGGAGTACTGATAGATCTAGCGCTTGTATCATGGGCCTAACTTGCTTAAAATTCCATAGGCCATAGTGGGCTAATTAGATGGTCATGTGTGGTGCGACACACTAGTCAACGAGTCGACTCTCTCGTAATTCAAAATATAAATAGTAAAGTAACAAAATAGCAAGATTTGATGAACACTATGCTCAAATATATTTATTAAACACTATTGTATAAAATTACATATTACTACCCTGATGGAATTTCCTCCCATGCCATTGGATTTCACCATTTTTTCATTGGCTCTATACTCGATTTGGCCCGTATGGAAGTTGCATCTTATACTCGGTGTCACCTTTGTCGTCACCCCATCTTCCTCTTCGAGGAAAGTTGCATCTCTGGTATGTTTGGAGGATCGATCGAAAACACGAACATGCACTTTGGTGGTGTGAAGTGGCACCTGAGGAACCTGCAACCAGTGTTGTCGTCACTGACGACGACGAGGCGACGTGGCTGAGATCTAAGACTGATCATGCAACGATTAATGAGCTAAAGATTACCGATGGGATTCTATAGAGATATTTAAATATCCCAAAGTATATTTTCTGATCAATAGAGAGATTGATAACAACTACCAACAACTTACTTGGTGTGCCATCCGCTTGGGTGTCGCAGCTGCCAACCGCTGAAGATTACCGAAGAAAGAATTGGGGAGAGTACTGCAACTAGCACAGGGAGTATAAGACTAGATTGAGATCGAGAGTGCAGTTGCGGAAGGTGTAGAAGGAGATATAAAGTCCAGCCTCGCTGGTCGTGGGCCACACCAGTTAGAAAGACAAGCCTGACTAGTTAATGCGGGGACTAGTCAGCGAGACAAGCTTGACCAGTCAATAAAGGGTGGTGCTTGACCAGTCACCAATACGAGACACACTATAAATGTTATGTACAAATATTGACGTACTAGTATATGTTTTCACCCATCTACTGCGGTAAATGCACCAGCTTCCCTGAGCATGTACGAAGACATTAATTTACGTCGGTATCGAGTCTGTCATGACGTTTAACTGGCCACCACGACAAAAATGGTGTCGTGATTGCTCATTCGCCAGATAACCAACTTTAGCAGGTACGTTTCGTTTGTGCCTCCCTAAAAAAGTGTTGTGACGAAGGAATTTTTATATTAAGGATAAAAGAGTTGATCCTTCTGAAGGTTTCCACGCGTACGGTGAACCCGAACCAGCAGAGCTTCACCGTCCAGAGCTCAGTAACCAATCAGCCTATGGTCATGTATGGGAGAGAGGGACCTCACATGGAGAGAGAAATTCAGCCAACTGTAGCATCCCGGTTAAAACCATTATCAGAAAATCGCTTGTTGTTTGGCATCATCGTGTCTGCATGCATTTGTTCGCCTAAAATTATTTCTAAAATTCTATTTTATTTTCTAGATATTCCCTCTTTGTTCAAATCAAAACCCTAGATCCGTTCGGATCTTTTATTTATCTAAAACTTTTTTTGCAAATATTTTATTTTAAAAGAAAGAAAAATAATTAATACAAAACTATTTTACTAAACGGGGGAGGCAGCCGGCCAGGCCCAAAGGCCCAGTCAGCGGACATACTATCCCGAAAACCCTAACCCTAAAACCCCCCTCACCTCAAACCCTAGATTCCACCCAGCCAAACCACCCTGCCGCCGCCGCACTTAACTCTATACGGCGCGCGCAGCCACCCGCGCGCAGCATAGTCAACACACACCATAAACGCACGCAACCCTAGCCCACCTAACCACAGCGCTGCACCGCACGCTAGCGCTAACCCCGCTGCCCACCCCGCGTCTGCCGCCAGGCCCTACCCCGCGCGGCCCCACCACTCCACCAACCCATTGGCCGCTCGCGTCAACACAACGCGAAGCCCTCGCTCGCGATTCCCCCAGAGCCTCACTTCTTTGTACTGGCTTGAATCCCGATGCCGCCTGTTCCTCTCCTCGGCCCGCGTCCGCCGCCGCCTTGCCCGCCCGCCTCCGACGATCCCTGTCCCTGTCCCTGGCCCCGACCCGCGTGCGTCGCCCGGCCCCTCTCTGCCTCACCTTCCCATCCACCCCGGCCGGCCGCTCAACCGCCGGCGGCACCGCACGCCCCCGAGCCGCTGCCTCCTCTGGATCACCATGTAACGTCGCCCACCTGCGTCGCCCCCATCTTCCCCGCTCGTCGCTCCTCTCCGGCGTCCTCCTCCTGAAGAACCCGTCGCGTCCCGAGCACCAGCCTCACCCGCGAGCTCTCTGGCCACGCATCGTCGCTCGCCTCCCCTTCTCGGCGGTGTCTCTGGCCAGCACCGCCTCCCTCCTCCGACCGTGACCCTTTGCCTTTCCATCGTTCGTCCCAGCACGAGCAGATGGTGTTCGACCATTTGTCCAATAGGGAGATACCCCTTTTGCAGCACATCGGCGTGCCTCTACATGCATGTCTGGATGCTCCACCTGTGGAGTATTCGCGAACCAAGTCTCAGGACTATTTATCATCTCCATGTGGCCTCTACATGTATGTTTTTGCTGCGTGTTGTCCCCGGGCACAGTTGACAGCGAGTACCCGGTTTAGGTAAAGATGTTCGTTGATAACAAGATCTTCTGAAGTACAAGATCAACCAAGAACAAGTTGGAAGGATGATGTCTACGCACTTCTATTCTTGTAGACAGTTGTTGGGCCTCCCAGTACAGAAGTTTGTAAAACAGCAACAAGTTTCCCTTAAGTGGATTACCCAAGGTTTATCGAACTCAGGAGGAAGTGGTCAAAGGTATTCCCTCTCAAGCAATCCTGCAATCAAGATACAAGAAGTCTCTTGTGTCCCCAACACACCCAATACACTTGTCAGGTGTATAGATGCACTAGTTCGGCGAAGAGATAGTGAAATACAAGTGGTAACAGCGTCAGAAAAGAGCTTCTAACTTGTTGTTGACGTGGGGTAACGATGCCAGAAAATAGCTGATGGCGTGGAGGAACAAACTAAAGACAAACTGAAGAAAGCAAGCAAACATGCAACAGATCTAGTAGCAAACGGTGTTTCAATGCTTAGAAACAAGGTCTAGGGATCATATTTTCACTAGTGAACACTCTCTCATATAAATATCCTCTCTTCATGATACTACTCTTAACTACTCTCCGGCATGACACTCTAATCATCGGTAGGGCTATAACAACACTCCTCAAAGTCCGCCTTCCCCAATCTAGATAACCCCGCACTGTCACCTTGAGCGCTAGATGGTTCCAACAAACACCATAATTTCATAGAGACATCCAACTCCAAATATAACTCATAACAAATATTCAATCTAGCCAAAGTTCCACATAGGGTATGCATGTTGTCACTTTCACACACGTGGGGAAAAGCATAGATCTATTAAAGCACAAAGAGTATTTATGTAGACTCAAGCCTAAGTGCCACCATGGCGTGCACGCTGTCACTTTCACACACATGGGGAGAGCAGAGATCTAATGAAGCACTTGAGTAGCAAGGTAGATCTACTTGATTACAAAGCTCATAACCACAAGATCATGCATAGAGAGAGATAGAGAGATGAACACATAGCTACCGGTAGAGCCCTTAGCCCTGAGGAAGAACTACTCCCTCCTCATCATGGGAATCAGCAACGGTGATGAACATGGCGATGGAGATCGATGAAGATGGCTCTGGGGGAACTTTCCTGTCCCGGCAGGGTGTCGGAATAGAGACCTTTTGTCCCCCGAATGTCCCCTTCGGTGGCGGCGGTGCTACAGAGATTTTCGTGGATTTCTTCTGGATTCTTTAGGGTTTTACCATCGGAGGCTTCTTATAGGCGCAGGAATCAAGGTCGGTGGGGGTACAGGGGTCCCACACCCCCCAGGAGCCTCCAGGGCTTGCCCGCGCCTAGGGGGGTTTGGCCACCCTGTGGCCACCCTCCGGCTCTGCTTCATGGTTCCGTGTTGCTTCGAAAAAATAATAACTTTGGCTTTTGTCTCGTCCAATTCCGAGAATATTGATTTTCTGCCTTTCTGGAACCAAAAACAGAAGAAAACAGGCAAATGGAATTGTGGCAACTTGTTAATAGGTTAGTTCTAGAAAAGATATAAAAACACCTCAAAGTGTAGACAAAACAAAGCAAAGTAGATACTAAACAAGCATGGAGCATAAAAAATTATAGATACGTTTCCGACGTATCAAGCATCCCCAAGCTTAACTCATGCTCGTCCTCGAGTAGGTAAGTGATAAAAAGAATAATTTTTAAGGTGACATGCACCATAAAAACCAAGATCAAACCATTTGCAAGCATTGAAAGCTGGGAACAAAGAACTCTAAACATGTGCATGAAAGTGTAGGGGTTCGTAGCATGGAAAACAAAAAATTTCTACCGCATGCACACAAATAAGCCAAGATCTATCTACTAGATTGTAGCAACGAGTCGATTAGAGTACTCACCCTCGAAGATTCCAAAGCGGTTAACGAGAGCAGATTTTCGTGGGTGATGTAGTCGTACACTTTCTGATCTCAAGATCGCATAGACGATCCTTACGGTGTTGCATTCCGGTAGCGCTTTCGTAGTCGGTCACACGTTCGGTACTCGATGAAGACCTTCCTCTCCCTTGTTCCAGTAGGCAGCGGAGGTTGTAGTTCTACCCTCGCGATTTCGGCAGCCCGACGGCGTGGTGTCAGATGTAGAGGGAAGATCCCGCAGGGTTCGCCTAAGCCGGTGTGAGTTATGGTGGATCTAGGGTTTCCGGCGATCTAGGTTTAGAAGGCCGGAGAGGAGAAGGTGGTGTCAGCGGAGGCTAGGGCGACGGCGACAAACCGGCGGCAACAGAGCGAGGTGGCGCCACAGCGGCGGCTAGGCGGCGACGCACGGGGTGGGAAGGGATGGCTCTTGTGTGTTCTTTGGGGCAGCCCTCCCCCTCTACTTATGAGAGGGAGGGAGGCTTGGGAGACGAGAGTTTGAATCCATACCTATACCCAAGTTGGATAGAAGGAAGGATTCTTTCCTTTTTCCACTAGGAAACCATTGTTCCAGTTTGACTTTTCAAACCTCCCTTTTGACTTTCAATTTAGAGCTTTATTTCTCTCTCGCAAATGCCCAACCATAGTGACTTAGGACATGATCCAATCATTCCACTTACCCATGACACATTCATAGACCATTCCCCTTCCAGTACCGTGAACATTCTAGAACCTTCTAGAACCTCCCTCCGATGAAAACATCGAAATCATTCCCGAACTCCGGAATCGGACTTTCCTTATATGAATCTTATTCTCCGGACCATTCTGGATCTCCTCGTGATATCCCGGATCCCATCCGACACTCCGAACAACATTCGGTCTCCCTACTTACATTCCATATCTACTAAACAACATTGAATCCTTAAGTGTGTCTCCCTACGGTTCGTGAATTATGCGGGCATGATCGAGACACTTCTCCGATCAATAACCAATAGAGGAATCTGGAAATTCATATGGATCCCACATATTTCTACGATTACTTTGCGATCGAATGAACCACTTACATACAATACCAATTTCCCTTTGTCTCGCGATAGTTTACTTATCCGAGGTTTGATCGTCGGTATCTCTGCATACCTAGTTCAACCTCGTTACCGATAAGTACTCTTTTGTTGTTCCCGTGATATGTGATCCCTTGTGATCCAGTCACATGCTTGCAAGATAATTGGATGACATTCCACCGAGAGGGCCTAGAGTATATCTATCCTTCATCTGGATGGACAAATCCCACTCTTGATCCATGTGCCTCAACACATACTTTCCGAACACTCAATGCCACCTTTATAGCCACCCAGTTACGATGTTGTGTTTGATGTCATCAAAGCATCCTTCCGGTGATGGTTATTAGCATGATCTCATGGTCGAAGGAATTAGGTTACCATGTATCAGAAAGCTTATAGCAAACGAACTAATGAAATGACTTGATCTTTATGCTACGCTTATCTATAGGAGTATGTCCATCGTACCATTCTTCTAATGATATAATATTGTTGTTAATAACATCTCAATGTTCATGATCGAGAAACCACGATCATCTATTAACCAAGAAGCTAGTATTATAAATAGGCTTTACCAGGGACTCTAATTTAGTTTACAAATCACACAAGTATTAATGTTTCCGGTTAATACTATTATAGCATGAATGTAAACATTTATGATAAACACAAAGATATAATAATAACCACTTTTATTATTGCCTCTAGGGCATATCTCCAACAGTCTCCCACTTGCACTAGAGTCAACTAATCTAGATTACATGGTAATATACCGAACACCCATGGCGGTTTGGTGTTGGTCATGTTTTGCCCTCGGGAGAGGTTTAGTCCACGGATCCGCCACATTTAGATCTGTGTGTACATTGCAAACCTTTATGTCACCATCTTGGACATGCTCTCGAATAGCATGAAAACGTAGCTTGATGTGCTTAAGCTTCTTGTGTGACCTTGGTTCTTGGAACCACACCAAGCTCTGTAATGAACTCCTTCATCCATATCGCCTCTTGTGAAGCCTCCGAAGCAGCTATGTATTCTGATTCAGTTGAAGATCTCGCCACAACGCTTTGCTTTGCACTCCTCCAGCTAACTGCTGCACCATTCAAAGTAAATACATATCCAGATTGAGATTTAGAATCATCCGGATCAGTGTTCCAACTAGCATCGGTGTAACCATTAACAACGAGCTGTTCATCACCTCCATAAGAAAGAACCATATCCTTAGTTCTTCTCAAGTACTTAAGGATGTTTTTGACCGCTGTCCAATGATCCACTCCTGGATCACTTTGATATCTGCTAGTCAAACTAACAACATATGCAATGTCGGGTCTAGTACATAGCATGGCATACATAAGAGATCCTATGGTTGAGGCATAGGGAGTCTTACTAATCCTTTCTCTATCTTCTGCCGTTGCAGGACTGAGTTTTACTCAAGGTCGTATTAGGAAACATGGGCAAGAACCCTTTCTTGCTATCTTCCATTCCAAACCTCTTTAGAACTTTGTCCAAATATGTACTATGTGACAATGATATTAGGCGTCTCGATCTATCTCTATAAATCTTTATGCCTAATATGTAAGCTGCTTCGCCAAGATCTTTCATTGAAAAACTATTATTCAAATAATCCTTAACACTATTAAGAAGGTCTACATCATTCCCAATCAATAATATGTCATCTACATATAGTATTAAGAATGCTACAAGAGCTCCCACTCACTTTCTTGTAAGTACAAGCTTCTCCATAAGTTTGTATAAAACCAAAACTTTTGATCACCTTATCAAAACGTTGATTCCAACTCCGGGATGCTTGCTTCAATCCATAAATGGACCTTTGAAGTTTGCATACCTTGTTAGCATCTTTAGGATCGAGAAAACCTTTGGGTTGTACCATATATAACTCTTCATCAATGTCTCCATTGTGGAATGTCGTTTTGACATCCATCTGCCATATCTCATTATCATAATATGCAGCGATTGCTAATAAAATCCTCATAGACTTTAGCTTCGCTACCGATGAGAAAGTCTCATCATAGTTAACTCCTTGAATTTGTCGAAACCGTTTTGCGACAAGTTGAGCTTTATAGACAGTAACATTACCATCAAAATCTGTTTTCTTCTCAAAAATCCATTTGTTCTCGACAACCTTCCGGCCATCCGGTAAGTCCACCAAAGTCCATACTTGGTTTTCGTACATGGATCCAATCTTGGATTTCATGGCTTCTTGCCATTTATTGGAATCTGGGCTCATCATCGCTTCCTCATATGTTGCAGGTTCATCGGTGTTGTCCACCAACATGACACTCATAACGGGATCATACCAATCAGGAGTGGTACGAGTTCTCGTTGACCTGCGAGGTTCCATAGTTATTTCAACCGAAGTTTCATGATCAATATCATTAGCTTCCTCTCTTATTTGCGTAGGCACCACAAGAACCACTTCCGGTGCTGCGCTACTCTCAAGTTCAAGAGAAGGTTTAACAGCCTCGTCGAGTTCTACTTTCCTTCCAGCACTTCTTTCGAGAGAAACTCCTTCTCTAGAAAGGATCCATTCTTGGCAACGAAGATTTTGCTTTCGGATCTATGATAGAAGGTATACCCAATAGTTTCCTTCAGGTATCCTATGAAGACACATTTTTCCTCTTTGGGTTCAAGCTTGTCTGGCTATAACTTCTTTACATAAGCTTCGCAACCCCAAATTTTAAGGAACGACAATTTAGGTTTCTTCCCAAACCATAATTCATACGGTGTCATTTCAACGGATTTAGATGGTGCCCTATTTAAAGTGAATGCGGCCGTTTCTAATGCATAACCCCAAAATGATAGCGGTAAATCTATAAGTGACATCATAGAACGAACCATATCTAAGAGAGTTTGATTACGATGTTCGGACACACCATTACGTTGTGGTGTTCCCGGTGGTGTCAATTGTGAAAGTATTCCGCATTTCTTCAAATGCTCACCAAACTCATAACTTAGATATTCACCTCCACGATCAGATCGTAGAAATTTAATCTTCTTCTTATGTTGATTCTCTACCTCACTTTGAAATTCCTTAAACTTCTCGAAAGTTTCGGACTTATGTTGCATGAAATAGATATACCCATATCTACTCAAGTCATCTGTGAAGGTAAGAACATAACGATAACCACCGCGCGATGCTACACTCATTGGACTACACACATCGGTATGTATGATTTCCAATAAGTCCGTAGCTTGCTCCATCATACCAGAAAATGGAGTCTTAGTCATTTTACCCATCAGACATGCTTCGCATCTTTCAAGTGATTCAAGAAGTCCATCGGAATGGAGTTTCTTCATACGCTTCACTCCAATATGACCAAGACGACAATCCCACATATAGGTCGAGTTGTCGCTCAATTTCAAATGTTTAGCTTCAATGTTATTAATGTGTGTATTTCTACAATCGAGATTCAGTAAGAATAGACCATCTATCAAAGGTGCATGTGCATAAAACATATTACTCATATAAATTGAACAACCATTATTCTCGGACTTAAACAAGTAACCGTCTCGCAATAAACATGATACAGATATAATGTTCATGCTCAACGCAGACACCAAATAACAATTATTTAAGTATAAAACTAATCCCGATGGTAGATGAAGAGGTAGCGTGCCGACCGCGATCACATCAACCTTTGATCCATTTCCAACGCGCATCGTCACCTTGTTCTTCGCTAGTTTCCGTCTATTCTGCAACACCTATTTCGAGTTACAAATATGAGCAACCGAACCAGTATCAAATACCTAGGCACTACTACGAGTACTAGTGAGATACACATCAATAACATGTATATCGGATATATCTTTCTTCTTTATGTTGCCGTTCTTCAAATCCGCCAAGTACTTAGGGCAATTCCGCTTCCAGTGACCCTCTCCCTTGCAGTAAAAGCACTCAGTATCAGGCTTAGGCCTAGCCTTGGTCTTCTTTGCTGACGCGGTAACTTTCTTACCACCCTTCTTGAAGTTTCCCTTTTTCTTAGACTTGCCTTTCTTCTTGAATTTGGTGGTCTTATTGACCATCAACACTTGGTGCTCTTTCTTGATCTCCACTTCCGCAGACTTTAACATGGAGAAGAGTTCAGGCAACGACTTGTCCATGTTTTGCATATTGTAGTTCATCACAAAGTTCTTGTAACTTGGTGGTAGTGATTGGAGGACACGGTGAATCCCCAAAGCATTAGGAATCACTATACCCAAGCTTTGAAGCTTGCTTGCGTGCCCAGACATCTTAAGCACGTGCTCACTGACGGAGTTAACCGCTTCCATCTTGTAGTTAAAGAACTTTTCAGAAGCCTCATAACTCTCAACTGCCGCGTGAGCCTCAAATATCATTTTGAGTTCACGGACAATATCATGTGGGTCATGGTTCTCAAACCTTTTCTGAAGCTCCGATTCCAAACCATACAAGATAGCACAGTGAACTGTGGAGTACTGATTCTTCCGAGCGAGGAAAATATTCTTTACCTCATCGGTAGCATCAGCTGCAGGTGGGTCACCCAGCGGTGCATCCATCACATAGGTCAAATTACCAGCATTGAGGACAATCCTCAAGTTGCGTAACCAATCCACAAAGTTGCTTCCATTGTTTTTCAACTTTTCTTTCTCTAGAAACGCATTAAATTGATGGTAGGGGCCGCCATTGATCTACAACATATTTGCAATAGTTTAGACTAAGTTTATGACAAATTGAGTTCTAATTAATAGTTAAATTAATTTAGGTGAACTCCCACTAAAACAATATCCCTCACATTATTTTAGTGATCACACGAACCAAATCTACCACATCAAAACCGATCATCACGAGAATTGATGTAGCTTCAATGGCGATCAACATGTTCATCATATCTACTATATTACTCATGCTTTACCTTTTGGTGATCCGTGTTCCGAGACCATGTATGTACATGCTAGGCTCGTCAAGATCAAACCTTAGCTTCTGCATGAGAAAATCTGGCTTGCTCCCGTTGTATACACTCGCAGAATCTAACACACCCGATCATCACGTGGTGCTTCGAAACAACAAGCTTTAGCAACGGTGCTTACTAAGGATGAACACTTTATAACTTGAAATTTTGTGCTAGAGGGATCATCTTATAATGCTACCGTCGCGATCTAAGCAATACAAGATGCATAAAAGGATTAACATCACATGCAATTCATAATATGTGATATGATATGGCCTTTCTTCTTGTGCTTCCGATCTCCATCTTCAAGCACGAACATGATCTCCATCATCACCGACATGGCATCAAGGTCAATGGCGCCGCTTCATGGTTGTCGTCCACCAGCATCAACTATTACAACTACTTTGAATAATAGACACGCAGGTCTAAACGGAATTTAAAAGACAACCATATGGCTCCTGCCGGTTGCTGACTTACAATAAGGAACATTGCATACATCATATATAATCACAATCATGGCCATATCACATCACACCACACCCCTGCAAAACAAAGTTAGACGCCTCTAATTTTCTTTGCATGTTTTACGTGGTTTGGGGCTTTCAATAAGTGTCGTTCTACCTTATGAACAGGAACCACAACATCGATAATAGTATTATCAATCACCCGTTGTAAATTGAATCTTAACTATGTTGGGAGAAACAGGCACCCGCAAAGCCACTTATGCAATACAAGTTGCATGTCAATCGTGGAGCAAGTCTCATGAACGATGTCATGTAAGGTTAGCCCGGGCCGCTTCATCCCACCATCCCGCAAGATGCAAAGTACACAAGAAGCAATCGACAACAAAAGCATCAACGCCCACAATGACCATTATGTTCTACTCGTGCAATAGATCTACATATAGACACGGCTTTGATACCACTGTAGGGGTTCGTAGCATGGAAAACAAAAAATTTCTACCGCATGCACACAAACAAGCCAAGATCTAACTACTAGATTGTAGCAACGAGTCGATTAGAGTACTCACCCTCGAAGATTCCAAAGCGGTTAACGAGAGCAGATTCTCGTGGGTGATGTAGTCGTACACTTGCCGATCTCAAGATCGCGTAGAGGATCCTTCCGGCGCTGCATTCTGGCAGCGCTTTCGTAGTCAGTCACATGTTCGGTACTCGAAGAAGACCTTCCTCTCCCTTGTTCCAGCAGGCAACGGAGGTTGTAGTTCTCCCCTCGCGATTCCGACAGCACGACAGCATGGTGTCGGATGTAGAGGGAAGATCCCGCAGGGCTTCACCTAAGCCGGTGCGAGTTATGGTGGATCTAGGGTTTCCGACGATCTAGGTTTAGAAGGACGGAGAGGAGAAGGTGGTGTCGGCGGCCGCTAGGGCGACGACGACATACTTTCCGAACACTCAATGCCACCTTTATAGCCACCCAGTTACGGTGTGGTGTTTGATGTCATCAAAGCATCCTTCCGGTGATGGTTATTAGCATGATCTCATGGTCGAAGGAATTAGGTTACCATGTATCAGAAAGCTTATAGCAAACGAACTAATGAAATGACTTGATCTTTATGCTACGCTTATCTATAGGAGTATGTCCATCATACCATTCTCCTAATGATATGATCTTGTTGTTAATAACATCTCAATGTTCATGATCGAGAAACCACGATCATCTATTAACCAACAAGCTAGTATTATAAAGAGGCTTTACCAGTGACTCTAATTTAGTTTACAAATCACACAAGTATTAATGTTTCCGGTTAATACTATTATAGCATGAATGTAAACATTTATCATATACACAAAGATATAATAATAACCACTTTTATTATTGCCTCTAGGGCATATATCCAACAGAAATATGGAGTTCTAACAATAGGACATAGTAACTATGCATGCAACATGAAAGGCTACAAACAAAGATCATGAATAACATGAATTGAAAAATGTTTGTTTGTTCACATACAGAAAACATAGCATAGTGGCAATCAGCTTGTCCCTCATAGAGTAGCAAATAGATGCATAGGACACCTTCAAAGTTCACAAGGGTGACTAGAAGCAAGTAGCACATGAACAAGTAATATCACAATATGCATCAATCAATAAGTTTTGGGACACTGCACACATAATGACAACTATGCTCTCTTAATGGTTCCTAAAGGTAGAAGGTGGAGACTCAATAGTGGTGGAAGAAAGACCTTTTATAAAGGAAGCAGGGATTTCAAGTTTCAAAAAGAGCTTCCAAAAATTATGGTACCTGTTAGCTTTCTGCCTTCATTGCCCCTATCATAAGCATCTTGAAGTGATTAAGGTTAAAGTGAACAAATATGGAGTATATGCTTGATGAAGTATAAGTTGGCAATCTCAAGTCCCTTGAATACGAGGGCCACACCTCATGCATACTCAACTTTGGGCCCAGGTAAGTTCTTGTCATTGTAAGTATTTGCATATCATAGAGAACCGCCAACGAGGTACCCCTTGCACATGGTACAGGAGCTATCCCATAATCAAAATGACAAGGCAAGAAGACAATGAGCATCTCAGCAATCTTTTTATCTACCATATGCATAGCTTTTTATTGGGGATGCTTCATAGATAGCTCACTATGGTGATGCTGCAAGTTTCCACCATGATTAGGCATGGCTTAGGCTAGCGGCCCAGGCGTTTCTCTAACACAGAATACAAACTCCATGGACTTACAAGTTCCCTCTTTATTTCACACCGGTGACATCCATAGACAAAATAGCATGATATCAATTGAGTACAAAGTACAAGTGCAATGTTAAAAGCATTCCCCGTGATAGCACGGTTCTGCTAATTCCAACGGATAAGTGCAAGCATATACAACAAAGTTGTCACAATGGTTCAAGTTTATTAGGGGCAAAGAATATAAAGTGTGCCATCAAGTTTGTGAGGGCTTTAATCACTAAGTTTTTACATAACAAAATACTTTTTAATTGGAATATAGCTGAAAACAAGAATATACTTGGAATGGTGTAACACACCATGCATAGGAGTTTATAGTGGACACTTTGGAATAACTTGGTTTCTTAGGAGTTGGAGGCATGAGTAGAACTTACTCATACAAGTGGAGGCTAGAAAAAGACTGGGAGCAACCAACTAAGAGAGCATAATGGCCATAATCATGCAGTGCGACAAAGAATTACTAATCAAAGCATAGAGTGGTACTACAAGTCAAGGACTAAATGATCATAGAGGCTAATGGTGACTTGTGAGAGTCATAACATGGTGTAAGCATGTGCCAAGTCAACCCAAGCAAAGCATCAAAGGGGAATACCACAATACTATGCTTTTGCATGATAAAACAACGCATAATTTCTTCAAGGCACACTAAGCAATCCCAATTGTTTGAAACAAGTCATGCTACAACAATAATCACTAAGCATAAGGTCAAAACAAGATCTAGCATGACTTGATAAAGTCTAAGCCACAGTCAAAACAATCTCCCTTTTGTACCACTATAAGCATGAAACTTTCTACTCTTTTCCAACACCAAACAACTTATTTGAAACAACTCACAAAGATAATAATCGATAAAGATCAGTGAGCTTGTCTCACAAATCTACAAAGAAGAAATAAAAAGTTCTAAGCAAAGCACAAGAAAACTAAGGCTAAACGCAGTGCTAGCAAAAGTGAACACTCACAGAACAATAAGAATGAAAACTAGAGTGTTCTAGGCAATGAAAACAGAGTGTGTCTCTCTCCAAGAGAAGTGTGCTGAGATCCAACCAACTTAATCAAGCAAACTAAGCAAACGAAAACCAAAAACGAAAACTAAAAAGCTCCAAGAACAACACAACAATGCATGAAACAATAAAAATGAAGTGTCTAGAAAGACCTGAGATTTTTATTGACGAAGAAGGGGATGCCTTGGGCCTCCCCAAGCTTTGACGCTTGTACCTCTTGGATATTTCTTGGGGTGACATGGGGTGGCATCCCCAATATTGAGCATTTGTCCATTCTTCATCTCATTACATCATTCTTTCTCTACACCTGCAAATTTTCCTTCATACAAAACTTCACACAATCTTCCTTAGCAACATTAGTGTATTCAAAAGATATTAGACCTCTGGCAAAGCTTTGGAACAACAAAACTTTTCACTAAAAACACAAGCTACTGTATCAACTCATTCAAAAAGCTCAATTTCCCAAAAAGAACCCAAAAAGGAATCATAAGAAGCAAATGCAAATAATGGCAGAAATCTATCAAAACAGACCAGCAGGTAGAAACCGATTTTTTAGAAAACCTTATGTTGCTCAAATAAAAAAGTGTTGAACTAACGAAAGTTAGATAACATACTGGGGGATTTATTCGTAAATTTTGAGCTCAATCCGACTTACGGAGACTCCTCACGAATATTTATGGTGGATGAAAGAAATCTGTTTCGGGACAACAACTCCCCAAATCTTACTTCCCTCTCATTAGAGGTCATTCTTGACACAAAAATCAAACAAAAAGGATAAGGAGAGGTAATTACAGAAGTAATAACTTCCAAGACTCAAGAAAACTCTTGGTTTATCTCCCAACAAGTACTTTTCTTTAATGCCTTTAAGTTAGGCTTGATAGTTTGAGAAGATGCTCACATAGGAAATATGAATTGATTTAAAAGAGAGCATCAAGAAGCAAATTCAAAGAACATTTAAGTCTAACCCACTTCCTATGCATAGGAATCTTGTAAATAAACAAGTCATGAAAGCACAAATCAACAAGCATAAGAAAGCAAAACAAGTGCAACTTCAAAAAAATTAACATAAAGAGGGGAAACTTAATATTATTGAGATGCATAAAACCATGTTTCCCTCTCTCATAATAACTTTCAGTAGCATCACGAATGAAATTAATAATATATCTATCACATAAAACATTCTTATCATGAGCCACGTGCATATAATAATTATTACTCTCTACATAAGAATGGTCATTCTTATTAATCATAGTGGGAGCAAATACAACAAAATAGCTATCACTATTATTCTCATCACCATAATCATCAAATATAGGAGGCAGATTGTAATCACAATAAGTTTTCTCCTCAATAGTAGATGGACTGAAAATATCATACCGATCATTGTAATCATCATATATGGGAGGTTTGGTATCGTCATAAGCAATAGAATAGCTATCTTCCAACGCTGGGGGACTAAAAAGATCATTTTCATCAAAACTAGCTTCCCTAAGCTTAGACTTTTCCATAGCATTAGCAATAATGGTGTCCAAAGAATTCATACTAATAACATTGCTATTAGCATGCAAATAAAGCTCCATAGGTTTTAAAATTTTCTCTTCAAACACTTCATGTCCTAACTCAAGATACACACTATAAAGCTTTCTAATTTTTGTTGTTGTTTTCCATTAAGCCTAACTAGTGAAAACAAGAAACAAAAAGACAAAATTGCAAAATCTAAAGGAAATAACTTCGAGCACTCACACTGGAGGATGTGAGTACCTTTTACCTTACCCCCCCGGCAACGGCGCCAGAAAAGAGCTTGATGTCTACGCACCTCTATTCTTGTAGACAGTTGTTGGGCCTCCAAGTGTAGAGGTTTGTAGAACAACAGCAAGTTTCCCTTAAGTGGATTACCCAAGGTTTATCGAACTCAGGGAGGAAGTGGTCAAAGGTATTCCCTCTCAAGCAATCCTGCAATCAAGATACAAGAAGTCTCTTGTGCCCCCAACACACCCAATACACTTGTCAGGTGTATACGTGCACTAGTTCGGCGAAGAGATAGTGAAATACAAGTGGTAACGGTGCCAGAAAATAGCTGATGGTGTGGAGGAACAGACTAAAGACAAACTGAAGGAAGCAAGCAAACATGCAACAGATCTAGTAGCAAACGGTGTTTCAATGCTTAGAAACAAGGCCTAGGGATCATACTCACTAGTGAACACTCTCTCATATAAATATCCTCTCTTCATGATACTACTCTTAACTACTCTCCGGTTGGACACTCTAATCATCGGTAGGGCTATAATAGCATTCCTCAAAGTCCGCCTTCCCAATCTAGATAACCCCACACTGTCACCTTGAGCGCTAGATGGTTCCAACAAACACCACAATTTCATAGAGACATCCAAATATAACTCATAACAAATGTTCAATCTAGCCAAAGTGCCACACATGGTATTCACGCTGTCACTTTCACACACGTGGGTAAAATCATAGATCTATTAAAGCACAAAGAGTATTTATGTAGACTCAAGCCTAAGTGCCACCATGGGGTGCACGCTGTCACTTTCACACACATGGGGAGAGCAGAGATATAATAAAGCACTTGAGTAGCAAGGTAGATCTACTTGATTACAAAGCTCATGACCACAAGATCATGCATAGAGAGAGAGATGAACACATAGCTACCGGTAGAGCCCTTAGCCCCGAGGAAGAACTACTCCCTCCTCATCATGGGAATCAGCAATGATGATGAAGATGGCGATGGAGATCGATGGAGATGGCTCCGGGGGCACTTCCCCGTCCCGGCAGGGTGCCGGAACAGAGACTTTATGTCCCCTGAATCTCCCCTTCGGTGGCGGTGGTGCTCTAGAGGTTTTCATGGATTTCTTCTAGATTCTTTAGGGTTTTCCCATCGGAGGATTCTTATAGGCGCAGGAATCAAGGTCGGTAGGGGTCCAGGAGGCCCCCACACCCCTCCAGCCGCCTCCAAGGCTTGCCTGCACCTAGGGGGTTTGGCCACCCTATGGCCCCCCTCCGGCTCTGCTTCGTGATTCCGTGTTGCTCCGAGAAAAATAATAACTTTGGCTTTTGTCCCGTCCAATTCCGAAAATATTGATTTTCTGCCGTTCTGGAACCAAAAACAGAAGAAAACAAGCAACTGGCACTGTGGAAACTTGTTAATAGGTTAGTTCCAGAAAAGATATAAAAACACCTCAAAGTGTTGACAAAGCAAAGCAAAGTAGATACTAAACAAGCATGGAGCATCAAAAATTATAGATACGTTTCCGACGTATCAAAGGACTACCGACAAGATCTCCCATCCCAAACCCTATCTCATCGAACCCAAGATGTCCGATCCTCTAATGTGTGATACGTCGGAAACGTATCTATAATTTTTGATGTTCCATGCTTGTTTAGTATCTACTTTGCTTTGCTTTGTCTATGCTTTGAGGTGTTTTTATATGTTTTCTGGTACTAACCTATTAACAAGATGCCACAGTGCCAGTTGCATGTTTTCTTCTGTTTTTGGTTCCAGAAAAGGCAGAAAATCAATATTCTCGGAATTGTACGAGACAAAAGCCAAAGTCAATATTTTACCGTGGGGAACACGGAGCCAGAATACGAGAAGGAGGGGAGCCACCAGGGGGCCACACCCCTGGCCGCGTGGCCTGGCCTGGCCCATGCCTGGGGGGTGCGGCCACCCTGGGTGCCCCCTGCCTCACCTCTTCGCCTATAAGAAGCCCCCGATACCAAAACCCTAAGTACCCGATCAATATTTCACGAAACAGTCCGTAGCCGCTGCCACCATCATCCCTAGATCAGGGGATCTGAAGCTCTTCCCGGCACCCTGCCGGAGGGGAGATCATCCTGGAGGCCTTATTCTTCATCATGCCAGCCTCCGGTATGAAGCGTGAGTAGTTCCACCTTAGACTACGGGTCCATGTAGTAGCTAGATGGTTGTCTCTCCTCCTTTTTGCTACCATGTTTAGATCTTGTGAGCTCCGTTCATGATCAAGATCATCTATTTGTAATCATGCATGTTATGTTTGCGGGGATCCGATGGATATTGAGATTACTATGTCAGATTGATTAATGGTTTTGTATTATTGATTCTATCATGTCTGTGTTGTTTGTGATCTTGCATGCTCTCCGTTTCTAGTAGCTATCTTGGCCAAGTAGATGCTAGTGACTCCAAGAGGGAGTATTTATGCTCGATAGTGGGTTCATCCCTCTATTTAATCTAAGGGAAGTGACATGAATCTCTAAGGTTGTAGATGTGATGTTGCTACTAGGGGGAAAACAACGGTTTCTTGTTCATGGAACAAGTGGATAGTTTACCTTACACACTTTTCTTAAAGTAGTTATCTGTTGCTTGCAACTTAATACTAGAGGGGGTTCGGATGATAACCTGAAGGTGGATTACTAGTCATAGATGTAGTTGGATGGCGGTCTATGTATCTTGTTGTATTGCCCAATCAAATCTCATAGGATCATGAATGTCTAGTATTGCATTGTTATGCCTTGCTCAGTCCTGTCAATTGCCCTGCTGTAATTTGTTTACCTAACAGGCCATGTTTGTTTATCTTAAGGAGAACACCTCTAGTGACCTATGGATCCCGGTCCAATCTTTATCATTGATACATCTTCCACTATTACTATTTACCTTTCTGCAAACCACCATTACCTTCCACACCATACAGTTAATCCTTTGTTTTAGCAAACCGGTGAGATTGACAACCTCACTGTTCGTTGGGGCAAAGTCTTGAGTTTGTCTTGTGCAGGTTTCCAAGTTGCTAGCAACACCTTTGAGTCGTTTCCTTCCTCCTACTGGTTCGATAACCTTGGTTTCTTACTGAGGGAAGACTCGCTGCTTTGCTCATCACACCTTCCTCTTGGGGACTCCCAACGAAGCTCTGCATTGATCTAAGCCACCATCAAGATTTTCTGCCACCGTTGCCGGGGAGGCTAAGGACGGCTTCACAAGGGGAGTCCTTCACAACCTTTCTCTTTACTTTGTTTTTGTTTTGCTTAGCTTCTTTTGCTTGGTTTTGTTTGCCTCTTTTTATCAAAAACTCCAAAAAATAGTTTGGTTTGGTTTGCTTTTTCTTATCAAAAACACAAAAAAATTAGTTCCTACTCTAGTTGTTGCTGCTGTTGGCTTGCTCCACTTTTGCCAAAATGATCTGTGCTGAGAACACCAAGTTGTGTGACTTCACTAGCACAAACAACAATGATTTCCTAAGTACACCTATTGCTCCACCTGCTCCTGATGCTACCTTTTATGAAATTAAGCCTACTTTGTTGAATCTTGTGATGAAAGAGCAATTTTCTGGTGCTAGTTCTGATGATGCTGCCGCCCACCTCAATAACTTTGTTGAACTTTGTGAGATGCAAAAATATAAGGATGTAGATGGAGATATTATTAAGCTCAAGTTGTTTCCTTTTTCCTTGAGAGGAAAAGCTAAAGAATGGTTGTTATCCTTGCCTAGAAATAGTATTGATTCTTGGATTAAGTGCAAAAATGCTTTTATTGTAAAATACTATCTCCTACTAAGATTATATCTATGAGAAGTGAAGTAATGAAATTTAAACAACTTGATAATGAACATGTTGCTCAAACTTGGGAAAGAATGAAATCTTTGGTTAAGACTTGTCCCACTCATGGACTTACTACTTGGAATATTATCCAGACTTTTTATGCAGGTTTAAACTTTTCCTCAAGAAACCTGTTGGATTCAGCTGCTGGAGGTACCTTTATGACCATTACCTTGGGTGCTGCAACAAAGCTCCTTGATAATATGATGGTTAATTATTTTGAATGGCACACTGAGAGAGCTTCACATGGTAAGATGGTAAATTCTGTTGAAAAAACTTCCTCTTTGAGTGATAAGATTGATGTTATCATGGTTATGCTTGTTAATGGAAAAGCTCCTATAGATCCTAATAATGTTCCCTTAGCCTCTTTGGTTGCTCAAGAAGAGCAAGTTGATGTGAACTTCATTATAAACAACAATTTCAACAGCAATGCCTATAGGAATAATTTTGGTAGTAACAACAATTATAGGCCTTATCCTCCTAATAATGGCAATACCTATGGAGACTCCTACAACAATACTAGAAGTGATCCCTCTGAATTTGAAGTCATGCTCAAAGACTTTATTAGTAAACAAACCACTTTCAACAAGACTGTGGAGGAAAAGCTTTTGAGTGTTGAGAAAAATATGTCCTCTTTGTTTGAAGCACAATCCTCTTTGATTAATAAAAATTGCTGCTAAACCTGAAACTTTGGAAAGTGCCTTTGCTGCTACTCATGCTATACAAGTTACTATTGATGAAAATGTTAGACTTTTAGCCCAACTACATGCTAAGTGGGAAAGAGAAGCTGAAATTGCTAGAAATAATAGTGTGTGCACTATCACCACCACCAATATGGATGCCACTAAACCACAAGAAGTCCCTATTTCTCCTACCTCAATGCCTAAACCCAATGAGTCTACTACTAGTGATGCTAAGTTTATTTTTGATCTTGATGACTGCAATATTTCTGAAGTGATTATGTTCCTACAAAATCTTGCTAGAAGTCCTGATGCTACTGATATGAATGTGGCTTTCACCAAACACATTACAAATGCTCTCATTAAAATTAAGGAAGAAAAGTTGAAACACAAAGTCTCTATTCCTAGGAAAGTAGAAGATAGTTGGGAACCCATCATTAATATGAAAGTGAATAACTTTGATCTCAAAGCTTCATGTGACCTTGGTTCCAGTGTCTCTATTATGCCTAGAAAGATTTATAAAATGCTTGATGTGCCACCTTTGGAAGATTGCTATTTGGATGTCCCACTTAATGATAATGCTAAAAAACTCATGGGGAGTGTTAATGGTGTTATTATTATGGTTAACAATCCCTATGTCCCTGTTGATTTCTATGTTTTCGATGTTGAATACAATGCTTCTTGTCTTATTAATTTGGGAAGAGCTTTTCTTAGAACTGTTGGTGCCATCATTGATATGAAAGAAGGCACCATTAAATATCAATTTCCATTAAAGAAAGGTATTGAACACTTCCCTATGAGGAGAGAGAAGTTGCTTTTTTCTCCTCCTTTGAAAGCAAGGTTTGATGTTAATGCTTCTTCATTTGAAAATACTTGATTCTTGCTTCTTGTGTCTAACTTAAAGGCGTTAAAGAAAAGTACTTATTGAGAGATAACCCAAAAGTTTTCTTGAGTCTTGGAAGTTATTACCTCTGTAATAACCTCTCCTAATCCTTTTTATTTGCTTTTTATGCCAAGAATAACCTCTAGTGAGAGGGAAGTAAGATTTGGAGAGTTTCTGTCCCGAAACAGATTTTTGTGCTCCACCGTAAAAATTTGTGTAAAATCTCTGTAGGTCGGATTGAGCTGTAACTTTCGGAATAAATCCCCCAGTATGTTATATAACTTTAATTAGTTCAACACTTTTTTATTTGAGCAACATAAGGTCTTCGAAAAAATCGTTTTCTACCTGCTGGACTATTTTGACAGATTTCTGCCATTATTTGCATTTGCTTCTTATTGATTCCTTTTGGGTTCTTTTTGGGAAATTGAGCTTTTTGAGGGAATTGCTACAGTAGATTGTGTTTTTAGTGAATGTTTTGATGTTTTAAAAATAAACCCAAAAGGTCTATTATCTTTTGAATACACTAATGTTGCTAATGAAGATTGTGTGAAGTTTTGTATGAAGGAAAATTTTCAGGTGTAGAAAAAGAATGATGTAATGAGATGAAGAATGGACAAAAGCTTAAGATTGGGGATGCCACCCCGTGTCACCCCAAGAAATATTCAAGATATACATGCATCAAAGATTGGGGATGCCCAAGGCATCCCCTTCTTCATCAATAAAAATCTCAAGGTCTTTCTAGACACTTCGTTTTTATTGTTTTATGCACAAGTTGTGTTGTTCTTGGAGCGTCTTCATTTTTTGTTTTAGTTTGCTTAGTTTGATTGAATAAAGTAGTTTTGACCCCCGTTCTCGCTGTGTTGTTTCAAATAAGTTGATTGGTTTTGGAGAGGAGTAGAAAGTTCTTGCTTGAATAGTACAAGAGTAGCTTGCTTTGACTGTGACTTAGACTTTAGCATGTCATGCTAGATGTTTTTGAACTTATGCTTAGTGACTATTGTTTTAGCATGACTTGTTCCAAACAATTAGGATTGCTTAATGTGCCTTGAAGGAATCATGCGTTGTTTTAGCATACAAAAGCATAGTATTGTGGTATTCTCCTTTGATGCTTTGTTTGGGTTGACTTGGCACATGCTCACACCATGTTATGACTATGAATAAGTTACAATAGCCTCTATGATCATTTAATTTTTGACTTGTGGTACCACTTTATGCTTTGATTAGTAATGTTTTGTCGCTCTGCATGATTATGGCCATTATTGCTCTCCTAGTTGTTCGCTCCCAGTCTTTTGCTAGCCTCCACTTGTATGAGTAAGCTCTACTCATGCATCCAACTCCCAAGAAACCAAGTTATTCCAAAGTGTCCACTATAAATTCCTATGCATGGTGCGTTACACCATTCCAAGTATATTCTTGTTTTCATCTACGTTCCAATTAAAATGTCTCTTTGTTATGTGAAAACTTAGTGATTAAAGCTCTCATAAAATTGATGGCACACTTTATTTTTCTTGCCCCTAAATAAACTTGAACCATTGTGTCATCTATGTTGTATATGCTTGCACTTATATGTTGGAATTAGCAGAACCGTGCTGTGACGGGGAACGCTTTCAATATTGCACTTGTACACTGTACATAGTTGATATCGTGCTCTTTTGTTTATGGATGTCATCGGTGTGAAATAAAAGGGGAGCTTGTAAGTCCATGGAGTTATGTATGTGTGTTAGAGAAATGCCTGGGCTGCTAGCCTAAGCCATGCCTAATCATGGTGGAAACTTGCAGCATCACCATAGCGAGCAATCTATGAAGCTTTCTTCTTATAAAAAAGAGACATATTGAAATTAGGAAAGAGAGAAAAAAGCACCATTTTCCCATGGTAAATAAGAAGATTGCTGAGATGATCATTGTCTTCTTTCCTTGTCATTTTGATTATGGCATAGCTCCTGTATCATGTGCAAGGGGTACACGTTGGAGGTTCTCATGATACACATGTACTTAATATGACAAGAACTTACAGGTGACTAAAGTTGAGTAACACGAGGAGTGGCCCTCGTACTCAAGGGACATGAGTTTGCCAACTTATACTTTGTCAAGCATATACTCCATAGTTTGTTCACTTTAACCTTAATCACTTCAAGATGCTTATGATAGGGGCAATGAGAGCTGAAAGCTAACAAGTACCATAATTTTTAGAAGCTCTTTTTGAGACTTGATATCCCTTCTTCCCTTTTACGAAGGGCCTTTCTTCCACCATTATATTGAGTCTCCGCCCTCTATCCTTAGGCACCAGTTAAGAGAGCACAGTTGCCATTCTTAGTTCTATGTGCATTGTCCCAAAAGTTATTGATTGATTCATATTGTTGATATTGCTTGTTCTTGAACTAATTGTATCTAGTCACTCTTATGAACTTTGAAGGTGTCCTATGCATTTATTTGCTACTCCTTGAGGGACAAGCTGAATGCCACTATGCTATGTTTTCTATAAGTGAAACAAACAAACGTCTTTCAATGCATTGTCATTCATAATCTTTGTTTGTAACCTTTCATGTTGCATGCATAGTTACTTTGTCTTATTGTTAGAACTCTGATGACCCACAAGTATAGGGGGTGTATCGTAGTACTTTTGATAAATAGGAGTGTCAATACCAACGAGGAGCAGAAGGTGCTGAACAGTGTTATGGAGCAGGAAATCCCTGTGAATACTTAGCAAACGGTTTTTTAGTGGTTTTCTGACAAAGCAACAAAACAAAGAGCAAGTAATAGAAGTAACGAACAAATGGAGAAAGTGGCCCAATCCTTTCTTAGAAAAGGACAAGCCAGTAGAAATACTTATAAGGACCAAACGTTCTCGAGGACACATGGGAATTCTGTCAAGTGCTTTCGCTGCAAATACCTGAGTACTCTTCTTTGGTGTTTGTAAGTGTTGTGTGGGTGAACCTGTGCTAACATACTGCCCTTCCTAGGAATAATACATACTTGTGATTAAACCCCCTGCAAACATCTGTAACTACAAGAAAGTAATTAAGATATAAATCTAACCACATCCTTAAACTCTGAGATCCTACGCTCCCTTGTGCAAAGGTATCCTAACGGGGGTTCAGGTTTTTGTCACTCCGACAACCCCACGATTAGTAGCCAAATACACAATGCATTCCCCTAGGCCCATAAATGGTGAAGTATCATGTAGTCGACATTCACATGACACCACTAGAAGAATAGCAGCACAACTTAAATACTAAACCATTGAATAATAACTCATCACAGATTCACTACTAACAACATGACTTCTCCCATGTCCTCAAGAACTAAATGAACTACTCACAAGACATCATATGGATCAAGATCAAAGATGATATGATAATGGATAACAATCTGAACATAAACAATAATCCAATGGTTCCACCCACAAGCATCAACTATAATAGTAATCAACACCGGGAAAGTTTCCCCTAATGAACTAAGCAATATCCAACACAATTGTTACAGTGGGACAGAGTGGTGATGACGGTGCTGGTGGAGATGATGGTGTGGATGATGATGATCCCGATGAAGCCTAGCTTGATGATGGTGTTGATGGCGACGGTCTCCCCTCTCTGGGAAGGAACTCCCCCGGCAGAAATCTGTCTGTCGGAGAGATCTTTCTCTCTCGGTGTTTTCCGCCTCCTAGAGGCGGCGGAAGTCTATCTATGGCCCCCTGGTGTTAGGGTTCCGTAGGGAAGATATAGGCGAAGGGGCGGAGTCAGGAGCCGAGCAGGTGGGCCAAACCCACCCTAGGTGCAGGGTCAGGTGGGCCCACGCCTAGGGGGTGTGGGCCCCCTGAGGACCCCCTTCGCTCCTTCTTCTGGCTTCCTTCGTCTTCTGGTAAAATAATATGTTTCCATATTTTTCTGGTATTTTTCTGATCTTCGCGAAATTGTACCGAAATGCCGTCTTTTCCATCAGAATCCAGACTCCGGCAGTCCATCCTCCAGGAATCATCCAACATGCATAAACAGATGAAAAGCCATAAGTAATACCTCATAATAAGACAAATATCAATAAATAGAGGTAAATTATGATATAGAATGGTGATGCAAATTGGGCGTATCAACTCCCCCAAGCTTAGACTTCGCTTGTCCCCAAGCGAATACTGAGCTCAGTAAACATGTCCACAGGTTTATGGAGTGAAGTGTCTATAAAAGAATACGAACAAGAAGCATCACACTTACCATTGCACAACTCATAGAAGAAAGCAACTCACCATTATATAACTTAGCTTGCAACCAAGTACAGCAGTCACAAATAGAGATGCATAAAGATAAATCATAATTGGAGTTGGCAAACTTGTTCTTTGTCAGACAACACCTGGTAAACAGTTTCACAAAAGCTTTTTGTAGAAGTTTCAAAACAGGAGCACTCTTTGCTCAAAAGGTTTTTTTTCACAAGTGAAGGCTTTCAAAGTAATACTCAATAGATAAGAGTTTTGTGAAAACAAGGGAGATAAAGAACATGATTGAATAAATCATCATATGAATGCTTGAAACACAACAACTCAAAAGCTTGCTGGATATAGAGAGGAAGTAGGTTTACTGACTCAACTGGTAACTGGTAGAAAGGTCCCTTCTTAGAGGGTAGCAGGGATTACAAGTCATAAAGAGCTTCCAAAAGATTATGGTACTTACTAGCTTCGAGCCCTCATTGCCCCTATCATAAGCATCTTTAGATGATTAAGGTTAAAGTGAACAAAGATGGAGTATATGCTTGACGAAATATAAGTTGGCAATCTCATGTCCCTTGAATATGAGGGCCACTCTTCATGCATACTCAACTTTGGGTCCAGGTAAGTTCTTGTCATTGTAAGTATTTGCATATCATTGAGAACCGCCAACGGGGTACCCCTTGCACATGGTACATGAGCTTTCCCATAACCAAAATTACAAGGCAAGCAAACAATGAGCATCTCAGCAATCTTTTTATGTATTATGCATATAGCTTTTTATTGAGGATGCTTCATAGATGACTCACTATGGTGATGCTGCAAGTTTCCACCATGATTAAGCATGGCTTAGGATAGCGGCCCAGACGTTTCTCTAACACAGAATACAAACTCTATGGACTTACAAGTCCCCTCTTTATTTCACACCCTTGACATCCATAGACAAAATAGCACGATATCAACTATGTACGACAAGGTACATGTGCAATGTTGAAAACGTTCCCCGTGACAGCATGGTTCTGCTAATCCCAACGTATAGATGCAAGCATATACAACTTCGATGTCCACAATGGTTCAAGTTTATTAGGGGCAAGTAAATAAAGTGTGCCATCAAGTTCGTGAGAGCTTTACTAACTAGTTTTCACATAACAAAGTACTTTTTAATTCGAAAGATAGATGAAGCTTGAGAATTTACTAGGAATAGCAATAACTATTAGGTGGATATGGTGGACACAATTGGCAAAAGGTTTGGGTTTAAAGGAATTTAGAAACATGAGAAGTATGCCTTCTCAAAACAGGTTTTTGGCTAGCAAGGCTGGGTAGCAAGCAAGAGAGTTGAAAGAAACAAGCAAACATACAAGTAATAAAGCCAAACATGCGATCTTCCTTGAAGACACAAAAGAATCTTAAATAAAGAATACTAAGCTTATGAGCCAACAAGAAAGAAAACAAATGATACCAAATACCTGTAAGCTTTTTCTTTCTTTCTTTTTCTTTCAAACTAGTGTCACTGACCAGAACTTGGTTTGCCATTACCAATTTAGATCCACTTGATGATCCCAAAGTGGTGCCAATACTAAGCAACAAGATCCATCATATAATAGAGGTTGCAAACTAAAATAAGAAGTGCAAAAAGTAAAAGATGAGACTTCCCATTAATATTCCAATAAAGGCACTCACACCAAGGGATACATAGATAATCAACTAAAGGATAGATACTTCCACATGCAAACCAAACTATAAGATAACCTCTCTACCACCGATATGAATCCACTAAAAAGGTAAAAGATAAAAGATAATGGTGGTGGTACCGCGGCACTCCCCCAAGCTTGGAACAAGCCAAGGGGATGCCAAACCTGATGACGAATCACTCCTTCAGTGGTGGTGTTCTTCCAACTCTATATCCACGGGCTTATTGCCTTTGTTGTTGGCGGAGGCCATGGTGCTATAAACTTGAGAAGATTTCCTTCTGTTTTCACCACTTTTACCTATTCAAAGACGAACTCTACAGATTCCTTCTCTCTTACTCCTGTGAATTTCCTTCATACAAAACTTTAAACAAACTCAATGACAACATTAGTGTAAGCAAAAACAATAAACCTTTGGTTCACACTTCAACTGAAAACCCCATCAAAACAAAAGCTTCTGTAAGAGGCAAATGCAAATGAATGGCAGAAATCTATCAAAACAAACCAGCAGGTAAAGATTGATTTTTTTGAAGACCTTCTGTTGCTCAAATCAAGAAGTGCAGAACTGATGAAAGTTGGGTAACAACTTGGAGAACAAGCTCAGAAAAATAAAGCTCCATCCGACGTAATGATATTCCTCATGAATTTTTACAATGCAGCAAAAAATCTGTCCCAAGATAGCCACTTTTCACAATTCCTCTACTTCACAAAAGTAGTTGAACTTGACACAAAAGCCAAAACAAAAAGGATAAGGAGCGGTTATTACAGAGGTAATAACTTCCAAGACTCGACAGAACTCTTGGATTATCTCCCAACAAGTACTTTTCTTTAACGCCTTTAAGTTAGGTTTGAAACTTCCAAAGATGCTCATGTAGGATATATATCTGGAGTGAAAGAGAGCATCAAGAAGCAAATAACCAAAACACTTGAGTCTAACCCACTTCCTATGCATGGGGGTATCATGAGAAAACGAATTATTGAAACAAAAAGCCACAAGCATAGGAAGACAAAACAGATGCAACTTTAAAGCTCTCAACATAAAACGGGGAAACTTAACATCATTAAGATGCATAAAACCATGTTTCCCTCTCTCAAAATAACTTTCAGTGGCACTTTGAATAAACTTTTACAATATAACTGTCACTGGAAACAACTTTATCATCAGAACAAGCATTCTTATAGTCATCAAAAAGAGGTCCAAGTTCATAGACTGGATCAATTAAAGCAAGTTGTTCCATCCTTAAATCTTTATTAGGCAAGCTATTTTCACAAGGAGCTTTAGCAAATTTGGAAAAGTGAAAATCATAAGAATCTCCATCAAACTTAGTTAAAACTTTTTCCTTCTTACAATCAATAATGGCTCCACAAGTATTCAAGAAAGGTCTACCAAAAATGATAGGACAAGTTTTGCTAGCTGCTGAATTAAGCACTAGAAAATTAGCAGGATATTTAATCTTACCACATAGAACCTCCACATCTCTTACAATACCAATGGGGCAAATGGTCTATTTATTAGCAAGGTGAATAGCCACATCAATGTCCTCAAGCTCACAATGACCAATCTCATGCATAATTTCCCTCTAAAGCTCATAAGGAATAGCACTGGAACTAGCACCAATATCACATAAACCATAGTAGCAATGATCACCAATTTTAACAGAAAGCACAGGAACACTAGCTTTTCTAAATTTACCAGGATGAGAGATAACATTAGTGGCGTCTTCACAGAAGACAATATGTTCATCCTTTATATTTCTAGTGACAGTGTACTTCACAATAGCTACCACAGGTTCATCACTCAAATGCTTACTAGGCTCCATAGTTTCCATTGTACCCTTGTTATTTGCACTAATAATCATAGAATACTCCTTTACCTTAGCTCGGAAAGGCATTTTCTCAACATGGGGTTCAGGCACAATATGATTAGTAGTGCAAACTTGAGTACTTTTAACTGGAGCATGACTAACAACATCTTTATAAGGAGCATGATACTTATTCCACTTTTTCTTGGGAATTTCTATGTAAGAGGCAAATGCCTTAAAATAGCTGGCAATACTTTGGGAATCAAGAACAAACTTATTGCGAATATCATGGAAGTTATCAGTACCAATAAAAGATTTAATGCATTCATAATCATAGTTTATACCTAACTTTCTTCCTTTCTCATTCTCCCAAGCCTCAGTGTTATCTTGAATACGGTCTAAAAGATCCCATTTAGCTTCTTCCTTCATACCTGTGAATGATCCATCACACGAAGCATCTAATAAACCTTTATAATGAAGAGAAAGCCTAGCATAAAAGTTATTGAGAATAATATTGTTAGGGAGTTCATGAATATGACATTTAAGCATTAGCAGCTTCAATCTCCCCCAATCTTGAGCTGTACTTTCTCCATCAAGAGGCCAAAAGTTATATATAAGATTTCTATCCTTTTGGATTTCACTGGGAGGATAAAATTTAGAGTAAAAGAGAGATGCCATCTCCTCCCATTCCATGGATTGTCCATTCTTAAGCAGCTTATACCATGCCTCAGCTCTCCCTTTCAAGGATATGGAGAGTAACTTCTGCTTCACCTGTTCAGTGGTCATACCTGCACACTTAAACAACCCGCATAATTCATGGATATAAAGCAAGTGATCACCAGGATGGTTAGTTCCATCCCCAAAATAATAATTATCCATGACACGATTAACAATACTCATAGGTATCTTAAAAGGATCTATCTCAACAGGTGGTGGTTCATCTACTACCATAGAAGTGGTAGTAGTTTTCCCAAATAGAAAACCAAGTGGGTTATTCATATTGGAAAAAAAGTAACAAGCAGTAACAAAAGCAATACTCACGATGAAAGTTTCCCTTACCAGTTACACTCTTCAATAGCTCTTCACTCCCCTGTAACGGCGCCAAAAAATAGTCTTGATGACCCACAAGTATAGGGGGTGTATCGTAGTACTTTTGATAAATAGGAGTGTCGATCCCAACGAGGAGCAGAAGGTGTTGAATAGTGGTATGGAGCAGGAAATCCCTGTGAATACTTAGCAAACAGATTTTTAGTGGTTTTCTGACAAAGCAACAAAACAAAGAGCAAGTAATAGAAGTAACGAACAAACAAAGCAAGTGGCCCAATCCTTTCTTAGCAAATGATAAGCCGGTGGAAATGCTTATAAGGACCAAGCGTTCTCGAGGACACATGGGAATTCTGTCAAGTGCTTTCACTGCAAATAGCTGAGTACTCTTCTTTGGTGTTTGTAAGTGTTGTGTGGGTGAACCTGTGCTAACATACTTCCCTTCCTAGGACTAATACATACTTGTGATTAAACCCCCTGCAAACATCCGCAACTACATGAAAGTAATTAAGATATAAATCTAACCACAGCCTTAAACTCTGAGATCCTACGCTCCCTTATGCAAAGGTGTCCTAACGGGGGTTCAGGTTTCCGTCACTCCGGCAACCCCACGATTAGTAGCCAAATACACAATGCATTCCCCTAGGCCCATAAATGGTGAAGTCTCATGTAGTCGACGTTCACATGACACCACTAGAAGAATAGCACCACAATTTAAATACTAAACCATTGAATAATAACTCATCACAGATTCACTACTAACAACATGACTTCTCCCATGTCCTCAAGAACTAAACGAACTACTCACAAGACATCATACGGATCAAGATCAAAGATGATATGATAATGGATAACAATCTGAACATAAACAATAATCCAATGATTCCACCCACAAGCATCAACTACAATAGTAATCAACACCGCGAAAGTTCCCCCTAATGAACTAAGCAATATCCAACACAATTGTAACAGCAGGACGGAGTGGTGATGATGGTGCTGGTGGAGATGATGGTGTGGATGATGATGATCCCGATGAAGTCTAGCTTGATGATGGTGTTGATGGCGATGGTCTCCCCTCTCCGGGAAGGAATTCCCTCGGCAGAAATCTGTCTGTCGGAGAGATCTTTCTCTTTTGGTGTTTTCCGCCTCCTAGAGGCGGCGGAAGTCTTTCTGTGCCCCGCGGTGTTAGGGTTCCGTAGGGAAGATATAAGCGAAGGGGCAGAGTCAGGAGCCGACTAGGTGGGCCAAACCCACCCTAGGAGCGGGGTCAGGTGGGCCCGCGTCTAGGGGGTGTGGGCCCCCTGAGGCCCCCCTTCGCTCCTTCTGGCTTCCTTCGTCTTCTGGTAAAATAATATGTTTCCATATTTTTCTGGTCTTTTTCTAATCTTCACGAAATTGCACCGAAACACCGTCTTTTCCATCAGAATCCAGACTCCGGCAGTCCATCCTCAAGGAATCATCCAACATGCATAAACAGATGAAAAGCCATAAGTAATACCTCATAATAAGACAAATATCAATAAATAGAGGTAAATTATGATATAGAATGGTGATGCAAATTGGGCGTATCAAACTCCATCTTTCATGCTCATGTTTAGAGTTCTTTGATCCCATCTTTCATTGCTTGCAAATGGTTTGATCTTGATTTTAATGGTGCATGTCACCTCAAAAATTATTCTTTTTATCACTTACCTACTCGAGGACGAGCGGGAGTTAAGCTTGGGGATGCTTGATACGTCGGAAACGTATCTATAATTTTTTATGTTCCATGCTTTTTTAGTATCTACTTTGCTTTGTTTTGTCTATGCTTTGAGGTGTTTTTATATGTTTTCTGGTACTAACCTATTAACAAGATGCCACGGTGCCAGTTGCATGTTTTCTTGTGTTTTTGGTTCTAGAAAAGGCAGAAAATCAATATTCTCGGAATTGGACGGGACAAAAGCTAAAGTTAATATTTTACCGTGGGGAACACGGAGCCAGAATACGAGACGGAGGGAAGCCACCACGAGGCCACACCCCCTGGACGTGCGGCCTGGCCTGGCCCGCGCCTGGGTGTGCAGCCACCCTAGGTGCCCCCTGCCTCGCCTCTTCGCCTATAAGAAGCCCCCGATACCAAAACCCTAAGTACCCCATAAATCTTCCACAAAACAGTCTGTAGCCGCCGCCACCATCGTCCCTAGATTGGGGGGATCTGAAGCTCTTCCCGGCACCCTGCCGGAGGGGAGATCATCTCGGAGGCCTTCTTCATCATCATGCCAGCCTCCGGTATAAAACGTGAATAGTTCCACCTTGGACTACGGGTCCATGTAGTAGCTAGATGGTTGTCTCTCCTGCTTTGTGCTACCATGTTTAGATCTTGTGAGCTCCGTTCATGATCAAGATCATCTATTTGTAATCATGCATGTTGTGTTTGCGGGGATCCGATGGATATTGAGATTACTATGTCAGATTGATTAATGGTTTTGTCTTATTGATTCTATCATGTCTGTGTTGTTTGTGATCTTGCATGCTCTCCATTTCTTGTAGCTATCTTAGCCAAGTAGATGCTAGTGACTCCAAAAGGGAGTATTTATGCTCGATAGTGGGTTCATGCCTCTATTTAATCTAAGGGAAGTGACATGAATCTCTAAGGTTGTAGATGTGTTGTTGCTACTAGGGGAAAACAACGGTCTCTTGTTCATAGAACAAGTGGATTGTTTACCTTACACACTTTGCTTAAAGCAGTTATCCGTTGCTTGCAACTTAATACTGGAGGGGGTTCGAATGATAACCTGAAGGTGCATTACTAGTCATAGATACAGTTGAATGACGGTCTATGTATCTTTTTGTATTGCCCAATCAAATCTCATAGTATCATGAATGTCTAGTATTGCATTGTTATGCCTTGCTCAGTCCTATCAATTGCCCTTCTGTAATTTGTTTACCCAGCATTCCATGTTTGTTTATCTTAAGGAGAACACCTCTAGTGAACTATGGACCCTGGTCCAATCTTTATCATTAATACATCTTCCACTGTTACTATTTACCTTTCTGCAAACCACCATTACCTTCCACACCATACAGTTAATCCTTTGTTTTCAGCAAACCGGTGAGATTGACAACCACACTGTTTGTTGGGGCAAAGTCTTGAGTTTGTGTTGTGCAGGTTTCCAAGTTGCTAGCAACACCTTTGAGTCATTTCCTTCCTCCTACTGGTTCGATAACCTTGGTTTCTTACTGAGGGAAGACTTGCTGCTGTGCTCATCGCACCTTCCTCTTGGGGACTCCCAACGAAGCTCTGCATTGATCTGAGCCACCATCAATGTGTGACCCCTATACGACCCATATTTTTATAATTTCCATCTATAAACTTGTTGCATATGAATCGAGCATCCTTGCATACATATTGTGGTTTAGGGGTATTTTGTTGACTCCTCTAATAATTAAATATGGAGACCATATACAGGCTTTTCTAGTCTTATATTGGCCCCATTTAAATTTGTGTAGCGAACCGATGCCATGTTTTGCCATGTTAAGAAACATTTAAATTGCGGGGTATCTAAACAACATAAACCTACTAATTAATTGTCGGGACCCCGGTTCTGCTTAATATTACCTAATTGCATCGCACCATTGCCATGTCATGCATCACACATGCATCATGCCCGATCTTCTGCCGTAGTATTAAATAGTGAATCCGGTGTTTCTTTTAGTGCTTGTTTCTTCACAGATTAGGCCGATGAGTTGATGCGAGTGTCGACCCGATCTCCGGATGAACCTTCGACAGTGTTTTCCAGGTGAGCATTCTCCCCCTTCTACCTATTTTATATTTCTAGTCTTTACTTCCCCATGTTGCTCTATTGTTATCTGTATTGCGATGCTTTAGATTCCGTACCAGTTTATATCACTTGCAGCCTATATTTCCATGGACACCTCCTATTACCTGATGTTTGGTAGCTAGTTGGCCTTATGAGTCGTAGTTGCTTGCGCAGGTGTTGCTTCGCACCGTCGATGTTCCATAGTTGTTGGAGGAATGCCTCATGCTTAATGTTGGAGATGATTATGGCTTCAACTACAGTTTAATAACTAATATTGAAAGTAGGTAAATAATGCAGAGGCACCGGTGGGCAATAGATGTTATTTTGTTTTTAACCGCCCACTTATGTCCCGTAGGACCCCGAGTAATTGATACATGTTCCTTGACTATTCGCACTATCCGCATGCGGACCATGAATCCCCTTAGCGAGAGCTTGAATCATATCTTATTTCTTGGGGCCACATGTTAGTTTGGGTTTTTATTACTATCATATACTTATGCCATGCGTCTGCCATGTTTATTATTTATTTACTACTATTGCTCATGGAGAGCGTTTTCTACTGTACTGTTTACGTAAGTGGAATGTTTTCGGGGTATCAACAAGCCCAGTCACACTTTCGGGTTCCCAGTCATTTACAACCATCGGCATAAACCTCTGGATCCTTCTTGGAGCCAGACAACTTTGTCGTGGGTAGCTTAGTGGGGTGGCCCCTGAAATATTATATGAATCTTGTGATTGCTTTGTCGTGATACCTCGTTGGGTTTTTATTTGGTTTTTCTGAGGTTGATCGTGCGTGTGTTGCTATTTGTGCCACCCTGCAGGGTAAAACTTTCTGAAAGTCGTGTCCGCGATTATGGACGACTTGGAGCACAGTATATTGATCATAGATAACTATAACTAAAGTAGTGCTATAAATTTGACTTTGTAATGACTAGTAATCAGCTTCATTATAACGGAATGGCTAAATAAAAGTGCCAACAACTGCTGGGTTTGGTATGTCTCATGTTATTTATATCTGACTGGTAAGTATTGCAACTACAACATAATGGTTTGCCAAAACGGCCCACTACTTATGATATCAGGATGAGTCATGCTATCTATATCTGACCAGTAAGTGCTGAAACTATAATGGAATGAATAAAACTACCAAATCTGTGAGTTCCTCGGTTGACTTCCTCGTTTGATCTCGAGGGGGAAATACCAGGTTGGGTATGTTTGGTGTTAGTCTCAGGTTGGTTCCTAATAGGTCTTTCTTATCCCTCTCTGATAGTCGACAGTTGTATCGAGTATCTATAGGTTGTTTAGTGCTTGCTGCGCTGCCGCTTTAGTCTACCATACCTATGTAGGCGAAAGCTGCCGAATTCTAAGACTCACCATGTACTGGCCTCGGTACCGACCGCTCTTTTTTTTCCTTTGCCCTTTGCCGGCACCCCTTTTGTTTAAGCAGGTTTTGTGATCAACATCGTTAGCAGGCTTACCCTTTTGGCTTGGCCTGGGCAGGGTTATGGACTCTAGTGGTTATTCTTCGGGGCTCTTAGCCCCATTTGCTTCTTGTCCGTACTCGCATGTTGCACCGTTTTCGAGGTGATTTAGATCTTTGTACTGTATATCTGTATTCTTGACACATGGAGTCGTGTTGTATATATATGTTCGGTGGGTTCCATCGTGGACTAATGTGTAATGATATTACTTTGTTTTCCACCCGCACGAAAGTGCCTGGTGAGCACCTTTGCATCATTTCTATGCGGGTTTGGCAGGAATCGCTAAAACTTGCATAGGGCCGGTCCGAGGGTGTTACAAAGTGGTATCAGAGCTCAGCAGTTACGATACCCTACTGGTCCAGCCTATAGGATAACCTAGATAACATACGTTGTAGAGTATTTTGCAAAATGGGTTGGATAGATCTGATTAGGTCTGGTTTTACTCCTTATCGCTCTGCTATTCTCCTCTTACCTTTGTGTGTTTTGAATCTACCCCCTTATGTTTTCTTTCGAGTCCAGGAATTCTCGTGTTTTGGTTTCCGTCGTACCTTCAGGGTTTTGCTTCCGACCTCTTGTAACGGTGCTTTGATATCCGGTCGTCATGCTATCTGAGGAATTGTTCTCTGTTGTATCTTTCAGTGGACCTAAAATTCACTAAAAAAATTCTTTGTATCCTCCGGTATTTCATATCATCCGTGTCAGATCTGATGAGGAACCTACAATATTGTTTTGTTTCCGAACCTCGCTTGTCAAGATCTTCAGTCTAAATTCTAAGAGTTAGTTGCACAGTCTGTTATTCGTGTACAGAGTAATGCTTTGAGTGCCGGATGGAGTCGCGACCATACCACTACTCTTATCATTCTCTTTTGTATATTGAATCGGTGGATCTGCAATTTACTCTTTCCACTGAAGTTAGAGGTGGCCTTACCTTTCGAGACCTCGACCTTCGACTTTGCTTATCCAGAGTGTTCTCTCAACGAACACGAGTAATAACCTCTTGTTGGTGGTGTCGCCGATTTCAAGATGGAGAAAAAACCCTTGTTAGTAGTGTCGCGAGGATCTACATGAAGCGATAAGATTCCGATCATCAGCCTCTTTCCCCGTACCATGAGGCGGATCTCGAGGGCAAGATCCATTGTTAGTGGTGTCGAATTGTAGCACCCCGGTTAAAACCACTTCCAGAAAAATCGCTTGGTGTTGTGCATCATCATGTCTGCATGTATTTGTTCACCTAAAACTATTTCTAAAATCCTATTTTGTTTTCTAGATATTCCCTCTTTGTTCAAATCAAAACCCTAGATCCATCCGGATCTTATATTTATTTAACACCTTTTTGCAAATGTTTTATTTTAAAATAAAGAAAAATAATTAATACAAAACTATTTTACTAGGACAGGCCCAAAGGCCTAGTCAGCCAACCTACTAAACCAAAAACCCTAACCCTAAAACCCCTCTCACCTCAAACCCTAGATTCCACCCAGCAAATCCACCCTGCCGCCGCTGCACCTAACTCTATAAGGCACGCGCAGCCGCCCGCCCGCAGCACAGTCGACACACACCACAAACGCACGCACACACACGTGCAACCCTGGGCCACCTAATCGCAGTGTTGCACCGCATGCTAGCGCTAACCACGCGTCTGCCGCCAGGCCCCACCCCGCGCGGCCCCACCACTCCACCAACCCATCGGCCGCTCGCGTCAACCCAACGCGAAGCCCTCGCTCACGATTCCCCCAGAGCCTCGCTTCGTTCTCCTCGCTTGAATCCTGCCGCCGCCTGTGTCTCTCCTCGGCCCGCGCCCGCTGCCGCCATGCCCGCCCGCCTCCGACGAGCCATGTCCCCGTCCCCGACCCGCGTGCATCGCCCGGCCCCTCTCTACCTCACCTTCCCATCCACCCCGCGCCGGCCGCTCCAATCCCGCCGCTGTCCCGCCAGTGACCGCCACACAGCCCTGAGCCGCCGCCTCCTCTGGATCACCCCGTAACGTCGCCCACCTGCGTCGCCCCCGTCTTTCCTGCTCGCCGATCCTCTCCGGTGTCCTCGTCTCGCCGAACCCGTTGTGTCCCGAGCACCGGCCTCGCCCGCGAGCTCTCTGGCCATGCGTCGTCGCTCGCCTCCCCTTCTCGGCGGTGTCTCTGGCCGGCATCGCCTCCCTCCTCCGACTGTGACCCTTTGCCATGCCACCGTACGTCCTAGCACCAGCAGATGGTGTTCGACCATTTGTTTGACAGGGAGATACCCCTTTTGTAGCACATCGACGCGCCTCTACCTACATGTCTGGATGCTCCACCTGTGGAGTATTCGCAAAACAAGTCTCAGGACTATCGCTCGTCTCCATGTGGCCTCTACCTGTACGTTTTTGCTACGCGTTGTCCCTAGGCACTGTTAACAGCGAGTACCCGGTTTAGCGCAAGGATGTGCGTTGATAACAAGATCTTCTGACGTACAAGATCGACCAAGAACAAGTTGTAAGGACTACCAAAAAGATCTCCCATCCCGAACCCGGCGCCGTGTCAAGTTCTCATTCCCGATGTCCGAAGGCCGAACCCGACCTCGTCGAACCCCAAGATCTCCGATCCTGTAACGTGTGACCCCTATCTGACCCATATTTTTATAATTTCCATCTCTAAACTTGTTGCATATTAATTGAGCATCCCTGCATATATATTGTGGTTTGGGGGTATTTTATCGACTCCCCTAATAATTAAATATGGAGACCATATACGGGCTTTTCTAGTGTTATATTGGTCCTATTTAAATTTGTGTAGCGAACCGGTGCCATGTTTTGCCATGTTAAGAAACATTTAAATTACAATGTATCTAAACAACATAAACCTACTAATTAATTATCGGGACCCCGGTTCCGCTTAATATTACATAATTGCATCACACATTTGCCATGTCATGCATCACGCATGCATCATGCCCGATCTTCTGCCGTACTATTAAATAGTGCATCCGGTGTTTCTTCTAGTGCTTGCTTCTTCACGGATTAGGCCGATGAGTTGATACGAGTGTCGACCCGATCTCCGGATAAACCTTCGACAGTATTTTCCAAGCGAGCATTCTCCCCCTTCTACCTATTTTACATTTCTATTCTTTACTTCCCCTATTGATCTATTACTATATGTATTGCTATGTTTTAGATTCTGTACCACTTTATATCCTTTGCAGCCTATATTGTCATGGACACCTCCTATTACCTGATGTTTGGTAGCTAGTCGGTCTTGTGAGTCGTAGTTGCTTGCGCAGGTGTTGCTTCGCACCGTCGATGTCCCGTAGTTGTTGGAGGAATGCCTCATGCTTAATGTTGGAGATGATCATGGCTTTAACTACAGTTTAATAACTAATATTGAAAGTAGATAAATAATGAGAGGCACCGGTGGGCAATAGATGTTATTTGGTTTTTAACCGCCCACTTGTGTCCCGTACGACCATGAGTACTTGATACCTGTTCCTTGACTATTCGTACTATCCGTATGTGGGACCATGAATCCCCTTAGCGAGAGCTTGAATCATATCTTAATTCTTAGGGCCACAAATTAGTTTGGGTTTTTATTACTATCCTGTACTTATGCCATGTTTACTGCTTTATTTACTATTGTTGCTCATTGAGAGCGTTTACTAATGTATTGTTTACGTAAGTAGAATGTTTTCGCGGTATTGACAAGCCCAGGCACACTTTCGGGTTCCCAGTCGTTATAGCCATTGACACAAACCTCTGGATCCGTCTCGGAGACGGACAACTTTGTCGCGGGTAGCTTAGTGGGATGGGTCCTGAAATATTATATGAATCTTGTGATTGCTTTGTTGTGATGCCTCGTTGGGTTTTCATTTGGTTTTTCCGAGGTTGATCGTACGTGTGTTGCTATTTTTGCCCCCTGCAGGGTAAAACTTTCTGAAAGTCGTGTCCATGGTTATGGATGACTTGGAGCATAGTATCTTGATCATAGACAACTATAACTAAAGTAGTGCTATAAATTTGACTTTATAATGACTAGTAATCATATTCACTACAACGGAATGGCTAAATAAAAGTGCCAACAACTGCTGGGTTTGGGATGTCTCATGTTATTTGTATCTAACTAGTAAGTACTATAACTACAACATAATGGTTAACTAAAATTACCCACTGTTTATGATATCACGATGACTCATGCTATCTATGTCTAGCCAGTAAGTGCTAAAACTATAATGGAATGAATAAAACTACCAACCGTGTGAGTTCCTCGGTTGACTTCCTCGTTTGGTCTCGAGGGGGAAATACCACGATGGGTATGTTTGGTGTTAGTCTCAGGTTGGTTTCGAATAGGTCTTTCTTATCCCTCTATGATAGACGATAGTTGTATCGAGTCTCTATAGATTGTTTAGTGCTTGCTACGCTGCCGCTTCAGTCCACCATACCTATGCAGGCAAGAGCCGCCGAATTCTAAGACTCACTGTGTACTGGCATCGGTACTGACCGCTCTCTTTTTCATTTGCCCTTTGTCGGCATCCCTTTTGTTTAAGAAGGTTTTGTGATTGATGTTGTTAGCAGGGTTACCCTTCCGGCTTGGCCTGGGCAGGGTTATGGACGCCAGTGGTTATTCTTCAGGGCTATTAGCCCCATTTGCTTCTTGTCCGTACTCGGATGTTGTACCATTTTCGTGGTGATTTGGATCTTTGTACTATATATCTGTATTCTTGACTCATGGAGTCGCGTTGTACATATCTGTTCTTTGGGTTCCATCGTGTACTAATGTGTAATGATATTACTTCGTTTTCCACCCGCATGAAAGTGCCTGGTGGGCACCTTTGAATCGTTTCTATGTGGGTTTGGCAGAAATCGCTAAAACTTGCATAGGACCGATCCGAGGGTGTTACACCGACGAACAGGAAATTAGTGCCTGGAGGGCTGCCCCTCACTCCTTTATATAGGAGGAGAGGGGGTGGGCGCCCTAGGGTTTTCCTAGGGCAGTTGTGTACCAAGGTGGGGCCATGAGGTAGAACCTCCCCAAAGATGGCATGTAGATATCCTTCATTAAAGGAGATCATTCCCTTCCTTATTTAGCAAGATATTATATCCCGTATTAAATGAAGATATTCTCATATTTCAATTAGTAGATACAATCTAGACTTCACTAAAATGACTCCAGTCAAATTAGGAAGGTTTGGTGCAACCCCTAGGAGGCACATGGGTCATGGCATGATGGTCCTGGGTGTCCCACCTGCCACATCCTCATGTGGGCTGCCCCTCTGGTATACTCCCCATGAAATTATTTCGCATATCAAAACATTTTCCACTTTTTCCCCCAAAAATTCTTTCAATGATTTTGAACTATTCTAGAGTATTCCTCTCAATACATATATGTTTAATATACTCTATAGATCAAGATCCCTTAAATGTGTGACCCCGCAGGTTTGATATTATGCATACATGACCGCGAAACCCTTTCCCATAATGACTCCCGCATAAACATGAAATATTCGAGCGAACCAATTGACGTTTGTACTATCCTTTTGCATCACGATACATAATAAAATCCGAGGTGATACAATTAGGTATCATTGTAAAGCAACTCCTTGATTACTACCATGTTGACCTCATTACTGGTTTGTTCTCTTTTTTTCGTTTGCATATTCTGGTATCTAGTGATTCATATCACCATGTGTCTTGCCAGACGATGAATGATACCATAATACGGAGAGTGAAGGAAATATGCCCTAGAGGCAATCATAGAGATGATTATATTTCTTATGTATCCATGAATTATTGTAATGTTCCTTAAATATCCATATCAGGCAACTTGTATTGATTGACAATTATGTGAATTGTTTGTGAAACTCTATACTTGTATGGTTATCTAATAGTTTTCCCTAGTCGGAGTTCATGTGAGCACACACGTGAATATTAGACTAGCACATAGATTGGTTGATGACTATGTTTCGCAAGTCATAGACATGGAGATGTCAAACCAATGATGTGGACACATGTTATGAACATGGGGTTGGACTGACCCAACTTGAGACTGTTAATTAGACTTGCAGCTCTCTCTACACATCGTGTATATTTTGTCCTTAGACCTGAGATTGTCGCATGTAATTGAGATGTGGATCGACCTACTTTGGGGCTATCAGACACACTGCTCCGTAACTGGGTAGTTATAAAGGTAGCTTTCGGGTTTATCCTAAAGCATGCTGCAAGGCATGGTCAATCAAGATGTGATTTGCCCCTCTCTACTTGAGAGAGATATCTCTAGGCCCCACGAGTGATCGGATCCGGAAATGCATGGCCGTGCTACATAAGGTTAAGAGTTAACCTAGTAAAGGGATTCTGAATCACAGTATCGAGAAAGGGAGGTCAGCTTTGAGCTAGACCAAATATCGTGAGGCAAAGGGAAAGACATGTATTAAACCTTTGTGATGGTTCGTCTGTATGATCTTTGTATACGTTTAGAAGTTGGCACGTCTTGCTAGAGACCGCTACCAACTATTGATAGAATAAGTGTATCCGTGTCATGTTTATACGTATATGAACCTATAGGGTCACGCACTTAAGGGGATGGAAGCCTAATGAGGATTAGATCCGAATTACACCAGGCTTAGGCTACTAATGGGCTGCTAATGTAGAAGCCCACTAGGGACGCCTATATAAGAGAGAGTGGGGCGAGCGACCAGGGTTATACCATTCCACCCAACCGCCACCCCTCACGCCTGTGTTGCATGCGCGGACCTAGCAGTCCGGCGTCTGACGCTTACATCCCGCACATGTGGATACCTTGGAGGTGCTGCAGTAGTAGCACTTGGACGAGCCGCGCAAGGGCAGCTGCTCGTGGGACGAGGACAAGGAGGAGACGTAGAACGCCTGCACTACCTCGACGCGCTTTATCAAGTTCCGCAACTGCGCGTCTAGTGGTAATCCTGTGATCTATGACAACAGTATTCCTGGTTTACGCGGTAGAAATTTTTGATTTGCGCTAGTGTAGCCTACCCGTAACCCTTCAGAGAGGGCCCAAGAGTATCTCTCCATCGGCAGGGGTGCAAATCCCACTATTGGACTATCATGCGCCTATGCATACCATTCCAATATATTCGAAAGATCACCGTTATGATCAATAGTTAAAGGTAATGTTGGGTGATAATTAGGACATATATTCCAGTACGAAGACAACTAATATCCTCATGGTCAAAGCACATAGCAATACATCAACAATTACAATATACCAACAACTATATGATGATGTTACCTTTTAGTAAACTGGAGAATCTTAGGTCTGTTTAGCATCCTTAGTATAGGCAACAATATGCTCCCATTGTTAAAGGTATTCCTATTACAATTACTATACCATGATCAGAAAACTTGATCATCAAATGACAATGAGCTAGTTATACTCATGAGACTAGGAACACCTAGTATTTATAACCCTACACATGTTTCTGAGTTTTCCTTTGATTCTCACAATGAAGACACAGAACAATTATATCATAAATAATATACTATAATTATGAACAAAATAAATAACAAATAATTATTTATTATTTGCCTCTAAGGCATATTCCCAACAGAGGTGTCTTGTTGATCTGTAGCTATTGTCGATGGATCAGGTATAATTGTAACAGACCTTCTCGGAGCCCATCCACCGCGGCTTTGGCATGCAAAATTTCGCCCAGTCGTGGTATCCTCTAGCCAAAGGGCGGTCTCTTAGAGTTTTGGCATCATTATATCAAAAAATCTATGGGCGCTTGCTCATCTTCTAGCTCTAAGTTGTGGTGCCTTTGCGTAGGCAGCATATCTTGACAAGGGCGTCTGTGTCATCTTCCTCCAGCTGGTCGTGGTGTTGCGACAAGCGCATCCATTCAAGTGGTTTTGTCCCCAACTCAAATGCGATTGGTCCTCACTCAAGATGCAGTATTGTAAGAGAAGGATACATTATTGTAAGATAAGGACCACATTGCGAGCTTGTTTTATTTTGGGGGTCCTTCTTGCAAAGTTTCTAGACAAATTTGTATTTTCTATTTTATTCTGGGTCCTTGTGCTACTATATGCTTGATCCTATCTGACATGAGTATGACTTATCGGGTTCCCATAATTGGTTACCCTAGACACACCAGAGATATAACCCATGAGGCCCATACGGAATACAGAGTCCATGAAGCATCTGAATGACAGAAGTTTGGCTTGACGATCAAGATAGAAGTGCAAACTGACATTGTTCTAGTATTGTAATTATAACTTGTAATCTCTCCGTATATGGCTCCAGGACCTAGCCTCTCATATAAAGGCTGGGAGGAGCCGATGGCGAGGGCACCTTAGTTTTTCAGCAATCTGCAATCCGTCGTGAGCTAGATTGCAACTAGCGAACTGACGACTTTGTAATCATATTTTCCACAGTAATCAGACAACATCGACTTTCTTGTTTGTCTGATAAGCTGATGAAATCACTAGCGCTCTCTTTTCCACGGAACCCTAAGTACATAACAATGGGCATTGCCGAGGTCACCCCTCGTCACTATGAATACATAAGCGGTAGATATGGGTCCTTCGGGAACCTACTTTGTTCAATAAAAAAGTTTTCTTTGAGGATCAAAGTTTTCTGGTGGTGAGTGATTAGAAATAGGATTCTGGCCAAAGAGAATCTTATGAAGAAAATATGGAAAAAGTAGAACTATCTGTGTTAAGCAATGATCACAAGACTCGGCAGCATCTGTTGTTTTGTGTCTTATAGAAAAATATATTTGTAGTATTGCTAGTGTATCTTTAGGAATCAATTCTTTATCTTCATAGTTTTCAGATTTGTACTATGAGAGGATATGTTGCTATTATCTGGGCCGTTTGGAAAAAAAAGAAATAAATATTGCTTTCAAAGAATTTGACCCGGGGAACCCACTAATGTTATTATTTTTTGCATGTCACTATAATCATATGTGGGCAAAATTACAGAAAGACAAACTATGACAGCTTCTACTACAAGGGGATTGTAGAATGGTGCAAGTGGCGCAAGAGATCTTTGGACAAAAGCATGGCTACAATCTTATGAGAAGGAGGATAGCTGCGTACTCCCACATTTCATCTTCTACTGATGCTCTGCGTTGTTTATACTAGTTAAAAACTGTAATAGATCATGGTATGAACTATGTATTCAACATATGTTGTCCTTGTACTTTTAGTTTTTTTGTTTGACAAACAACATGCTATATCCTATTCTTCTTCCAAGGTTTTATGTTCCTAGATCATATAGCTCAAAGGCACTCCAATTTCATAAATGAAATTGGGAGCCTGTTACTTGAAATAGGCTTTCGCCCCGCTTTATAAATAAAGCACACAGGTGAGACCGTTGTTGGGCCAGACAGCACAACGCCTAAAGGACAACCACGAGACCAACGTTGTGGCAAACAGCACAACAAAGCCCAAAAGGAAAGAAAAGCAAGAGAAAGAACAAAAGAAAACAATGTCGACACCGCCGGCGCGACGAAAACGACGATATCGCGCAACCGTTGTGCCCACCGGAGGATGACCACCACACTCCTCGTACCCCGACACGCCCCGTACCAAGCAACACCTCCAAGAAGGGAAGCGACGATGTCGACGCTGCTGCCCGGACGAATCCTAAGGTTTCCCCCGGTACGCAATGAAAGCAGATAGAGGGAGCACCCAACGCCCTTCAAGAAGGATGGTGGCACCCGCAGGCGTCACCGCGTCGGGGCCGGCAAGGCCGACAGGGATTTCGCCCAATCCCAACAACCACACCCTCGGGCAAGCCGAAGCACACCACCAACCACGCCGCCCACCAACATGCGCCACCACGGTCTTGACAACATCATCGCCGTCACACCACGACACTTCCTACGGGGTCAGACGGACCGAAAGGAGGCAACCGAAGGCACGGGGAAGCGGAACTATCACCATGTGGGAGGACGCAACCTCCACCGCCAGGGACGGTAACCGACCGGACGCCACGGTCCAAGCACACCAAGCCACAAGCTACTGGAGGCGGCAGAAGCTTATCCCCCCGGAGGACTTCCTCCGCCGCCAATGATGGGTGCCGGCCGGACGCGGCCGCAAGAACACACCAGGCCGAAGGCCCGGCCGAGCCCTGGAAGGGCTCGTAAAGTTCTCGCCGCCACGCTACAGCACGGAGAACATCGCCACAGCTACCCCCGTTAGGGAGCCTGTTGGGGCCCCTTTCCTAAAAAACAATGAGACTAGACCAGCTTATGGATAAATGGAGAAGTTGGATCATACCTACAACCGTTGACGGAACAGGTGAGCACAATGACAACATTTCAACATTTGAAACCCTTTAATCATGCAACTAATTCGTGGTGCTCAATCCTGGCACCATCTGCTACAATGCCACGACCTCTAGCTATCGTATGATCTCGGACGTGATGTCCCGAAGAAAGACAATGCATTGTTGATGCAACACACACCCCACACCATGACTACGATCCCACATAGTTGCAATAACACAATCACACATGAGAAACATTTGACATTGTCCAACTTTGCTACCATATTTGTCTCATACTCGCTGGACTTAAAATGCACATTGGACCTACCTTTGGGTGGTACACATGTCTTCCCTAGTCACTCCCGCCATTGCTACCAATATGACTGTTGTCATATTCGATATAGAGTTGTTATACCCCCTAGAAATGCAACTATCACTTTGGAAAACCGACAACATCACCAAATCTTTCTCAGTCTTGCGGTAACTTATCATTGAAACATCAAATCCTTCATCATCTCATACCCATCATTGTAAACCGCAATAATAAGTTGCTTGGAGGCCTTACTCTTTTGGTATATCCCAGGCCTCAAATAAATTCCTTGGTCGCCTCCTCTTTAACCAAGCACGACAAACTAGATCCACTCGAATGCACGAGGTTCACGGGTCGAGAGTAATGGGTAGTATCTTGTACTATCACACTCTATCCAAAAGCTCCTGTACCTCAGTTCCCACCTTAAATATTTGATGAATTCATTGCATATATCTGCTGAGATTAGATTTCAAGACTAATCACTACATGAACAAATCAAGACGCCGACGGCTATATGTCGGGGCTGTCGGTGTAGGCCTCGAAGCGGAAAGCCGAGTAAACCATTGGCCGTCGGCGTAAAATGGGATAGGCTGACGGCAGACATCGGCGTAGACCAGGTCGTCGGCGTAGTGGATAGGCCGTGACGACAATGCGACATCGTCAAGGCTACGCCGCCGGCTAAGCCGTCATCCTAGGTTTCACACCTACGCCGACGACATCGGCTATTTTCCCTATTGCCATATTAATACTAGAAAAATCATAACTAAATCATTCTAATTCAGAAAAATACATATAATATATCAAACTTTGCAGAAAAATAATATTTATCTAACAAAACTCAAATATTATATATTTTTGTTGAATAAAATATAAAAGCATTATATGTACTTTCGTATAACATATTTTCTATTTTCCAAGTGCCAAAAACAGGGAGTTTTATGAAGCAACCACCAAAGGCATAATTTAAAATTCTACCACCCCATTTTACAAAAGTACTAGACCACCTTACATGGAAAAGTTCTAACGGGGTAACTCAAACCTTTCCGCCCACCCCTGGTGAAAAAGACAAATGTCTCCCAAATCGGTAGGAGGTGGGTCCAGTTTGAACTACAGGTACATAATCTAATGCTCATGATTGTTTGAAAAAAATCGTGTTTAGCCTCACAATATGATATTTCTTCAGAGATCTAATACAAGTTTAGCAAGACTCATCCTCTAGAAAAGAATCTTCATGCCCATCGTTTTGATCATAGTTTGAAACGGACATAAGAAATTAAAACGGTCCAAACAATATAAAACATTCGCGTGGTGTCATATTATGTAACATGGTTGTAAGTAAAAATACCGAACTTGGTATATTAATTGCATCTAAAAAACCTTCTCAAAATAATCTATTATATTCGAGGTTTCATGCCTTTCGGGCCAAATGATCAATATTTTGGCCAGAATCGTGACATAGTCTATGATACCGAGCCCATATTATGCACTCATGTGCATCTTGGTATGACGAACAATATTGCAGGAAGAAGTTTCCTTTCCATCGCATAGAAAAGTCATTTTCCATTTTCCGGGTACCAAAAACGGGGCATTTTGTGAAACAACCACCAACGACATAATTCAAAATGCTACCACCCTTTTTTCAAAAATACCAGACCACCTTACATGGACAATATCCCAACCGGGGTATCTCAAAACTTTCTGTCCATCCTTGGTGAAAAAAACAAATATCTACCGAATCAGTTGGAAGCGGATCTGGTTTGAACTATAGGTACATGATTTTTTTTGGCAAAATCATATTTAACCTCACAATATGATGTTTCTTCACAGGTCCAATGCAATTTTAGCGAGGCCCGTCCCCTAGGTAAGAATTTTCATGCCTGCCGTTTTGACCATAATCTGAAACGAGCATAAGATATTCAAAAATGATGTAAAACATTCACGTGGTGTCATATTATATGACATTGTTTCAAGGAAAATACCAAACTTTGTATATTGATTGCATCTTAAAAAACCTTCTCAAAATGAGCTATCAGGTTCGAGGTTTCATGTCTTTCGGGCCAAATGACCAATTTTATGGCCAGAATCGTGGCATACTTTATGATACTATGCCCATATTATGCATGCATGTGTATCTTGGCATGGAGAACAATGTTGGAGGAGAAAGTTTTCCTTTTCATCGCACGGAAAAGCCATTTTCCATTTCTGAGTGCCAAAAATGGGGCGTTTTGTGAAACAACCACCAAAGGAATAATTCAAAATGCTATCACCCCATTTTTCAAAAATACTAGACCACCTTAGATGGACAATGTCTCAACCGGGGTATCTCAAATTTTTCCATCCATCCCTGGTGAAAAAGACAAATATCTGCCGAATGGGTAAGAAGTGGGTCTGATTTGAACTACAGGTACATGATCTAATGCTCATAATTTTATGAAAAAATCATTTTAACCTCATAATATGATGTTTTTTTAAAAAACCAATGCAAGTTTAGCGAGGCTCATCCCCTAGGTAAGAATCTTCATGCATGTTGTTTTGACCATAGTTTGAAACACATATAAGAAATTCAAAAATGTTCCGAACAATGTAAAAAAATCGCGTGGTGTCATATTATATGACATAATTGCAAGAAAAAATACCAAACTTGGTATATTAATTGCATCTCAAAAAACCTTCTCAAAATGAGCTATCATGTTCGAGGTTTCATGCCTTTCAGGCTAAATGACCAATCTTATGGCTAAAATCGTGACATAGTTTGTAATACTATGTCTATATTGTGCACGCATGTGCATATTGGCATGTCAAACAATGTTGCGGGAGAAAGTTTTACTTCTCGTCGCACATAAAAGCCATTTTCCATTTTCTAAGTGCCAACATCTAGGCGTTTTGTCAACCACCAAAAGAATAATTAAAAATGCTACCATCCTATTTTTCAAAAATACTAGGCCACATTACATGGACAATGTCTCAACCGGAGTATCTCAAACATTTTCGTTCATCCCTGGTGAAAAAAACAAATGTCTGGCGAATGGATAGGACGTGTGTCTGGTTTGAACTACATGTACATGATCTAATGCTCATAATTTTTGAAAACAATCATTTTTATCGAGACAATATGATGTTTTTTTAGAGATCTATATATGATCATCCCTTAGGTAAGTATCTTCATGCCTGTCGTTTTGACCATAGTTTGAAACAGGTATAAGAAATTCAAAATTGATTTGAACATGTAAAACATTCGTGTGGTGTCATATTATGTGACATGGTTGCAAGAAAAAATACCAAACTTGATATATTGATTGCATCTCAGAAAACACTTTCTTAAAATGAGTTATCATGTTCGAGGTTTCAAGGCTTTCGGGTCAAATGACCAATGCTATGGCTAGAATCGAGACATAGTTTGTGATACTGAGCCCATATTATGCATGCATGTGTATCTTGGCATGACGAACAATGTTGTAGGAAGAAGTTTTCCTTTTCATCGCACAGAAAAGTCATTTTCCATTTTTTGAGTACCAAAAATAGAGTGTTTTGTAAAACAACCACCAAAGGCATAGTTCAAAATGGTACCACCCTTTTTTCCGAAATATTAGACCACCTTACATGGACAGTGTCCCAACCGGGATATCTCAAAACTTTCCGTCCACCCTGGTGAAAATAAATTGCCTACCGAATCAGTAGGAAGCGTGTCCGGTTTGAACTACATGTAAATGATCTATTGCTCATGATTTTTTGCAAAAATAATGTTTAGCCTCACAATATAATGTTTCTTCAGAGGTCTAATGCAATTTTAGCGAGGCTCATCCCCTAGGTAAGATATTTTATGCCCTCGTTTTGACCATAATTAGAAACAGGCATAAGAAATTCAAAAATGGTCCGAACAATATAAAAAATTCACGTGGTGTCATATTATGTGACATAGTTTTAAGAAAAAATACTAAATTTTATATATTGATTGCATATCAAAATAACCTTCTCAAAATGAGCTATCATGTTCGAGGTTTCATGGCTTTCGTGCTAAATGACCAATACTATAGACATAATCGTAGCATAATTTGTGATACCGTGCACATATTGTGCATGCTTGTGCAACTTGACATGGCGAACAATATTGTAGGAGAAAGTTTTCCTTTTCGTCGCATGGAAAAGCTATTTTCCATTTTCCGAGTGCCAAAAACGGGGCGTTTTATAACCACCAAAATAATAATTCAAAATTCTACCACCCTTTTTTTTAAAATACTAGACCACCTTACATGGACAATGTCTCAACCGGGGTATCTCAAAAAAATTCGTCCATCCCTGATGAAAAATACAAATGTCTGCCGAATGGGTAGGAAGTAGGTCTGGTTTGAACTACAGGTACATGATCTAATGATCATGATTTTTTGAAAAAATCATTTTTAGCCTCACAATATGTTGTTTTATCAGAGATCCAATGCAAGTTTAGCGAGTCTCATCCCCTAGGTAAGAATATTCATGCCTGTCGTTTTGACCATAGTTTGAAACAGTATAAAAAATTCAAAAATGGTCCGAATAATATAAACATTCACGTGGTGTCATAATATGTAACATAATTGCAAGGAAAAATACCAAACTTGGTATATTGATTGCCTCTCAAAAAACCTTCTCAAAATGAGCTATTATGTTCGAGGTTTCATGCCTTTCGGGCTAAATGGCCAATATTATGGTCAGAATCGCGGCATAGTTTGCGATACTATGTCTATATTGTGCACACACATGCATATTGGCATGGCGAACAATGTTGCAGGAGAAAGTTTTCCTTTTTGTCACACATAAAAGCATTTTCTATTTTCTAAGTGCCAAAATCTGGGCATTTTGTCAACCACCAAAAGAGTAATTAAAAATGCTACCATCCCATTTTTGAAAAATACTAGACCACCTTACATGGACAATGTCTCAACCGGAATATCTCAAACCTTTCCGTTCATCCCTGGTGAAAAAGACAAATGTCTGCCGAATGGGTAGAAAGTGGGTCTGATTTGAACTACGGGTACATGATCTAATGCTCATGATTGTTTTTTAAAATCATTTTTAGCCTCACAATATGATGTTTTTTGGAGATCCAATGCAACTTTAGCGAGGCTCATCCCCTAGGTAAGAATCTTCATGTCTATCATTTTGACCATAGTTTGAAATAGGTATAAAAATTCAAAAATGGTCCGAACAATATAAAACATTTGCATGGTGTCATCTATGTGACATGATTGCAAGGAAAAATACCAAACTTGGTATATTGATTGCATCTCAAAAAAAACCTTCTCAAAATGAGATATCATATTTGAGGTTTCATGGCTTTCAGGCCAAATGACCAATGCTATGGCCAGAATCACGGCATAATTTGTGATACTGAGCCCATATTGTGCATGCATGTACATCTTGGCATGGCGAACAATGTTGCAGGAGGAAGCTTCCCTATTCATCACACAGAAAAGCCATTTTCCATTTTACGAGTGCCAAAAATGGGGTGTTTTGTGAAACAACCACCAAAGGTATAATTCAAAATGCTATCACCCTTTTTTTTGAAAAATACTAAACCACTTTACATGAACAATATCCCAACCGGGGTATCTCAAACCTTTCCGTGCATCCCTAGTGAAAAAGACAAATATCTGCCGAATAGGTAGGAAGTAGGTCTGGTTTGAACTACAAGTACATGATCTAGTGCTCATGATTTTTTCAAAAAATCATTTTGAGCCATACAATATGATGTTTTTAAGAGATCCAATGCAAATTTAGCGAGGCTCATTCCTTAGGTAAGAATCTTCATGCCTGTCGTTTTGACCATAGTTTGGAACAGGTACAAGAAATTCAAAAATGGTCCGAAGAATGTAAAACATTCCCGTAGTATCATATTATGTGACATAATTGCAAGAAAAAATACCAAACTTGGTGTATTGATTGCATCTCAAAAAACCTTCTCAAAATGAGCTATCATGTTCGAGGTTTTATGTCTTTCGGGCTAAATGACCAATGTTATGGCCAGAATCGTGGCATAGTTTGTGATACTATATCTATATTATGCACGCACGTGCATATTGGCATGGCGAACAATGTTGCAGCAGAATTTTTTCCTTTTCGTCGCACAGAAACGCATTTTAATTTTCTAAGTGCCAAAATCTGGGCGTTATGTCAACCACCAAAAGAATAATTAAAAAATTCTACCACCCCATTTTTAAAAAAATACTAGACCACCTTACATGGACAATGTCTCAGCCGGGATATCTCAAACCTTTCCGTCCATTCCTGGTGAGAAAGACAAATGTTTGCCGAATAGATAGGAAGTAGGTCTAGTTTGAACTACAGGTACATGATCTAATGATCATGATTCTTTGAAAAAAAATCACTTTTACCCTCACAATATGATGTTTTGTCAGAGATCCAATGCAAGTTTAGCGAGGCGCATCCCCTAGGTAAGAATATTCTTGCCTGCCGTTTTGACTGTAGTTCAAGACAGGTATAACAAATTTAAAAATGGTCCGAAAAATGTAAACATTCGTGTGGTGTCATAATATGTGACATAATTGCAGGAAAAAATACCAAACTTGGTATATTGATTGCATCTAAAAAAACCTGCTCAAAATGAGTTGTCATGTTCGAGGTTTCATGCCTTTCGGGCCAAATGGCCAATGTTATGGTCAGAATCGCGGTTTATTTTGTGATACTGCGCATATATTATGGATGCATGAGGAAGTTTTCCTTTTTATCGCACGGAAAAGCCATTTTCTATTTTCTGGGTGCCAAAAACAAAGAGTTTTGTGAATGAACCCCTACAGGCATAATTCAAAATGCTAGCACCCTATTTTCCAAAAATACTGTCCAACCTTACATGGACAATGTCCCAACCGGTGTATATCAAACTTTTTCGTCCATCCCTGATAAAAAAGACAAATGTCTGCCAAATCAGCAGGAAGTGAGTCCGGTTTGAACTGCAGGTACATGATCTAATGCTCATATTTTTTGCAAAAATCATTTTTAGGTTCATAATATGCTATTTCACCAGAGGACCTCTACAAATTTAGCGAGGCTCGTCCCTAGGCTAAGGATGTTTTAGAATATTCAAATTCAAAAGGGAAATTTTGATACGATTTTTTGAAGATTTGAACACTATTAAATAAATTTTATTTAAAATTACATGATGCATGGTTAAAAAATTGATAGGAATTTCATGTTTGGATTCTTCTCATTTTTTTGATTGATTTAGACATATTATTTATCGGATTCCGATTTACGGATTTAAAGATATGAATTACTCCATATTAAATAAAAAAGACAAAAAAATATTTATTTTATTGTCATTTGAATTCAAGATTATTATTACTTTTTTATTTTTGTTTACTCAAATAATTGTTTGAAATTTAAAAAATAAAAACATGTGACACCATGGTCCAAGGGTTAATGGGAAGTTTAATTTCTTTATCGGATTCTCATCCGTAAAGAACAGAGAAGTTAAGCGTACTAGAACACGAGTAGTGACCATTAGTGCAATTTGATCGAAAATTAAGCATACTTAGAGTTAAACAAATTCGTTTGTGAGATTAGTTAGATTTTTTTTTGAAAAAAAAACCCTAAAAAAACCAGGCCGACGGCTTAGCCGTTAGCCATCAGGTTGAGCCGATCTAAGCTAGGCCGACGACTAATGAGTCCAGGCCGACGTTGTGCTAAGACGACGGCTGTCATCGGCATAGAGCTACGTCGACGGCAATTTGGCCTATACTGACGCCGCGTGTTCCTATAGTGAATTAGGGTTTGGGAACTGAACCTACACACAATGTCTAATTAATCACACCTGAAAAAATATACCACACGCGTTTACAAGACTATGCCATTGACAGTTGCACTTCTATGGTTCTACGTACCCCTACATCAAGATACACCCTAATATATATTTAGAGGTTGTATACTACTGTTCTTGTTAGTAGAGTAAAAATTATTAGTGCTACCCTTCGGACCACCGTAAAAAATGGCACCCCACATCATTTCCACTCGTACACTACAAGATCTCATATAAAAGAAACTTCATATAACACAACAAGTAAGAATGAGTCAGCCGGTTACAAGAATTTAAATATTATTTTTTCTTAGTTGGAGGAGAGAGAAAAAGAGAAAATACAAGTGGGCTCTTAGGCTAATTGTAGCACGTGCTCCTAGGCACTTTGTGAGAGTGGCATGTGTGAGCTAAATATTAGTAAATAGTACTACATCTTTGTAGCTAACTATTGTACATATTGGCTCTATGATGGTTGTAGATGCCATTTCAAAAGTTTATAGCTACCGGTTGGTTATACTACTGAACTTGTTTTTGAGATAATTAAGAAAATGGACTATACATCTCTACTACTAATAAAAGAGCAAACAAGAACTTTCTTACGCGCACCCCGCTTATCATACACAAACCTTTCAGCACCGTATGATTAGGGCCACAAGTCACAATCTAACGGCTATTGTTAATCTAATCCATCGTTTGTGTGCATTTAGCAATTTACATGGACTGACCGTCCTCCACCAGCAGAGGAAAATTTGAAATCCCCCATCACGCTAGGATCCCCTACAATCACGCGGCTGATTTCTCGCAAGATAACCCAATCACATGCCATCCTCTCAATCAGTCACGCGGCTGATTTCCCTACATCGCCAGCCGCCGCACAAAACACCTCCAAGCAGCCCCGCCGGCTCCCTGCACGGCTACCTCGCCGCCCTGCACAGTACCATCGAGTGCGCGCCAGACGCATCCCAGCAACGCCACCACCGCTCTACAAGGCACTATCGCCTCTCTGGAGGTTACGCTCACCGCCCTGCACATCACCGTCAAGTGGACACCAGATGATGCATAACAGCCCCATCACCTTCCTGCAAGTCAAAGATATATATAACAGATCGTCCAGGTATAGTAGAGGCCATGATATGCTCTTACTTCATAGATCTAAAATATACTCCCTCCGTCCCAAAATAAGTGACATGGATTTGTCTAAATTCGTATGAATCTAGACACATTTTAGTATATACTACATACAAATCTAGATCTAAGTCACTTATTTTGGGATGGAGGAAGCACGTAATTTGTTTCCTATAAGCAATTGGGCATCGTGTATCCAGAAACTAATAACTTATCAGTGAATAATTGCATTGTTTTTTCTTTTAAAGATGCATAGATATGAAAAGCTTATCTCTGGTATGTATTTGGTTAAAATGGAATCAGGAGTATAAGAATATAATTTGCAGAGGCGGATGCGAATACAAACCTGATTGTCTTTTCTACCAGGTTTTATATCACCAACACATCTTTTACTAGATTTTTATCTATCAATGCATGGATGAGCCTCACTGGAGCCATGTGGCTGTGGTAGAAGCCATGTGGTTGTGTTTCCTTCTACACACAAATAAAAAGTAGAAATCTATAAGCAAACTTTGCAGTCTATTTAGGACACTGACTTGAAAGTATCCAAAAATCCTAGAGCTCAAAACAACAGCACGAAGACCCATAGCAATTATGTTGTAATATGCCATATCTAAATAGAATACCCTTCCCGTTATATGAAAGAGAATCAACAAACATTGCTGGGACACATCATATCATTTGATTCCGGTGCTATTATTTTCGAGGACAAATATTTAGTTTGCTAACTTATTTATGTATACTAGACTTCTTGGGAGACGAGAACCTTGGATATGCATATGCTGCATATGGTGAGCCTGATGAGGAAGCTAGGATTTTTGCCAAACAAGGTAAACACATTATTGCTATCACACGAATGAGATATGATATAATACTGTCATTTATGCAAATGTTAATTATTAATCCTGCCGAGTTGAACTATATCAGGCTAATAGAATTCCCTTATATGCTGCCCATGACAATGTTTATAGAAACATACCTAAAGATCATCATGCTAAAATAAGTTTCGGGCTGCCGACACTGTGGGGCATTGCGGTTTCCATTCGAGGGACCTGCATTTTGTTGCAGGAAAGGAAAAGTCAGTTTAGTTACTCATGATGTTCTAGAAGTAAAAAACCACACATGATTCATCAATGTTATCAGTTGATCCTTCTACCTAAACGTTGAAAAACTATCAATGTGAACCATCCTAGCACATAAAAAAATACCTTTAGAAACTATCTTGAATAACCAAAGCATGTATTGAAGAAAAATTGACACATTTATGTTCTACTATTTCCTATGATATTTAAATATCTTTTTTTGTGAGAGGCAATACAGATATTAGACAATAAAGAACATAGAGATCTGATCGGATCTTTTTTATGACCGAATATGAATGATTTTATTCACACTTTATAATCGTATAGTCTCCCCCCCCCCCCCCCCCCGTGTTTCTCATTATATTTCACACTATCCATGTTTTTAAGTAATAGAGATGAACATTCACAGGAAGTTCATGGTATGTCATCTCCAACATTTGATGACAGCAGTAACACCCACTGCTCCGGTAATTATCAAGAAAAATGCCTATTACTCGGGTAACCGATGAGACCCTAAATTCTAACTAGAATGCATCATGGATATCATCCCTAAGGAACCGAAGGGGCAATTGGAGAGGGAATAGTATACACAAATATAGGGATGGTATATTAAAGAGACAACATCAAGTCTCTACAATAAAAAAAATTGGCTGCTGCTTCTGCCGATATCAATGGCCGGGAAAATGAAACACAAACACCGGTGTCCATATCCATTGGACGCTGCTTCTGGATAGTGGAAGTATCTAAACGTCAAAACATGGCAAATGGAAGAGTGTATTAAGAGAAGACTGCAGAGACATGGGTACACCTCCTAACTTAACGCAATATATGTTTCGTATTGCAACAATGGCACTTTTTATCTACACCATTTATAATACGAACATCAATCATAACTTGTGAATTTTCATAAAGAGTTGAAACAGTGGGAGAAAAAAAATATAACTAACCTCCGAGAGTTCAAAAACTTCTTCAAAAGAACCAATAAAATTGAGAGGGCTATGTTGTACCTGTAACTCCTGAAATGACCACTCTTTTCCTCTACCACTTCAGCATGCTTCATCACCTAAAAAATATAAAATATGATAGACAGTTCATTGCAAAAGGAATTGATTATGAGTATATTATTCCTTACAAGTTTCTTCTTTGGTGCTTAAATTATCACAGTAGTGCTTATAAAATTGTTGAAACTTCTTTGCATCATTGACTAGAAATTGTTTGTCATCCTGTGAAACAGACTAGCGCCAGGTATTCACCACTAATGAAGAGATCGCAGTGTGCCGATTCACTTATTCCATTGCTATCAAAGTGAATCGAGCCCCGGCTCCCCGCCAATCCCCTAGGTGCAGGCCCGGCAAGCGCCGCCCAGCCTGTGATGCACCCTCGCCGCCATACATACCGTCGATGAATTAATTTATACACGTCCTTCACTTTGATTTTGATGATTTCTTTGCTACCGACAGGGATGTGCAACTGACATACTAGACTCTGAAGTAAAAGATCAAAGAGATGAACAAGAGGGATGCCAAATTTTACATGTTCGCTAAGTTGACCCAGCCTCAACCATAGAAAGCTTGAACCAGGATAAGAAACATTCAACAATCACAATTAGATTAAGCTTGCATACCGTGGTAGGACATGATAAACATCAAACTTCTGTGATAGCCGGTTGCTTGAAAAAAATCCTCAAGGATTGCACTGACCGCTCTTCATTTTGGGAAATGTTTCAAATTGACATTGTTCTGATAAATTTGGTCTTGTTGTTCCTTCGGAGTAATAACTGCTAAATAGACCATGTTAGCATGTTGTGGTCTCTTACAAAATGAGAGACATGTTTTAGTTTAGTATTGTAACGGCACAAACTAAACATATCTAATACTCACTTCTAAACATGTTGGAGTGTGGTGTGCTTTATCGCTAACCATCCTCTCCAACACCTTAATAGCCTGATCTAGATGTCCATACTTACAGAAGTAATTGATAGAGATACTGTAGGCTTTAGGCATTTAATTCAGCCTCGCAATTTGCATATATAAGCATCCATGACTCAAATATATAAGCAAACTTTGCGGTCTCTTTGGGACACTGACTTGAAAGTATCCAAAAATCCTAGAGCTCAAAACACAGTAGTGCTTATAAAAAACTTCTTTGCATCATTGACTAGAAATTGTTTGTCATCTTGTGAAACAGACTAGCGTCAGGTATTCACCACTAATGAAGAGATCGTTGCATGCCGATTCACTTATTCCATTGCTATCAAAGTGAATCTAGCCCCGGCTCCTCGCCAACCCCCTAGGTGCAGGCCCGGCAAGTGCCGCCCAGCCTGTGATGCACCCTCGCGCCATATGTACCGTCGACGAATTAATTTATACATGGTCTTCACTTTGATTTTGATGATTTATTTGCTACTGACAGGGATTTTAAACTTACATACTGGACTTTGAAGTAAAATATCAAAGAGATGAACAAGAGGGATGCCAAATTCTACATGTTTGCTAAGTTGACCCAGACTCAACCATAGAAAGCTTGAACCAGGATAAGGAATATTCAACAATCACAATTAGATTAAGTTTGCATACCGTAGTAGGACATGATAAACATCAAACTTCTGTGATAGCCGGTTGCTTGAAAAAAATCCTTAAGGATTGCACAAACCGCTCTTCGTTTTGGGAAATGATTCAAATTGGCGAAGTTCTGATAAATTTGGTCTTGTTGTTTCTTCAGAGTAATAACTGCTAAATAGACCATGTTAGCATGTTGTGGTCTCTTACAAAATGAGAGACATGTTTTAGTTCAGTATTGTAACGGCACAAAATAAACATATCTAATACTCACTTCTAAATATGTTGGAGTATGGTGTGCTTTACTATATCAGGAAAAACTTATCGCTAACCATCTTCTCCAACACCTTAATAGCCTGATCTGGATGTCCATACTTACAGAAGTAATTGATAGAGATACTGTAGGCTTTAGGCATTTAATTCAGGCTCGCAATTTGCATATATGAGCATTCATGACTCAGATATATAAGCATCTATGATTCAAATCACATACAAGAACTCCACTAATCCCCTTATAGTACAAACATAAATCATGTCCATCCTCCTATGACAAGAAAAAAATAAAACAGATAATTTTTTTTGGAGAATTTACCTTCTCTGGAGACAATAAACCGGACTGGAGAGGAGTGGAGAAGGGTTTCTGGCCGCAGGTGTCCGTAATCGGCCATTTGTCGTCGGAAAATGCGACCAGGCAAACCAGCGGCGCTGGTCGGGGCCGCGATTGGCTGCAGCAATTAGGACATCGGGAATGTTGGAACTCCCACCGTGAACCTCAGGGGAAGGTGCAGCTGGTCGGTGGCAGAAGAGGATGCGAGAGAGAGAGGAGGGCGTTGCCGAGGCAGCGCGCACGCCTGGGCTCTGGCATCCCGGCCAGACTGCTTGTGGATGGCGGAGTTGCGCTGGCGCTGCTGGTCAGAGCTGGCGGGCGGCTAGAGAGGATGGGAAGAGATAGAGGCGTCGATGGGAGACTGTTGAGAGCTGAATGGGACCGTGGCGAGAATACCATGGAGGGTGAAGAGATGGAGGTGTGTGTTGGAGATATGCCCAAGAGGCAATAATAAAGTGGTTATTATCATATCTTCATACTTATGATAAATGTTTACATACCATGCTATAATTGTATTAACCGGAAACATTAATACTTGTGTGATTTGTAAACATAAAAGAGTCCCTAGTAAAGCCTCTTGTTAAACTAGCTTGTTGGTTAATATATGATCATGGTTTCCTGATCATGAACATAGAGATGTTATTAGCAACAGGGTCGTATCATTAGGAGAATGATGTGATGGACATACTCCTATAGTTAAGCGTAGCATAAAGATCAAGTCATTTAATATAGTTCATTTGCTATAAGCTTTCTGATACATAGTAACCTAATTCCTTCGACCATGTGTGATTTGTAAACATAAAAGAGTCCCTAGTAAAGCCTCTTGTTAAACTAGCTTCTTGGTTAATAGATGATCGTGGTTTCTCGATCATGAACATTGAGATGTTATTAACAACAAGATCATATCATTAGGAGAATGGTATGATGGACATACTCCTATAGATAAGCGTAGCATAAAGATCAAGTCATTTCATTAGTTCGTTTGCTATAAGCTTTCTGATACATGGTAACCTAATTCCTTCGACCATGAGATCATGCTAATAACCATCACCGGAAGGATGCTTTGATGACATCAAACACCACACCGTAACAGGGTGGCTATAAAGGTGGCATTGAGTGTTCGGAAAGTATTGGTTGAGACACATGGATCAAGAGTGGGATTTGTCCATCCATATGACGGATAGATATACTCTGGGCCCTCTCGGTGGAATGTCATCCAATTAGCTTGCAAGCATGTGACTGGCTCACAAGGGATCACATACCACGGGAACGAGAAAAGAGTACTTATCAGTAACGAGGTTGAACTAGGTATGCAGAGATACCGACGATCATAACCTCGAATAAGTAAAATATCGTGAGACAAAGGGAAATTGGTATCGTATGTAAGTGGTTCATTCGATCGCAAAGTAATCATATAAATATGTGGGAGCCATATGAATTTCCAGATTCCTCTATTGGTTATTGATCGGAGAAGTGTCTCGATCATGTCCGCATAATTCACGAACCGTAGGGAGACACACTTAAGGATTCGATGTTGTTAAGTAGTTATGGAATGATGAGTAAGAGACCGAATGTTGTTCGGAGTCTCGGATGGGATCCGGGATATCACGAGGAGATCCGGAATGGTCCGGAGAATAAGATTCATATAAGGATAGTCCCATTTCGGAGTTAGGGAATGATTCTGGTGTTTTCATCGGGAACATTCTAGAAGGTTTCGGAATGTCCGGCACTCCGGGGGGGAAGGGTACATGAATGTGTCATTGTAAGTTGGAATGATTGCATCATGCACTAGGTGTCTTTGCTGTCCAAAATAAAGGGTTTATTCAAATCCTAATTTGAAAAGTTAAACGGCTAGTTTGAAAGTCAAACGGCAAGTTTTGGAAAGAGGAGAAGAGGTGGAAACCGAGTTGGGGAAGGAGTCCTCCTCCCCAAGCCGGCGCACCACCCAAGCCGAGTTGGGGAGGGAATCCACTCCCTCCCCTTGGCCGCCGGCCCCTCCACCTATAAAGGGAGGGGCAGGGCTGCCCCTCCTGACACACAAGTCCCTCTCCTCTAAACCTAAACCCTAGCCACAGCCTAGGGATTTCTCCCAAGCCGTCAAGTTAGAGCTTCTAATTGCCCTAGCCTCCGGTTTAGAGCCTTCTAATTGGTGTGTCTAAACCCTAGATCACCAAAGCTCTCTCATAGTCCACCATACTCGCTCCGGCTTAAGGCGAAGCCCTGCGAGATCTCCCCTCTACTTCCGGTACCACGTCGTTGTGCTGCCGGAATCACGAGGAGAGTGCTACAACCTCCGCTGCCTGCTGGAACAAGGGAGAGGAAGGTCTTCATCGAGTACCGAACGTGTGACCGACTGCGGGAGCACTGCCAGAACGCAGCGCCGGAAGGATCGTCTACGCGATCTTGAGATCGGCAAGTGTACGACTACATCACCCACGAGAATCTGCTCTCGTTAACCACTTTGGAATCTTCAAGGGTAAGTTCCTCTATCGACTCGTTGCTACAATCTAGTAGATAGATCTTGGCTTGATCATAGATTAGATCTTGATTGTGTGTTCATGCGGTAGAAAATTTTTGTTTTTCATGCTACGAATCCCTACAGTGTGGAGCTAGGAGTGAGGTGATTGGGAGAAACGGGTGAAAGAAGAAGGAGATGTGCAGGGTTTTTTTTTGAGATAAGGAGATAAGGACTGTCAGATATAGGAGCGTGAGTATAAAGTCGATTATTAAATAAAATCTTGGAGTAGTGTCCTAACAAAAGACATTGTTCATAGCTACGGGGACAATGCACTCTTCACGGCTTATGCGACATACATCTACACAGTTGGCTTTTGATGAGGAAACTAGAAAGCTTTCCAGAAAACCATCTTTATCTTTGTTTGCTTTTAAATTTTAATTTCAACAACTACTACCTTGGTATTAAATTAAATTAGTTGTCTTGAATTTGTCTAACAAATCTAATTTGAGACGAATGGAATATTATTTTTATTAGTAATTGTTTCACTGGTTTATTTGAAAATTTTCTCATCGAACTTACATAGATACAATTTCCATGCTAGGGACGAGACATTATCAATCACATAAAAAGTGGACTTTTGTTAGAAAGTATAAACACGAGATAATTTTGTGTAGTATTTTGTCTTACAATTTTGCTTTAAATTAGGGTTGAGTTATCATGTTTCTTGACTAATTATATGGTTTTTTTGTTCTTTGTGGCGCCGGGATCCTATGTCGCACGCACACGCTTACAACGCTTACACCATTGGGACCGTTAGACCTATTTTAAGTGTCTCAATGACATTTGTATCAATTTAAATGACATGTGTTGCACGTGCACGCTTACTAGTCATGAAAGAAAAGCTATCTACCAGTTATGATAGATATGGTCACATTATTAACACTGCATGTCTGAGTAGCAACGAATTGCTCTTCATTGCCTACACTTAAATTGAAATATGCTGGTTGCTTAGGCTCGCTTAGGACCGTAGTCTTGCTACTTAGCATCGTAGCAACATCCAGCATGGTAGGTCGATCAACTGAATTCTCTTGTACGCACAACAGTGCAATGTTAATGCACCTCATCATTTCCGCGGAGTGAATGTTGGGAAACAATGGCTCATCAGTGAGTTCGATCCATCTTCCCGCTCTAAATAATTTCCAGGCCTGTATAAAATTTTATAAAATACTTAGGATTGACACCAAATAAAGAAATAATTTCTTTTATTGTTGTATGTATGTCTATGCACTCACATATGCCAAGAGATTGATATAAGCTCCACATTGCTGGTTTCCAAAGTTCCTTTTCCCGCTAAGGATCTCGAGAACTAAAACACCGAAGCTGAACACGTCTGATTTGATTGAGAAGTGGCCCTGGGAAGCATACTCTGGAGCCATGTATCCGCTAAAATGGTGTAATAGTATATGTCCGTTACTATATGGTTGGCGTGTAATATAGATGTTCATAGACGGACTGATTAGTATGTTTACTTACTATGTACCAACCACTCTTCTCGTAGTGTTTCCTTCTGTGTCATCTGAGCAAAATATTTTTGCAAGTCCAAAATCAGAAATCTTAGGATTCATTTCATTGTCCAAGAGAATGTTGTTTGGCTTAAGATCTCGATGTATCACAAGCAACCTGGAGTGCTTGTGTAGATAAAGAAGACCATGTGCTACTCCTTCAATTATTGCTACTTGTTTTGACCAATCCAATGAGGCTCTCTTACTTGGATCTAGGGATCAATTATGTGTTAGTGTAGCAGGAGAACAAACAACAACAAAATTAGGTGATGGAATATACTCAGAGAGCTGACAAGAAGAAAATAATGAGTAATGTTTACTCATTATGGTGTACATGCAATATTTAAAGCAAATTAAAAAATTATTACACATACCAAAGATGAAGAAATCTAGGCTTTTGTTTGGCAAGTATTCATAGACCAATATTTTCTCCTCTTCCTGAGAGCAACACCCCAAGAGCCCAACCAAATTCCTGTGTTGGAATTTGGCTATGAGCTGTACTTCATTTTTAAACTCTACGAAACCTTGTCCTGAATGTGAAGCAAGTCTCTTAACTGCTATATCCAATCCCTCAGGAAGCCGGCCCTGGAAAAGTAATCTACTATATAACTTAGTCCCAACAAAAGATACAAATCTAATAGTCCTATTAATTTACCTTGTGGACAGCACCAAAGCCACCTTGTCCAAGTTTGCTTTCTTCTGAAAAGTTATTTGTGGCCTCCATCAGTTGTTCGAAGTCAAACACCGAGAAATCTGAATTCTTTCCTTCCCAAACTAGATGTTCTTCTCCCTCCAAATTCTGAACATGTTGTGATCCTTGTAATCTCATCACTTTACCTGAATATATGATTGAGAGATGGTGCAATCTCACTTTAATGAGGTAACGTTGATAACATAATTATACATGTGGATAGTCCCTATGTCCAAAAGTGTAAGACACCATAATTATACATGTCGCCAATGTCTTACAAGCTTGATTACTGGTACATGTAAGTATATGGATTTTTGCATGCAAGTATATACATGTGTTGTGAAATTATTGCATGTTAGTACTATCTTATTACCATTTGTAGGCTTATAACAAGTGAAAGTTTGTTGGAGTTTACGAAAAGTCACATGGCATAAATTCTAAGGCAGAAAAATTCGACAGAACATCATTTCGGATACTAACCATCATACCTTTGTTTTGCCTTGCAAGCCGACGAGAGTAATAGATGACCCAGAGAATTGATGTTGCCGCTAGAGGAAGTATAACTACGGGAATGACCCACAACTTGCCTATATGGCCCGATATACATGAAAATGTAAGTGTATCAATTAACAACAACAACAACAACAACAACAACAACAACAACAACAACAACAACAACAACAACAACAACAACAACAAAAACAACAACATTGACGACGATGACTCACTTTTATGTTTGGTCGTAGCAGGAGCAGACACAGATGGCTGCCCAATGAACAGCATGGGTTTGCTGTCGTAGAACCAAGACGCCTCGTATATGAAAAAACACCGTATGGCACCCATCTGTCCTCCAATACTCAGGTATATTCCAAAGTTTACCATGCTGAGGAGATTACTCAGGCACGCCAGACAGTCCCCTCTGGATAGGTCTGGCGTGCACTGCGCCAGGGAATACATCTTCGGGGAGATGGCGCCGGTGTCCATGACAGCCGTAGCGAACCGCATTGGTTGCGTGTTGGCCGCCGCCTCTTCAACAGTCTTCACCAGAAGCTCCTGAATGCGAGCGCCGGCGATGAAGCGGGGGTCGTTCTTGGTGTTCCACCTCTCGAAGGTTGGGGCGACGTTACCGTCTATACCCGTGTTATTTGGGGACGCTGCTAGGATGTCCTTGCTGCTGTATATGAGCGTACAATTGTCGTAGTAGTAGTAGGCGGCCTTGTAGCACTCCCGCTGCGGCGATGGCCTCCGGCGAATCATCTTGTCGAAGGTGCTGGCGACGCATTCGGCGCAGGTGTAGTCGTCGAGGATGTCGCCCCGGCAGAGAGCGAGCGCGTAGACGGTGTCAGGGGTCTGGCCAATGGTGGCAGTGGCGAAGTGTAGAGGGGAAGAGGTGGTTTTCTGTGGGAGAGTGGGGGCGATGGACTTGACGTTGTCGCAGAATGCATCGGCGGCTGCCAGGAACGGTACTGTGAGTAGGAGGAGCAGGATGAGAAGAGGGACCGTCCCCATGGCTAGGCCGGCTAACCCGATCGACTAGCTGGAACTATTGCTAGCTTCTTCTCCCGGTCCAGATGATCAACTCAGTACGGCAGGACCCTCTGTGCTTAGTTATAGGGGGAAAATCACCATCGGCCACTTGGGAACTTAAGGAACACTGACGTCGCAGTTGCTTCCAGTACTCCTTGAATCATTCACCTTCAGCCGGCTAGGATAGAAGACAGCAGTTTTATTGGCTTGTTTCTTCTTCTTTATTGTTATTATACCGAGAAAGGACGGATATGAACTCTTTGAGTAAAGAAAAACTCATTTTGTCGGAAAAAAAAACAGACCTAGTTTGGCAACAAAGTTTTTTTAAAACTGAAGTATATCAATAGTATAGTATTTTAGTGCCCAGCAAAGCAATATTTCAGTTTTTCCCTTTTCTCAGTTTTAGAAAAAAGAGTGTCTAGCCTCTTTCTCAAATACTTCAAAAAAACCATAGTTTTGGAGAATACTTCAGTTTTAAAACTATATTATTTATTATATCCAAACACCTCAAAGTATTTAATACTTCAGTTTTTTTAGACACCAAAGTATTCTCTCAATACTTTAAAAATACTTTGACGCCAAACAAGGCTTATTGCTTTCTTGAGCTGATATAAAAGCCTCGAGCCAATTTCTGCTCATGTGAGGCAACCTCCGTGACCACCGGGACAGATTCAGCAACCTCCATGACCACCGAGAGCACAAGCTCCACCTCGCTCGGCACCAATGTGCCTCACATGTGCTCCTGTACCGGTAGCCCAACTTCACCAAGAGAAGCATCTTCTTCCGCTCCTCGAACATCATGACCAATTTCACCATCCTCCACCATGTATGCGTCCGTCACACAGGGCACTCTCGATGAGAGCTGGAACCTCCCAATTCTTCAGGGAGCCGCTTATTCCTCCTTAGAGAGTTCCACGGTAGCTTCCAGCACAATCTACCGCCTTATACAAGGACCAAAAGTGGACCAAATGAGCACTTCACAATTCCAAATCAGAGAATTCGTATGCTTGTCCTCAAACAATTTCAATCAGCGCATTTTACAAGTGTGAAAACAGATTGGACAATTTCTGACCAATACGCAATGAAAGTTATCCGAGACTTCCTTCTAATAAGACCATGCCCTCAAAAAAGAATCACATGAAATTTCAAAGGAATGATAAGCTCCTATTTCAGCCCGGTAGCACAACATTCCAGGCACTAGGCAACCCATACCATGAAACCGACTTGGGAGCATGTATAACCAAAAATAAACTAACACCAAATGTAATCTCATAGAAGCAGCAGCTTGGATAGCCCGATGTTCACAGTTACAAGTATAAAAGCTAAATCAGTTATTATTGCTACGAACATCCACTTCAGAAACTCCCAAGAGAACCTCTTATTAAAACATTCCACAATGTGGAGACTGCTGCTCTGGGAGGTTTCGTCTCCACTCTCAAAACTGCAAGGAAAGAAAATAAAAATGAAAGAGGTGCACTCTACATTGCCACATCTTTATATCTGGACGCCAAGCTCCAACATCAAGGTGTGGTTCGAGGCGTCGCTTCCAGGACCGCTGAACTGGATCGGACCTGCGTGGAAAGTTTGATGAGTTAATTTGTTTCTTTAGCTGTTATAGTTATTTGCTGCCGATTTTCTCATCACGTACCAGGGCTGATGTATCGGTTCTTAAGGGCCCATTCATCTCTCATGGAAGCAAACTTCTTGAATGGCGCGGCTGCAAATTGACAATTCAAGAATAAGTTTAGCGTAACTAGACACAAGGATCTTAATTGTTAGTGGCATAAATAAAAGTGCTTCATACCATCAAGTTCCACCATAGCCTTCTTGATCACTGGCTTGAACTTGCCTGATCACAGAGGACATAAAGAGGTTACGATGTGACACTAGCTAGTCCAGAATACAAGAATATAAATTTGTAACCTTTCCAAACAGTGAAAAGAGCTTTGTTACAAGTAATTTTCATGTTAAAGGAAGAAAAGCACCTCGATAATGAGGTATTCTAGAAAATTACCGTGTCTCCTCTCAACATCCATCAAAGCCGTCAATGGAGTTCCTCCGACGGTCCAGTTTTCCACAGGAGCAGCAAGGTTACCAACCTAAATCCACAGAAAAAACAAGTTAAAACTCAAACCATGGAAGAACATTAAAAATAGCTCGAACATTATCATAATCTGTCTGGTTTGTCATATTAGGTGGAAACTGGAAGGAATTTATGACAAAGGTTGCATGGTTGAGTAATGGGTATATACAGAATTAAGAAGGTAGACAATGTAAATATGCCTCCAGAAAGATGGTTCATAAGGGGTAATGTACAAGCATCTATGAAGTAATGTGACAAAAAATAGTGAGCATACCGACGAAATAAGTCCTGTCTTTCCAAATTGGAGAAGAGCCCCAGCACCATAGCCTAATGCATAGCAGTAGCTAGAATCAAAATTGGTAGGAAGACCGCATCTTCCTTCATATCTGCGACATTAAAAGGTAAGAAGTGGGAGTTTGTTAACTTGGAAAATGGAATTATATTATACTCCCTCCTTTCCTAGATGTAGTGTAGGGTGTATAGTTTTTGACATGGAGATTAAAGAATGCACATGGAGCAAAAATTACACCAGTTTAGAGCGGGATTAATACTGGTTAATTGGCGTGAGAAAATAGAGAAATTTGCATGAGATAAGGAAACCTAATCAAATCACTAAAAAATTGTCTAGACGAGTGGTACAACACAATTACACCTTATATTATGGATTTTTCCTTGAAAGAAAATACACCTTATATATAGGAACAGATGGGGTATATACTTACCCAAAGAAGTGAGACTGGCCTCTGAAATGTGCAGAGTACTTCCCTGCAGCTCTTCTCTTCTCTAATTCAGTTTCAACCATGGCAATAAGCATCTTCTCAGTTTCAATTTTCGCAACCTAAAACAGAATTTCAATGCTAGTTAGTTTGACAGAACTATACAAATTTAAGATGGATCGACAATTTTCCCTGTCTATACCTGAACATTGCCATGTGGATCTCTTTCGAGCAAAAGCTGCTCCTGAATGGTGTTGGGCAAGAAGTCAAACAGTTGCCTAGATTCTGGCTGAAGCTTGCTTTTCCAAGCGCCTGCCTCGTCAACAACATCATGTGCCAAAATTTCATTCAATTCTGCAATGAGCTTTTGAACCTGGAGAAGACACAGAATAATATCGGTAACACAGCCGGTGAAAATACGAAGTTGCAGATTGCTCAAAGAATGCCAAACCTCTGGGATGAAATCAATGAGGCCCTCCGGTATGAGGATAACTCCATAGTTGTAACCAAGTCCTGCACGTTTACAGATAACATCGGTAATGTAGTCTGTGACTTGCTTGAGTGTTTCCTTCTTCTCGGCAACCTGCATGAATGCATCAAAAACAATGAAACAAAATGTTGAAAAACATCTCAGCAAAATAGATTATGCAACCTATAGTTCCAGAAACTTGATCTTAGAACGTAACAGTGTGAGCTACATACATGACCTGAAGTGTGGTAGAAAAAGATGAAACTCAGAAGTGCATTACATAAAATATGGGTTATCTAACTAGAAAAAGGCTGGAACAACATGGAGCTAGTTCAACTTAGAATGGATTTCATATATTGTGTTCCTAACCTCTTCGCCAATGAGTGAAACGTTTGGGTGTGTTTGCAGAGCACACTCTAATGTGATGTGAGAAGCCGCCCGCCCCATAAGCCTCACAACTGAATAGCCATAACAAAGACATGTTAGGGAGTGGATAAAAATGATACAGATGTAATAAAATGGATGATGTGATATGTTTGAAGTATCAAACATTCAAGAAAATGTTGTTATCATGGATTATGTAGGTTTCCAGTATGATAAAAAGATGCTCAAGTTGCAGTTACACGGTTTATGTATGTAGAGCTTTACTGGGCTGTTTATGAATGTCAAAGAATCTGCCAATAAATTATCACTCTCTTCTTAAATTTAATATAAACAATGAATAACTGAATAACAGTCTGATTCTGGAATTATCTGCTTCACCAAACAGTTTCAGTAAATTTTGGTAGTTGGCACTTAACAACAATGATACCTTCATATATTTAACTATCTTTGACTCTTGGGCTCGTTGTGTAAAGAATAGATAGAGAAACTTACAGTGATAGTATTTGCCTGTTGACCGTGCATCAGTCATCACATTACCAATCATTTCAGAGTATATCTGAAAGTTATGAAATGATTGTCATGGCATGATACTAAATCTTCATATGGGTAAAATGTTCTAATTTCACATTAAACTGAGAGCACGACATGAGCAAGCTACTCCTGTAGCTTGGGAACTTCAATACACATAATCAATACACATGGATGCATGGGTTACAGGGAGTATTGGGATAGTTCGGTTTTCAACAAATAAATCCAGTTACCCCCCTGTAGTTCCGATTGAAAATCCCTTCATTTGAAGACAACAAGCGCCTACACACACTACAACCCTAGCAACAGTCTTCTCATTCTCCATAGCTGTCTATCCAATCCAACTGATCTGTTCAAATATTATACAATGTCAAGAACAGTCTGCTCTTTCACTAAGTTATTTTTATCTTTCCACCCCTTAATGTATCGCCGCATCGGTGCAACATAAATCGAGCAATCTATGCTATAATTTACATACAGCAAGGGATTGATGCATATAAGAACAGAAAAATAAATACCTTGCAAGCAGTGTCAAATCCAAAGCTTGTTGGGACCTCCTTGCATTTCAGATCTCCATCAATAGTCTTGGGGCAACCAATAACACGAGTCTTCAACTTCCTTCCCCTATGATGTAAACAAGTAATGACTTAGAAACTACTGTCTTTATCTTCCCTCTATTCCATATTATAAGGCCTGGATCCAAATGTATTAATTTTTTTCCTTGTTTGCCCCTATTTATCACAGATTGTCTTACCTGCACTTATAGCACTGCTCTCAGAAACTAATGCTTATCTGTTTCCAATGTATTTAAGTATGAGAAGCATGGTCATTTGCTCTTCCCTTTCTCTTAGTTTCATAAGTTCCCGATTCTATGTACCGACTCAAAATATGAGTAATAATTTGGAACAAAGGTAAAATGGTGTATAGAAGGTACCAACTATAATCTATATTGAGCATTTACTAAGTAGTTTGTTCTGACCTAATAATTCAAGACAAAAATATAGATAATCAAGATTAGACGTTACAGCCTTGTAGAATGAAAATGAAAGAATTTAACAGTATGAAACTTCAGGCACTGACAGCAACCAAATAAAATCCTCTAGGTGCAGCAAAAGAATCAGTTATGGTTTAAGCAGCCAACCTGAAGTATTCACCGAGGAGGCATGCGTTGGTGTTTGAATCATCACCACCAATGACAACAAGTCCATCCAAATCAAGTTTGGTGACTGTGTCTTCAGCTTGCTTGAACTGCACAGGCACCAAATAGAGTTAGAATAAAGACAACACGGTACCAAATCCAGAAAGGGAAAGAAAGGATTCAGTAAGCATTTGCATATAGGTGCACTCAAAGACAGACCTGCTCTGGTGTTTCAATCTTGTCACGTCCACTGCAGATCATATCAAATCCACCCTGTTGAAAAGAAAAGGAAAGTTCAGAGTAATTAAGGGATTCATGCGGTTGACACAAGAGTGATCGCACTTGGAAATTTCAATGATCGTGTCATACCTGGTTCCTGTAGGGGTAGACGAAATCAGCATTGAGCTCAACGTACTTTCCCTTCATGACCCCAGCTGGGCCTCCCTTGAATCCATACATGGTGCTGCCCTTTGCACGCTCTTGCAGGTAATCTGAGCATGACAATTGACAAGTCAACGACATGGAAACTTCACTCAGCCCCTCAAAACAACACAGTTTAACAAGATCTACAAGTGTGCGAGCTCAGTGTCCAAACTCACTTAGAGATACACCGCGTTATAACTAACAAATATCATAGTCCTCCTCAGATCTTCCAGCAGAGAGGCGACTGGTACAGTGGCACCAACCCCTCTCGTATCGTACAATATACAGCAGATCGCAATTTAAATTCGCCAAAGCTAGTGCAGAAGTGGGAAATTGCAGGTTCAATCAAGCGAACTAAGAGAACGAGACCACTGGTGCACTCACCGAAGATGCCGCAGATCACATTGTGCCCGCCTGGCGCCTGTCCACCGGAGAGCACGACGCCGATCTTGAGCGGCTTCGTCGCCACCGGCTGGGCCGAGGGCACCACGGCCGCGGACGGCTGTCCGTACAGGTTGGGGAACAGCTTGGCGATCTCCTCTGCAAACAAACAGATCGGGCCGTCAAATCCAAGGTTACACAAATCCGCCAGCCCGTAAGAATCCACGGGGAGGCCGAGATCCGGAGACGCGTCCCGAAGGGAAGGGCATTAGTGCCACTCACCGGGGTTCCCCGTGGCGGTGCTGGCTGGCCCGTCGGCGAGCGTGAAGTGGGAGCGGAGGACGGAGGGGAGGGGCAGCGCGTGCGCGATGCGGCTCGTCTGCACCTCGCTGTACACGGACGCAAGGCGCCCAGGGGTCGGCGCGTTCGAAGCTGCGCCCCCGTTGGAGGAGGCCACCGCCGCGGCCGCCATGCGATGCGATGTGCCGGCGAGGTGGTGACGGGATATCGCGAGATTTGGAGGAATATGCTTTTGGGCGGAGGGACGGAGGCAGGTGAGTCGGGGCCGGGCGGGCGTGCCGCGGCGGGGTTTTATGATGCGATCGGTGTGGCGTGGTCTGGTGGGGGGCGGGACCGACCGAGTGCTCCTTTTGCGGGTTCGCCCCTGGGTTCGTTCGTGGCCGCCTGACCTAAATTTAGCAGACGGTATTGGAGTGTCTTCCAAGAAGAACTCTCAACATAAGCATGATGAAATCCTGAGGAAGTTTTTTTTTAAGTTTTTATATCTGAAGTACAGGAATATTATGTTTCGACAATCGAGTGCGATTCCTGCCAAAGTTTCACTTTTAGTTTTACTAAATTCTAGTTCAAATTTTAGCGGTGGGACTTTGACTTGATCGACAAACACCGCAAATGGACATTCATTCAGGTGGACAGTGGAAAAAGCATTATGCTAATATACGACCCACGACACCAAAGACTCTCAGAATGTGAAATGATAGGTGTCATCTGGGGATCGAAGGAAACAATCCCCAGGTCGCTCACTCCTTACTGTCGATGCAAGCATCGTCTAAAAAAATAGAAATTGCCCACACACGACCCACCAGCCACTGACGCATGGTCTATAACCACCCTGTACACGTGTCGCTGCTCCTCGATAGCCCAAGCCATTGCTTCAGCCACACACCACCGGAGATGGTCCCGCCGACCGGACTGAGCCAGTACTGTCGGCAAGCTCCTCCATGGCGCCGCCAGATCTCCGTCGACAATAAGCTCCTCTACGGCGGTGCTGGATCTCCATTGCCGCCCACTCCCCCGCACGCCGCTGGCCCTCCCATCTCTGGCGAGGTCTTTGGTGGATGCTACCAGCGCCTACACCGGCCCACTAACTTTTGGGCCACATGTGCTCATTGCCCTATAGCCATGGTCGGCATCCTCCTAGTGCACCCCATGCGAGAGCCAGGGAGGTCGTCGACCGGCTCCGACTTCCATTGGCGACGGCGAGCTCCAAGGTGCGGCCCATGGCTGCTACGAAAACGACACACGACGCTACAAGTGGCGGGTGGTGTTGCTTCCAACGGCTTCCGGTGATGTTATCGATGCTATGAAGATGAGGTGTCATCGCTACAAAGGCGGGGCGCCCTTGCTCCAACAGCGATACGTCGTCCACTGCAAAGTTAGACATCCGCCGAAGTCGTTTTTTGCTACATTAGCATTTTATTTTTGCTACATTGTTGTTCATAAAATGCTACACTAGCGCATATTTTTTGCTACGATATTTCTGATGATGTCTTCAACAAAGTAGGGTTTGCTACAATAGGATACTTTGTTTTCTACAACCATTATGTAATTTTGCTATAATAGTGTAAAAATTTTGCTACCATGTCTCCGGCGAGAGTCCCGACGACGTCTCTGGCGAAGTCGTCTTTTGCTACATTACCATAAATATTTTGCTACATCTCAATAGGGCAAACTTCTTGCTACGAGGCCTTCGGCGAAAGTCTACGACGAGTCTCAACGGAGTCAGTTTTGCTACATTAACACACATATTATGCTATATAGTCTTCGGTGAAACTCCGACAAGATCCGTCTTTTTTATTTTTGTCTCGTGGTCAAACTATTTTTACTACATGTAACAAAGTTTAAAATTTTATTGAACGAGACATTTATAACAAAAACAGGAGGGAATTATCCTGGGGACGCCTAGTGCTGCCTTCTGAGAATTTAGCTGCTTTTTCCCCAATACGTGAAGCACCCAACCGGAAAACAATTTGATAAATAAAGCTTGAAGAAAACATTTCGTCCGCGTCCATTAGAGCAAGTCAGGAGGCGACGTGATTGCAAATATCTGAGTTATAAGGGTGCGTGAATGCACATGTCACCATAGCTACTCGCGTTGGGCGTTTTTGTCTTTGGCCTGTCCGTCTCTTGCAGCCTCGGACCGTCGGCCGGCCGTGGTTTTTCGCTGCCGTATTTGCTGCTGCTGGTTTTTCTCGGTGTGACGGGAGAACCCCACTTTCACTCGGAGTGGTTAAGCTCCACGATAGATGCTCTACCCGTAGCTTAGGGCGCTTGATCACGTGCACAACATAACCAGTCTTGTCTTAAAGCATTTTTAGACGGAAAGTGCAAAATGAGTCTGGCTTTGAATTAACAAAGGCATCAAGCGGCCATAAGTACAAGCGAATCAACAACGGAGAAATAAAAAAAAATAGGGATATCACCTTGAAAGGTAAGCATCGAGAAGTGGACAGCAAAAGACTGAGAAGACAGAAAACAAAAGCACACGTCTTCAGTTGAACATGGGCAACTAGTCATGAAACTTCAAGCACCGAGCAGACCACCGAAGAACTGTACCGGATCAGATCCACCTCACAGCATCCAGCTAACTCGGCATAGGGCATCATGATGAATCCCCGGTCAATAGGGTAGTCGACAAGGCACGGGGAAGGAGGCAATCCACAATAGGATGGGCATCATGACCATGCCTCCAAGGAGGTGAACGGCGCCCACAGGTGTCGCCATCGCCAGCAATGGCAAAACCATGCTATGCTTTCGCATACCCACCAACCTCTTGTCGGCGTCTCTACCAACCAAAGTAGCAAGAAGGAACCAAACCAGCCTTGCCACCAGCACCCACGCTGAGTGCAGACGACCAATTCGTTCTCCGAGAAAATGGAGATCGAAACAAGTCGCCCCAATGGTCATCGGATCTAGAAGGAGGGGAACAAAAAAGCTCATGCGGTAAAGGGAGGGGACATGCGCGTCATTGTGTCATCGAGACCCAAGAAACCAACCCACTGGCCATAGACCCAAAAACTAGGACCATATCCAGATCGGCGCAAACGCACGGCTCCCCGGCAAAAGATTGGAGAGGGGGGAGGGAGAGCTCCCCGGATTATCTATCCGACAATCTCTCGTGCATTCAACCACGATCCCATGATCATTATGTCGTTGAGCATAATCGACAAGGTATCAAAGAATACGTCCATTTCATAACTAATAATAGTCTTACAATAATAACATTACGGTTATACTTTACATAAGCCTCATCACGCTAATATCAATCATCAACAGCGGACTTCGCAAGAGCATCATGCTCAAGTTATGCCTTAACCCTACATGCATCTGACTAGGAGAACATCCTAATTTGCACAGTCATCGACAGGATGTTACGGCCCCACCCGCTGATCTCCACTTTGGATCATAGCCTGACTAAGTATACGAGGACAAACAAAAATAACGAGGAACTTATGACTTGCTTGTCTATGGCAACACTATTTTGTAAGGCGCAAGAATGGCCGACTACTTTGGTTGTTAATCCTAACTTTCCCGGTATAATGGAATCTTCACCATATGATTTTACATTCATGTAAATCAACCATGATTCCACCGTACACCATTCTCAATTTACACTACAAAATATCCTCTCCTGTGCCTGACACTTTTTTGGGACGGCACAAGCAAAAAGTATCTACAAAAGTTGGTTACCTGACGGATGAGAAATTGCGGCACCATTTTTCCACATCGGCCACTTATACATCGTGCAAGACACGACACATATTAGTGTATGATTACATGGTACGCAAGGGGCATTTTTGTTGCCCGCTTGGTCAACGGAGGCATTTCCCAATAGTGGCATCCATTGCAAGTATCGTTAATTGTTAGTCGTATACTGGAGAATGGTCAACCATAGCCATCTGACTAGTTAGGCTTGTTTAGCTGATAGATGCAGCCCAACATTGCCTACCCGAGCTTCTAGAGACCGATTTATGGGCTCTTTGTGCAAATTCGGCCCACGTGACTCGGCGCACTTATTCTATAGCCCATAAAGTAAACACGAGATCTCATCAACTTTCCACCCTGTTTCATATATAATACTCTCTTCATCTTAAAATAGATGTCTTAGATTTGTCAAAATTTGGATGGACCTATATACTATAATAGCGTCTAGATTTATCTAAATTTTACAAATTTGAGATCTATTTTGGGACAGAGGGAGTACATAGAACCTTTAGTCCCTAATCTCAGCTCCTCTCTTTGTACGATACCGCGCTCCCACTATCGGCAAAGCCAACTCTAGATCTAAACATAGTCATTTCCAAAAATATCCTAAGATCTCATAAACTCTCATCTCTACTACTTTCATCCCTCCTAAATGTGGTGATGCCTCGGAAGCTTAGGCTAGACTACCAATCCGACACAGCCTCCTACCCAGAGTTGTCCGAGCCTAAGGTCCTTTTTCTAATCGATCTATCATTGCATCTTGTTTTTTCTCTAATCGGTATGTTGTTGCATCTTGTTCTTTCTCTAATTGATATGTTGTTGCATCTTATTCTTTCTCTAATAGAGTTACTATTTTTTCCAGATCCATGGTAACGTGGTTAGCTTAAGGCATGCGAAGGATCGACCATGACGTTGTCGCCGCTATAGTACTGGGTACGGAGGATGGTCGGCGCGTCGCCGCCTCCATGAAAACATCTTCGGAGGAGGATGACGGGCCCATCGCTGCGTTTTCACAGCAGAGTGCTAGCAGAATAGAGATGCGCTCAAAAATAGGGTAGCTTAGAGGAATTAGGTTTTTTGTATATATGCTTTTTTATTTTCATAATTTGCTAGGAAGGGATTTCTGAAAAAAATAGTGGGAAACCCCCCTCTTATTTCATATTCTCTTTTTAGAAGAGAAATTGAGTACAAGGATTAGATCCTTAAAAATGTGATTGAAGTGTAATGTGATGTAATAAATATCTCTTTTATCTTAGTAAACCATAATTTTAGATTTGAATGCAATTAGCAATCTAGATCGATTGCTTTGTTTAGATTAATGTCACTGTAATTAATTTTATGTATCGCTAATGGTGTACACATCTCGACACATGCAACAGTTGATACGACACTAAAGTTCAACCATCTTCATTAATGCACCGAGACGCACCCCCTGATGTGTTGTGGAAGCTCAAGGACGGCGGATGACGTTTTACTGGGCCAAAAAAGAACCACACGTTTTCCTAGACGCAGTTATCCCTGACGTTTTTTTCGCCACGCCATCACGAGCACAGTGATTAGGCATGTGTCTCGGTGTCTATAAATGTCAGGGGCCAAAGTCCGTGGTGTGGTGTTATTTCATTTAGAAAACGGTGCTTCTTTAGAATGCAGATGATATTGTTTTGAAAATATTTTAAAATTAATTAAAAGGGATTTCTATTTTTATACCCTTGATTCATTATTTGTACTTAATTTTCCCTAGCCGCTTAACTTTTCCTCACTTTTTTCCTCCCTCTATTCTCAAATCCCCGTAGACGCTCGGATAGAGGGTTACCATCAGGTCAAAGGCCTTGATTGTTACACTAATTTTGCATTCCACACTAATTTGTATTTGGATTCGTGGACTTTGTATTTGGATTTTGTATTTGAATTTCTGACTTCTAGTTCTTGGACTTTGTATTTGGATTCTACACTAATTTTGGATTCACTGTTGTGAATCCTGCGTTCTAACCTTAACATAGGTTCTTTTCTGTGATGTTTTGTTTGCAGGTTTGAAGATAAACAAGACTAGATAAGATGAGATAAATAAGGCTAGTCTAGGTTTTCTTCCTATTGTAGTTTGTATTAGGATTATCTCTTTGTTTTTGTAAGTTTTGGAGATGTACTGATCTTATACTCATATATATATATATATATACACATATATATATATATTTAAATGAATAAAGATCATTATCAATGTCTCAAGTGTTCTTTTAAGAATTCGTGTCTATTTGTTCGTATTTTGTTTTGAATTTTGAATTCAAGTTTGACTTAGGTCAACCTCAACTTTGACCTCATGCCTCATTCAATTAATTTGAAATCTTTGATTGAAATTGGGTCCAATCCTAGTGACCTTTTGGTTATAAAAACCTCACTAGAGCTATATTCAAATCAAGATAATAAGTTAACCCTAAATTTTTAAATAGATGCATTGTAACTGCACATGTCACACATCTACCATTTTCATATTTCTTATTCCCTGGGATATTACAGTTCACACTGCGGCGCCGTGGTTGGTGTAGGGTTTGGTTCGATGGTGTCATTGTGGTTGTGCCTATGGTTATTGTTCTGTTGGCTTCGATTCGGCCAAGACGTAACGAATTTGCCATGGATGTTATGGGCTTGTTTGCAACTGGTTTTGTTTTCTTAGAGAAGGTTTTAGACTATGTATGTTGCTACTCGTGGGGTACGTTTTTGGTAAGTGTTTGGGGTTCCTCCTACGCTTGACCGAGCAGTTTCGTTCGTGTGGGCCACTACTGGGGAGGGTCTTCCTGTTCCGGACACGTCGTTATAGATTGTGTCTGTTAGACGTTGTTTCCTCTTGTTTCTGCGTGCTAGGGGTGCCATGCCCTGGCTCGGTTATGCTGGACTCGGTGTCATAGGTTGCTTGCTAGGGTTTTCGTCGGATGTGCGGTTCGGTGCCTCTATTTCATCGTTTATTCACATGGCTTGTTGTTGCTCGATGTGCGAGTTTAGTGTGTTCTCACGGGCCATGTCCTAGAATCGTTGGTCAGGTTAAAAAGATACTCCCTCCGTTTTAAAATATAAGATGTTTTAGCTTTGTGAAGGAAATGTATCTAGACTATTTTTAGTATGTAGGTTTATAAAGATTCACTTCAAACCTACACGTTAAAAGTAGTCTAGATATATTTTCTTCACAAAGCTAAAACGTGTTATATTATGAAATAGAGGGAGTACAAGGTAGGGTTCAATCGTGTAAGAAATCTTGGCTAGGTTTTTTTCTGGAAAAGAGCATATATTAATATCACACGGATACCAATTACACCCAGCCTCTGCAACAACGCATGCCCTATTAGCAATTCAGATGCACACAACCGAAAAAAGGAAGAAAAAATTACAAAAAAGAAAAGTCCTGCTACAATAATCCGATCCTTAGCAGCAACGACACTACCACCACCAAAAACAACACCAGAAGTCCAACCCCTCCAAAAGTGATGCCTCCAAGAAGAAAATAGTGCACAAGCGCTATCATCGTCCGATCAAAGATCTTAAGTTTTCACCCCGGAGAAAGTCCTCACTCGCAAAACAATGCCTTCTGCAAGACCATTGCCAGGCACAACCAATAAAGGCCAGACCTTGGGTTTTCATCCTGCAAGGTAAGGCTGTGAACTCCTCCTGTGATGTCTCCCCTCTAATAGACGCTACTGCGAGTCACAGAAAACTAAGCCAGATCCTCATCGCCATAAAGACTCAATCCACCATAGCTCACCCATATGTCTCTAGCTTCATGACATTCTCCGCATCTGACTTCACCATATGTATCGTCATAGACATGTCACATGATGGTAACAGGTAGAAGAGCTTCACCACGCTTCCACTGAAACCAAATGGCCAACAAAGAAACACAGGTACGCATGACAGAATTACTTCCGATCTAGCAAGCTCTAGGCATATGCGCCCATGGGAGTTCGTCGGCGGAGCCTTCCGGAACCAGCCACTCCGGCCAAATCAATGGAGACACGCATCAAGTAGACTTTCGTATTGGTGTGAGAGGAATCCAAGGACCACCCTGTTTATTCAAACCGGGCCGGCAGCCCCCTCGCCACCTGATGCCGCACCAAACCCTACCAGCAGCCTTGCGACTAGGCTAGTACCGAGAGAGATGGCAGCAGAGCAGGTCAACCCCTACCGGATCCGGCCCTACCAGCAGCGAAGAGGTCCAGGAAGGCGACGTCGGAGCACCAGATCTCAAGATCTAGGGTTTCCAGCACCAGCGGGCTTGGCCCTGGACTTCCACCGCCGGTCATGGCGGCGCCGGGAAGGACCTCCGCCACCACCCCAACCAGGGACGCCGCCTGGTTGCCAGCCGTCATCGATCCAACCACATCTTCCCCAGCATCCATGGTGGATAACTCCGGCCTCCATCCACCCCGGACCACCTTTAGTGACCGGGCCCGCCTCCACCGTGGTGAGGCAGGCGGTAGCGGTGGCGGGGGAGCTTTGGCGGCAGCAACAGTGCCCCCGGTGTCGCCCTGGGGTGAGACACACGGTTTTTTTTGTCGCTCAAATCTTGGCTAGGTACGAGAGTGTTTGACTCCACGGCTTACCCCTGTTGTTGATTTCGACCCTCATAATAAGCCTCGTGGCTTTCACGATGTCTCCTAGTGCCCAGGTACCTTTGTTGTGTCGATTTTTATATTCGATCATGTCGTGGTTGCGGTGACCCAGCATACCACTGCATGATGTAGTACACTATAGTCGTTGACATAACACCAATGAAACACCGTTTACTAGTATTACATCCCTCAGAGTAGTACAACAGAAACACAGCAGGTCCAAGACATGACTATAGGTTACAACTCACTCTTTACACAAGATCCAAAGAACACTCTAGGTTAAAGAGAGAGAAAGAAACTTCTTACAAAGAAAAATCAGAAATAAATAACTCCAAAATGATAATACTATTAATACTAATATCTTAACTAATGGTCTGGCATTGTTGCTATTGCAATACACTACAGAAATAGGTTCTATGGCTAGAGATTCTATTCTTATTTAATCAGCAACTTCTTCTTCACTTGAGCTCATGTATATGTTGACTTTCTTGACTTTATTGAAGAGCTTTAGCTTTTGATGATGATTCCTGGAGCATGACTTGATGTAATCATCGTCTGTACTGGCTTTAGAACCTAGCAAGGGGTAAGAAGATACTTTGCGTATGAGCGTACTCAGCAAGTCCACTAGAAAAGGAGTGTTTGATGCACTATATCTATAGCCACAAACCATAGGTCGTAGGCCATGCAAGTTTTCGTAAACATTTCTTCAAAGGTTGCTTTTATTCTGAAAAGCTATGTCCGTCAACCTTCACGGGTTTACCATAACTTTCATGGAGTTCCTTTCCCGCCGCGTTCGCAGCTCCTTCCCGGAACAGGGAGTAACAAGTTACAGTTCTTACACTCGGCAGAGGTGCGTTACTTTACCCATGATAGATCTTAGCTTTGTTGCACATCCGGGCCGCAAACCCGTTCACACTTCCTTGGTGTGAGGCCCAGACTAAGACCCAATCCAATCACTGCCTTCTCCGTGACCCCGCATGTCTCCTTAGTGTATGCCAGCCCACCTATTGAATTACAGCAATTAGCAGTACAGACCGTTCAGATGCCGGAACTATCGTGGGACGTTGAGGGCTCCCACACATATGCTGCATATCCTCTACGAATTACCATCAATAATATGCATGCTACGAGTGATAACAGCCACGAACCGCACATCCAGCTCCATGCGAGAGGGAAAAGATACAGCTGACTTCTTCGTCCCATTCCAAATCTCATGGTCAACGCGTAATATACGGCGCAAGAATCACTGACGACATTGGTTGTTAAGTCCTAGATAATATGTTCCTTTACCACCGGAACTCTTATAGTAGGTTATTAAATCATGGTAGATAACCTATAATCAAATTATTATGAAAATAGTGTTTTCTGTCCTTTTTCAAATGCAGGTGATGACAACATTGGACTTGTAAAATACTTTACAGAAAATAATCAAAGGACATGAGCAAGTGTGAACTTGCCTTTTGTGATTGCAAGATTATGCACTCACGGTCTTCGAGACGACATAAGATCCAATATTTGAAATCTGCATCATTAGTCCGGTAAGGACTAATGTTTAAAGAAGCAATATGCGTTCGTGCATAAGTAATGTTATGCATTTTGTAAAAAAACCAAAGTGAATCCCCAATACTATAAGTGAAGTGAACTTAGGTGATTCCTTTAACAGTTGGTTTATCTTCAAGTTTTTACTTCACATGAAGTGCATCTATAGGGATTTTAAGTTTTGATATACAAGATATAAAAGTAGAGTGTAATAGTAATTTAAGATTTAGATTAGTTGCTATTTGGTGATTAGGATGGAAGTCTATGTATTGGATTATTAAGGTTTGAAAGAACTATCCTAGAGTTTTTGCTTGAAGTGGCAAAAAGAATAACATTTGAAGAAAAGATTTCCTTTCTAAGGTTTAAACAACCATCATTGTTAATAGAACATGATCAATGTATTTTGGTGTTTGATTTATTGGTTTGGACTTGAGATGATTTATGTCTTGAGTTAAATAGACCAAAGTTAACTATAAAAACATAAGTAGTTTATTAGACATGATGTTTATAAGCGTTTGAGACTAAAGTTAATTTTAAAAGGTTAAGTAAACTTAAGATGTAATATATTTTAATTATTCCCAAGTTTTAGATTTATGATAGGTATAACTAAGGTGTGGAATTATTCACTTTATATTTTAAGTGAATGATTTAGATTAAATTTGTTTTGCTTATTAAGAACATAATTTGTATTTATTTAATGGGAGCATAATTAGATGATCTTAGTAATTTTTTAGAATTTACAGATATCTTAATAATGGTTAAGATATAATGATTGTTCATCATATTATATATATGAGTAATACTCAATAAGATTTTTTAAAGAATACTTTAAAGTTAAAAGTTATACTTAAGTTTGAGTATGAATTTAAGTTGTGAATTTGGGATTTAGTATTTAGACATTAATTACTCAAGGTTTTGTAGCAATTGTGATTATTTCTTACTTAAGAATTGTTTTTAAAGAATTTATAAAATAAGTAATAGATAAGGATTTATTATTTAAAATATTATAGACCTTTCTAATAATATATTTAATATTTTTCTAGTGTAATATATTTATTCAAAACCTTAAAAATGAATTTTATTTATTTTTATGTATTATCTTTATTTTTATAAAATTCATTAAAGAATTAAGTGTGTTTAAATATTTGCTTTATGTTTTTTGTAAAACTCTAAGTTAGTATTTTTATAAATTAGTAAAGTTATTTTGTTACACAAAAATGATTTTTATTTATTTTTATGGTTTTTGTTTTATTTTATAAAATTTCATTTAAGATTTAATGGTGTTAATAATTATTTTACTTTGTATTTATTTTAAATAATTGAAGTTATATTTTTATTAGGTAGATATTATTTTTTTGTGGTCATTTTGATATATCATATGTATTTTTGGGATTTTTCTATATTTTTTCTAGGGTATAAATTATGTTTAGGGGTAGTTTGGTCATTTTGTGATTTGATAAATATCTTATTTTCTTATTTTTTTTCCTTTGGAATTGGGCCAGGCTTACCAATGGGCCCATTTGGACCCAACTTGACCCAACTGGCTCAGGGTCAAACCCATCCCGACCCAGCCATCCTACCATTCTCTCTCACATCTCACATCCTCGTTTCCTTCCCCTCCTAGTTGGTGGCGACGCCGACGTCGTCGCCCGCCCGATTCCGGCGAGGCAGGCCATTGTGGTCGCCGCCGATGGTCGCCGGGGCTTTGCCTCCCACAGGCCGACCTGGCCCTCCAATTGGATTTATTCTCTAAGCCCTCTCGAGCTCGCCCCCTTCCATTTTCTGTGTATCTAGGGTTTCGGTGTTGGGGTCGCCGTGTGCCGGTGGTCCTGTGGTGCTCTTCGTCGGCCTAGACTCCGCTCGACGCCAGCAGAAAGGTGCGCAGGCGCAACCCCGGCGTCTCCTTCTCCTAATGCCTGCGGGATAGCACTTTCAGCGTAACCCAGGCAGCGGGTGCTTTCTCTGATTCAGTGATAGTGTTGGGCAAGATCTGTTCCATGTCTTCGTCAAGCCTACGCTCCAGGTTCTCGGCACCCCACGGTGAGCTCTAATTCTTTGTGACCAACCCTTATGTTGATGGCTAGGATCCATGATTCGGTTATCCTTGTTTTCTACTGATTTGTTGCTAGTTATGGTTCCTTACTTTGGATGAGTAAAGATTTCGTGGCCCCTGTATTAAATATGTGAAATGAAGTTTGGGATGTTCTAAACTAGGTGGTTACTGAATCTTTGATTCGATCAAATGATTATTAAGTAGAGCTACTGATTCTTGGGAATATGATGTAAATCTGTTTGAGATGATTTTCTCTATTGTTGCTTATGGGATAAGATTGGCAACATGACAGTAGAGATTTATTTAATTCCTAACTATTCTGTTAGGAAGATGATGCAAGGATTTAGCTTGTTTGATTATAGATGGTATACAGACATGGTATTTGCTGATGTGGTGCCTCAGTTGAGTGTGCACAGCAGCAGGGCAATCTATGCATGAGCTGCTGTGGTTGATCATTGGTTTATGTCCTTATTGGATCTGATTCATCTATTGTGAGTGTTGAGTATAAAGTGGAATTGTTATCTCTAAGTCTGATCCAACGCCAAATAACACTGTTTTAAACACATATATTGAGCTTGTCATCTTATCTAAACCAATGATGCAAAGCTGAGGTTTTAGAAACATGTGCTAGTTTAAGATGACCTTATAATGATTCCTGGGCTACCCGATTAAGAAGATGGTTGATATGTCAATCCTATTTGCTTGTATATGCTCTGAAAAGCTATCTCTTTGAGGATGTGGTGATTTATTAATTTTAGTGGCTTCCTCTGCTATAAGATTAATACTGTGGAACCCAATTGAAGGGTGCACAGTAACATATCCATAGTGAGTAGGATTACTGCTATGTTGATGAATCTACATGGTCAAAGATTACTAGATCTTGATGATCATTGTGAAGGGAATATGCCTTGAGAGGCAATAATAAAGTTTTTATTATGTGTATTCCAAGTATATGATAGATGTTTATTTTGCATGCTATAATTGTATTAATACGGAAACATTAATACATGTGTGTTTAATAAACAAACAGAAAGTTCCTAGTTATACCTCTCTCATAAACTAGCTCATTGATTAACAAGATGATCAAGGTTTCCTGATTATAGACATTGGATATTGTTAATAACGGGATCACAACATTACTGTAATGGTGTGATGAACATTCATCTGAAGTATAGCATTACAATCAAAGTCATTGAGTTTATATTACTATAACAACTTACAAAGTGATCCTAATCCTTAGACCATGAGATCATGTCAATCACTAACACTGGAAGAGTTTCTTGATAACATCAAACGTCACACCGTAACAGGGTGATTATAAAGATGGGTTCAGAACTAATAAAGTGTTATGTTGAGGCCCGTGGATCGAGAGTGGAATTTGTTCATCCCGATGACGGATAGATATACTCTGGGCCCTCTCGGTGATATCACATTGGTTAGCTTGCAAGCAAGTGATTTGATCACTAGAATGTTATATCACGGGAACGAGAAAAGAGTGCATGTCAGTAACGAGATAAAACTAGGTATGGAGATACTGATGATCGAATCTCAGACATGTAATATATCGCAAAACAAAGGGATTAAGATACTAGCGTAAAAGGTTCTGACGATCACAAGAAAGTCATCGTTGAATGTGTGGGAGTCAGTATGGGTCTCCAGATCCCGCTTCTGATTATTGATCTGAGAAGGGTCTCGATCATGTCCGCATTATTCACGAACCGTAGGGTGACACACTTAAGAGACATCGACATCCAATTGGAGCAAAAGTTTCATGCCGAAAAGAATAACAAGAGCAGGAATTTATTTCACTAGATACCGAAACAGGTTTTCGGGTGAAATTGCATAAAGATGTTATGCATGTGAAATAGAATTCTAGCAAGGAGTTATTTGTGAATGTTTGTCATTAATGTAATTGAAAGAATTCTGAATAAAATAAAAGAGTTTTATTTAATGAGAGTTTGCATTAAATTTGGTGGAAATTTAATGGCAAGTTTGAGTGGGATTTTGAGTGGAGGGATTTGAATGGATTTTTGTGAGTGGAGTGTCCACCCACATGAATGAAGAAGGGGAGGGGGCAGCCCCCGTGGCCGGTGGCCACCCCCTTGGGTGCCCCGTCCTCCTATAAAAGGCACCCCTCTCCTCACTTCTCACTCATACCTCCTCGTGAAGGATCTCTCTCCACCTCTAGAATTTATCCCCCATGGTCTCGGACTAGCGAGATACATGTTCCCGGTGTCTATTCGGCAAGAAAAAAATCGTGCTTCCTCTGCATCGCTGGAGCAAGGAGGTGGAGGTTGCTTGGTGCCTCGAACATGTGTGCGAGCACGGATGCGCTGCTGATTTGCGGCGCTAGGACTTCCTCTCGATCTTGAGATCGGCAAGAGATCGTCTAAATCAACCACGAGTCGAACTCGTTAAGCTTTGTCGGTCTTCAAGGGTATGTTCTCTACGGATATACATCCCCCCATTGTTTGTATCTAGTAGATAGATCTTGGTACATAGTTCCCATCGTAGGATTTTTTTGTTTTTTATGCTGCGAACCCTACACATTATGTGCAATATGTTCTAGCCTATGATGCAAAGGCTGGGGCAAAATCCTTTGGGGTAAAAACAGATATGACTTGTTGGGTGTTAATATTCTGTGATGAATCTTGCATGGCACTTTCATGCAAACTTGAGAATATCTCTCCATCTAATCCTCCTAGATTTACTTCTAGTTGAAGGGTAGATGGATTTAGTTGATTTATATTAGGACACTGCTAGGCGTCCCCCGGACGATGGGGGAGCTCCCATCGTCCTGCTTCCCGTGTTGATACGTGCCCATTTGCTGCAAAACATCACGTGTTTGCTGCATATGTCCCCGCTTTTGCTTCCGAAGCAAAAAAAAACGGTTCGTTTTAAAAATAGAATGTCTCGCCGGAGACCTCGCCGGAGACCATGCAGCAAAAAAGTGTGCTAATGCAGCAAAACAAACTTCGCCGGAGACATTGTCGGAAACAACTCGTTGGTAACCCTCGCCGGAGACCATGCAGCAAAAAAAGTTTCCGGCGAAGTCGCTTTTGCTGCATTAGCACAATTTTTTTGCTGCATGGTCTCCGGCGAGACGTTCTATTTCTGAAACGAACCTTTTTTTGCTTGGGAAGCAAAAGCGGGGACATATGTAGCAAAACCGGGCCGTTTTGCAGCAAAAACAAATTTTGGAGCGATTTTAGAGACATGTTTCACGCAGGGAGAGGAGGACGATGGGAACCCCCCATCGTCCGGGTGATCCATATCATTTTCCTTTATATTATATCCCTTGTAGCCCCAGATCTGTAGTCAAATATGAGAATGAAGGCTACATGATCATTTGTGTATTTCTGGTGGTTGTTACCTGCTATTGGTGATTGGTTGATGATCTGTTGTAGATCTTGATTAGTTACAACTCATGCTACTGCTAGCATGCCCTCCTTTTGGCCTTATCCTGATTTTCCTTGATGATCTTGATCTTGATCAGCTGGGCTGCTATTCCACCTCCTTACTTGGCTTAATATGCTCTTGGATGGCTTTACTAAGCAACCAGGGTTAGATATATGGTGCTGATCTAGATGGGTGATCTTATGGTGATAAGCAAGAACAGGTGTTGTTCCTGGTGATGGTAGATGTGCTCTAGAGTGTGGAGATGGAATGGTAACTTTTGCTGCTACGGCTGGTTCACTCCCCTTGTGTATAGAATTTGATTCCTTCTTGTCTATTTCCTGGGTTACTGCTGTGTTGACAGCACAACATTTGCATGCTGATGTGTGAGCTGCTTACAACTGGCCCCCACTGGGTGCAAGTTTCCACCCCTAGATATTTTTCTATGGATGAGATCAAGGAATGATGGATATTATCTGGTTGTAATATTTTCCTTTCTACTTAACATGCCAGGCGTAAATGTTGATTTAGCTTCTGCTGATGTGGATATTCCTGGTTGGCTGTCATTCTTTATATTTTCTAAACTTGTCACTGTAAGAATTAGCCAGTCTAGCTAATTATTGCTAAACTTGACTAGCATGTATATTTGACTTCTTGTTTCTTTTAAGTTTAAACTTAGCTAGAGCTAGAGGGTATTATAAATTGCCTAAGATTGGAAAAATTGGTTATTTTGGCTCACAGATGCCTCTCTCTATTTCAAGTGTATAGAAGCATTTGATCCATGTCCTAGATGTTGCCTAGATTTGGTAATGCCCTCTAGTTCTAGGTTGTGGAATTTAGGAGTACTTCCTAAATTCCCTAACTAAGTTTAATAAATTAAATTGCCTCACCTATGGTGGGTCAAACATTTTAACATTACAAAATGTTTCCTTCCTTTTGTTGTTTATTCTGCAGGAATGAAGATAAGGAGAAGAAAAGAAGATACAAGATTTAGCTTAGGCCCAATAGTTAAGGTTTTAGTATAGGTTCTTATATTTGTTGTAAATTTTATTTTATTCTTTTATTGCAACAACAATGTAACATTGTCTTATGTAATAAAGTTTTCCATTATTGTTTTATTTGTAACTTGTATTTATTAAATGTTTATTCTTACTTATAAATAAGAATTCAATTTTTATTTATTATAAAAATTCATTTCTTAATTGTAATTCTTCATTTGTTTGAAACTTAATAAAAATAGTGAAATGTTTGTATTATTGTAATAAAATGATTCCTCTCTATTACATTATCTTATTATCCCTTTAGTTCATAATTGTAAACATAATATAGTAATGTGTAATGTAAATAAGATTATTCTTTATCAATCCTTGTTTATTATTTCATTATTGTAATATCATATTACATTAATCATTTACTCATTTCATTTTATTTAAATTTTCACTATCTTTTCTATTTGAATAAAAGATTATACCTTGTTTATAAATAAGAGTTCACATCTTATTTTCCATTACAATTTAGTTTCCAATTATTATTCTATTTCAAATTCTTTTAGAATTCAGATTCATCAATTGAATATTCAAATTTGAATCTCCTTCCCCTCAAACACAAGAGTACAATAGAGGTCATGTCGAAATCCATCGCATTTGCCCTGATGTTTTCATCAGAGCAAAAGAGATCTCGATCCCCTATAGCTTCTTTAGTTTTGCGCGAAAATTATCCGGATTTTCTGATGCATGAATGCAATGCACAAACATGTGTCCTGTCTATTTCGAGGTGCTAATCCTGAGATGTTAGAGTGGTACTCGCAGAGTAGCTTTGATCTTGGGAGCAATGGCGTTGTAGCCAGCATGCAACCAAATTCGGTTGATGCGAGACCGATTATCCTCGGAGCATTGATCTTGTTGCTTAGGCTGGTCATAGTAGAGAGTAACATAGACTAGTCTATGTTACTACCTTCATAGTGAATAGTAACATATAAGTGATGTCATGTAAAATAACATTTATTAAGTGATAGACTCATTTCATCTTGGTATATATAGTGTTACACTAACTAAATATGTTACTACTTCATCATCTCTTTTTATTAACTCACCGTCATGTAAACAATTTTGCTAAGTTGAACCTTAGTTATTTATGAAATTACTTGCACTATGACTAGCCTCATTGGTCATCTTGGCGGTAATGTTTGGGCCTGGTCGGAGCCTTTCAGCCGTGAAAGGCATGAAAACCTTTTTCTCCCTTTGGTGGAGTCGCTCGGATGTAGAAGAATATGCGCTGCCAGTTGCTTACCTTGAGGGGAAATTGGGCCGTGGGTACCAGCGCTGCATCGAAGATGGAATGTGATTGCACCGCAACTTAGCAATTTCCCTCCTATGGTCTCCCTCCGTCGTCTGTAGTGGAAGAGATGGCTCGAGAGCTCGAGAGACGGGGCATTGTCGACGTAGTTCCCGCGGTGCGGTGCGGGGGGGATGAGGAGTGGATATGCAATTTCTGCTCAGGACAAAAAAATTGGCTTAAGACCACATATGGGTAGGAATTATAATGTGTGGAGGGGCTTTGCTCCTCGCCGTATCCATCGTAGACCAAGGTTGAACGCAAAGCACATAAACACATGACTTCATGCCAAAACAATAGGGAACGCCTACGTCTCAGGCGACCGAGAAATAACTATTTCTCAGTCGGCTGACGTGGCTGGCTCAATCGAATGACTTGTGTTGTATGTACCTGGTCATTCAACTCTCTTTGTTGGTACATGTGCAGTCATGCGTGAACTAGCAATTGGGTTTGTTGGACTCTGCTATAGAGCACTTCTTCGTATCTGCAGTTATTGCGCATTTTAATTTTTGTTTATCTAAAATATAAAATATAAACAAAATGAATATGAAAAATAACATAAATCAGGAAACTCAAATACAAGTTTTGATTTAGTTGCCAAAAATGATCCATACTCAAGAGGGCGACATGGAGAAAATACATTTCCCTCGGTTGTGACCTATTTGCAACTTGTAAAATCTCGGTTACAACCCAGTTGCAACCAAAAGATCTCAATTGCAGCATACTCGTAACTCGCATATAGAACGAATCACAAGACAAATTCAATGGTTTGGTACAATTTTCTTAGTTGCAACCAACTTGCAACTCGAAAAACTCAATTCCAACTCACTTGCGACTGAAAACTCTAGTTTCAACCCACTTGTAACTCCTACGCTAGAGTGAGTCCCGATCAAAATTTGATGGCTAGGGACATATTTTCTCAATTCCAACCTACTTTCAACTGAAAAAAAGTCAGTTTCATCTCGTTTGCAACTGGAAAATCTCAGTTGCAACACATTTGCAACTCCCACGCCTAGCCTGAATCACGACGCAAATTCGACGTCAAGATACATTTTTTCAATTGCAACCTATCTATAACTAGAAAAAACTTGGTTCCAACCCACTTGCAACTAAAACACCTCAGTTGCAAAACACTCAAAACTCCCAGGCAAGTATGATCCATGAGGCAAATTAATGGGTAGAAACCTTATTTCTTGCAGTTGCAGCCTACTTGCAACTAAAATAAACTAGTCACAAGCGACTTGCAACTTTCGTGCAAAACACAAATCAAGGATCAGAACATTATTTCTAAGTTGTAACTCACAAGCAACTGAAAATAACTTAGTTTTAACCGACCTATAATTGTAAAATCTCAGTTGCAAGCTACTTGCAACTCCAATACTAGCAAAAATCATGGCACAAATCCAATAATTATGTAGTCGAACAAGTTCTAACTAAAATCTTGCGTGCCTGATAAGTAAGAAAACCATACTAGAAGAAAAAGGAAAACCCAAACAAAAAATACAAGGGTAAAATGTTAATACATATAAGGAAATAATATCGTCGAAAAATAAAAATAAATAAAAACAAAATTAAAGAAAAATGTAAACATGAAGAAAAATAAGTAAAGTAGAAAATATAAAAATTAAAAAAATAACTATCATGCAATCACTTTGTAACTAGAAATCCATCAATCAAAAGAATAGTACATGAAAAGGAGAAAACATAATCAGTGCGTCGAATGCTATAAACCAGCGTGCATAAAAGAAAATGACAGAGGAAAGATGAACCCAGCCCACATGGGCCTTGCTGACATTCTATAATACAGGTTTTATGGAACAAAAGTCTAAACCAAAGATCACCGTCGTTTGGGAAAAAACCTAAAAAAAAAGCCCAAAGACATTCATCCACACGCGCACGCGGCACAAACAGCAGCCCAGGCACGTACAACAAGGAGCAGCTCGGACTCCCGTGCACGAGGAAACATGCATGGTTTACAAACAAAAAACTGCAACCAGAATGCACGAATTTTGGAACCAAAATCCAACGGTGAACAAGATGATTGAGAAATAACTATTTCTCAGACGCCTGAGAAATAGGAAAACCGAAAACAATATGTAGAACTAAAATTACGGCAAGGAAATAGTTCCTTCGTCTTAGATACAGAAAGTCCAAAGCACAAGACTCACTTTATTACGATGAAGAAAATTTGTTATGACCGAACATCATTTCTCAGTACACATTATTTCGACATAATTGCAAAATTACAAAGGACCGGCTAGGTTGCCGTCCAAAAACAGGTAATCTTCTTGCCGACACTTCATATCTCATCAGAATAATCCATGAGGTCAACGGCTTATGTGATCTTCATATCTTCATCAGAATCATGTGTGACCAGCATCGACGACATGGCCAGCAGAAGGAAAAGCACGGGTATTTATATCAACCTCCTCCATTTGTTGAAGAGAACGGGAGCATATCAACCTTTACAGTTGAGTGCTCTCGTGTCCTCGCACCCTTGCCTCCAAAGAGGAAAGTTAAAAAACCAATGGAGAGGAAACTTTCAACCCATGAAACAATCACTCCCTCCTAAAATAGCATGCCGCTTGAATCCGAAATCCTGCCGAGCCCATCTTCAACAGGACAAAAAGATCCAAAACGAAAGGATCGACCTGTATGGAACAGATAGACGGATTGATCAATCACTCCGACGGAGAAGCATGACGACGCAGCGACGGATGATGTAGAGCTTGGCCCTCTGCTCCTTGAGAACCTTGTTCAGCTTCCCCATCTACTTCACCTGGCTCCCAACCTTCATGGCTTGATACTTGCTAGTACTTCGTACAAAAGAAAGGGGCTTTGTCCAAGGATGTGTGTGGTGTTTTCTTCACACAAAAGTTTAAGTGGATGTGTACCCCTAACTGTGCGAAAGAGAGACATGCATGAGGCCTTATATAGAGATTGGTCAGTACAGAGTACAGAGGGCAGTACCGAGGGTAGAAGATTTGATATCACAAAGCCATCATATGCCCACATGCAAGAAACTTTGCTTATCGGGCTAGGGGGGACACCCCATGACACCATAGCATACCGTTCTAATATTTTACTTGCTAGTTGCATTGGAGATTGCACACTCTTTGTAAATCGAAGGGTGATCACTGAACTTAGAGACGGAACTATTTTGTGGAGATACGTTCAGGACAAGATTGTATTGACATCTGGCCATCTGAATGCAGAAAAATTAGGGTAGATGCATGAATGCAGGTTGTTTTGTACCTCCAAGAAAAGGGTCTCCCATCTCGATAAAGTCTCAGCATTGCTGCTATGAATGGATGAAACTTCCCAGAAGGTTACGGATTACTGTGATAAAATTAATCCACCGGCGCGATGAAAGCATTTTCATCTTGTAGGAAATATCTATACCGTACGAGCTGATTCAGTAGGGAACCAACCGACTGAAATATAAATGATTTCAGCTTAGTGGTTACATGTAGTTTCTTAAAATCAAGATATAAAATGCCATTTGAGAGATGGATGGATACTACAAATGATTTTGAGCTATTTTTTGGATTATATTTAAATCATCACAATAAAAAGACTTAGATAAAAGGCTTTCCCCTGGCATTAAACTGTGCTAATCATCTTCGACCTCGCCACCGTCACCCGCAAGCCCCACAACCAACGCCAGCGAAACTCCGGTGAGTGCACCGCCACCAACACCCTCGCGCCGCCCGTTTATGACCATCGACAGTAGGATCAAATCTTAGTAAGTGATATAACCTTGACCATTTAGATTTGATCCAACGACATCTTACCGGTTCACTTGACGCATGGACCCAGGCGGACCCGTTAGAAATTTAAACATTATCCACTCTTTTTAATTGAATTCAAATGTAGTGTCAACTTCAAACTATAATAACTTCTGATTTACACACTCAAATTGAGTGAAACCAATTTTGTTGGATAACAAATTAAATATCTTTCCACTTCCGTTGATCTCATATTTTTCGGATTTTTCTTGAGTTTATGGTAAACAAAATAATACCACAAGACATGTTTATCTTGGAAAAATCATACCTTTTACTCTATTAATCTAAAAATTATGAATCAATTGTGTTGAGTTCATAATTTAAAAATCTATCTAGCAGTACCGCCTTTTCAGGCCAAAAATTTGAATTTGAATAATCAAACCCTGGTTCTTGCCATGTTAATATTAATAAATGAATTCTATTGTTAAAATGAAGGTAAAATATTAAATAATAAATTTGGATGTTATCCTCTGTAGCTAAACACCCTCGCTACTATTGCATGCTAATAATTTGATTGTCCTTCTTTTTAAGTTAGCACTTAATTAATCACTTTGCCACGTTTTAAAATACATGTTTATATGTTAGTTAAATATGGACTTCGGCCCACGATTGTTTTGCTCAAACTCCCTGATTAAAACTACAATATCAATAAAATCATCTCTAAAATATTTAATTGTTTGGAAACTTGTTTGAAACTCTTGTTTGGTGTGATGATTGAATGTGGTGTATGTTTGTCCTCTTGTTTGAATACGAGTAGACAATACCGTTAACAAGCTCGGGGAAGGAGAGTATGTTGAGAAATACAAGGGACAAGGACAAGTTCCTGATCAAGGCAAGCCATTCATTAATCATATTTTTGTCCTACAAATTTTACTTGCATGTTTTACAACTTTTTTCTTGATTATCCTTTATCTTGCTAGTTTAGGTTGACACTTATTTAGCTATACCTTTGGGATAATTTAGAACCTACCTCCATATGATGCAGACCATTACCTACTATTGTTGTGGTATTGTCGACGAGTACGCCATAGGGGGATCCTCACAGTGTGTTTAGAGAGAGGTGGGGGAAGGCGACAAGTTGGTGGGTACGAGGTAACACATCTTACCTAGATTCTGATTCCATGATGGTGGCGAAATCCTACTCCTGCTTCCAATCACTATAATGGCAATACACAGAGTTACATGGATTATGTGGTTCGCTATGCGAGGTTAAGTTGTCCCCTAAAGGCTTCCGTAGAGTTCGGCATATAAAGGCGTCAGAACCTAGAGTTACAGGTTAAAGTCCATATCATACAGGTTATGGAGTCCTACGCTAATACTAATTAGCATTCATGTCTTGTAATCCAAAGCCCCGGCTTCGTCTATGTTGGTATCATAGCCTTCTTGTTATCTGGCATGGGCCTCCCTTCTAGATTTCTCTAAATGGGCTGCCCAGCGGGCCATAGGCCATACTACCATTTGTGGTCCACCCGGGTTAGCCGGAATAAGGCTATGCTATGGTGATACCCATAATTCATATCCTCAACAACTATACGTCCTATATCTTATTTGGGTCAATAACCGAGAATTTTTCTAATTAAATTAACCATGCCTAAAATCAAACCATAGATTGGTAAAATTTGGTAAAACCCCCTATACTCTAAGACGAATAAAAATGCGGTCACTTGGGAGCCATTTTTGCCCAAGTGTGTTGATAGCATTTATAAATATAACTAAATATGGAAAACTCCTAAAAAATAATAAAAAACATTTTTGTGTATTAAAATAAATCTACTATTTTATAAAAAAACTAATTATAAAATTCCAAGTCATTTTAGGGTTTATAAACAAATAAGTGCTATAATTGAATTTAAATCCTTTCTTTTATTAAAATAAAAGAGTTATATTTTCTCTTATAAATTATAAATCAAAATAAATCCATATTAACTTTTAATTGACTAGTTAGAATTTATTGAAACTTAGAACGTAACTCTTTAAGCGTAGAACATGTATAACTTATATAAAGCTATTTTTCTAAATAATAGAATTAACTCTTAAATTTGTATAAATACTTCAAACCCAAAAAAAATAATGAAATTATCTAATTATGGTTCCACCAATGAGTTCCATATTATTTTCATAATTATAATAGAAAATCAAAACTTGAACTCATCATTCACTTAAAAATTGAAAGTGAATGATCTCACACTCTTATTCATACTTATCATAACCCTAAAGCTTGGTAATGATTTAGACACATTACACCTTAAGTCAATTTAGTTTTTATATTTAACTTTGGTCTAAAGTACCATAAACATCATGTCTTAAGTTTATTCATTTTTTATAGTTAACTTTGGTCTATTCTACAATCCACCAAAAGTATAATAACTCAACATCAATTGTACTCTATCAAAGAACATAGTTTTAATCTAACAACCTTCCAGATTGATAAACTTAACACAAACAACATTTTCTTCAAAGGTTATTCTTTTTGCCACTTCAAACAACAACTCTATAATAGTTTGATACGTCGGAAACGTATCTATAATTTTTGATGCTCCATGCTTGTTTAGTATCTACTTTGCTTTGTTTGTCTATACTTTGAGGTGTTTTTATATCTTTTCTGGAACTAACCTATTAACAAATTGCCACAGTGCCAGTTGCATGTTTTCTTCTGTTTTTGGTTTCAGAAAGGCAGAAAATCAATATTCTCGGAATTGGACGGGACAAAAGCCAAAGTCAATATTTTACCGTGAGGGACACGAATCCAGAAGACGAGACGAAGACGCGAAACAGGGTGGCCAGACCCCCCTAGGTGCGGGTGGGCCCTGCCCCGCGCCTGGGTAGGGTGTGGGGCCCCTGGCCGTCTCCTGACCTCGCATCTTCGCCTATAAGAATCCCCCGATGCATAAACCATAAGTACCCGATCAATATTCCACGAAACCTTCTGTAGCCGCCGCCACCGTCGTCTCTAATCGGAGAGGTCTGAAGTTCTTCTCGGCACCCTGCTGGAGGGGCGATCATCCCAGAGGCCGTCTCTCCGGTATGATGCGTGAGTAGTTCCACCTTGGACTATGGGTCCATGTAGTAGCTAGATGGTTGTATCTTCTCCTTGTGCTTTCATGTATAGATCTTCTGAGCTCCGTTCATGATCAAGATCTAATCTATTTGTAATCATGCATGTTGTGTTTGCGGGGATCCGATGGATATTGAGATTATTATGCCAGATTGATTAATGGTTTTGTCTTTATGATTCTAGCATGTCTGTGTTGTTTGTGATCTTGCATGCTCTCCGTTGTTAGTAGTTATCTTGGCCGAGTAGTTGCTAGTGACTCCAAGAGGGGGTATTTATGCTCGATAGTGGGTTCATGCCTCTAGTTTCCAAGGGAAGTGACATAAATCTCTTTGGTTGTAGATGTGTTGTTGCTACTAGGGAGAAAACAATGGTCTCTTGTTCATGGAACAAGTGGATTGTTTACCTTACACACTTTGCTTAAAGCAGTTGTCTGTTGCTTGAAACTTAATATTAGAGGGGGTTCGGATGATAACCTGAAGGTGGACTTCTAGTCATAGATGCAGTTGGATGGCGGTCTATGTATATTATTGTATTACCCAATCGAATCTCATAGGATTTTTTTTACTAGTATTGCATTGTTATGCCTTGCTCAGTTCCTATCAATTGCCCTGCTGTAATTTGTTTACCCTTCATGCCATGTTTTTTATCTAAGGAGAACACCTCTAGTGAACTATGGATCCCGGTCCAATCTTTACCATTGATACATATTCCACTATTACTTGTTTACTTGCTGCAAACCATTACCTACCACACCATATGTTTAATCCTTTGTTATAACAAACAGGTGAGCTTGACAACCTCACTGATTCGTTGGGGCAAAGTCTTGAGTTTGTGTTATGCAGGTCTCTGCGTTGCTTGCAACACCTGTGTGACGTTTCCTTCCTCCTCCTGGTTCGATAACCTTGGTTTCTTATTAAGGGAAAACTTGTTGTTGTGCTGCTTCACACCTTGTTCTTGGGGTTCCCAACAGACTCCACGTCAAGCACCAGGTTCTCTGGTGCCATCAAGGAGTCACCATCAAACTTTTCTAGCATTGTTGTCGGGGAGGCTAAGGACGTCTTCACTAGGGGAATCCTTCACTTCCTTTCTCTTTACTTTGTTTTTAGTTTGTTTTGTTTCTTTTGCTTGGTTTTGTTTGCCACTTTTCAAAAAAACCCAAAAAACTTGTTTTGTTTGGTTTGCTTTTTCTTATCAAAAACACAAAAAAATTAGTTCCTCCTCTAGCAGTTGCTGCTGTTTTTGGCTTGCCCACCTTTGCCAAAATAAACTCTGCTGAGAACACCAAGTTGTGTGACTTCACTTGTAGGGTTCGCAGCATAGAAAACAAAAAATTTCCTACGATATGAACTATGTACCAAGATCTATCTATTAGATACAAACAACGGGCGGATGTATATCCGTAGAGAACATACCCTTGAAGACCGACAAAGCTTAACGAGTTCAACTCGTGGTTGATGTAGACGATCTCTTGCCGATCTCAAGATCGAGAGGAAGTCCTAGCGCCGCAAATCAGCAGCGCATCCGTGCTCGCACACACGTTCGAGGCACCGAGCAACCTCCGCCTCCTCGCTCCAGCGATGCAGCGGAAGCACAACTCTTTCTTGCCGAATAGCCACCGGGAACATGTATCTCGCTAGTCCGAGACCATGGGGGATAAATTCTAGAGGGGGAGAGAGATCCTTCACGAGGAGGTGTGAGTGAGAAGTGAGAAGAGGGGTGCCTTTTATAGGAGGAGGGGGAACCCCAAGGGGGTGGCCGGCGCATGGGGGCTGCCCTCTTGCCCTCCCCTCTTCATGTGGGTGGACACTCCACTCACAAAATTCCTTTAAATTCCCTCCACTCAAAATCCCACTCAAACTTGCCATTAAATTTCCACCAAATTTAATGCAAACTCTCATTAAATAAAACTCTTTTATTTTATTAAGAATTTTGTCAATTACTTTAATGACAAACATTCACAAATAACCCCTTGCTAGAATTCTATTTCACATGCATAACCACTTTATGCAATTTCACCCGAAAACCTGTTTCGGTATCTAGTGAAATAAATTCCTGTGCTTGTTCATTCTTTCGGCATGAAACTTTTTCTCCAATTGGATGTCGGTGTCTCTTAAGTGTGTCACCCTACGGTTCATGAATAATGCGGACATGATCGAGACCCCTCTCGGATCAATAATCAGAAGCGAGATCTGGAGACCCATACTGACTCCCACACATTCAACGATGACTTTCTTGTGATCGTCGGAACCTTTTACGCTAGTATCTTAATCCCTTTGTTTCACGATATATTACATGTCCGAGATTCGATCATCGGTATCTCCATACCTAGTTTGATCTCGTTACTGACATGCACTCTTTTCTCGTTCCCGTGATATAACATTCTAGTGATCAAATCACTTGCTTGCAAGCTAATCAATGTGATATCACCGAGAGGGCCCAGAGTATATCTATCTGTCATCGGGATGAACAAATTCCACTCTCGATCCATGAACCTCAACATAACACTTTATTAGTTCTGAATCCATCTTTATAATCACCCTGTTACGGTGTGACGTTTGATGTTATCAAGAAACTCTTCCGGTGTTAGTGATTGACATGATCTCATGGTCTAAGGATTAGGATCACTTCGTAAGTTGTTATAGCAATATAAACTCAATGACTTTGATCGTAATGCTATACTTCGGATGAATGTTCATCACACCATTACACTAATGTTGTGATCCTGTTATTAACAACATCCAATGTCCATGATCAGGAAACCTTGATCATCTTGTTAATCAACGAGCTAGTTTATGAGAGAGGCATAATTAGGAACTTTCTGTTTGTTTATTAAACACACATGTATTAATGTTTCCGTATCAATACAATTATAGCATGCAAAATAAACATCTATCATATACTTGGAATACACATAATAAACACTTTATTATTGCCTCTCAGGGCATATTCCCATTAGTCTCCCACTTGCACTAGAGACAATAATCTAGGTACATAGTGATAAATCTAACACCCATTGAGTTCTGGTGTTGATCATGTTTTGCTCTAGGGAGAGTTTTAGTCAACGGATCTGCTACATTGAGATCCGTATGTACTTTACAAATATTTATATCTCCATCCTTGACATGCTCGTGGATGGAGTGAAACCGGCGCTTAATATGCTTGGAATGCTTGTGAGACCTTAGCTCTTTGGCATTGGCAATGAAACCATTGTTGTCACAATAGATCACAAGTGGGTCCAACGCGTTCGCAACCACTCCTAGTTCGGATATGAACTCCTTCATCCAAACTGCTTCTTGAGCCGCTTCTGAAGCAACAACATATTCGGCCTCCGTTGTTGATCCCGCTACCACAGGTTGTTTGGAGCTCCTCCAGCTAACTGCTCCGCCATTCATGAGAAATACGTATCAGGATTGAGACTTATAGTCATCCGGATCGGTGTCAAAGCTAGCGTCAACATAACACTTAGCGACGAGCTCTTCTTCACCTCCGTATACAAGAAACATATCCTTAGTTCTTTGTAAGTACTTAAGGATATTCTTGACCGCTATCCAGTGTTCCGAACCTAGATCCGATTGGTACCTACTAGTCAAACTAATAGCATGTGCCACATCCGGTCTTGTACATAGCATGGTGTACATTATAGAGCCTATGGCTGAAGCATAGGGGACTTTGTACATTATCTCTCTTTCTTCCGCCAAAGCCGGACTTTGAGTCTTACTCAATGTCTTGCCTTGCAACATAGGTAAGAACTCCTTCTTACTTCCGTCCATTTTAAACTTCTTTAAAATCTTATCAAGGTATGTACTTTGCGATAGCCCTATTAGGCGCCTAGATCTATCTCTATAGATCTTTATGCCTAATATGTATGACGCTTCACCTAGGTCCTTCATTGAAAATTTGTTGTTTATATAACTTTTAACACTGTTTAAAAGATCTATATCATTTCCGATCAATAATATGTCATCCACATATAATATCAGAAATGCCACATTGCTCCCACTCACTTTCTTGTAAATACAAGCTTCTCCATAAGTTTGGACAAATCCAAACTCTTTGATCACCTCATCAAAGCGGAGATTCCAACTTCGTGATGCTTGCTTCAATCCATAGATGGATCGCTGAAGCTTGCACACCTTGTTAGCATCCTTAGGATCGACAAAACCCTTTGGTTGTATCATATACAACTCTTCTTCAATATTACCATTGAGAAACGCGGTTTTGACATCCATCTGCCATATATCATAATCGAAATATGCAGCAATTGCTAACATAATCCTAACTGACTTTAGCATCGCTATGGGAGAGAATGTCTCATCGTAGTCAACTCCTTGAATTTGTCGAAACTCCTTTGCGACAAGTCGAGCTTTATAGACGGTCACATTACCATCAGCATCAGTTTTCCTTTTGAAAATCCATTTGTTCTCCACGACCTTTCGGTCGTGAGGTAATTCCACCAAGTTGTAAACTTGATTTTCATACAGGGATTCCATCTCGGATTTCATGGCTTATAACCATTTGTTGGAATCCGGGCTCATCATCGCTTCTTCATACGTCGCAGGGTCATCATTTTCGTCAACCATGAAATTCATGACAGGATTTCCGTATAGCACGGGAGCTGCACGCGTCCTGCTTGACCTACAAGGTTCGGTAGTACTCTCTTTTGGAGTTTCATGATCATTATCATTAGTTCCCTCTTCAACAGGTGGAGCCAACTCCGGAACAACTTCCGGCGCTGCGCTACTCGCCATACTTTGAAGAGAAGGTTCAATAACCTCTTTGAGTTCTACCTTCCGACTACTCACACCTTTCGCGAGAAACTCTTTCTCTAGAAGGGATCCATTCTTGGCAACAAAAACCTTGCCCTCGGATCTGTGATAGAAGGAATACCCAATAGTTTCCTTAGGGTAACCTATGAAGACGCATTTTTCCGCTTTGGGTTCGAGTTTATCCGGTTGAAGTTTCTTCACATAAACATCGCAACCCCAAACTTTAAGAAATGACAGCTTAGGTTTATCTCCAAACCACAATTCATACGGTGTCTTTTCAACGGATTTAGATGGTGCCCGATTTAAAGTGAATGCAGCAGTTTCTAGTGCATAACCCCAAAATAACAACGGCAAGTCCATCAGAGACATCATAGATCGAACCATATCTAATAAAGTACGATTACGACGTTCTGACACACCATTTCACTGTGGTGTTCCGGCAGGCGTGAGTTGTGAAACAATTCCACACTCTTTCATGTGAGTGCTAAACTCGTAACTTAGATACTCACCTCCACGGTCGGACCGTAGAAATTTGATCTTTCTATTACGATGATTTTCCACTTCATTCTGAAATTCCTTGAACTTTTCAAAGGTTTCAGACTTGTGTTTCATCAAGTAGATATAACCATACCTACTCAAATCATCCCTGAAAGTAACAAAATAACGATATCCACCTCGCGCCGACACACTCATTGGACCACATACATCAGAATGTATGTTTTCCAATAAATCTGTCGCCCGTTCCATTGAACCGGAAAACGGCGTTCTAGTCATCTTGCCCATAAGGCATGGCTCACATGTATCAAATGATTCAAAATCAAGTGATTCCAAAAGTCCATCCGAATGGAGCTTCTGTAGGGGTTCGTAGCATGGAAAACAAAAATTTTCTATCGCATACAAACAAACAAGCCAAGATCTATCTACTAGATTGTAGCAACGAGTTGATGGAATAACTTACCCTCGAAGATTCCAAAGCGGTTAACGAGAGCAGATTCTCGTGGGTGATGTAGTCGTACACTTCCGATCTCAAGATCGCGTAGACGATCCTTCCGGCGCCACGTTCCGGCAGCGCTCCCGCAGTCGGTCACATGTTCGGTACTCGACGAAGACCTTCCTCTCCCTTGTTCCAGCAGGCAGCGGAGGTTGTAGCACTCTCCTCGAGATTCCGGCAGCACAACGGCGTGGTACCGGAAGTAGAGGGGAGATCCCGCAGGGCTTCGCCTTAAGCCGGAGCGAGTATGGTGGAGCTTATGAGAGAGGCTATTAGTGGTCTAGTAATTAGACACACCAATTAGAAGGCTCTAAACCAATTAGAAGGATCTAAACCAATTAGAAGGCTCTAAACCGCTGGCTAAAGCAATTAGAAGCTCTAAACCAAAACGGCTCTAAACCGGAGGTAGAAGATAGGAACTTGTGTGTCCTAGGAGGGGAGCCCTGCCCCTCCTTATATAGATGGGAGGGGGCTGGCGCGCCAGGGGAGGGAGTCCCTCCCCAACTCGGCCTAGGGCTGGCCGCCGGCTTGGAGGAGAGAAACTCCTCCTCCAAGTCGGTTCCAACTCCTCTTGCTTGTTTCCCACAGTTTCTTGTTTTAGCCGTTTGACTTTCAAACTGGACATTTGACTTTTCTGTTTTAGGATTCAATTTAATCCTTTATTTGGGACAGCAAGAACACTTAGTACATGATGCAATCATTCCAATATGTAATGACACATTCATGTACCCCTCCCCCCCCGGAGTGCCGGACAATCTGGAACCTTCCAGAACATTCCCGATGAAAACACCGGAATCATTCTCGAACTCCGAAACGGGACTTTCCTTATATGAATCTTATTCTCCGGACCATTCCGGATCACCTCGTGATATCCCGGATCCCATCCGAGACTCCGAACAACATTCGGTCTCTTTCTCATAATACCATAACTACTCAAACAACGTCGAATCCTTAAGTGTGTCTCCCTACGGTTCGTGAATTATGCGGACATGATCGAGACACTTCTCCGAACAATAACCAATAGAGGAATCTGGAAATTCATATGGCTCCCACATATTTCTACGATTACTTTGCGATCGAATGAACCACTTACATACGATACCAATTTCCCTTTGTCTCACGATATGTTACTTATCCGAGGTTATGATCGTCGGTATCTCTGCATACCTAGTTCAACCTCGTTACCGATAAGTACTCTTTTCTCGTTCCCGTGATATGTGATCCCTTGTGAGCCAGTCACATGCTTGCAAGCTAATTGGATGACATTCCACCGAGAGGGCCCAGAGTATATCTATCCGTCATGTGGATGGACAAATCCCACTCTTGATCCATGTGTTTCAACCAATACTTTCCGAACACTTAATGCCACCTTTATAGCCACCCAGTTACGGTGTGGTGTTTGATGTCATCAAAGCATCCATCCGGTAAAGGTGATATGCATGATCTCATGGTCGAAGGAATTAGGTTACTATGTATCAGAAAGCATATAGCAATTGAACTATTGAAATGACTTGATCTTTATGCTACGCTTAACTATAGGAGTATGTCCATCACATCATTCTCCTAATGATATGATCCTGTTGTTAATAACATCTCTATGTTCATGATCAGGAAACCATGATCATATATTAACCAACAAGCTAGTTTAACAAGAAGCTTTACTAGGGACTCTTATTTTAGTTTACAAATCACACAAGTATTAATGTTTCCGGTTAATACAATTATAGCATGGTATGTAAACATTTATCATAAGTGTGAAGATATGATAATAACCACTTTATTATTGCCTCTTGGGCATATCTCCAACAGTCTCCCACTTGCACTAGAGTCAATAATCTAGTTTCAAACCTTTGTGTATATAACACCTATGGCTTTCCGGTGTTGTATGTACACGATTGCTAGTGGTCAACTGATCTCCGGATCTGACACTTCCAGGTCCGTGTGTAATTGCATGTCTTTTCGTCTCTACGCATCACTCATTCTCTAATGAGATGGCTTTGTATAAATTTGGTCTTTCGGTGTGACCTTTAGCTCTTTGGGATTAAAACATGTTGATAATATTGTCGCACAATATATCTTCATAGTATTATCCCACTGTGAACTACACCTAGTTTGATAACAAACTACTTGACACAAATGCCCTCTTTTGCTGCTAAAATAGCAGTCATATACTTAGCTTTTTATTGCAGTATCTGTCACAATGTCTTAACTTTGGAACTCATCCAAATCCATTTATGGAACTCACTTTCCATTATATTGTGCCACCCTTAGTTTAGATTGAGATAAACTTAATTTGTACTTTGTGACAAAACTAGTATCAATGTAGTACTTTTACAATGAACTAACCATCTATTTGTCACTTCTACAAATATTATACTCTTAGTTCTTCCAAAAGATCATAAGAATATCCTTACTATTGTCCAATGATCATCTTACGAATCATTCTGGTATACGCTCACAACTTTTAGAGCATAGGACATATCTGGATTTGTACATATCACAGTATGATTGATATAAATACTCTTTGTGATTTCATACATCAAGTATCAATCTATACTTGATTATTTGTTTCACTTTACCAAATGTCAATACACTTGAATATATCATCAACATTGAACTCATTCAATCCTTTCTGTGCGACAAGAACCTCTCTTGTAGTTTCTATATTGAACTCATTCAATATCTTGTCAATGTACTTCTGGCACAACCATATTAGCGTCTATTGATGCCAAATATTTGGGTTTTGCCCAAGTCTTTCATCGGGATGAAATTCTTAATATGTGTTAATAAAAGATACATCTCTTCTAATCAACAATATGTCCTCCACATAATGTATTAGAAATATGTCTTAGCGCTCCCACTTAATTTCTTGCAAACGCAAGTATCTTCATTGTCTCTGATGAAATTAAACTCTTTTAACAGTTTCATCATATAGAAGATTCCGACTCCGCGATGCTCACTTCAACCATTGAAGTTTGCATATGTTTTTAGCATCCTTTGAATTAACAAAACCCTATGGACCGTGTCATGCACACGTCCTAGGTAACGATTCTATTAGAAGAACTTTGTTTTGTTTATTCAACTACCATATAACAAATTATATGTAGTGGTTTCTACATTAATCCGTCTAGACTAAATATCGCTATGAAAGATCAGATCTTGTCATAGTCAACCTTTGAACATTGTTGTGAACTTTTCCCAACATGTCGACTATTTCATAGATGTGCAACATCCATGTCTATTTATTTATAGATCCAAACACAACTGTAAGGTCTTACACCTTTCTCGAGGGTCCTTCAAGTTCAAAACTTGATTTCTCATGTATGGAATTATCACGGATTTTATGGCTTCAAGCCATTTGACGGAGTCAGGGCCCATCATCACTTCTTTGCATGTAGTCGGTTCATTATTCTCAAATAATGATTCAACCCTCAAATCTTGGTATTTGATTGTTTACCCGATCTACTTGTTTCAATAGGGACTTAGATCTCCGTGACCACAACCTTTGAGGCACGTGAGCCATGAGCATTGTTGCTGCCTCCGGAACACTTTTCGGTGCTGCGCAACTCTGCACATATAGCTAAGGTTCTTTTAACCTTATCAAAGTTCTATTGTCCTCCCACTTAACTTTTCACGAAAAATTCCTTCTCAAAGAAACTTGACGTTCTAAGTGACAAACACTTTTGTCTCCGGTGTTATGGAGGAATATTTTAACAAAGACAGTTTCATCCGACTTTGGTTGCAAACATCTTTCTTATGCATAGCATACCAATGTTTAAGAAAGGACAACTTAGGTTTTATCCCAAACCATAACTTTATATGGTGTCATTTCAACGGATTATGATGGAGCTCTTTTCAGTGGAAAAACGGTAATCTCTAAAGCTTTTAATCTTTAAAATATAATGGCAGTTTTATGAATTATACCTTTGATCTTACCATGTCAAACAAGGTTTAATTACATATCTCGAATCCTCCATACTCTTATGGTGTTTCGGGAAATGCAAATCCACGGAACGATTCCTTAAATCTTAGGTATTATGCTAAACTTTGTAACTCAAATATCTTCCTTTATGATCTTATCATAAACTATTTATATTCTTGTTACAATGATTTTGCACTTCATCTCGAAAGTCTTTGAACTTTTCCAAATATTTCACACTTCATCCTTATTAAGTAAATATTCATATATTCACTCAAATTTTCGGAGAAAGCACATGAAGTTGAAATCCATCGCTCTTGACTATACATAATGGACTTCATACAACAATATGTACAAGTTCCAATAAGTTAGTCTATCGTTCCCTTTTGGCCTATGAACGAAGTTTCAATTATCTCTAGGAAAATTTCACAAGCGTCATTTGATCAAAAATCAGAAGACTCCAAAATTCCATCCACATGGAGTTTCTTCATGTTTTCTTTCCAATATAATTTAAACGGCGATGTCACTTCCTGAGTGATCTTTCAATCAATTTGTCTTTCGACATGTTTAGCACTAGTTTTATGGATGTGATTTCTCCAACGAGATTTGTGAATCATCCATCTTTTATGGATTACGGCAATTATTTGAACAACCCTTTTGTTCTCATAATACCTGATAAAACAAATCTTGAAGGCAAGCTTTGATGTTTAACGAGCAACACAATAACCCTTTATTTGTTCTCGATGAACATCATCACATATTCTTTTGCTAGTTACTTAGGCCATTGTAGTTCATGAATTGTGTTGTTTCGTATGACGATTCATACCAACAAATTCAGTATCAAATACTTAATAACCACATTGTTTAATAAGCAAAGAATATAGCCATAACATGTATATCATCTATATACTTAAACTGAACAATTCTAGTCTTTTCTTTTCTGCCATATATTTATGAGATTCTCTTTCAATATTTCCTTTTCTGTTTGAAAGAATCTATCACCATCAATAGTGGAGTCATACATATGACATATAGTCCAAAGCATGTATAGTTAAATACCAATGTCTTTGGACTTGCACTTTGAAGTAGATCACCATTATCAAATGTTTGGTGTTCTTTCAAATTCCTTTCTTTAGTAATCTCTTGGTGTAGTAAACATTTTACCTATATCAAATATTCACCTTATCATGGAATCGTCCATGATCAAGCTACTTTTAGCTTATAACGATGAATTACGAGTATAATGTTGCTATCCAAAACCTTTTGGAGGATTAGGACAACTAGTGTCTTCAACCTTTTGCAAATTCTCATCAAATATGAGAACATGACTTTAGCCATATTATACTCTATCATGTTGCAACCAAAACTTCGTTTCAGATATCACAATATCTTCCACACATCATGGTTTCTGAAACAACTCTTTCAGATCCTAGATAACCTTGATATTAAGGGAATCCTTTGAATATCAAGAATCATGGATACAAACATGATACTTATATACTAACACTTGGAATTGTTACTCTTGATTTAATACTAATTATTAAACTTCATGGAGTAACCGGAACTTACTGAAAGTTTGCAATAGGACTTTTAAACTTTAGATTAACACTTAAAACAATACGATACCAGTTCGTAAAGTATCTAACCAGAATTCTATAGTTCTATCATCTCAATTATAACTAAGCGCAAGGTGGTAAACGGATGCCAATGACTACAACAACTATGCAAATTCATTTTGATTTAGTTTATGATAAATTGAGTTCTAATTAATAATTAAATTAATCTAGGTGAACTCCCACTCAAAACAATATCCCTCACATTGGTTTAGTGATCACACGAACCAAATCCACCACATCAAAACCGACCATCACGAGAGTTGATATAGCTTCAATGGCGAACAATCAACATGTTCATCATATCTACTATATGACTCATGTTCTACCTTTCGGTAATCCGTGTTCCTGAGGCCATGTCTGTACATGCTAGGCTCGTCAAGATCAAACCTTAGTTACCGCATAAGCAAATCTGGCTTGCTTACGTTGTATACACTTGCGGAATCTAACACACCCGATCATCACGTGGTGCTTCGAAACAACAAGCTTTAGCAACGGTGCATACTAAGGGTGAACACTTAAGAACTTGAAATTGTGTGCTTGAGGGATCATCTTATAATGCTACCGTCGTCTACCAAGCAATACAAGATGCATAAAGGATTAACATCACATGCAATTCATAATATGTGATATTATATGGCCTTTCTTCTTTGTGCTTCCGATCTCCATCTTCCAGCACGAACATGATCTCCATCATCATCGGCATTGCATCAAGGTCAATGACGCTTCTCCATGGTTGTTGTCCACCAGCTTCAACTATTACAACTACTTTGAATAGACACGCGGGTCTTAACAGAAATTTAAAGACAACCATATGGCTCCTGCCGGTTGCCGACTTACAATAAGGAACATTGCATACATCATATATATAATCACAATCATGGCCATATCACATCACTGCACACCCCTGCAAAACAAAGTTAGACGCCTCTACTTTCTTTGCATATTTTACGTGGTTTGGGGCTTTCAATAAGTGTCGTTCTAACTTACGAACAAGAACCACAACATTGATACTAGTATTGTTAATCACCCGTTGTAAATTGGATCTTAACTATGCTAGGAGAAACAGGCACCCGCAAAGCCACTTATGCAATACAAGTTGCATGTCAAGCGTGGAGCAAGTCTCATGAACGATGTCATGTAAGGTTAGCCCGGGCCGCTTCATCCCAACATACCGCAAGATGCAAAGTACACAAAAAGCAATCGACAATAAAAGCATCAACGCCCACAATGACCATTGTGTTCTACTCGTGCAACAGATCTACATATAGACACGGCTCTGATACCACTGTAGGGGTTCGTAGCATGGAAAACAAAAATTTTCTATCGCATACAAACAAACAAGCCAAGATCTATCTACTAGATTGTAGCAACGAGTCGATGGAATAACTTACCCTCGAAGATTCCAAAGCGGTTAACGAGAGCAGATTCTCGTGGGTGATGTAGTCGTACACTTCCGATCTCAAGATCGCGTAGACGATCCTTCCGGCGCCACGTTCCGGCAGCGCTCCCGCAGTCGGTCACACGTTCGGTACTCGACGAAGACCTTCCTCTCCCTTGTTCCAGCAGGCAGCGGAGGTTGTAGCACTCTCCTCGAGATTCCGGCAGCACAACGGCGTGGTACCGGAAGTAGAGGGGATATCCCGCAGGGCTTCGCCTTAAGCCGGAGCGAGTATGGTGGAGCTTATGAGAGAGGCTATTAGTGGTCTAGTAATTAGACACACCAATTAGAAGGCTCTAAACCAATTAGAAGGCTCTAAACCAATTAGAAGGCTCTAAACCGCTGGCTAAAGCAATTAGAAGCTCTAAACCAAAACGGCTCTAAACCGGAGGTAGAAGATAGGAACTTGTGTGTCCTAGGAGGGGAGCCCTGCCCCTCCTTATATAGATGGGAGGGGGCTGGCGCGCCAGGGGAGGGAGGGAGTCCCTCCCCAACTCGGCCTAGGGCTGGCCGCCGGCTTGGAGGAGAGAAACTCCTCCTCCAAGTCGGTTCCAACTCCTCTTGCTTGTTTCCCACAGTTTCTTGTTTTAGCCGTTTGACTTTCAAACTGGACATTTGACTTTTCTGTTTTAGGATTCAATTTAATCCTTTATTTGGGACAGCAAGAACACTTAGTACATGATGCAATCATTCCAATATGTAATGACACATTCATGTACCCCTCCCCCCCCCGGAGTGCCGGACAATCTGGAACCTTCCAGAACATTCCCGATGAAAACACCGGAATCATTCCCGAACTCCGAAACGGGACTTTCCTTATATGAATCTTATTCTCCGGACCATTTCGGATCACCTCGTGATATCCCGGATCCCATCCGAGACTCCGAACAACATTCGGTCTCTTTCTCATAATACCATAACTACTCAAACAACGTCGAATCCTTAAGTGTGTCTCCCTACGGTTCGTGAATTATGCGGACATGATCGAGACACTTCTCCGAACAATAACCAATAGAGGAATCTGGAAATTCATATGGCTCCCACATATTTCTACGATTACTTTGCGATCGAATGAACCACTTACATACGATACCAATTTCCCTTTGTCTCACGATATGTTACTTATCCGAGGTTATGATCGTCGGTATCTCTGCATACCTAGTTCAACCTCGTTACCGATAAGTACTCTTTTCTCGTTCCCGTGATATGTGATCCCTTGTGAGCCAGTCACATGCTTGCAAGCTAATTGGATGACATTCCACCGAGAGGGCCCAGAGTATATCTATCCGTCATGTGGATGGACAAATCCCACTCTTGATCCATGTGTTTCAACCAATACTTTCCGAACACTTAATGCCACCTTTATAGCCACCCAGTTACGGTGTGGTGTTTGATGTCATCAAAGCATCCATCCGGTAAAGGTGATATGCATGATCTCATGGTCGAAGGAATTAGGTTACTATGTATCAGAAAGCATATAGCAATTGAACTATTGAAATGACTTGATCTTTATGCTACGCTTAACTATAGGAGTATGTCCATCACATCATTCTCCTAATGATATGATCCTGTTGTTAATAACATCTCTATGTTCATGATCAGGAAACCATGATCATATATTAACCAACAAGCTAGTTTAACAAGAAGCTTTACTAGGGACTCTTATTTTAGTTTACAAATCACACAAGTATTAATGTTTCCGGTTAATACAATTATAGCATGGTATGTAAACATTTATCATAAGTGTGAAGATATGATAATAACCACTTTATTATTGCCTCTTGGGCATATCTCCAACAACTTCTTCATGCGTTTAACGCCAATATGACCTAGACGGCAGTGCCACATATATGCGGATAAATCTTCATTAAGTTTAATCCTTTTAGCATCAACATTATGAATATGTGTAACATTATCATCGAGATCTAATAGAAATAAACCATTCATCATCGGTGCATGACCATAAAAGATTTCATTCATATAAATGGAACAACCATTGTTCTCGGATTTAAATGAATAACCACTTCGCATCAAACACGATCCAGATACAATGTTCATGCTTAGTGCAGGCACCAGATAACAATTATTCAAGTTTATAACTAATCCCAACGGCAAATGGAGAGGCAGCGTTCCGACGATGGTCACATCAACGCTTGATCCATTGCCGACACGCATCTTGATCTCACCCCTTGCTAGCGGTCGCTTGTTCCACAGCCCCTGATTCGAGTTACAAATATTAGCAACTGAACATGTTTCAAATACCCAGGTGCTACTGTGAGCACTAGTCAAGTACACATCAATAACATGTATATCATATATACCTTTGTTTGCCTTGCCGGCCTTCTTGTCTGCCAAATACTTGGGGCAGTTGCGCTTCCAGTGGCCAGTCCCCTTACAATAGTAGCACTCGGTATCAGACTTAGGTCCAACTCGGGGTTTCTTTTCAGGCACGGCAACAGGCTTGCCGCCCTTACTTCCCTTCCGTTTTCCCTTCTTGTATTTCTTGAAACCAGTGTTCCTATTGATCATCAACACTTGATGTTCCTTTTTGATCTCCACTTCTGCAGTTTTAAGCATTGACAGAAGCTCGGGGAGAGACTTCTTCATGCCTTGCATATTATAGTTCATCACAAAGCTCTTATAGCTAGGTGGCAGAGACTGCAGAACACGATGGATGCCTAAGTCAATGGGAATCGTTATTCCCAAGGACACAAGCTTATCGGCGTAACCCGACATCTTGAGTACATGCTCACTAACGGAGTTGTGCTCTTCCATCATGCAGCTAAAGAACTTTTCTGAAGCGTTGTAGCTCTCTACAGAAGCATGTTTGTCGAAAATCATTTTCAACTCACCCATTGTATCAAATGCATTGCCGTTTTCGAAACGCTTTCGAAGTTCCGGTTCTAGCCCATACAATATGCCGCAATGAACTAAGTTGTGGTCCTCCTGACGAGTCTGATGGACATTCTTCTCCTTGTCAGGGGCATCCTCAAAAGGTGGGGGGCCTAGTGGCGCTTCTAGCACGTATTGCTTTTGTGCAGCAGAGAGGAGAATCCTCAAATTCATGGCCCATTCGGTAAAGTTGCTACAGTTCATTGCTAGTTTCTCTTTCTCCATGAACACATTGAAATTAAAAGCAGGTGGTGCCATCTACAACAGAATTTGTAAAGTTTATACTAAGTGTATGATAGATTGAGTTCAACTAATCCATATTACGAATGAACTCCCACTCAAAAACGACATCCCTCGTGCCTTTTTGGTGATTACATGAACCAAATCCACTATACCAAGTCCGATCATCACATGAGTCGGTATAGCTTCAAAGGCGAGCATCAAATGGGCATCATATCAACTATATGACTCATGCTTAACCTTTTGGTCCGTGTTCCGAGGACATGTCTGTACATGCTAGGCTCGCCAAGTTAGAACCTTAGTATTTGCGTGTGTAACTGTTTTACACCCGAAATATGGTCGTGGATCCAAGAACACCCGATCATCATGTGATGTCTTGGAGCGACGAAACATAATCGGTGCATACTAAAGGAAGAACACATTCTTATCTTGATATTTAAATGAGGGATCATCTTATTATGCTAACAAAGCGCTAAACAAGCAATATAAGATGCTATCAAACATCACATGTTTATTAGTGAAATGTTATGGTTCCCGCAGATGATCTCTATCATGTGCATCGTGGTATGATCACTATCATACCTATATGTGTAAATCCAAGGTCTATGGAGTTTACACGCTATGTGTGTTGTAAGAGTATCATCTCATACTTCTACTTACAACATCACCATATCATAACACTAGCCCAGCAACAATCTAAACTAGACGCCTCTAATTTATCCATTGCAAGTTTTACGTGGCTTAGGGCTTTCGAGATAGAACCGTTCTTACCTACGAACATGAACCATAATGAGGATAACCAAATTGTTGACAACTCGTTGCAAAATAGATATTGGCTATAGTAGGAGAGACAGACACCCGCTAGCCACTTATGCAAACTAGTTGCATGTCAAGTGTGGAACAGGTCTCATGTGCGAGGACATGTAAAGTTTGTCCGGGCCGCTTCATCCCACTATGCCACCAATATCCAAAACTACAACTAAGGAGCAACAACATGATCATCATCGCCCACATACTCATATGTGTACTACTCGCGTAAAGCATCTACGCATAGATCCGGCTCTGATACCACTGTAGGGTTCGCAGCATAGAAAACAAAAAATTTCCTACGATGTGAACTATGTACCAAGATCTATCTATTAGATACAAACAACGGGCGGATGTATATCCGTAGAGAACATACCCTTGAAGACCGACAAAGCTTAACGAGTTCAACTCGTGGTTGATGTAGACGATCTCTTGCCGATCTTAAGATCGAGAGGAAGTCCTAGCGCCGCAAATCAACAGCGCATCCGTGCTCGCACACATGTTCGAGGCACCAAGAAACCTCCGCCTCCTCGCTAAAGCGATGCAGAGGAAGCACAACTCTTTCTTGCCGAATAGCCACCGGGAACATGTATCTCGCTAGTCCGAGACCATGGGGGATAAATTCTAGAGGGGGAGAGAGATCCTTCACGAGGAGGTGTGAGTGAGAAGTGAGAAGAGGGGTGCCTTTTATAGGAGGAGGGGGGAACCCCAAGGGGGTGGCCGGCGCATGGAGGCTGCCCCTTGCCCTCCCCTCTTCATGTGGGTGGACACTCCACTCACAAAATTCCTTTAAATTCCCTCCACTCAAAATCCCACTCAAACTTGCCATTAAGTTTCCACCAAATTTAATGCAAACTCTCATTAAATAAAACTCTTTTATTTTATTAAGAATTTTGTCAATTACTTTAATGACAAACATTCACAAATAACCCCTTGCTAGAATTCTATTTCACATGCATAACCACTTTATGCAATTTCACCCGAAAACCTGTTTCGGTATCTAGTGAAATAAATTCCTGCGCTTGTTCATTCTTTCGGCATGAAACTTTTTGCTAAAATTGGATGTCGGTGTCTCTTAAGTGTGTCACCCTACGGTTCGTGAATAATGCGGACATGATCGAGACCCCTCTCGGATCAATAATCAGAAGCGGGATCTGGAGACCCATACTGACTCCCACACATTCAACGATGACTTTCTTGTGATCGTCGGAACCTTTTACGCTAGTATATTAATCCCTTTGTTTCACGATATATTACATGTCCGAGATTCGATCATCGGTATCTCCATACCTAGTTTGATCTTGTTACTGACATGCACTCTTTTCTCGTTCCCGTGATATAACATTCTAGTGATCAAATCACTTGCTTGCAAGATAATCAATGTGATATCACCGAGAGGGCCCAGAGTATATCTATCCGTCATCGGGATGAAAAAATTCCACTCTCAATCCATGAGCCTCAACATAACACTTTATTAGTTTTGAATCCATCTTTATAATCACCCTGTTACGGTGTGATGTTTGATGTTATCAAGAAACTCTTCCGGTGTTAGTGATTGACATGATCTCATGGTCTAAGTATTAGGATCACTTCGTAAGTTGTTATAGCAATATAAACTCAATGACTTTGATCGTAATGCTATACTTCGGATGAATGTTCATCACACCATTACACTAATGTTGTGATCCCGTTATTAACAACATCCAATGTCCATGATCAGGAAACCTTGATCATCTTGTTAATCAACGAGCTAGTTTATGAGAGAGGCATAACAAGGAACTTTCTGTTTGTTTATTAAACACAAATGTATTAATGTTTCCGTATTAATACAATTATAGCATGCAAAATAAACATCATAATAAACACTTCATTATTGCCTCTCAGGGCATATTCCCTTCATCACTAGCACAAACAACAATGATTTCCTTAGCACACCTATTGCTCCACCTGCTCCTGATGCTACCTTTTATGAAATTAAGCCTGCTTTGTTGAATCTTGTGATGAGAGAGCAATTTTCTGGTGCTAGTTCAGATGATGTTGTTGCCCATCTCAATAACTTTGTTGAACTTTGTGAGATGCAGAAGTATAAGGATGTAGATGGAGATATTATTAAGCTCAATCTTTTTCCTTTTTCCTTTAGAGGAAAAGCTAAAGAATGGTTGCTATCTTTGCCTAAAAATAGTATTAATTCTTGGACTAAGTGCAAAGATGCTTTTATTGGAAAATACTATCCTCCTGCTAAGATTATATCTATGAGAAGTGACATTATGAAACTTAAACAACTTGATAATGAACATGTTGCTCAAGCTTGGGAAAGAATGAAATCTTTGGTTAAGAATTTCCCCACTCATGGACTCAGTGCTTGGATGATTATCCAGAATTTTTATGCAGGTTTGAACTTCTCCTCAAGAAACCTGTTGGATTCAGCTGCTGGAGGTACCTTTATGAGCATCACATTGGGTGTTGCAACTAGAATCCTTGATAATATAATGGTTAACTACTCTGAATGGCACACTAAGATAGATCCACATGGTAAGAAGGTAAATTCTGTTGAGGAAACTTCCTCTTTGAGTGATAAGATTGATGTTATTATGGCTATGCTTGTTAATGGGAAAGCTCATTTAGATCCTAATAGTGTCCCCTTAGCCTCTTTGGTTGCTCAAGAAGAGCAAGTTAATGTGAACTTCATTAGAAACAACAATTTCAACAACATTGCCTATAGGAATAATTTTGGTGGTAACAATAATTATAGGCCTTATCCTCCTAATAATGGCAATTCCTATGGAAGCTCTTACAACAATGCTACAAGTGCCCCCTCTGAACTCGAAGTCATTCTCAGAGACTTTATTAGTAAGCAAACCACTTTCAATAAGGCTATGGAGCAAAAGGTTCTAAATGTTGAGAAAAACATATCCTCTTTGTCTGAAGCTTAGTCTTCCTTGATTAATAAAATGGCTGCTAAACCTGAAACTATAGAAAATACTAGGTGGGAAAGGGAAGCTGAAATTGATAGAAACAATAGTGTGTGCACCATCACCACTAAACCATAAGTAGTCCCTGTTCCTCCTCCTACTATGCCTAAGCCTATTGAGCCTACTACTAGTGATGCTAAGTTTGATTTTGATATTGATTGTTGCAATATTTCTGAAGTGATTATGTTCCTACAAAAGCTTGCTAGAAGTCCTGATGCTAGTGATATGCATGTTGCTTTCACAAAACATATTACAGATGCTCTTGTAAAAATTAAGGAAGAGAAGCTAAAACACAAAGTTTCTATTCCTAGGAAAGTAGAAGATAGTTGGGAACCCATTATTAATATGCAAGTGAATGACTTTGATCTCAAAGCTTCAAGTGATCTTGGTTCTAGTGTCTCTATTATGCCTAGGAAGATTTATGAAATGCTTGATTTGCCACCGTTGGAAGATTGTTATTTGGATGTCCCACTCAATGATAATGCAAAGAAGAAACTCATGGGGAGTATTAATGATATTCTCATTATGGTTAACAATGTTTATGTCCCTATGGATTTCTATGTTTTGGATGTTGAATGCAATGCTTATTGTCCTATTACTTTGGGAAGACCTTTTCTTAGAACAGTTGGTGCCATCATTGATATGAAAGAAGGCACCATTAAATATCATTTTCCATTAAAGAAAGGTATTGAACACTTCCCTATGGATAGAGAAGTTGCTTTTTGCTCCTCCTTTGAAAGCAAGGTTTGATGTGAATGCTTCCTTATTTGAAAATACTTGATTCTTCTTGCTTCTTGTGCCTAACTTAAAGGCGTTAAAAAAGTACTTGTTGAGAGATAACCCAAGATTTTCCTTGAGTCTTGGAAGTTATTACTTCAGTAATGACCTCTCCTTATCCTTTTTGTTTGCCTTTTGTGCCAAGAATGACCTTTATTGAGAGGGAAGTAAGATTTGGGGAGTTGCTGTCCCGAAACAGATTTCTGTCCTCCACCAAAAGAATTCGTGAGGAGTCTCTGTAACTAGGATTGAGCTGAAAATTTACGAATAAATCCCCCAGTATGTTATATAACTTTCGTTAGTTCAACACTTTTTGATTTGAGCAACATAAGATGTTCGGAAAAATCGGTTTCTACCTGCTGGTCTGTTTTGACAGATTTCTGCCATTATTTGCATTTGCTTCTTATTGATTCCTTTTTGAGTTCTCTTTAGGTGAATTGAGTTTTTTGAAGGATTTTCTACAGTAGCTTGTGTTTTTAGTGAAAAGTCTTGTTGTTCCAAAGCTTTACCAGAGGTCTAATATCTTTTGAATACACTAATGTTGCTAATAAAGATTGTGTGAAGTTTTATATGAAGGAAAAATTTCAGGTGTAGAGAGAGAATGATGTAATGAGATGAAGAATGGACAAAAGCTCAAGATTGTGGATGTCACCCCGTGTCACCCAAGAAATATTCAAGAGGTACAAGCGTCAAAGCTTAGGGATGCCCAAGGCATCCCCTTCTTCATCAATAAAAATCTCAGGTCTTTCTAGACACTTCGTTTTTATTGTTTCATGCACTGTTGTGTTGTTCTTGGAGCATCTTAGTTTTTGTTTGGTTTTATTAGGTTGTTTAGTTTGCTTGAATAAAGTAGTCTGGACCCCCGTTCTTGCTGTGTTATTTTGCAAATAAGTTGTTTGGTGTTGGAAAGGAGTAGTAAGTTCTTGCTTATAAGTGTAAGAGGAGTTTGCATTGACTGTGACTTAGACTTTAGCATGACATGCTAGGTGTTGTTTTGACCTTATGCTTAGTGATTATTTCTATAGCATGTATTGTTCCAAACAATTGAGATTGCTTAGTGTGCCTTGAAGAAATTATGCGTTGTTTTAGCATGCAAAAGCACAGTATTGTGGTATTCTCCTTTGATGATTTGCTTGGGTTGACTTGGAACATGCTCACACCATGTTATGACTATGACAAGTCACCATAGCCTCTATGATCATTTAGTCCTTGACTTGTAGTATCACTCTATGCTTTGATTAGTAATGCTTTGTTGCACTGCATGATTGTGGCCATTATGCTCTCTTAGTTGGTTGCTCCCAGTCTTTTGCTAGCCTCCACTTGTATGAGTAAGATCTACTCATGCTTCCAACTCCCAAGAAACCAAGTTATTCCAAAATGTCCACTATAAATTCCTATGCATGGTGTGTTACACCATTCCAAGTATATTCTTGTTTTCAGCTACCTTCCAATTAAAAACTATTTTGTTATGTGAAAACTTAGTGATTAAATCCCTCACAAACTTGATGGCACACTTTATATTATTTGCTCCTAATAAACTTGAACCATTGTGTCATCTATGTTGTATATGCTTGCACTTATACGTTGGAATTAGCAGAATCGTGCTGTCACGGGGAACGTTTTCAACATTACAATTGTACTTTGTACTCAGTTGATATCATGCTCTTTTGTCAATGGATGTCACCGGTGTGAAATAAAGAGGAAACTCGTAAGTCCATGGAGTTTGTATTTTGTGTTAGAGAAACGCCTAGGCCGCTAGCCTAAGCCATGCCTAATCATGTTGGAAACTTGCATCATCACCATAGTGAGCTATCTATGAAGCATCCTCAATAAAAAGCTATGCACATAGTAAATAAAAAGATCGCTGAGATGCTCATTGTCTGCTTGCCTTGTCATTTTGGTTATGGGATAGCTCCTATACCATGTGCAAGGGGTACCCCATTGGCAGTTCTCTATGATATGCAAATTGTTACAATGACAAGAACTTACAGGTGACTGAAGTTGAGTAGCATGAGGCGTGTCCATCGTATTCAAGGGACTTGAGATTGCCAACTTATACTTCGTCAAGCATATACTCCATCTCTGTTCACTTTAACCTTAATTACTTCAAGATGCTTATGATAGGGGCAATGAGGGATGAAAGCTAACAAGTACCATAATTTTTGGAAGATCTTTTTGAAACTTGAAATCCCTGCTTCCCTTTGTGAAGGTCATTTCTTCCACCATTATTTGGGTCTCCATTATCTGAGTCTCCACCTTCTACCTTTAGGCACCATTAAGAGAGCATAGTTGTCATTCTGTGTGCAGTGTCCCAAAGCTTATTGATTGATGCATATTGTGATATTACTTGTTCTTGTGCTATTTGTTTCTAGTCACTCTTATGAACTTTGAAGGTGTCCTATGCATCTATTTGCTACTCTATGAGGGACAAGCTGAATGCCACTATGCCATATTTTCTATATGTGAAACAAACAAACGTTTTTCAATGCATGTTATTCATGATCTTTGTTTGTAGCCTGTCATGTTGCATGCATAGTTACTTTATCCTATTGTTAGAACTCCATCTTTCATGCACATGTTTAGAGTTATTTGATCCTAGCTTTCAATGCTTGCAAATGGTTTGGTCTTGTTTTTGATGGTGCATGTCACCTCAAAAATTATTATTTTTATCACTTACCTACTCGAGGACGAGCAGGAGTTAAGTTTGGGGATGCTTGATATGTCGGAAGCGTATCTATAATTTTTGATGATCCATGCTTGTTTAGTATATACTTTGTTTTGCTTTGTCTACACTTTGAGGTGTTTTTATATCTTTTCTGGAACTAACCTATTAACAAGTTACCACAGTGCCAGTTGCATGTTTTATTCTGTTTTTCGTTCCAGAAAGGAAGAAATCAATATTCTCGAAATTGGACGGGACAAAATACAAAGTCAATATTTTACCGTGAGGGACACGAATCCAGAAGACGAGACGAAGACGCGAACCAGGGTGGCCAGACCCCCCCTAGGCGTGGCTGGGCCCTGCCCCGTGCCTAGGTAGGGTGTGGGGCCCCTGGCCGCCTCCTGGCCTCACCTCTTCGCCTATAAGAAGCCCCCGATGCAGAAACCCTAAGTACCCGATCAATATTCCATGGAACCTTCTGTAGCCGCCGCCACCGTCGTCCCTAGATCGGGGATCTGAAGTTCTTCCTGGCCTGCCGGAGGGGAGATCATCCCGGAGGCCTTCTCTCCGGTATGATGCGTGAGTAGTTTAACCTTGGACTATGGTTCCATGTAGTAGCTAGATGGTTGTATCTCCTCCTTGTGCTTTCATGTATAGATCTTGTGAGATCCGTTCATGATCAAGATCTAATCTATTTGTAATCGTACATGTTGTGTTTGCGGGGATCCGATGGATATTGAGATTATTATATTGGTTTGATTAATGGTTTTGTCTTTATGATTCTATCATGCATGTGTTGTTTGTGACCTTGCATGCTCTCCGTTGTTAGTAGCTATCTTGGCCGAGTAGTTGCTAGTGACTCCAAGAGGGGGTATTTATGCTCGATAGTGGGTTCATGCCTCTAGTTTCCAAGGGAAGTGATAGAAATCTCTTAGGTTGTAGATGTGTTGTTGCTACTAGGGAGAAAACAACGGTCTCTTGTTCATAGAACAAGTGGATTGTTTACCTTACACACTTTGCTTAAAGCAGTTGTTTGTTGCTTGCAACTTAATACTGGAGGGGGTTCGAATGATAACCTGAAGGTGGACTTCTAGTCATAGATGAAGTTGGATGGCGGTCTATGTATATTGTTGTATTGCCCAATCGAATCTCATAGGATCTTTTTGACTAGTATTGCATTGTTATGCCTTGCTCGGTTCCTGTCAATTGCCCTGCCGTAATTTGTTTACCCTTCTTGCCATGTTGTTTATCTAAGGAGAGCACCTCTAGTGAACTATGGACCCCGGTCCAATCTTTACCATTGATACATCTTCCGCTGTTACTTGTTTACTTGCTGCAAACCATTATCTTCCACACCATATGTTTAATCCTTTGTTACAGCAAACCGGTGAGCTTGACAACCTCACTGATTCGTTGGGGCAAAGTCTTGAGTTTGTGTTATGCAGGTCTCTGCGTTTCTTGCAACACCTGTGTGACGTTTCCTTCCTCCTACTGGTTCGATAACCTCGGTTTCTTACTGAGGGAAAACTTGTTGCTATGCTGCTTCACACCTTGCTCTTGGGGCTCCCAACAGACTCCACATCAAGCACCAGGTTCTCTGGCGCCATCAAGGAGTCAGCATCATAGTTCCTTCAACTCTTAACAACCCAACACTTAGACTTTCATCATAGTTATTAGATGGCAATTAACCTCAATCTTAGATATATTTCTTGTGAAGTAAAATTAAAAACAAAACCAAATCTTAAAGAAATCACCTAAATTAAATTTACGTATAATATTGGGGATTCATTTGGGGAGTTTTATAAAATGCATAGCATTACTTATGCATAATATCATATTGCTTCTTTAAACATTAGTCCTTACCGGAACACTGATGCTGTTTTTTAGATATTGGATCTTCTATTGTCTCGAAGACCGTGAGTGCATAATCTTGCAATCACAAAAGGCAAGTTTACACTTTCTCATGTCCTTTGGTTATTTTCTATCAATTTACAAATCCAATGTTGTCATCACCTGCATTTCAAAAAGGTAAAAAAACTCTATTTGCATAATTATATGATTATGGGTTATTTACCAAATGGTAATAACCTACTATTTCAGTTTCTGTGGTAAAGGAACATAACATCTAGGACTTAAACAACCAATATCGCAAGTGATTCTTGCGCCGTATAATACGTGTTAACCATAAGATTTGAAATGGGACGGAGAAGTCTGTTGGATCTTCTTCCTTTCACATGGACGGATGACCATCTTGTGGCATTGGTGTACCTTTCGAGGCCCAACATATGGGTGGGACCCCTTAGTTCCCTGCGATATTGGTATCTAGACTATCTCTAAGAGACAGTCGTAGGTAGGTCCTCATATTGATGGGGCGACCAGGGACATTATTCTGCTAACTAGAGTCCTCAAGGAGTCAACCATAGTTATATCCGCGATGCGGGTTAATAGAGGTCGTTCTGCTTGGGGGGTCATGTTTACAAGTGGGTCGTGGAGAAGGATAGTGATTGGCTTGGATCATCTAGTAGGCCCCACCCCAAAGGAGATATGGACGGGAAAGATCGCCCGGTTGTGAAACAACGATTTGACCCCTTTGGGTAAAGTAACACAACTCTGTAGAGTGTAAGAAATATTACATGTTACTCTCTGTTCCGGGAAGGAGTTACGAACGCGGAAGAAAGGAACTCCATGAAGTTGTGATAAACCTATGAAGGCTGACGGACATAGCTTTTTAGAATAAAAGTAACCTTTGAAGAAATGATTACGAAAACCTGTATAACCTACGACCTTTGGTCTAGGATTGTAGATGTGCATCAAACACTCATTTTTAGTGAACTTGCTAAGTACGCTCGTACTCAACCATATCTTCTTAACCCTTGCTAGGTTCTTAAGCCATGAAGACTTTGTCAACACCAACGAATGCTCAAAGAAATCATCTCCAAAAGATCAAGTTCTTCAATGAAGTCAGTGGAGTCATCGAACACCTCAATTGAAGTGAATAAAAGTTTCCTAATTAGATAGAATTATAATATCTAGCCATATAACCTATTTATGTAGAGCATTGTAATAACATCAATTGCAAGCCAGATAGTTTAGATGCTAGCATATTAGTATGATATCTATGAGTTATTATTTCTGGTTGTTCTTTGTAAGAAGTTGTTTTCTTCCTCTATAACCTAGAGTGTTCCCTTTATCTTTTATAAATATTCGAGTTGTAATCTATAGTCATGTATTGAACTGTAGGGTTCATATCATAGAAAACAAAAAATTTCCTACGATGGGAACTATGTACCAAGATCTATCTACTAGATACAAACAACGGGCGGATGTATATCCGTAGAGAACATACCCTTGAAGACCGACAAAGCTTAACGAGTTCAACGCGTGGTTGATGTAGAAAATCTCTTGCCGATCTCAAGATCGAGAGGAAGTCCTAGCGCCGCGAAGCAGCAGCGCATCCGTGCTCGCACACACGTACAAGACGCCGAGCAACCTCCGCCTCCTCGCTCCAGCGATGCAGCGGAAGCACAACCCTTTCTTGCCGAATAGCCACCGGGAACATGTATCTCGCTAGTCCGAGACCATGGGGGATAAATTCTAGAGGGGGAGAGAGATCCTTCACGACGAGGTGTAAGTGAGAAGTGAGAGGAGGGGCTCCTTATATAGGGGAGGGGGGCAGCCCAAGGGGGCATGGCCGCCAGCCATGGAGGGTGCCCCCACCTCTCCCTCATTCATGTGGGTGGACACTCCACTCACAAAATGGCCCTTCAATTTTCTCCACTCAAAAACCCACTCAAATTTCCATTAAATTTCCACCAAATTTAATGCAAACTCTCATTAAATAAAACTCTTTTATTTTATTCAGAATTTTGTCAATTACTTTAATGACAAATATTCACAAATAACCCCTTGCTAGAATTCCATTTCACATGCATAACCTCTTTATGCAATTTCACCCGAAAACCTGTTTCGGTATCTAGTGAAATAAATTCCTGCGCTTGTTTATTCTTTCGGCATGAAACATTTGCTCCAACTGGATGCCAGTGTCCCTTAAGTGTGTCACCCTACGGTTCGCGAATAATGCGGACATGATCGAGACCCTTCTCCGATCAATAATCAGTAGCGGGACCTAGGGATCCATACTGACTGCCACACATTCAACGATGACTTTTCTTGTGATCGTCGGAACCTTTTACGCTTGTATCTTAATCCCTTTGTTTCACGATATATTACATGTCCGAGATTCGATCATCGGTATCTCCATACCTAGTTTGATATCGTTACTGACATGCACTCTTTTCTCGTTCCCGTGATATAACATTCTAGTGATCAAATCACTTGCTTGCAAGCTAACCAATGTGATATCACCGAGAGGGCCCAGAGCATATCTATCCGTCATCGGGATGAACAAATTCCACTCTTGATCCATGATTCTCAACATAACACTTTATTAGCTTTGAAGCCATCTTTATAATCACCCAGTTACGGAGTGACGTTTGATGTCAACAAGAAACTCTTCCGGTGTTAGTGATTGGCATGATCTCATGGTCTAAGGATTAGGACTATTTCGTAAGTTGTTTATAGCAATATAAACTCAGTGACTTTGATCGTAATGCTATACTTCGGATGAATGTTCATCACACCATTACACTAATGTTGTGATCTCGTTATTAATAACATCCAATGTCTATGATCAGGAAACTGTGATCATCTTGTTAATCAACGAACTAGTTTATGAGAGAGGCATAACTAGGAACTTTCTGTTTGTTTATTAAACACACATGTATTAACGTTTCCGTATTAATACAATTATAGCATGCAAAATAAACATCTATCATATACTTGGAATACACATAATAAACATTTTATTATTGCCTCTCAGGGCATATTCCCTTCAGTCTCCCACTTGCACTAGAGACAATAATCTAGTTACATAGTGATGTATCTAACACCCATGGAGTTCTGGTGTAGATCATGTTTTGCTCTAGGGAGAGTTTTAGTCAACGGATCTGCTACATTGAGATCCGTATGTACTTTACAAATCTTTATATCTCCATCCTTGACCTTGGCTCTTTGGCATTGGCAATGGCACCATTGTTGTCACAATAGATCACCATTGGGTCCAACGCGTTTGCAACCACACCTAGTTCGGATATGAACTCCTTCATCCAAACTGTTTCCTGAGCCGCTTCTGAAGCAGCAACATATTCAGCCTTCGTTGTTGATCCCGCCACCACAGGTTGTTTGGAGCTCCTCCAACTAACCTCTCCGCCATTCATGAGAAATACGTATCCGGATTGAGACTTAGAGTCATCCAGATCGGTGTCAAAGCTAGCGTCGACATAACACTTAGCGACGAGCTCTTCTTCACCTCCGTATACAAGAAACATATCCTTAGTTCTTCGCAAGTACTTAAGGATATTCTTGACCGCTTTCCAGTGTTCTGAACCTGGATCCGATTGGTACCTACTAGTCAAACTAATAGCATGTGCCACATCCGGTCTTGTACATAGCATGGCGTACATTATAGAGCCTATGGCTGAAGCATAGGGGACCTTGTCCATTATCTCTCTTTCTTCCGTCGAAGCCGGACTTTGAGTCTTACTCAATGTCGTGCCTTGTGTCATAGGTAAGAACCCCTTCTTACTATCATCCATTTTAAACTTCTTTAAAATCTTATCAAGGTATGTACTTTGCGATAGCCCTATTAGGCGCCTAGATCTATCTATATAGATCTTTATGCCTAATATGTATGACGCTTCACCTAGGTCCTTCATTGAAAATTTGCTATTTAGATAACTTTTAACACTGTTTAGAAGATATATATCATTTCCGATCAATAATATGTCATCCACATATAATATCAGAAATGCCACATTGCTCCCACTCACTTTCTTGTAAATACAAGCTTCTCCATAAGTTTGGACAATTCCAAACTCTTTGATCACCTCATCAAAGCGGAGATTCCAACTTTGTGATGCTTGCTTCAATCCATAGATGGATCGCTGAAGCTTGCACACCTTGTTAGCATCCTTAGGATCAACAAAACCCTTTGGTTGTATCATATACAAATCTTCTTCAATATTACCATTGAGAAACACGGTTTTGACATCCATCTGCCATATCTCATAATCGAAATATGCAGCAATTGCTAACATAATCCTAACTGACTTTAGCATCGCTACGGGAGAGAATGTCTCATCGTAGTCAACTCCTTGAATTTGTCGAAACCCCTTTGCGACAAGTCGAGCTTTATAGACGGTTACATTACCATCAGCATTAGTTTTCCTTTTGAAAATCCATTTGTTCTCCACGGCCTTTCGGTCGTGAGGTAAGTCCACCAAGTTCCAAACTTGATTTTCATACATGGATTCCATCTCGGATTTCATGGCTTATAACCATTTGTTGGAATCCGGGCTCATCATCGCTTCTTCATATGTCGCAGGGTCATCATTTCCATCAACCATGAAATTCATGACAGGATTTCCGTACAGCTCGGGAGCTGGACGCGTCCTGCTAGACCTGCGAGGTTCGGTAGTACTCTCTTTTGGAGTTTCATGATCATTATCATTAGTTCCCTCTTCAACAGGTGAAGCCAACTCCGAAACAACTTCCGGCGCTGCGCTACTCGCCATACTTTGAAGAGAAGGTTCAATAACCTCTTCGAGTTCTACCTTCCGACTACTCACACCTTTCGCGAGAAACTCTTTCTCTAGAAAGGATCCATTCTTGGCAACAAAAACCTTGCCCTCGAATATGTGATAGAAGGAATACCCAATAGTTTCCTTAGGGTAACCTATGAAGACGCATTTTTCCGCTTTGGGTTCGAGTTTATCCGGTTGAAGTTTCTTCACATAAACATCGCAACCCCAAACTTTAAGAAATGACAGCTTAGGTTTGTTTCCAAACCACAATTCATACGGTGTCTTTTCAACGGATTTAGATGGTGCCCGATTTAAAGTGAATGCAGCAGTTTCTAGTGCATAACCCCAAAATAACAACGGCAAGTCCGTCAGAGACATCATAGATCGAACCATATCTAATAAAGTACGATTACGACGTTCTGACACACCATTTCGCTGTGGTGTTCCGGCAGGCGTGAGTTGTGAAACAATTCCACACTCTTTCATGTGAGTGCTAAACTCGTAACTTAGATACTCACCTCCACGGTCGGACCGTAGAAATTTGATCTTTCTATTACGATGATTTTCCACTTCATTCTGAAATTCCTTGAACTTTTCAAAGGTTTCAGACTTGTGTTTCATCAAGTAGATATAACCATACCTACTCAAATCATCCGTGAAAGTAACAAAATAACGATATCCACCTCGTGCCGACACACTCATTGGACCACATACATCAGAATGTATGATTTCCAATAAATCTGTCGCCCGTTCCATTGAACCGGAAAATGGCGTTCTAGTCATCTTGCCCATAAGGCATGGCTCACATGTATCAAATGATTCAAAATCAAGTGATTCCAAAAGTCCATCCGAATGGAGCTTCTTCATGCGTTTAACGCCAATATGACCTAGACGGCAGTGCCACATATATGCGGATATATCATCATTAAGTTTAATCCTTTTAGCATCAACATTATGAATATGTGTAACATTATCATCGAGATCTAATAGAAATAAACCATTCATCATCGGTGCATGACCATAAAAGATTTCATTCATATAAATGGAACAACCATTGTTCTCGGATTTAAATGAATAACCACTTCACATCAAACACGATCCAGATACAATGTTCATGCTCAGTGCAGGCACCAGATAACAATTATTCAAGTTTATAACTAATCTCGACGGCAAATGGAGAGGCAGCATTCTGACGGCGATCACATCAACGCTTGATCCATTGCCGACACGCATCTTGACCTCACCCCTTGCTAGCGGTCGCTTGTTCCGCAACCCCTGATTCGAGTTACAAATATTAGCAACTGAACATGTTTCAAATACCCAGGTGCTACTGTGAGCACTAGTCAAGTACACATCAATAACATGTATATCATATATACCTTTGTTTGCCTTGCCGGCCTTCTTGTCTGCCAAATACTTGGGGCAGTTGCGCTTCCAGTGGCCAGTCCCCTTACAATAGTAGCACTCGGTATCAGACTTAGGTCCAACTCGGGGTTTCTTTTCAGGCACGGCAACCGGCTTGCCGCCCTTACTTCCCTTCTGTTTTCCCTTCTTGTGTTTCTTGAAACCAGTGTTCCTATTGATCATCAACACTTGATGTTCCTTTTTTGATCTCCACTTATGCAGTTTTAAGCATTGCCAGAAGCTCGGGGAGAGACTTCTTCATGCCTTGCATATTATAGTTCATCACGAATCTCTTATAGCTAGGTGGCAGAGACTGCAGAACACGATGGATGCCTAAGTCAATGGGAATCGATATTCCCAAGGACACAAGCTTATCGGCATAACCCAACATCTTGAGTACATGCTCACTAACGGAGCTGTGCTCTTCCATCATGCAGCTAAAGAACTTTTATGAAGCGTTGTAGCTCTCTACAGCAGCATGTGTGTCGAAAATCATTTTCAACTCACCCATTGTATCAAAAGCATTGCCGTTTTCGAAATGCTTTCGAAGTTCCGGCTCTAGCCCATACAATATGCCACAATGAACTAATTTGTGGTCCTCCTGACGAGTCTGATAGACATTCTTCTCCTTGTCAGGGGCATCCTCAAAAGGTGGGGGGCCTAGCGGCGCTTCTAGCACATATTGCTTTTGTGCAGCAGAGAGGAGAATCCTCAAATTCATGGCCCATTCGGTAAAGTTGCTACCGTTCGTTGCAAGTTTCTCTTTCTCCATGAACACATTGAAATTAAAAGCAGGTGGTGCCATCTACAACAGAATTTGTAAAGTTTAGACTAAGTTTATGATAGATTGAGTTCAACTAATCCATATTACGAATGAACTCCCACTCAAAAACGACACCCCTCGTGCCTTTTTGGTGATTACATGAACCAAATCCACTACACCAAGTCCGATCATCACGTGAGTCGGTGTAGCTTCAAAGGCGAGCATCAAATGGGCATCATATCTACTATATGACTCATGCTTAACCTTTCGGTCCGTGTTCCGAGGCCATGTCTTTACATGCTAGGCTCGCCAAGTTAGAACCTTAGTATTCGCGTGTGTAACTGTTTTACACCCGAAATATGGTTGTGGATCCAAGAACACCTGATCATCACGTGATGTCTTGGAGCGACGAAAACATAATCGGTGTATACTAAAGGAAGAACACATTCTTATCTTGATATTTAAATGAGGGATCATCTTATTATGCTAACAAAGCGCTAAACAAGCAATATAAGATGCCATCAAACATCACATGTTTATTAGTGAAATGATATGGTTCCCGCATATGATCTCTATCATGTGCACCGTGGTATGATCACTATCATACCTTTATGTGTAAGTCCAAGGTCTATGGAGATTACATGTTATGTATGTTGTAAGAGTATCATCTCATACTTCTACTTACAACATCACCATATCATAACACTAGCCCAGCAACAATCTAAACTAGACGCCTCTAATTTATCCATTGCAAGTTTTATGTGGATTAGGGCTTTCGAGATAGAACCGTTCTTACCTACGAACATGAACCACAACGAGGATAACCAAATTGTTGACAACTCGTTGCAAAATAGATATTGACTACAGTAGGAGAGACAGACACCTGCTAGCCACTTATGCAAACTAGTTGCATGTCAAGCGTGGAACAGGTCTCATGTGCGAGGACATGTAAAGTTTGTCCGGGCCGCTTCATCCCACTATGCCACCAATATCCAAAATTACAACTAAGGAGCAACAACATGATCATCATCGCCCACATACTCATATGTGTACTACCCGTGTAAAGTATCTACGCATAGATCCGGCTCTGATACCACTGTAGGGTTCACAGCATAGAAAACAAAAAATTTCCTACGATGAGAACTATGTACCAAGATCTATCTACTAGATACAAACAACGGGCGGATGTATATTCGTAGAGAACATACCCTTGAAGACCGAAAAAGCTTAACGAGTTCAACTCGTGGTTGATGTAGACGATCTCTTTCCGATCTCAAGATCGAGAGGAAGTCCTAGCGCCGCAAAGCAGCAACGCATCCGTGCTCACACACACGTACAAGACACCGAGCAACCTCCGCCTCCTCGCTCCAGCGATGCAGTGGAAGCACAACCCTTTCTTGCCGAATAGCCACCGGAAACATGTATCTCGCTAGTCCGAGATCATGGGGGATAAATTCTAGAGGGGGAGAGAGATCCTTCACGAGAAGGTGTAAGTGAGAAGTGAGAGGAGGGGCTCCTTATATAGGGGAGGGGGGCAGCCCAAGGGGGCATGGCCGCCAGCCATGGAGGGTGCCCCCACCTCTCCCTCATTCATGTGGGTGGACACTCCACTCACAAAATGGCCCTTCAATTTTCTCCACTCAAATTCCCATTAAATTTCTACCAAATTTAATGCAACCTCTCATTAAATAAAACTCTTTTATTTTATTCAGAATTTTGTAAATTACTTTAATAAAAAATATTCACAAATAACCCCTTGCTAGAATTCCATTTCACATGCATAACCTCTTTATGCAATTTCACCCGAAAACTCGTTTCGGTATCTAGTGAAATAAATTCCTGCGCTTGTTTATTCTTTCGGCATGAAACATTTGCTCCAACTGGATGTCAGTGTCCCTTAAGTGTGTCACCCTACGGTTCGCGAATAATGCGGACATGATCGAGACCCTTCTCCGATCAATAATCAGTAGCGGGACCTGGAGATCCATACTGACTCCCACACATTCAACGATGACTTTTCTTGTGATCGTCGGAACCTTTTACGCTTGTATCTTAATCCCTTTGTTTCACGATATATTACATGTCCGAGATTCAATCATCGGTATCTCCATACCTAGTTTGATCTTGTTACTGACATGCACTCTTTTCTCGTTCCCGTGATATAACATTCTAGTGATCAAATCACTTGCTTGCAAGCTAACCAATGTGATATCACCGAGAGGGCCCAGAGCATATCTATCCGTCATCGGGATGAACAAATTCCACTCTTGATCCATGATTCTCAACATAACACTTTAGTAGCTTTGAAGCCATCTTTATAATCACCCAGTTACGGAGTGACGTTTGATGTCAACAAGAAACTCTTCCGGTGTTAGTGATTGGCATGATCTCATGGTCTAAGGATTAGGACTACTTCGTAAGTTGTTTATAACAATATAAACTCAATGACCTTGATCGTAATGCTATACTTCGGATTAATGTTCATCACACCATTACACTAATGTTGTGATCTCGTTATTAATAACATCCAATGTCTATGATCAGGAAACTGTGATCATCTTGTTAATCAACGAACTAGTTTATGAGAGAGGCATAACTAGGAATTTTCTGTTTGTTTCTTAAACACACATGTATTAACGTTTCCGTATTAATACAATTATAGCATGCAAAATAAACATCTATCATATACTTGGAATACACATAATAAACATTTTATTATTGCCTCTCAGGGAATATTCCCTTTATGAACCTGCTATGTTTCTGTTGTGCCACTCTAAGGGATGTAATACTAGTGGAACGGTGTTTCATTGGTGTTACGTCAATGACTATAGTATACTATATCATACAGTGATATGCTGGGTCATCGCATCAATCTACCATAGACGCAGGTGTGCACCGCACAAGGGAACTCAGATGCACTGGTCGTCATGGAGTTCACTTATGATATCTGGTACTAAAAATCGGAACATACCTAGATTTTTTGTAACACGGCGCAGGTTGGTCCCGTGGACGCTACCATGCCAGGAGCACCGGCAGGACAACAAGAAAACTTACACACTACAATACAACCAAAATCATAACTTGGATTCAAAGAAAATTCTCATTGTTCAGGGTTGGTCAGCACACTAACACGACCAAAACCATGATTATACTTAGCAGCCAAGCAAAATCATGACACACACAAGACGCCCAACCAAAATTGGTCTATTGCTCTGCCCAACATTTAAAAAAAATGAAAACGCAACTCAATAGAGAAAGGAGCGCAGAAGGCAAAAAAAAACTAACCTATCACCTACAACCTCCATCGGGGAGGCATCAAACCACGGAAAAGACCAACACATCGTCCCAGACAACCGTACTAGCATGGCTAAAGCCGACATAGTTGTTGTCAACGTAGACACGCCACGTACTGTCGATCTCCGGTTATCCTCCCATTTAAAACTTCTGAGTTGATGCAATATTTGATTTATTTTTCGTTGTTGATTTCTTTTGGGGATTATATCCTATTAAGACATGACTAAATATAGTGAGGTGTTCATTGTTAGTACTCCATGGGGTCGTAATACTGAATGAAGTGTTAGACCTTTCCAAGTTGGGCTTGATTAATGGGATGGAATGGGCAATTCGTTACAGTACATATGTTACTGAGATGAACATTAACGGATCGCCCAAAAACCATACATTGGCCATACAATATTTATCCGTCGCAGGCTAAAATATAAGATGGACCAGAATTCTAGAAGCCGTAAATAGGAAGTCAACGTTAGGATACTTTGAACAGTTGCGGGCCTTATGCATATCAAATCACTAATGGACCTGATGACACATGGCATACATGGGCCTCACAGTGATTGGCTTCTTTGAGACTACCGGGCCTTCAGTCAGCCAAAACAGTATCAAACTCGATAGTTAACAAGTCGTTGATGGGCTTCACAATGACGGGCTCTAGGCAAATTACTTGGTCTTTCATAGGACAAAATAGTAACGGACCTAATCATTAACATGTCATATATGGGCTACAGAGTGACGAACTCTAGGCCAATTACTAGGTCTTTCGTAGACCAAAACAGTAACAAATCAAAACATCAGCAGGCCATAGTTGGACTGCAAAGTTATAGGATTCGGTGGAACAAAGCATGGCTCTAGCAGGCCAGAACAGTATCATATCATCTTCCTTTGTGGACTCTGAGATGGGTCGGCCCACTTAATATTTTAGCAGGTCTCGAATGGGGTTGACGACGGTAAAGACCAGTTAATGTCATTTGACGTGTGGTTGTTATCATGACGTCAGCTCTCAACGGCCTGGCAAAACACATCTTCCATGGTACAGGCGTTTCTGTAATGGAGATCTTACCATGGATGCCCATCCATGATAATGAATGCCCATTCATGATAGAAGTCCTATTTATCACAAAAAACACCCTTCTACCATAAAAGTCGGTCGTGATAGATGATAACCTTTTTTAATAGTGTGTGCTGGGAGGCCGGTGGTGAGGGGGCGTGGACTGGAGCGGGCCTGGGTGGAGTTGACTAGGGAGGAGGGAGACGACACTGGGAGGTTTGGTCGTTTTTATTTTTCCAGCGAGCCTAAGCGCTTAGGACCGTCTGTGCGCCCCGCTAAAAACGTCCATTTAAGATTAACTACCATAGTAATAGGTAATTTCTTAATTTTCATTGCTACAACATTAAAAATGGCACAATTGACTCCCGCTAAAATCCCCCAAGTGGTACCAACTGCACTGCAGATGATTCGAAGGGAGCCGAAGTTTCCTAGAACCCTACATAATCAGGATGTAGAAATTTGAGAGATTATGGTCATATGTATTTTTGAGCAATGAAAGAAAAATGTTGCGTTCTTAACCACTAGTAGAAAATGGGCCTTTTGTGCTGGTTCGTAAGGGCATTTAGTTCCGGTTGCCCAAGTGGGAATACGGAATCGAGACTAAAGGTGCCCCCTTTAGTCCCGATCATGCCACAAACCGGAACTAAAGGCCCTCACAAGGCTGCGGTCGAGTGTGAGACCTTTAGTCCCAATTGGACTAGAGATTTTTTCAATTTGTTTTAACTTTTGAATTGTTTGACTCGTTAATCTCTCTCTTACTTGGAACATTTTTATTTAATCTTAGGTCAAATTGCATTCATGGTCAAACTTCCCGGTCGGTCACCCATCCTAGCACTACTCCACCCCTAGCACTCTTAACTTCTCCGTTCTATCAGGATGTCCTTGTGTGAAGCCCGTTTATACGTTGTTGTCAAGACTACCATATCAATCCTATTAGCTCATATCAATATGTCACACGTTTATATTTTTCGAAATTTGTGGCATGCTTTTGAAACTAGAAAAGACGATCTCCTGCCGGGGGGTTGTGGGTGGACATAAATTTCCTGCCGCGACAGGATTTTTCCCGTTTTCTTGCCATGGCAAAACCCGTCAATTTTTTTTCTCGATTTTTTTAGTCCCCGTTGGTGTCTTAAACTGGGACTAAAAGTTTATCTTTAGTCCCGGTTGGAGACACCAACCGAGACTAAAGGGTGTTGCCTGCCCGCACCCGCCTTCACCCCTTTAGTCCCGGTTGGTAATACAAACCGAGACTATAGCGCATGTTCAAACCAGGACTATAGGTTATCGACGTCCTAGCCGTTGGAACCGGGACTAACGGTTCTAAATACATTCGGGACTGATGCTACATGCAGCTCTGGACGAAAGCCCTATTTTCTACTAGTGAACTTTGGCCACCTATTCCCTCCATACCAAAGCTTAAGACTTATATTTTTTTAAAGTCAAACTATGTAAAATTTGACCAAGTTTTTAGAAAAAAACATTAATATTTACAATACAAAATCTATATCTTTTGATACATCATGAAACATATTTTCACATGGTATCTACATAATATCATAGTTCTTAAAGTTTTTTTAAAATTTGGTCAAACTTTCCGTAGCTTAACTTTTAAAAAATAATATAAGCCTTAAGTTTTGAGACGGAGGTAGTATTATACTAGGAGCATTATTTTGACTTCCATATGATTTCGTTGAAACTTTCCATCCTATGTTTTTCTTACACAAGTTTGTTTGTTCCAAATAAAATGGGAAGGGATTCCTTAAGAATACACCCTTATCCACGAGGCTTAAACCAATAAAAGTTGTTTATATGATCCAACTTAAAATTTAAAATATAAATTTGACCTTTCAGTTTTTCTCAAAAGATATATTCACATAAATCCAAACAGGTATATATGTCTATTCGAGAAAATGGTATTTTTTGTCAAGACATTTTAGACGTACTCCCTCTATTTTAAAATATAAGATGTTTTAGGTTTGTGAAAAAAATATATCTAGACTTTTTTAGTACGGTAGATTCACTCTAAACATAAGTGAGCCGGGATATTAAAAATATTCTACGCATATTTGTTTCACAAAGCTAAAGCATCTTATATTTTAAAATAGAGGGAGTATAAAAGAGACGGGTACAAACAGCCCAACGAACCGTCAAGCAACGACTGATTTTTTTTGCATTTTATAGTTTAAGAAGCGGTGATGCCCACATCGTTTTTCTTGGCAAACCACATCTTTCTTGGCGCTCGTATGTCCTTTCATGCATCATAGTTTCTTGGGTTGACAGAGAAGTGCATGCACCATAACTATTCCTTGGTTTGCTTTCAAAAGGAAGATGGTTACACTCTGTGACTCCAAAGTACAAATCTCCAATCACTTTGAATTGTCCAGAATATGCTTAGCTTCCTAACAGTACGAGCAGACGTACCTACCTAGTGCACGTGTAGAATATGCTGCCATGCCAACCAACAGGAGACAGGCGGAGTCCTCGAGTTTTCCCTCGTTGCAGCCGTACTTCCTCTGGTTCATCGACCTCCATCCAAACCCACGGACTATAAGAAGCAGCGCGAGCAAGCATCCAAGGTCCAAGCACCAAGCAAGCACGGCGTTGAGGGATCGATCATAAGAGATGGCGGAGGAAAATGCGGCGGCGGGGTTGGGATTGGGACAGGAGAAGAACCTGGCGGTGCTTGACGCGCTGGACTCGGCGCGCACCCAGCTGTACCACTTCAAGGCCATCGTGATCGCCGGCATGGGCTTCTTCACCGACGCCTACGACCTCTTCTGCATCTCCACGGTCTCCAAGCTTCTGGGCCGCCTCTACTACGCCGACTCCAACGCCGGCAGCGGCAAGCCCGGCACGCTGCCCGTGCCCGTCAACAACATGGTCACCGGCGTCGCGCTTGTCGGCACGCTCATGGGCCAGCTCGTCTTCGGCTACTTCGGGGACAAGCTGGGGCGGAAGCGCGTCTACGGCATCACGCTGGTCCTCATGGCCGTGTGCGCCATCGGGTCGGGCCTCTCCTTCGGGACCACGCACAGATCCGTCATCGGCACGCTCTGCTTCTTCCGCTTCCTGCTCGGCTTCGGCATCGGCGGGGACTACCCGCTGTCGGCGACCATCATGTCCGAGTACGCCAACAAGAAGACCCGCGGCGCCTTCATCGCCGCCGTGTTCGCGATGCAGGGCGTCGGCATCATCTTCGCGGGGCTCGTGTCCATGGTCGTCTCGGGCATTCTCCTCCGCTACAACCCGGCGCCGTCGTACAAGGAGAACCCAGGAATGTCGGCCCAGCTGCCGGCGGCGGACTACATGTGGCGCATCGTGCTGATGATCGGAGCGTTCCCGGCGCTGGCGACCTTCTACTGGAGGATGAAGATGCCGGAGACGGCGAGGTACACGGCGCTGATCGACGGCAACGCGAAGCAGGCGTCGAACGACATGCAGAAGGTGCTGGAGATCACGATCGAGGACGAGGCTGACAAGGTCGCCAAGTTCAGGGCGGCCAACGGGTACCCTCTGCTGTCCAGGGAGTTCGCGCGGCGCCACGGGCTGCACCTCCTAGGCACCACCACCACGTGGTTCCTCCTGGACATCGCCTTCTACAGCCAGAACCTGACGCAGAAGGACATATTCCCGGCCATCAACCTCACCGGGCCAGCGGAGAGCATGAACGCCCTGAGGGAGGTGTTCGTGATCTCGCGGGCCATGTTCCTCGTCGCCCTCCTCGGCACCTTCCCCGGCTACTGGGTCACCGTGGCCCTCATCGACAAGATGGGGAGGTACCTCATCCAGCTCCTGGGTTTCTTCATGATGTCCCTCTTCATGCTGGTCATGGGCGTCAAGTACGAGTACCTCAAGGACCACAACCACGTCCTCTTCGCCGTCCTCTACGCGCTCACTTTCTTCTTCGCCAACTTCGGGCCCAACAGCACCACCTTCGTGCTGCCGGCCGAGCTGTTCCCCACGCGCGTGCGCTCCACGTGCCACGCCATCAGCGCCGCCTCGGGCAAGGCAGGCGCCCTCATCGCGGCCTTCGGGGTGCAGAAGCTCACTCTCAAGGGCGACGTCAAGCACATGAAGGAGGCGCTCATCATCCTCTCTGTCACCAACATGCTCGGCTTCTTCTTCACCTTCCTCGTCCCGGAGACCATGGGCCGCTCACTCGAAGAGATCTCCGGTGAGGACGGCAATGCCGGCATGGGCCCCTCTGCGGACGTGACCAGGTTCCCTCCTCCAAGCACCGAATGGAAGCCACCATCGTCGATGCATGCATGAGATTTGGCACTGTCATTTGTAGTACTAGTATCAACAAGGTCAAGAATAATGGCGACCGACTACTTAAGGTGCCACCAGCCAACTTCAGGTGTACTTTTAAGCTAGTATAATGAAATCTCGTGTGCATAATGCAGCTTGCTCTTTCAAACGAAAATTCAAAATTAGAAATGATTAGTCATAAAATTCACAAATCATACTTCCGCAAACAAGAAAAGAGAGTACGCAAAACAAGCACTATCACACTATAACACTTTTAAAGTTGCTCCATGTGGACCGAGGCATAGCCCAGTAATTGTGGTTGGCTAATGCATTCCCGCTCGCCCAAGTTCAAATCTCTAGCATCTGAGGTCATACTATATTTCTACTATATCAAAAGCGCTTTAGGTTTCTCTCCCCTTAAAGTTATTTCTATATCTATACCTAATATCTAATAATAAAGGACGAAGTGTTTCTTCCGGTCCAACTCTTTTTTAGACAATTTTGCCCTCTCACCAAGTCGTACTATTACCATAAAAAATTTGTCGTGTTTTCTTGATTTTTCTCTATCGGGCCGCTCCAGCCATGTTCAGGTTTTCCTTACCGGTCCAACACGACGCTAGCTTTCCTGATAAATCCCATGTAGTGTTTATCTAATAGTCCCACATCGCTCCTTTAAACTAAGATCCACCAATTTATATACTTTGAAAATTGCTCAGATTCAACGAGCTGCCTTTGAAATCAACAAGTCGCCTCTGAAATTTGATGATGGCTGGGACAACGAGAAAGATACAGATGGGCCAGATGCATAATGGAAAGGCGGTGGGACGCTAGGAAGAAGGATGTCCGGTCTTGTGGAGCTTGAGAGATTAGGCATGGGGGGCGTCCTCAACGGAGGAAGAAGGCCGACGCCGTGGGGACGAGACTGCCGAAGAGACGAGGCATGGGGGGCGTCCTAGGGGACGAGGCTGCCGGAGAGACGAGGCATGGGGGGCGTCCTCAACGGAGGATGAAGGTCGACGCCGAGGGGATGAGACTGCCGGATATGGAGGGAGTCAGCAACAACAGCCGGCGAGGGATGGGAAGGTGGCGGCGCAGGTAAGAGAGACGATGCGATATGGGAAAAATTTCCTCATGCTTGATGCGGTACTTCACGACACGTTGGGCTAGCAGGAGTATACGGCCCACAACTTCAACCTAAAAAACGAAAACAATCGTGTACCGTTTCTCCAAAATAAAAGGAGACAAGAAAGATTATACTACTCTTATTTTGGATGGAGGGAAATTGTCCATCTTATTTCACACCAATAAATCAAATATGTTGCTAAACTAAAATTTTACGTGTGGATCTCCATGGTCATCACTGGATCTTGTCCCAAAAAAAATAAAGGAGGTTTGGCAAAGGATGTCGAGATGGACGTAGATCGAGGGATGGAGAGGATTGGCGACACACGGAGCTATTGGAGAAGAATGAGGATGCCATATCAAGCCGGGCATGCTCCCATCCGAGAGTCCTCATAGAAAAACAATTACAATCAATTTGTTGCAACGCACAAGCACATATCCTGTTTGAGTCTAAAAGTGCAAATAACGAGCATAACAATACCTCAACATGTTGTACAAGATATTAACGTCACCTACACACCCGCCGCCGGCCATCATTGGCAATATGATCCAGTACAAGGAATGATATAATGGTCACAGAGTGAGCAACCTACAATAGGAGAGAGAGGGGGGAAGAGAGAAGGGGCATGGTCGTATGAGAACTGAAAAAAGGATAAAACATAAAAGCAAAGCAGATAAAAATATAGGTCCATTTATTTTTTATCTTCCGGTGCAGCGTACTGGCATTTTACTAGTTTTTTCTAAAGTTGCTCCCAGTTTACTTTAATTTGTGAAATAAACATATAGTATTACTAAAAAAGGATCAACCTATTATGTGCATATACAATATAAATAAATATGGTATATTGGGTTTGCAGTAGCTTCATTGAACTTCCTCCAACAAACAAATTCCCAGGCGAGGTTATGTGCTAACTAAGGAAAGCTATGTTATTTAAGTGGCCCTCGTGATGAAAAATAGGTCATGCATGGTTAAGGAGGGAGTGAAATAATATTAATTACACAATGATAAGTAACTTTGACAGTAACATATTTTTTAATATTAAATAGGATTTTGTGAATGACTTGTTCTGCTGCTTTTTGGATTCAAGGGGTCTAGACAACTATAGATCCTAAGTTCGCTAAATTTCTTCATGTCGTGTGGAGCAGAAAAAATTCAACCGATGTTCGATATGTTTGAGAATCAATTAATAAGATATTTCATGTTTTCCATTCAATTGTAAAATATATAAGGGACTATTTGATTCGATGAAATTCCGTAGCAATTCCGGGTTATTAGAATCCTTAAGATTTTTATGACCGAACCCTAAATGAAATTTATTTGTAAAGATTCTTTTGTGTTGCATTTGAATGTAGAATTTTCTTCTACATGTGTTTTTGTTTTTTCATATGGTGCAATTAAACAACTTTGATACTAATTCAATTCAGGCATGACATTTTGATTTTATGTTTTATCTTGCATGTAATTTTTATCTCGCAAATTAAAGAGACCCTTAATATATTTCTTATGATATAGAGAATGAGGGTTCTTGAAAGCTAACACATAAGATAGTTTCGTATGGATAATAGTTTATTTTCTTCGTCCCTAAATTGTATTGAATGAACTTATTAGAATTGGCAAATGAAGGGTCGAGGCTTGGTTGTATCATTCACAAATTCTACTTGAGAATGTCATTGGATCATATTATTTCCTTTCTCTTGTCAACATGGACCAAATGTCGGGCGAGGAAAACATGAAAGACTCAAGTTCAAACCATACCACTAAAGTCGCTAATAAAGGGGCATCGCTTCTTCTCACTAGAGATAGGCTCTCCCTGATGGAGAAGTAACTCCGAGTGAAAGATGAAACTATCATGACACCTACTGATTTTTACATTAAGATTTTTAGTCATCACATAAAGATCTTGAAAAATAGCAACACACCAAAGAAGAAATTATGCCAACATCAAAATGAAAATAAATATGTAGCCTCATCATCGAATTTTCTTCTACATGTGTTGTTTGTTTTTTCATATGGTGCAATTAAACAACTTTGATACTAATTCAATTCGGGCATGACATTTTGACTTTGTGTTTTATCTTGCATGTAATTTTTATCTCGCAAATTAAAGAGACCCTTAATATATGTCTTATGATATAGAGAATGAGGGCTCTTGAAAGCTAACACATAAGATAGTTTCGTATGGATAATAGTTTGTTTTCTTCGTCCCTAAAGTTTATTGAATGAACTTATTAGAATTGGCAAATGAAGGGTCGAGGCTTGGTTGTTATCATTGACAAATTCTATTTGAGAATGTCATTGGATCATATTATTTCCTTTCTCTTGCCAACATGCACCAAATTGAAGGGTTTTGCAGCATAATAAATCAAAAAAATTCTACGGATGCGAATGGGAAAGTCAAGATCTAATCTAGGATATGCAAACAACGAGGGGGGGGGTAGATGAGATCTTCATACCCTTGAAGATTCGCACAGCGGAACGTTCGACGGAACGTGGGTGATGTAGTCGTACTCGCTTCTCCTCCTCGCGATCCGATCCGATCTAACACCGCAAGTGGCGATGCCTCCGAGAGATGCACACGTGCGGCACCTCGACGTCTCCTCCTTCCTCGGTCCAGCAAGTAGGGTGGAGAGATGGATTGGATCTACAACGCGACGGCGCGGTGCAAGCGGTGGAGAGTTTCTGCGGCAGGGCTTCGCCTACGCGCAGTCGGGAGGGAGAGAGAGAGGAGGTGCAGCAGGGCGGCTAGGGTTGAGGAGGAGGTGTGCCCCCAGCCCTCTTTATATAGATGGGTGGGCGGCTAGCCCTTGCCCCTCCCCCAAGCCCTAGGCCGGCGGCCAAAGGAGGGAGGCGTGGGAGGCAAGTTTCCCCCCTTCTAGAAGCTCCCCTAGGGTTTCCCTAGGGTTTGGCCGGCTAGGCCCTATGGGGCCTTGTGCCCCTGGACCAATGCGGCCAGGGCACTCCCTCATAGGCCCACGCCCCCTCCCGACAAGTGGGGCCACGTCTCCGGAAGGTTCTAGAAGCTTCCGGTACAATACCGAATAACCCGAAACAATTCCGAACTCCAAAAACTGCATTGCCTTATATGAATCTTATTCTCCGGACCATTTTGGAACCTCTTGTGATATCCCGGATCCCATCCGAGACTCTGAACACAAACTCATAAACCAATTATCCAATCTATCCTAGCGTCGAGACACGTTAAGTGTGTGACCCTTCGGGTTCGAGAATATGCAGACATGATCTTCTATCAATAATCAACAACGGGGGTCTGGAAACCCATATTGACTCCCACACATTCATCGATGATCATATCAGATGAACCATGATGCCAGGATTCAATCAATCCCATATATATATTCCCTTCGTCTCGCGATATTTTACTTGCCCGAGATTTGATCGTCGGTACCGTCATACCTAGTTCAATCTCGTTCGCAGCAAGTACTTTACTCGTTCCGTAATCCGATATCACTTTGTGATTAACTCCTTAACCACATGCTTGCAAGCGGTGTTGATATCGATTACCGAGTGGGCCCGAAGTATATCTCTCCGACTTGGGAGGGACAAATCCCATCTCGATACATACAACCCAACAGGTACTTTCCGATCACCTGAGAGACACCTTTATGATCACCCTCTCATAGGATGACGTTTGATGACCTCAAAGCTTTCTTCCGATACCAGGGAGTTACATTATCTCATGGTCTAAGGAATACAATATTTGACATAAGAAAAGCTTCGCAAAGATGAACACGATGACACGATCTAATTGATCCGCTTAGTTTGGGTCTGTCCATCATATCATTCTCCCAATGATATGATCTCATTATTAATCGACAACTCATGTCTATGGTTAGGAAACCTTAACCATCATTAATCAATGAGCTAGTCCATAGAGGAATACTAGGGACACGGTGTTGTTCACAAACCACACAAGTTTAAAGTTTCCGCTTAATACAATTCTAGCATGGAATATAAACTTTATCATGAACAAGAATTATAATAATAACATCTTTATTATTGCCTCTAGGGCATAATTCCAACACAAATGTCGGGCGAGGAAAACATTAAAGACTCAAGTTCAAACTATAGCACTAAAGTCGCTAATAAAGGGGCATCACTACTTTTCACTAGAGATAGGCTCTCCCCGATGGAGAAGTAACTCCGAGTGAAAGATGAAACTATCACGACACCTACTAATTTTTACACTAAGATTCTTAGTCATCACATAAAGATCTTGAAAATAGCAACATACCAAAGAAGAAATTATGCCAACATCAAAATGAAAATAAATATGTAGCCGCGCAACGCCATCAACTCTATAAAGGTGCAATCGGCAACCTAGATGACTTATAATGAATTTCAACATAGTTGTCAATATTGGTAAAGGTGCTATGAGTGAATTTCGGCATTTTCTGTACACCTACATGCTCATCTCAAAACTAATTACTCATACAATATTATTGTCTAAATATTTATACACACCAGATGATAGGTTATTTACAAGTTGCACATGATTGACTCCAACACCTTACAGCAACGTCAATATTGTTGGAGATATGCCCAAGAGGCAATAATAAAGTGGTTATTATCATGTCTTCACACTTATGATAAATGTTTGCATACCATGCTATAATTGTATTAACCGGAAACATTAATACTTGTGTGATTTGTAAACTAAAATAAGAGTCCCTAGTAAAGCCTCTTGTTAAACTAGCTTGTTGGTTAATATATGATCATGGTTTCCTGATCATGAACATAGAGATGTTATTAACAACAGGATCATATCATTAGGAGAATGATGTGATGGACATACTCCTATAGATAAGCGTAGCATAAAGATCAAGTCATTTCAATAGTTCAATTGCTATATGCTTTCTGATACATAGTAACCTAATTCCTTCGACCATGAGATCGTGCATATCACCTTTACTGGATGGATGCTTTGATGTCATCAAACACCACACCGTAACAGGGTGGCTATAAAAGTGGCATTGAGTGTTCGGAAAGTATTGGTTGAAACACATGGATCAAGAGTGGGATTTGTCCATCCACATGACGGATAGATATTCTCTGGGCCCTCTCGGTGAAATGTCATCCAATTAGCTTGCAAGCATGTGACTTGGTCACAAGGGATCACATATCACGGGAACGAGAAAAGAGTACTTATCAGTAACGAGGTTGAACTAGGTATGCAGAGATACCGACGATCATAACCTTGGATAAGTAACATATCGTGAGACAAAGGGAAATTGGTATCGTATGTAAGTGGTTCATTCGATCGCAAAGTAATCGTAGAAATATGTGGGAGCCATATGAATTTCCAGATTCCTCTATTGGTTATTGTTCGGAGAAGTGTCTCGATCATGTCCGCATAATTCACGAACCGTAGGGAGACACACTTAAGGATTCGACGTTGTTTGAGTAGTTATGGTATTATGAGAAAGAGACCGAATGTTGTTCGGAGTCTCGGATGGGATCCGGGATATCACGAGGTGATCCGGAATGGTCCGGAGAATAAGATTCATATAAGGAAAGTCCCGTTTCGGAGTTCGGGAATGATTCCGGTGTTTTCATCGGGGATATTCTAGAAGGTTCCGGATTGTCCGGCACTCCGGGGGGGAAGGGGTACATGAATGTGTCATTACATATTGGAATGATTGCATCATGTACTAAGTGTTCTTGCTGTCCCAAATATAGGATTAAATTGAATCCTAAAACAGAAAAGTCAAATGTCCAGTTTGAAAGTCAAACTGCCAAAACAAGAAACTGTGGGAAACAAGCAAGAGGAGTTGGAACCAACCTGGAGGAGGAGTTGGACTCCTCCAGGCCGGCGCCCAGCCCAAGGCCGAGTTGGGGAGGGACTCCCTCCCTCCCCTGGCGCGCCCACACCCTCCCACCTATATAAGGAGGGGCAGGGCTCCCCTCCTAGACACACAAGTTTCCTATCCTCTAAACTAAACCCTAGATCTAGACCCCGGTTTAGAGCTATTCGGTTTAGAGCCTTCTAATTGGTTTAGAGCCCTCTAATTGGTGTGTCTAATTACTAGACCACTAATAGCCTCTCTCATAAGCTCCACCATACTCGCACCGGCTTAAGGCGAAGCCCTGCGGGATTTCCCCTCTACTTCCGGTACCACGCCGTTGTGCTGCCGGAATCGCGAGGAGAGTGCTACAACCTCCGCTGCCTGCTGGAACAAGGGAGAGGAAGGTCTTCGTCGAGTACCGAACGTGTGACCGACTACGGGAGCGCTGCCGGAACGTGGCGCCGGAAGGATCGTCTACGCGATCTTGAGATCGGAAAGAGTACGACTACATCACCCACGAGAATCTGCTCTCGTTAACCGCTTTAGGAATCTTCGAGGGTAAGTTATTCCATCGACTCGTTGCTACAATCTAGTAGATAGATCTTGGCTTGTTTGTTTGTATGCGATAGAAAAATTTTGTTTTCCATGCTACGAACCCCTACAGTGGTATCAGAGCCGTGTCTATATGTAGATCTGTTGCACGAGTAGAACACAATGGTCATTGTGGGCGTTGATGCTTTTATTGTCGATTGCTTCTTGTGTACTTTGCATCTTGCGGTATGTTGGGATGAAGCGGCCCGGGCTAACCTTACATGACATCGTTCATGAGACTTGCTCCACGCTTGACATGCAACTTGTATTGCATAAGTGGCTTTGCGGGTGCCTGTTTCTCCTAGCATAGTTAAGATCCAATTTACAACGGGTGATTAACAATACTAGTATCAATGTTGTGGTTCATGTTCGTAAGTTAGAGCGACACTTATTAACAGCCCCAAACCACGTAAAACATGCAAAGAAAGTAGAGGCGTCTAACTTTGTTTTGCAGGGGTGTGCAGTGATGTGATATGGCCATGATTGTGATTATATATGATGTATGCAATGTTCCTTATTGTAAGTCGGCAACCGGCAGGAGCCATATGGTTGTCTTTAATTTCTGTTAAGACCCGCGTGTCTATTCAAAGTAGTTGTAATAGTTGAAGCCGGTGGACGACAACCATGGAGAAGCGTCATTGACCTTGATGCAATGTCAGTGATGATGGAGATCATGTTCGTGCTTGAAGATGGAGATCAGAAGCACAAAGAAGAAAGGCCATATCATATCACATATTATGAATTGCATGTGATGTTAATCCTTTATGCATCTTGTATTGCTTAGTAGACGACGGTAGCATTATAAGATGATCCCTCATGCACATAAATTTCAAGTTCTAAAGTGTTCACCCTTAGTATGCACCGTTGCCAAAGCTTGCTGCTTCAAAGCACCACGTGATGATCGGGTGTCTTTGATTCCGCGGGTGAATACAACGTAAGCAAGCCAGATTTGCTTATGCGGTAGCTAAGGTTTGATCTTGACGAGCCTAGCATGTACAGACATGGCCTCAGGAACACGGATTACCGAAAGGTAAAGCATGAATCATATAGTAGATATGATGAACATGTCGATTGTTCGCCATTGAAACTATATCAACTCTCGTGATGATCGGTTTTGATGTGGTGGATTTGGTTCGTGTGATCACTAAAACAATGTGAGGGATATTGTTTTGAGTGGGAGTTCACCTAGATTAATTTAATTATTAATTAGAACTCAATTTATCATAAACTAAATCAAAGTGAATTTGCATAGTTGTTGTAGTCATTGGCATCCGTTTACCACCTTGCGCTTAGTTATAATTGAGATGATAGAACTATAGAATTCTGGTTAGATACTTTACGAACTGGTATCGTATTGTTTTAAGTGTTAATCTAAAGTTTAAAAGTCCTATTGCAAACTTTCAGTAAGTTCCGGTTACTCCATGAAGTTTAATAATTAGTATTAAATCAAGAGTAACAATTCCAAGTGTTAGTATATAAGTATCATGTTTGTATCCATGATTCTTGATATTCAAAGGATTCTCTTAATATCAAGGTTATCTAGGATCTGAAAGAGTTGTTTCAGAAACCATGATGTGTGGAAGATATTGTGATATCTGAAACGAAGTTTTGGTTACAACATGATAGAGTATAATATGGCAAAGTTCATGTTCTCATATTTTGATGAGAAATTACAAAAAAAAAGGTTGGAGACACTTGTTGTCCTAATCCTCCAAAAGGTTTTGGATAGCAACATTATACTCATAATTCATCGTTGTAAGCTAAAAGTAGCTTGATCATGGACGATTCCATGATAAGGGTGAATATTTGATGTAGGTAAAATGTTTACTACACCAAGAGATTACTAAAGAAAGGAATTTGAAAGAACACCAAATATTTGATGATGGTGATCTACTTCAAAGTGCAAGTCCAAAGACATTGGTATTTAATTATACACGCTTTGGACTAGATGTCATATGTATGACTCCACTATTGATGTTGATAGATTCTTTCAAACTGAAAAGGAAATACTGAAAGAGAATCTCATAAATATATGGCAGAAAAGAAAAGACTAGAATCGTTCAGTTTAAGTATATAGATGATATACATGTTATGGCTATATTCTTTGCTTGTTAAACAATGTGGTTCTTAAGTATTTGATACTGAATTTGTTGGTGTGAATCGTCATACGAAACAACACAATTCATGAACTACAATGGCCTAAGTAACTAGCAAAAGAATATGTGATGATGTTCATCAAGAACAAAATAAAGGGTTATTGTGTTGCTTGTTAAACATCAAAGCTTGCCTTCAAAGATTTGTTTTATCAGGTATTATGAGAACAAAAGGATTGTTCAAATAATTGCCGTAATCCATAAAAGATGGATGATTCGCAAATCTCGTTGGAGACATCACATCCATAAAACTAGTGCTAAAAATGTCGAAGGACAAATTGATTGAAAGATCACTTAGGAAGTGACATCGCCGTTTAAATTATATTTGAAAGAAAACATGAAGAAACTCCATGTTGATGGAATTTTGGAGTCTTCTGATTTTTGATCATATGACGCTTGTGAAACTTTCCTAGAGATAATTAAAACTTCGTTCATAGGCCAAAAGGGAACGAATGACTAGCTTATTGGAACTTGTACATATTGTTGTACGAAGTCCGTTATGTGTAGTCAAGAGCGATGGATTTCAACTTCATATGCTTTCTCCGAAAATTTGAGTGAATATATGAATATTTACTTAATAAGGATGAAGTATGAAACATTTGAAAAGTTCAAAGACTTTCAAGATGAAGTGCAAAATCATTGTAACAAGAATATAAACAGTTTATGATAAAGATCATAAAGGAAGATATTTGAGTTACAAGTTTAGCATAATACCTAAGATTTAAGGAATCGTTCCGTGGATTTGCATTTCCCGAAACACCATAAGAGTATAGAGCGTTCGAGATATGTAATTAAACCTTGTTTGACATGGTAAGATCGAAAGGTGTAATTCATAAAATTGCCATTGTATTTTAAAGATTAAAAGCTTTAGAGATTACCGTTTTTCCACTGAAAAGAGCTCCATCATAATCCGTTGAAATGACACCATATAAGGTTATGGTTTGGGATAAAACCCAAGTTGTCCTTTCTTAAACATTGGTATGCTATGCATAAGAAAGATGTTTGCAACCAAAGTCGGATGAACCTGTCTTTGTATGTTATTTCGAATAACTGTTAAGTACTCCTCCATAACATCGGAGACAAAAGTGTTTGTCACTTAAAACGTCAAGTTTCTTTGAGAAGGAATTTTTCGTGAAAAGTTAAGTGGGAGGACAATAGAAACTTTGATAAGGTTAAAAGAACCTTAGCTATATGTGCAGAGTTGCGCAGCGCCGAAAAGTGTTTCGAAGGCAGCAACAATGCTCATGGTTCACGTACCTCAAAGGTTGTGGTCACGGAGATCCAAGTTCCTATTGAAACAAGTAGGTCGGATGAACAATCAAATACCAAGATTTGAGGGTTGAATCATTATTTGAGAATAATGAACCGACTACATGCAGAGAAGCGATGATGGGCCCTGACTCCGTCAAATGGCTTGAAGCCATATAATCCGTGATAGTTCCATACACGAGAAATCAAGTTTTGAACTTGAAGGACCCTCGAGAAAGGTGTAAGACCTTATAGTTGTGTCTGGATCTATAAAGAAATAGTCGACATGTTGGGAAAGAGTTCACAACAATGTTCAAAGGTTGACTATGACAAGATTTGATCTTTCATAGTGATATTTAGTCTAGACGGATTAATGTAGCAACCACTACATATAATTTGTTATATGGAAGTTGAATAAACAAAACAAGTTCTTCTAATAGAATCGTTACCTAGGACATGTGCATAACACGGTCCATAGGGTTTTGTTAATTCAAAGGATGCTAAAAGCATATGCAAACTTCAATGGTTAGAGTGAGCATAGCGGAGTTGGAATCTTCACTATGATGAAACTGTTAAAAGGGTTTAATTTCATCAGAGACAATGAAGATGCTTGCATTTGCAAGAAATTAAGTGGGAGCGCTAAGACATGTTTCTAATACATTATGTGGAAGACATATTGTTGATTGGAAATAATGTATCTTTTATTAACACATATTAAGAATTTCATCCCGATGAAAGACTTAGGCAAAACCCAAATATTTGGCATCAATAGACGCTAATATGGTTGTGCCAGAAGTACATAGATAAGATATTGAATGAGTTCAATATAGAAACTACAAGAGAAGGTTCTTGTCGCACAGAAAGGATTGAATGAGTTCAATGTTGATGATATATTCAAGTGTATTGACATTTGGTAAAGTGAAACAAATAATCAAGTATAGATTGATACTTGATGTATGAAATCACAAAGAGTATTTATATCAATCATACTGTGATATGTACAAATCCAGATATGTCCTATGCTCTAAATGTTGAGAGCATATACCAGAATGATTCGTAAGATGATCATTGGACAATAGTAAGGATATTCTTATGATCTTCTGAAAGAACTAAGAGTATAATATTTGTAGAAGTGACAAATAGATGGTTAGTTCATTGTAAAAGTACTACATTGATACTAGCTTTGTCACAAAGTACAAATTAAGTTTATCTCAATCTAAACTAAGGGTGGCACAATATAATGGAAAGTGAGTTCCATAATGGATTTGGATGATTTCCAAAGTTAAGACATTGTGACAGATACTACAACAAAAGGCTAAGTATATGACTGCTATTATAGCAGCAAAAGAGGGCATTTGTGTCAAGAAGTTTGTTATCAAACTAGGTGTAGTTCACAGTGGGATAATACTATGAAGATATATTGTGCGACAATATTATCAACATGTTTTAACCCCAAAGAGCTAAAGGTCACACCGAAATACCAAATTTATACAAAGCCATCTCATTAGAGAATGAGTGATGCGTAGAGACGCAAAGACATGCAATTACACACGGACCTGGAAGTGTCAGATCCGGAGATCAGTTGACCACTAGCAATCGTGTACATACAACACCGGAAAGCCATAGGTGTTATATACACAAATGTTCGAAACTAGATTATTGACTCTAGTGCAAGTGGGAGACTGTTGGAGATATGCCCAAGAGGCAATAATAAAGTGGTTATTATCATGTCTTCACACTTATGATAAATGTTTGCATACCATGCTATAATTGTATTAACCGGAAACATTAATACTTGTGTGATTTGTAAACTAAAATAAGAGTCCCTAGTAAAGCCTCTTGTTAAACTAGCTTGTTGGTTAATATATGATCATGGTTTCCTGATCATGAACATAGAGATGTTATTAACAACAGGATCATATCATTAGGAGAATGATGTGATGGACATACTCCTATAGATAAGCGTAGCATAAAGATCAAGTCATTTCAATAGTTCAATTGCTATATGCTTTCTGATACATAGTAACCTAATTCCTTCGACCATGAGATCGTGCATATCACCTTTACTGGATGGATGCTTTGATGTCATCAAACACCACACCGTAACAGGGTGGCTATAAAAGTGGCATTGAGTGTTCGGAAAGTATTGGTTGAAACACATGGATCAAGAGTGGGATTTGTCCATCCACATGACGGATAGATATTCTCTGGGCCCTCTCGGTGAAATGTCATCCAATTAGCTTGCAAGCATGTGACTTGGTCACAAGGGATCACATATCACGGGAACGAGAAAAGAGTACTTATCAGTAACGAGGTTGAACTAGGTATGCAGAGATACCGACGATCATAACCTTGGATAAGTAACATATCGTGAGACAAAGGGAAATTGGTATCGTATGTAAGTGGTTCATTCGATCGCAAAGTAATCGTAGAAATATGTGGGAGCCATATGAATTTCCAGATTCCTCTATTGGTTATTGTTCGGAGAAGTGTCTCGATCATGTCCGCATAATTCACGAACCGTAGGGAGACACACTTAAGGATTCGACGTTGTTTGAGTAGTTATGGTATTATGAGAAAGAGACCGAATGTTGTTCGGAGTCTCGGATGGGATCCGGGATATCACGAGGTGATCCGGAATGGTCCGGAGAATAAGATTCATATAAGGAAAGTCCCGTTTCGGAGTTCGGGAATGATTCCGGTGTTTTCATCGGGGATATTCTAGAAGGTTCCGGATTGTCCGGCACTCCGGGGGGGAAGGGGTACATGAATGTGTCATTACATATTGGAATGATTGCATCATGTACTAAGTGTTCTTGCTGTCCCAAATATAGGATTAAATTGAATCCTAAAACAGAAAAGTCAAATGTCCAGTTTGAAAGTCAAACTGCCAAAACAAGAAACTGTGGGAAACAAGCAAGAGGAGTTGGAACCAACCTGGAGGAGGAGTTGGACTCCTCCAGGCCGGCGCCCAGCCCAAGGCCGAGTTGGGGAGGGACTCCCTCCCTCCCCTGGCGCGCCCACACCCTCCCACCTATATAAGGAGGGGCAGGGCTCCCCTCCTAGACACACAAGTTTCCTATCCTCTAAACTAAACCCTAGATCTAGACCCCGGTTTAGAGCTATTCGGTTTAGAGCCTTCTAATTGGTTTAGAGCCCTCTAATTGGTGTGTCTAATTACTAGACCACTAATAGCCTCTCTCATAAGCTCCACCATACTCGCACCGGCTTAAGGCGAAGCCCTGCGGGATTTCCCCTCTACTTCCGGTACCACGCCGTTGTGCTGCCGGAATCGCGAGGAGAGTGCTACAACCTCCGCTGCCTGCTGGAACAAGGGAGAGGAAGGTCTTCGTCGAGTACCGAACGTGTGACCGACTACGGGAGCGCTGCCGGAACGTGGCGCCGGAAGGATCGTCTACGCGATCTTGAGATCGGAAAGAGTACGACTACATCACCCACGAGAATCTGCTCTCGTTAACCGCTTTAGGAATCTTCGAGGGTAAGTTATTCCATCGACTCGTTGCTACAATCTAGTAGATAGATCTTGGCTTGTTTGTTTGTATGCGATAGAAAAATTTTGTTTTCCATGCTACGAACCCCTACAAATATGTCTTATGTGTGTTATGCCTACAATATATGTCCACAATCACGTATTCACATGACACTCATGCTGCAACCATAGTGTTATGCCTACAATATGTGTCCACAATCATGTATTCACGTGACACTCATGCTGCAACCATATGAAATGATATAACATTTAAGTCAATCCCACTCATTATATTAATTATGCAACATGACATAGTTATGTAATATCAGGCTTAGTTTTTTTGGCGGCTTCTCCGAGAAGCTGTCCTATCCCAACTTGCTGGGGAAGCCGGTTTCAAAATTTTGTGAGACTTCCAAATTAGTATAGCCTTAACCTCTTTGGAAGCCTTGTAATTTTTTTGAACCTGCTTTCCCAAGAAGCTGGGGGTAGGGCAGTTTCTCGAAGAAGCCGCCAAAAGAACTAGACCTTAGTACCAGTGGCGGACCTTGAACAATATTGTAGGAGGGGCCAAAAGGCAATTGATAGCAGTTGGGGGGGGGGGGCAAATTGAATTATTTTGTGTTTTGTATGGTAAAAAAATGATAAATACTTAGTAGTATGGTGTAAATTATAGTTGAGTTGGGGGGGCCATGGCCCCTTTTGGCCTCCATTAAGGTCCGCCTCTGCTTAGTACTATCATTATATAGATTCAGCCTAGTGTAAAAACACAACTATCAAACTACTTACATTGTTTTTTGTGCAAATTTTCTTTTGTTTATAGTTGTAACATTACATTTCGAGGAAGCAAATGTTCATTAGTTGAAGTACTATTATGAACTACAATAGTTACAGTTTCAATCGAACGGTTCTCTTGAATTCTCTCGAGTTTAGATATATCTAGACTTGGCATCAAAATACATACAGTCAGGTTGATGTGAACTTAGCACCAACCTAAAATCAATTAGTTTGATGTGAACTTAGCACGAGAATAGCCTGTGATCTTCCTCTTGTAATACTTGAGGGGAAGTTGCCGCCGCCATCTGCCTTGTCCTTGTTGTGTACAGTGGCGAATCTAGGATAAAACTCTAGGATAGGCTCAACTAATAACATTATTTCATAAGGCATGTCTAATTGGTTGTGTTACAAACACGAGCTAGTATATTTGAAACTTAGCTCCACAATTCACCATCCACTACCAGGTAAGACTCATATGGGGAAAATGATTCATTTTGGCTTCATTTTAACAATTCTTAGCTTCCCTTACTAACAAAAAACTAACCTTTCATCATCCACCATAGTTGAGACATGCATATTTGACGTTTCTTGATAAAAATGGAGGGTATGCTTGAGCCTATCGAAGCCTACCTGATAAATTCGCCCCTGGTTGTGTAGGACCAGGAATCAATGGGTCCTATCTCCTTTGCTTGCGGCTCTGGCGGCGGGAGAGAGCGGGGACCTCGGACATGCGCTCGTAGCTATACCAAGGTTCCTAAAGTTAGATTTTGGTCAACCAACATCGACACTATGATGACTATGACGACATTGTGTGGGACAAGAATAAGCTTTACGCGCCTCCTTGTCACCGGCGGAGCTAGTTGGGGCCAACCTGAGCCACAATAACCCGCTCAAGATTTAGTCAATTCTTTGTTGTTCTTGCTAGGCCGACCCAAGATTGCTCCTGTTTCTAGAAAAAAAATGGTGTTTTGTGCAGTCTGGCATGCCCAGAAATTCCACCGTAGCTCCACCACAACTCCTCATCCACCTCGTCGGCGGTGATCTCGCAGATGGCATTGAGGAGGGAGGGGATTCGTCTGGCCGCTTCTTCTATGGAGTGGTGGATCTTGCCCATTCTACATTTGTTTATAGCTTTGGTAATAGAAGTTTCAGATCAATTGAAGGGTTCAATGGCGACGACTCTGGTTTTAGGGCGCTGGTCCTTAGGGACACGTACACGAAAACTTTCCGACTGTCATCAACAATGATGGACCGACTCTGGTATTAGTCTAGCGGTAGTAGTGGTCGTTAGATGATCCAAGGACCTCGATATATTTTTTATTATGTTTAAGGTGCTTTATACTTCTTGTGAACTCATAAATAAATGGGACCCCCCAAAAAAACTTGAGGTACAAGAAAAAAGATTAATCATACAACACCCTTCCACAACTTCACGATGCCTCTTCTGTGAAGACCTCAACCACATCGCCCATTCTCTGCCCTTAGTCTACAACTTGACTGTTCTTATTATTTAGAATAAAAATGCAACTATGCTTTTTTTTGCATGGCAAAACTATGATTTAGGTTATGTCCTTGCATCAGCACATAGCTACATTATATTTTATAGAGGTTTTGTCAACTATATTCAATTTGATATGAACTTGTAGATTGCAACAAAAGAGAGACTGTATTTAAGATAGTTGAGGCCAAACTTCAAAGGTATCTAACTCCACCAAGATTCAATAGGTGACATCAGCTTTGTTTCATCACGTTTCATCATCACCACGAAAGTACATACACATTTTCCATTCTTTTAACAACGTAGCAATGCATTACTTAAGACATGATTTTATTGTGGCACTACCTTTACGTACATCAAAGAATTTGCTAAGTAAATATTCTCATCGGGCTTTACTCACGACATCTTTTATCTTCGTGCCCCGTTTAAAATTCCCAACACTTCTGCTTCGGCGCTTCTTCCTAAACTCGTTAATGGTCGAGATTAAGAATTGCCCTTCATAATTAAGGGTATGATGGTATTTAGTTAATTTACAATACAAAGTTAGCCTTATCCATGTCCATCTACATAGCACCTCGTGGAACCGTGACATTGTTCACCAAAATATCCATGTCTAGTCCATCAAATCGCTTCATCATCGGTAGACATGTCGACGTGACAGAGGCCAAACACGATGACCAGAGATTGATGTTTTCGAGGTCTAGGAGCACGAGGATAATGCTCGGCGTGTGATCCCATGGACATGGATTTACCAAGCCTTGTGATTGGGCTGGTGATCACTGTCCAGAAGCCAACAAGACATACGTTGGTGGAGGTCAATGGACGGCGAAGGCAAAGGGAAAGGTGGGCAAGGAGCGGGAAGCATGCAGATAACAAGTACATGTCGCCAAGAAGGGTCTGGGGGATGAACCAGAACAGAATCACCACCACCATTTAACAACTAACTAGCTTATTGCTCGATTTTGTAGCCTCTCGTGGGTTGTTTGCTATTGAATTGAAAATACATAATCAGTTTTGATTACCTCTTGGCCAGGCATGGAAGCGAAGATAACAAGTGGATGGATTACATATAAGACTAGCGCGTCGCCTCTGCGAAAGATCGAGTCGTCGAGGGAGAGGCAACATATGATCACTGTGTGTCGGGAGCTACTCCGTCTCCTTAGGGATAACCATATAGGAGCCCATGTCGAAGGATGACAATGGACATGGTATGGACACGATAAATCAATACCATACCCATACCCATTGTATGGACACGATAAATCAATACCATACCCATACCCGTATAGCTAATGGGTATGAAATTCTACCCATACTATACCATGGATATGAAACTTTACCCATATTCCCTCCGGCCCATATTAATTGACTCAGATTTATTTAGATTTGAATGAATCTAGACACTATTTAGTATATAGGTTTATCCAAATTTTGATAAATCAAAATCAATTAATATGGATCGGAGGGAGTACCAATACCTGACGTGTACCGGTACCCATTAGGCACCCGACGGGTAGATCAAATAGTCTAGAAGTTATTCCTCAATAGCAAATTTAACAAAAAAAAGTACTTCCCCATCCTAAAATAATGACTTGAATTTGCGTAGACGCGTTTAGTGTGTAGATATATCCGAATATAGATAAATTCATGTCACTTATTTTAGAATGAATATATTATGTCAACTCAGTACTAGGTTAACATTTACTCCCTCCGTTCAAATATAAGATGTTTTAGCTTTTGTGAATCAAATCTTTGATCTACACACTAAAAAAGACTAGATGCATCATTGATCTACGCATTAAAAGATGACTAGATATATCCATTTCAAAAATAAAACATCTTACATTTTAGAACCATTTTAGAATGAAGAGAGCATATGGCAATTATCAAATTATAGAAATCACAATCTCGTGCTCAACCTTTACGCTACGAGGCTGCTTGGCTATATAGATTAGAGCTCCACATTAAAATTCATATGTTAGTACAAATGAGTAGGATTTGAGTATACCCTATATAAAACTGTACCCATGCTATAACCATGATTTATGATAGAATATACACCCACGAGTATAATTCAGCCGTGATATACCCGCTACACTGGGCCACGCGGCGTAAGCCATATTTTTTTTCTTCATAATGCAGCGCAAGCCCAATGTCGCACGGAAATTCGAACTCGTGCCCGAGTCCGAACGGGACGAGCCGAAAGTCCGACCGGCTCAAGCCCTCGCCCAACCGCGTACTGAGTACTGACTCGAAGTCTCGAACCGAGTCGAGCACCACCTCCTTCGCAGGCAAGCAAGCAAACGGACTACTCGCCCCGTTCCCAACTCTTCTCTCTCTTCTTTCTATCCTACCTCGCCCACGTCTCGTCTCTTCCATCTCCGCAGATTTCAAATCCGCGTCAGGTTCAGGAGGGCCAGGTGACCAGGTCTACGCCGCCGTCGCACCCTCTCGATCCGGCGGCCGCCCCCGATCCCCGCGAGATCTGCCCGCTGCCAGGCCTGCCGACCAGACCATGGAGGCCATGGAGGAACTGTCGCAGCTCTCTGAGTCCATCCGCCAAGCGGCCTCGCTCCTCGCCGACGACGACCCCTCCGACGAGTCCGCGCCGCGGCGCCCCTCCACCTTCCTCAACGCCGTCGTCCTCGGCAACGTCGTGAGTATCGCCCCTCCCTCGGAACCCCCACCCGCTCATGCTTCGATCTGACCGATCCGTTCCGATCTGTCCGTGCAGGGCGCCGGCAAGTCGGCCGTGCTGAACAGCCTCATCGGCCACGCAGTGCTGGTGAGCTTTTTTAGTCCAGTAGCTCAGCGCTCCCCCTCCTCCCGGTTCTCTCCGTCCCTCGCCGTTGTTTCTTAAATTAAATTTGGATTGGATTGGGTGGTGGTGTGTGATGCAGCCGACGGGGGAGAACGGGGCGACCAGGGCGCCGATTGTGGTGGACCTGCAGAGGGAGCCGGGGCTCAGCACAAAATCCATCGTGCTGCAGATCGATAGCAAGTCGCAGCAGGTGTCCTCAAGTCAGTAGGATCTCACAACCTTTGCTTAGTTTGATCACCAGTGCGGTTTTGAGGTCTGATCTGGTGCTGGATTTTTCTTGTTGCTCAGGTGCTCTGCGGCGTTCTCTGCAGGACAGGCTCAGCAAGGGTGCGGCCAGTGGATCCGGGAGGGGCCGTGCAGATGAGATCTCTCTCAAGCTGCGAACGAGTACAGGTTTGTCCATGACTAATTTAGTAATCCCAGTGAACCTATATTATGCCTTCTTATCCATCCATTGGCAATGTAAATAACACTATAGAGTATAGACTGGAACTGAGGACAAGTCAACATTTTAGAACATGGTGAAGTGGTCCTTTTACTTGTAGTACAAAACAGCTAAGGATCTTAATCGGTCTAGGATTTTATTTTTGTTGCATTGTGTGCGCTGTGGAGAAAACCAACAGAAGAATCTTGTGATGTGTGTAATTGCCAATGTTCAAAAAGGCGGCTAAATGCCTGGCCTTGGTCCTAGGCGGTGGAAAATGCGGTTGGCAAGGTCCTCCGGTGATGAATCCCCTTCCTCAGTCGATAAACCGATCTTTCCGGCGAGGATTTGTCCTTCCCAACGAGTATTCATCCTCCCTGACGAGGATTCGACCACATCAACAGATTCCGGCGAGGAGTTGACCTTTTCCAGTGAGGAATCGACCTTTGAGGTGTGTACGACTACTGACACAAGGGAGAGAGGCGGCACGAAGGAGGAAACCTAAAACTTCCGTCAACTGTGTGTGTATGTGCTTTAGGTACAAGAACTGGGTAGTTGGTCCTGTGCTTTAATGGGTTTGGTCAGCCCATATTGCTTATTTGCCTTTCTTCTTTCTATTATGCTTCATAGTACAGCCCATAATGAGTAATTCAGCCCATTCCGTACAGAACACCTAGGCGACGCCTACGTGGTGGCAGAACACATAATGAACGGCTAGCGCCTTTTTGAACCTTGGTAATTGCTAAAGCATGATCAGTCCAATTTGTTCCATAGTCGAGTGTTTCGGTGTTTCACTGCTTATACTTGCTCTGCTTAGCTTCTTTACTGGACCTGTTCTATTTTTTTGCTTGCCTTCAATATTTTCTGTGGTGCTGTGCAAAAACCTATCAAGCTCTCATTTTACATTTTTTTTTGTTATGTTTTCAGCTCCTTCCCTAAAACTGATTGATCTACCTGGGTTGGACCAACGAGTTGTGGATGATTCAATGGTAAGCATTTGATTATGGTTAGTTTACTTGTCAATTAGTTCTGATATACTGCTAATGCTTAAAGGATAGAGTATCAGAGTACTTCACAATACCCAATCACAGCCACTGTTAAAATATACCGGTAGAACCTTTAATCATCTTATGCCATCTATGGGATTTATATATAGATAGAATGTAGGGCTTATACAGATTTTATCCTGTATTAATCATATCTATGCTGTTATTTCTCCTTATACTGAGTTGGAGCATGTTGAACTATTCTTATTTGACTACTTCTTAGACATCATGGCAAAGATGGTTCATTAATATCTTCATACTTGTTTACTTTGTGTTATGAATGCTGACTACTTATTAAATTCAGATAAATGATTATGCTGGACACAATGATGCAATACTGCTAGTTGTGATACCCGCAGCACAGGCAGCTGAAGTTGCATCATCTCGTGCTCTTAGGCTGGCGAAGGATATTGATTCAGATGGTCTGTCTTTAAACTGGAATAATAAATAACATTAATAATAACATCTCTTGTTGTTCATTAGCAAATGATGTTTTTTCACTTGCTGTAGGTTCTAGAACTATCGGTGTCTTAAGCAAGGTTGATCAAGCAGCAGGAGATGCGAAAACTATGGCTTGTGTTCAGGCCCTTTTGTTGAACAACGGCCCGAAAAACCTTCCTGACATTGAGTGGGTTGCTCTGATTGGACAATCCGTTGCAATTGCATCAGCACAATCTGGAGCGGTTGGTTCTGAAAACTCGCTGGAGGCTGCATGGCAAGCTGAAACTGAGAGCCTCAGGTCCATCTTAACTGGAGCTCCTCCTAGTAAGCTAGGTAGAATTTCTTTGGTTGACACCATTGCCAAGCAGATCCGTAAACGGATGAAAGTGCGGGTTCCTAATCTACTGACTGGGTAAGATATGTCTCAAATTTTCAAATAATTGTACCCAGTACCTGTTAATTTGATCTGCATAGTACATGAAGTCCTTCCCTTATCATGTTGATGTTAATTCAGTACTGCGTGTCTAGGGCTGCAATTGCATGCTCTCACTTTCTGTGTTACTGTTTCAGCCTTCAGGGTAAATCCCAGATGGTGAAGGATGAACTGGCAAGGCTGGGAGAATCTATGGTACAAAGTGCTGAAGGAACCCGAGCAGTTGCGCTGGAGCTGTGCAGGGAATTCGAAGATAAGTTTCTTGCTCACATTACATCCGGTGAGGTTAGTGACTAACTTCAAAGCTAAATTTTTTCTAGATTTGAATCATGCCCCCAATATTGAATAATTCTTACAAGATGAGTGCACCTTTTTTTCATAGGGATCTGGTTGGAAAATTGTTGCAAGCTTCGAAGGCAAGTTTCCAGACAGAATTAAACAGCTACCACTGGACAGGCATTTTGATCTCAGCAATGTCAAAAGGGTAAGATAAATATTACTTCCAATTTACTCTCTTTAACTCTAGTAGACAACTTTGCAGCCCTTATATACAAAGTATTCTCCTCACATTACAGATTGTCCTGGAAGCCGATGGTTATCAACCATATTTGATATCTCCGGAGAAAGGGCTGAGGTCATTAATAAAAATAGTACTAGAAATGGCAAAGGAGCCATCACGATTATGTGTTGAAGAGGTATGTTTCAGTCATCCAAGTTGATGCATTGTATCCCTGTCCCTGTCCAACAGATGTAAAACATTTTAAGATCCATGTAAGAAAAGCATATTCCTTTCTGCAAAGTATTGCAATCTCAACAAAGTGAATTATTATAATGCTCTAGCCACTTCTGCCCTAGGCCCCATTAGAAAAACTTGCTCAATTTAAGGTATGGTTCTGTTAGCTTGTTAGCTTCTGATGCATGTGAATTGCAACCTGGTGTCAGTTTCATACTCGTTGTTGGTGAGATAGATTTCTCTCTCTATTAGGTGGTATCATTGCAGCATTTCTTTTGTATAATGTTGATGTAATAACATTTAGCATCCATGTGCTTAATTTCTTATGCAAGGTTGCAGAATCTTTTTGATACATCTATCTTGTTTACTGCCATGGTAATAATAAGAATCTTTTATTGTTCATGTACTAGGTACATCGTGTATTGATGGGCATAGTCAATGCTTCCGCCAATGCCACACCTGCGCTTGGAAGATATCCTCCATTCAAGCGTGAGGTATCACTTTACAAGCATCTTTCTGCACCTATTTGCTTGTTCGCTGGTTCCATGTTTGACTATTCTGAGCATAAACTACCCTTTGTCCTTTTCTCTAGATCATTGCAATAGCATCAAATGCATTGGATAACTTCAAAAATGATGCGAAAAAGATGGTAGTTGCTCTTGTTGATATGGAGCGTGCCTTTGTTCCTCCTCAACATTTCATCCGTCTAGTACAAAGAAGGTTAGTTGCTCATGTTGCTACTCCCCCTTCTTTATTTTTGTTCAATTTTTTTTTGTCTCTCACAGTTAATTGCTGTTTCACCCTTCATGATATGTACTTGCAAACTTCATGACCTAAATACAATTCTCCGTACAATCTATAACGCCATTTCCCGTAATCTGTTTGGCATTATAGCATGAAAATATTATATTTGGTAGGCTTTAGGAGGCGCCATCCTATTTGCACTTTCAAATAGCTACTTTAATTTCTATAGGTGATATTTGAAAACTGAAGGAATTATTTATCTTATGTTTGAACTCGCCGTCATTTTTTCTTAGTTGCTGCCACTAGTTTTTTCAAGCATACAAAATATCTAATTTGCAAATTCGCCGCTGCTATCGCTTGTTAAAGAAATGAGCCAGTGTTACTTTTAACAAGTTATGGTAGTTTAATGATGACATGATAGAAATGCTGACCCTTGGCCTTTTTGATTGATTGACAGAATGGAGAGGCAGCGTCGTGAGGACGAGATGAAACATCGGCCTTCCAAGAAAGGTCAAGAGGCTGACCAATCCGTGACAAACCGGGTACTGCTCGTCTGCTCGTGCTTATTGTTTTAGGATGCACACTGGCATGTTTTTGTTAGAAATACGATCTTCAAAAGTAATGAAATTTTTATATCGGTAGACATAGAGCACATATTTCCTGTGGTGGGTTAACATAAGTTTTTAATTTGGTATTAGGCCTCCAGTCCCCAAACAAAATCTGAGCAAGCTGGTGGCAAATCAACAAAAGAAAAATCAAGTCAGCAAGACAAAGACACAAAGGAGGGACCAAATTTGCAGGTTGCTGGTCCAGCTGGTGAAATTACTGCAGGTAAAAATGTACTCACTCCGTTTCAAAATATAAGATGTTTTAGATTTGTAAAGGTAATGTATCTAGACGTCTTTTAATGTGTAGGTTCAAACAGGTTTATTCTGAATCTATACATTAAAAGATGTCTACATACATTACCTTTACAAAGCTAAAACATCTTATATTTTGACACGGAGGGAGTAGGCATTAATCACTTAAGTTTGTCCATCATGGAAATCTATTCAATATTACAGTTGTGCAAACTGTCATTATTCTAGGGCTCGAGCATGAAATGCATGTCAGTTTTTCTATATTTCTTTACGCCATCACCCACATCCTTGTTCCATATAGAAGTGAAACTTAATCCCTAGTTACCTTATCAATGTAGTTCATGCATAATGACATGGATATTGTTACTCCCTCCGACCCATATTAGTTGACTCAAATTTGTCTAGATATGAATGTATCTAGCACTAAAACTTGACTAGATACATTCGTATCTAGATGAATCTAAGTCAACTAATATTGGGCTGGAGGGAGTACAAGAAATCCTAGACCATTTTGAACAACTTCTTCGAGAGTCTGATATGTCTATGCATGGTAATAAAATACATGCGGATTTATGCAACCAATAAATGTATATAAGCAGACCCCCCTTTTTTTTTTCAGGTTACCTTTTGAAGAAAAGTGCTAAAACTAACGGGTGGAGCAGAAGGTGGTTCGTCCTAAATGAGAAGAGTGGAAAGGTTAACTTTTCTCATTGCTATGTTTTTGTAATTGGGTGGCACATGCTGTTGATTGCTCTTACTTGTTTGGTATTGCCTTAGTTCAATCCATTATCTGTTCTTTTGTCAGCTTGGGTACACAAAGAAGCAAGAGGAAAGACATTTTCGTGGTGTCATCACTCTCGAGGTATAAGCTTTGCTTTTGTTTTATGTATCATTTATTCTACCTTGGCATCTTTGTTTTGCGTTAGTTGTTAAGAGTAGTTCAGCATTTTATTCATCCATTAACTCCACTGGATGAACTAACTGATGTCCAAGGAAGCATCACATGTAACTTGCAAGAGTTACAACAACTGGATTCATTTGTTAACTTTGTATGCTTTTTTGCTGTGTAGGAATGCAACCTTGAGGAAGTAGAGGAGGAAGAACCTTCAAAAAGCTTAAAGGATTCAAAAAAGGCGAATGGACCTGATAAAGGACCAAGTCTTGTTTTTAAGATAACTAACAGGGTCGCATATAAGACAGTGCTTAAAGGTCGACACCCTTGAACATTGTAGTGTCATTCTTACCCTTGTTTTTTCAGTAACATAAAGTGAGTTTCTAATTTTGCAGCTCATAGCGCTGTTGTATTGAAAGCTGAGAGCATTGCCGACAAGGTTGAGTGGGTAAATAAGATAAAAGCTGTAATTCAAAGCAAAGGTGGTTCTTTCAGGGGTCCGAATACTGAGGGTGGTCCTGTGAAGCAAGGCCAACCAGATGGTTCCGTGGTAAGTTCTAGCTTATGCACAGTTGGCTTTCCCTTATAATAACTAGCAAAGTTTCAGTGATACTTTTCTCTCTTTTCAAATTGATACTAAGTGTATTATTATGCAATTTCAGTCTCGATTTTTGTATGTTTGTTCCTTTGGTGTGTCAACATGGCATCTCTGTCCTGCCGACATGTGTATATTTCGGTAATTCAATTGATGTCTGATACATATACTTTTTAAAGGACACAATGGTGCGGAGACCAGCTGATCCTGAAGAAGAACTTAGATGGATGTCTCAAGAAGTTCGTGGCTATGTTGAGGCTGTTTTAAATAGCCTAGCAGCAAATGTCCCGAAGGTGGATGCTATAGGTTTATTCAGTTTATTTGATCTAATGATCGAGGCCATGTTTTCTAAAATGGAAATCTTCATTTGCTTATCAGGCTATTGTGCTTTGCCAAGTGGAGAAAGCAAAGGAAGATATGCTGAACCAGCTATACAGCTCAATAAGGTGAATGTGCTGTCCAGAAATATAGTGTCCATTTGTTCTTCTGGAGATCTGTTCCTATTATTTCATGTTGAAGTACTGCCATGCAAGTGGAAAGACAATACAAACTTTGAAATGCATGCTAGTACCTCTTTGACTGGCCAAATGGATCAGAAGCGAAAAGGAATCTTGATAACCTTATCCACACCATCTAATAAGTTCAGACATAGTTCTTTGGTGATATGAAAGAGATAGATTTATGACTAGAAACCTCTCTGCACGCTTTTTCAATTAAATATTGATTGGTTCTCGAATATAATTTTCTGCTGGACCAGTTATGGGATCTATTTGAATGCCATTTTTTTTCAGTGTATGATGATGCATTATTTCCATTTGTATATTCTCTTCATATGTGTCATACATCTGCTTGCAGGGTATACTGTTGATGGAGATTAATTGCTCATTTAAATTTGCATTTCACATATCTCTGCACTTCATGCCTTCACTCATTTCTCATTAACAGTGGACAAAGCAATGCAAAAATTGAAGAACTATTGCAAGAAGACCACAATGCTAAACGTAGAAGGGAGAAGTTCCAAAAACAATCATCTCTGTTGTCAAAGCTCACACGACAACTCAGTATCCATGACAATCGAGCTGCTGTTTCCTCTTACTCAAATGACAGTCCTGAAGCTGGTATGTTTATTTATTTATTTTCGTGAATACTAGCGATGGAAAATAGTTTAATACAGTAGTTTTCTTGAAGTTGCCTGACTACCGGCACAACTTTTTTGTGGCTGAGGTGTATGTTGAGGTGGCGTATATCTCAACCTTGTATGTCAGCAATTGATGATACAAAAATAAACAGACATTGGTAAAGTAAAAAGGGCAAAAAGACTGCAGCAAGTCTAACAACATAACTTACCTCACCCCCTGACATGTGCACGGTGCACCCTAAAGAGCCAATGGCCCTGCCAAGGGCAATCCGAACAGGTGGGGTTGCCACTTACCAGCCACTGCTGCTGAAGTGTGACTAGCTGATCGCCATTCACCGCCACTTGTGACTAGAGCAGTGATAGCTGCAGCCAGGTCTGGCGGCTGCAAGCCACCTAGGTTTGGCCGGCAGTAGCGTGTCTGTGAAACAAGCTGACACAGTGCCAGTGACGAATAGGTGACTTTGGTGCCAGATATGCTTCCCCGGCCCAAGATTGACGTATTGCGGCGAGATACCAATTGCTTTGCACCTTATGCTGACACTGTGACATGCGTAGTTGGTGTCTTGATGCTAACGCATACACCATACATGCTGTAACGACCACCACTAACCACTCCATGCCAAAGCAAAGCTTTGGATTTATATAGTATCTAATATAAGCAGTAGATACCTAATAGTCCTCTCATTGGTAACTCATGGTAGCTGAATCACCTTTTTAATGAAACATTACGATTAATGATATCTATATTAAGTTAACTGGAAAATGTGTTGTTTTAGCTTATTAGTAGTACCAAGTTGGTAAGGTAGTACTAGTTCTATCTATCTGTTTGCTATTTTATGCTGGCAAGTATGTTAGCCAACCCAATGTACTTGGTTGAAATCCTGGTTTAACTATTTTTGTGTGTGCTCAGTGTACTAGGTTTCTGGTTTATAATCTGATTTGGCTAGTTTATGCGCTTCAATACCATTGGATTCGTATTCTAAGCGCACTTTCTTTACGATTGTTGTATTGTGCAACAACTTACTTTCAAACATCAAATTTGGCTACATTTCCATACTGGGCTAATACTTCATTTATTTGTAATACCTAATCTTTTCACTGCCACTGGCTTCTGCTACATGTTGCAGGGTATAGGTGACTAATGTAAAATTTGTGCTATTAACATTTAAGATTTCAGGGTGCATCTGTAATTCTTAGCAACTTAGATTGAGACTCCACCTGCTTTGCATATTCTATAACCTATAATAATTTCTTTGTTCAAAAATCATTTGCAGAGAGCCCACGGACACCTGGCCGCCCTGGCGAGGACTGGAGGTCAGCCTTCGATTCGGCAGCAAATGGCCCTGCTGCTGCTACTGAATCAAGGTCGAGAAGTGCCGATGGACGCAGTCGGCGCTCTGAAAACGGAGATGCCAACTCAAGCAGCCGACGCACACCAAACAGGTTGCCACCAGCGCCACCAAAATACTAATCGTGCTGATTAGTATCAATGAAAATTCATCATGTATTCTTGCTAGGCACACGCCCTATTTCTGATTATGGGTAGATTGGAAGAGCGGATTTGTGATTGGACAATAGAGTGAGCGCCTTGGTGGGAGAGATTGCATGAATGGCGTGTATGCTCAGGGGACCTTGAGTTGTTTATAGAAGAAATATATAGTGATTTCACTATCTTTATTGGTTCATGATCCTATTGGCATGTTAATGTCTGGTGCTGGTACCTTTCTATAGGATTTTGTGGGACGATTGATCTTGATTTATTCTGTAAATTAAAGTCCACATTTTGTCCTAAATCGTTCCAAAACGGACGCAAGTGTGAAATATTTGTACCAACCTGTCGAGAGAGGTGGGTATCAAGTTTTTGCGCCTACCTGTGGCTGCCTTATGGTAGCCTTCGCACGTTAACTGGAACTCCAAATGGCCGCTAGAGTCGATCTCTGCAGAACAGATAGAAACAAGTAGCAGTATAAAGTGTTGTCGGAAGCAATTTTTGATCTGAACATTTTGCTCAAAGCCATATGCAATATTGGATCTGAACAGTTTGCTCAACGTCATTCACAAGTTGTTGAGGCTGCACCCCAACCAGGAGCTTGTAGGATTTGTAAAACACAAGAATATGAAAATGCAGAAATATAGAATATCATGGCATGTGAAATCCTATAGAAATCGGAAAGGATTGTTTGGTTGCACCGCAAGAAAAATATGAGAAAATTCTAAAGATCGAGTATATGCCAACTCTATTATAGACACATTGGAAAATTTTCAAGCGGGGTCTAACAACTTGCTAGAAATCTGATGAGATTGTAATTTTGGAGGATTCATTCCTTTAAACCAAATGGAAAAAGAATCCTATGAATTGAATTCCTACAATATTATTTTGAGAATCTTTTGTACTAAAGAGACCCTTAGAGGTCAAGGCGACATGCGTTGGAATTTTAAGAATCATGTGTGCTTCCTAGTTACCACCCAGAGGTATTTTTTGAGATGGGTATTTACCTTTTAATTTTTCAGACTGTTGTGTGTTAGATTTTTGGTAAATAAATAATCGGTTTCATTTTTCTGGGAGCGACGTGGCGATATAAGCATGTGTGCTAGACGAAAAGACAGGAATAGAAGCAAGTGCTTGTGTTTATGATCAATTCGCCACAGCGTCCGGTGTGTAAATGGATAAAAGCAAAAAGAAGTGGCTGTACTCGGGGATAAAAGCGCCGGTGTGTAAATGTAAATATGCAGTGCAGTAAACCAGAGTAGTCCCGGGGATGATATTGCAAAATGCTGTAACAGACCAAGTACGGAGCGGAAATGGGAACCGTACATTGGGCCGTGTGTCTCGCGTCCATGACAGTGGGACCTGACCTTTCGTGGTCCCACCTGTCTTTGGCACCTGTGAACTCGAAGAAGGGCTGAAACCTCGCCGAGGCCAGACTGCAAGCGGAGTGAACAGTGTCGCCTTGAATGATTAATACTGTCATTTAGTTAGCCATTTGTGACTGACTGTGGACCCAACTATGATGGGTCCCATCTCTCAGTGGGAAATTGGGCGAGGTGGCCGAGGAATTAAACCCCTTCATCCCCTCGCCCACGCAAGCGGCCAGCCAAGCGCTGTGCCTTTTAGCCACCTCCCTCCTCTCCCCCTCCCGTCTACTCTCAACACACACACACCGGCGAACGCCAGCAGTTCGTCCCATCGCCCACGAGCTCTAGAGCCTTCCTCTCGTCCTCCACCCGTCGATCCGCTGCTCTGATGGCGCCGGCACCGCCTCCCCCACCGCCGACACACGCCACCCTTGCTGCCACCAGGATGCTCCGCCGCGGACTCGCGGCGGCGAGGGCGCCGCAGCGCTTCGCCATCTTCGTCCACCCCGTCGGCCCGACCACCACCGCGCCTATCCCTCGCCCTCTCCCCCCTCACGTGCTCAAGGTGAGCAATCCGTTTGATCTCCTCCGCAAGGCGTACCTGGTCGAGGGCGCCACCTCAGACGGCGCCGCCTCGGACGGCGGCGACGACGACGACGACCCCGCACAGGAGGCGGAGCCCGCGGCCGCAGTCGCCAACCACCTCGTGCCAGGACCCGGTGAGGAGGTCATCGGCGACGGCATCCAGCCCGACCCTGGCGAGGCAGCGCTGCCCGCCGCTGCCGCCGCCGCCGCCGACGAGTAGGGCTTCGCGCCCTCAACCTTCCCGACGCCGACGCCTGCAACTCCGCTCACCTGAAGGTTTATTAATGTTAAAAACACTAATTGCAACAACTAGTCTAGATCTATTCGGTAGCTCTTTGCCTTTGCATATCTAGACATGTAACTGAGAGAGGGAGAGAGGGATCTGAGAGGAGAGGAACCACCTGCTCCCTGGCTCGACAAGCACGAGCCAGAGGGGATGCCCGAGCTGCTGCCGGAGCTGGATCCGCCGTCGTTGGCCATGGGTGGTAAAGGGGGTGAGTGTGGCGGTGGTGGAGCTTCCCGTTGGCGCAGCGCTAGCCTAGATCGGATAGGGTTTGTAGGTGGGGCGGCTAGGGCACGGCTAACCTCGTGAGGCGTGCTGGCCCCCCACCTCTTTATATTGCGCTGGCGACAGGGGCCCACCAACCAGATAGGGTTGGGCGCCCCCGATCAGGGCGCAGTTAGGGGCGTGCTGGGCCGTTGGGCCCAGTCACGTTGAGATCTATCTAACATTCTCCCCCTAGATCTCGACTTTACTTTTAACTTTGTTCTTTACTTATTTCATCACAGAACGACACATAGAGCATGTTTCATCGTCTCAGCTCAATTGCCGATAGAATCAGACAACCACTATATACCTTCATGTTTTGAAACAAATCCTGTTACTTTTGGGCCTCTATAGTCCAGGAATCATAGGCTTCCCGTTAAACCCATGCCGGCTATGTGTTCCTTGAACACATTGGGTGGTAAGCCTTTCGTTAGCGAATTGTAGCACCCCGGATAAATCCACCACTAGAAAATCGCCGTTGTTTTTATTATGGGCATCATCATGACATCATCATGCATTTATTCGCCTAAAACTATTTCCCAAAATCCTATTTTGTTTTCTAGATATTCCCCTCTTTGTTCAAATCAAAACCCTAGATCCGTCCGGATCTTTTATTTGTCTAAAACCTTTTTGCAAATGCTTTGTTTTAAAAGAAAGAAAAATAATAAATATAACATATTCTGTATCGGGGGAGGCAGCCGCCGGCCAGGCCCAAAAGGCCCAGCTAGCAGCCGGCCTACCACCCCTCAACCAAACCCTAACCCTAGACCAACCTTTGACCAAACCCTAAAAACCACCCTACCTATCCACCCCTCTGTCCTATCGCCGCCGCCAACCCCAATTCAACACACTCTGCACTCACCCGCGCGCACGCCAGCAGCACACATACACGCAGAGCACACACACAACAACCACCACACTGCACGCACACAAGCCGACCATCCTGCATCCCGCATCTCTCTCTGCTGCGTGGCCCCACCACGCCACTTCTCCCCTCAATCCCGAGCCCCACCCTGCGTCTCTCTCCCTCTCGCGACCCCCTCATCTCGAGCGCCTCCCTCTCTGTCCCGAGGGTCGCCGCCGCCAAGCACTCTCCCTGGCCGCGTCGCTCCTCCCTCCCCTTCTCGCGGACCAGAGCTCCGCTAGGCTCCGGCGCCGTTGTCCTGTTTCCGTTCTCCGCCGCCCAGCGAGATCGCCTCGCCTCCCTCCCTCGCAGAGCTCCTCCGTCGCCGCCAGGAGCCCGTGCCCCCACCGGAGCGCCGCCTCTCTCCCTGGCACTCGGTCGCCTCGCCCTCGCCTCTCTGGCGGCTTGTCGCTGGCCTCCTCCTCCCGTTTCGGCAAGGCCTGCATCAAGCTCGCCCCGCCGGCCTCGCCTGCCCCGGTGCTGCAGCCTGCCTGCCCTCGCGGCCACTGGCTCGCCCGCCTCCGGCCGGTCCCCCATCGTCGCTCTCTGCACCTCCCCTCCCGCGTCCAAGCTCGCCAGGCCATGTCGTCCCCGTCGCTGAGCCCTGCCGTCTGCTGCCCTAGCGCCACCGCGGGCGCCCTCCTCCTGGCCGGATTCAGCTCTGCCGTGGTGTGCTTGCTGAGCCCGTGAGGCTGCTCTCCTCTGTTCCTTGACCCGGCAGCGCTCCGTCGTTCGCTGCAGGCGTCCGCGACCTCAAGGTCGTTTGCCGAGTGTCTTGGCATCCTCGTCCTTGCTGGGATGGAGCGATCCCCTTTCATATGTTGGTGTACCAGGCCACCTAAGAACCAACCAACGTATGATTGGTAAACCTTTCCCTAACGTGTCATCAACATGTCCAAGATCTACCACATGGACAGCAAGACCGTTCCCGGATCCAAATATCAAACCCCGAGGTGTTCTCCTTCCTCTCCGAAGACCGAACCCGAACCCCTCCAAGCCCCAAGATCTTCGATCCGAGATGTGTGACCCTCCTTTCCGTGACCTATATTTTATAAATGATATTACTTGTTGCATTTAAATGTTCATGTTTGCATACATATGTTGTGGGTTGGGGGCATTATGCCGATTCACCTCATAATTAAATATGGAGGCCATATGTGGGATTTTCTAGTCTTATATTGGCCCCGTTTAATTTTGCGTAGCGAACCGATGCCATGTTTTGTCGTGATAAGACAACAATTAAATTGCGGGGTATCTAAACAACATGAACCATCTATTTAATTGTCGGGACCCCGGTTCCGCTTAATATTGCCTAATTGCAGTGCACCTTTGCCATGCCATACATCATACATGCATCATGCCCGATCTTATGTCGTAGTATTAAATAGTGCATCCGGTGTTTCTTCTAGTACTTTGCTTCTTCACGGATTAGGACGACGAGTTGATGCGAGTGTCGACCCGATCTTCGGATGAACCTTCGGCAATATTTTCAGGCGAGCATTCTCCCCCCTTTCTACCTATCTTACTTTTATAGTCTTTATTTCCTCCTGTTGATCTATTGCTATCTGTGTTGCGATGCTCTAGTTTTCGTACCCGTGATATCCGTTGCAGTCTTATATTGCCTTGGACACATCCTATTACCTGTTGTTTGGCAGATAGTCGGCCTTGCGTGTCGTAGTTGCTTGCTCAAGTGCTGTTGCATGTCGTCAAGTACCACAGTTGTTGGAAGACTGCCATATGCTTTATGTTGGAGTTGATCATGACTTTAATTACCGTTTAATAACTAAAATTGAAGTAAGTAAATAATGCAGAGGCACAGGTGGGCAATAGATGTTATTTGGTTTTTAACCGTCCACTTGTGTCCCGTAGGACCCCGAGTACTTGATACCTGTTCTTTGAATATTCGCACTATCCGCATGTGGGACCATGAATCCCCCTAGCCAGAGCTTGAGTCATATTTATTTCTTGGGGCCACAAAGTAGTTTGGGGCTTTATTACTATCCTGTACTTATGCCATGCTTTACTGCTTATTTACGATTGCGCGTGGAGCGCCTGTACTGTTTAGGAACAAATGTGGAATGTTTTCGCGGTATCGACAAGCCCAGTCACACTTTCGGGTCCCCGGTCGTTTACAGCCATTGGCACAAACCTCTGGGTCCGTTTCGGAGCCGGCCAACGTCGCGGGTAGCTTGGTGGGGTGGCCCCCTGAAATTTATATGAATCTTGCAATTGCTCTGTCGTGATGCCTCGTTGGGTTTTTATTGGTTTTTCTCGAGGTTGATCGTGCGTGTGTTGCTATTTGTGCCCCCCTGCAGGGTAAAACTTTCTGAAAGCTGTGTCCGCGGTTATGGACGACTTTGAGCACAGTATCTCGATCATAGACAACTATAACTAAAGTAGTGCTATAAATTTGACTTTATAATGACTAGTAATCAGCTTCACTATAATGGAATGGCTTAATAAAAGTGCCAACAATTGCTGGTTTGGATTGTCACCTGTTACCATTGTATTTGACTAGTAAGTATTGCAATTACAACGGAATGGCTAAATAAAATTACCAACAACTGCTGGGTTTCGGGATGCCTCATGCTATATGTATCTGACTAGTAAGTACTACAACTACAACGGAATGGTTAACTAAAAGTGCCCACTGCTTATTATATCAGGATGACTATCTATACCTCACTAGTAATTGCTGCAACGATAACTGAATAAATAAAACTGCCAACGGTGTGAGTTCCTCGGTTGACTTCCTCGTTTGGTCTCGAGGGGGAAATACCAGGATGGGTATGCTTGATGGTAGTTTCAGGTTGGATCCGAATAGGTCTTCCTTACCCCGATCTGATAGCCGCCAGTTGTATTGAGTCTCTATAGGTTGTTTAGTGCATGCTGCGCTGCCGCTTCAGTCCACCATACCTATGTAGGCGAGGACCGCCGAATTCTAGTCTCGCCGTGTACTGGCCTTAGTACTGACCGCTCTCTTTTTTCCCTTTGCCCTTTGTCGGCACCCCTTTTGTTTAAGCAGGTTTTGAGATCGACGTCGTTAGCAGGGTTACCCTTCCGGCTTGGCCTGGGCAGGGTTATGGACGCCATTGGTTATTCTTCAGGGCTCTTAGCTCAATTTGCATCTTGTCCGTACTCGAACGCTGTATCGTTTTAAAGGTGATTTGGATCTTTGTATTGTATATCTGTATTCTTGACTCTTTGAGTCGTTGTTGTATATATCTGTTCTGTGGGTTCCATCGTGGACTATTGTGTAATGGTATTACTTCGTTTTCCACCCGCACGAAAGTGCCTGGTGGGCACCTTTGAATCGTTTCTATGCGGGTTTGGCGGGAATCGCTGAAACTTGCATAGGGTCGATTCTGAGGGTGTTACAGAGTGGTATCAGAGCTTAGTAGTTACGGTACCCCACTGGTCCAGCCTGTAGGATAACCTAGCTAACGGACGTTGTAGAGTGTCAAAACTATTTTGGAAAAATCGGTTGGATAGGTCTGATTAGGTCTGCTTTTACTTCTTACCCCTCTGCTATTCTCCTCTTATCTCGACGTGTTTTGAATATGCTCTCTTATCTTTTCTTCGAGTCCAGGATTTCTCGTGGTTGGGTTTCCGTCGTACCTTTAGGGTTTCTCTTCCATCCTCTTGTAACGGTGCTTCAACATTCGGTATTCATGCTATCTGATGAATCTTTCATCTGTTGTACCTTTCAGTGGATCGAAAATTCACTAATTTTTTTTCTCTTTCTATTCTCCGGTGTTTTTCGATACGACGAAGTCATCTACATCAGATCTGATGAGAATCTCCATCCCTCCTTTGTTTCTGAACCTCGCTTATCGAGATCTTCAATCTAAATCTCGAGGATAGTTGCAAATTCTTCTATTCATGAACAGAGTAATGCTTTGAGTGCGGGATGGAGTCGCGACCATACCACTACTCTTATCATTTGCTTGTGTACACTGAATGGTGGATCGATGCAATTCTTACTCCTCCCATGGAAGTGAGAGGTGGCCTTATCTTTTGATACCTCTACCTTCGTCTTTGTTTCTCTGGAGTGTTCTCTCGACGAACAAGAACAACGAGCCCTTGTTGGTGGTGTCGCCGATTTCAAGATGAAGAAGTAACCCTTGCTAGTGGTGTCGCGAGGGTCTACATGAAGCGAAAAGATTCAGACTGCCGGCCTTCTTCCCCGTACTAGGAGGCGTATCTCGAGGGCGAGATCCATTGTTAGTGGTGTCGAATTGTAGCACCCCGGGTAAATCCACTACTAGGAAATCGCCGTTGTTTTTATTATGTGCATCATCATGACATCATCATGCATTTATTCGCCTAAAACTATTTCCCAAAAGCCTATTTTGTTTTCTAGATATTCCCCTCTTTGTTCAAATCAAAACCCTAGATCCGTCCGGATCTTTTATTTGTCTAAAACCTTTTTGCAAATGCTTTGTTTTAAAAGAAAGAAAAATAATAAATATAACATATTCTGTATCGGGGGAGCAGCCGCCGGCCAGGCGCAAAAGGCCCAGCTAGCAGCCGGCCTACCACCCCTCAACCAAACCCTAACCCTAGACCAACCTTTGACCAAACCCTAAAAACCACCCTACCTATCCACCCCTCTGTCCTATCGCCGCCGCCAACCCCAATTCAACACACTCTGCACTCACCCGCGCGCACACTAGCAGCACACATACACGCAGAGCACGCACACAACAACCACCACACTGCACGCACACAAGCCGGCCATCCCGCATCCCGCATCTCTCTCTGCTGCGTGGCCCCACCACGCCACTTCTCCCCTCGATCCCGAGCCCCACCCTGCGTCTCTCTCCCTCTCGCGACCCCCTCATCTCGAGCGCCTCCCTCTCTGTCCCGAGGGTCGCCGCCGCCAAGCACTCTCCCTAGCCGCGTCGCTCCTCCCTCCCCTTCTCGCGGACCAGAGCTCCGCTAGGCTCCGGCGCCGTCGTCCTGTTTCCGTTCTCCACCGTCCAGCGAGATCGCCTCGCCTCCCTCCCTCGCAGAGCTCCTCCGTCGCCGCCAGGAGCCCGTGCCCCCACCGGAGCGCCGCCTCTCTCCCTGGCACTCGGCCGCCTCGCCCTCGCCTCTCTGGCGGCTTGTAGCTGGCCTCCTCCTCCCGTTTCGGCAAGGCCTGCATCAAGCTCGCCCCGCTGGCCTCGCCTGCCCCGGCGCTGCAGCCTGCCTGCCCTCGCGGCCACTGGCTCGCCCGCCTCCGGCCGGTCCCCCATCGTCGCTCTCTGCACCTCCCCTCCCGCGTCCAAGCTCGCCAGGCCATGTCGTCCCTGTCGCTGAGCCCTCCCGTCTGCTGCCCTAGCGCCGCCGCGGGCGCCCTCCTCCTGGCCGGATTCAGCTCTGCCGTGGTGTGCTTGCTGAGCCCGTGAGGCTGCCCTCCTCTGTTCCTTGACCCGGCAGCGCTCCGTCGTTCGCTGCAGGCGTCCGCGACCTCAAGGTCGTTTGCCGAGTGTCTTGGCATCCTCGTCCTTGCTGGGATGGAGCGATCCCCTTTCATATGTTGGTGTGCCAGGCCACCTAAGAACCAACCAACGTATGATTGGTGAACCTTTCCCTAACGTGTCATCAACATGTCCAAGATCTACCACATGGACAGCAAGACCGTTCCCGGAGCCGAATATCAAACCCCGAGGTGTTCTCCTTCCTCTCCGAAGACCGAACCCGAACCCCTCCGAGCCCCAAGATCTTCGATCCGAGATGTGTGACCCTCCTTTCCGTGACCTATATTTTATAAATGATATTACTTGTTGCATTTAAATGTTCATGTTTGCATACATATGTTGTGGGTTGGGGGCATTATGCCGATTCACCTCATAATTAAATATGGAGGCCATATGTGGGATTTTCTAGTCTTATATTGGCCCCGTTTAATTTTGCGTAGCGAACCGATGCCATGTTTTGTCGTGATAAGACAACAATTAAATTGCGGGGTATCTAAACAACATGAACCATCTATTTAATTGTCGGGACCCCGGTTCCGCTTAATATTGCCTAATTGCATTGCACCTTTGCCATGCCATACATCATACATGCATCATGCCCGATCTTATGTCGTAGTATTAAATAGTGCATCCGGTATTTCTTCTAGTACTTTGCTTCTTCACGGATTAGGATGACGAGTTGATGCGAGTGTCGACCCGATCTTCGGATGAACCTTCGGCAATATTTTCAGGCGAGCATTCTCCCCCCTTTCTACCTATCTTACTTTTATAGTCTTTATTTCTTCCTGTTGATCTATTGCTATCTGTGTTGCGATGCTCTAGTTTTCGTACCCATGATATCCGTTGCAGCCTTATATTGCCTTGGACACATCCTATTACCTGTTGTTTGGCAGATAGTCGGCCTTGCGTGTCGTAGTTGCTTGCTCAAGTGCTGTTGCGTGTCGTCAAGTACCACAGTTGTTGGAAGACTGCCATATGCTTTATGTTGGAGTTGATCATGACTTTAATTACCGTTTAATAACTAAAATTGAAGTAAGTAAATAATGCAGATGCACAGGTGGGCAATAGATGTTATTTGGTTTTTAACCGTCCACTTGTGTCCCGTAGGACCCCGAGTACTTGATACCTGTTCTTTGAATATTCGCACTATCCGCATGTGGGACCATGAATCCCCCTAGCCAGAGCTTGAGTCATATTTATTTCTTGGGGCCACAAAGTAGTTTGGGGCTTTATTACTATCCTGTACTTATGCCATGCTTTACTGCTTATTTATGATTGCGCGTGGAGCGCCTGTACTGTTTAGGAACAAATGTGGAATGTTTTCGCGGTATCGACAAGCCCAGTCACACTTTCGGGTTCCCGGTCGTTTACAACCATTGGCACAAACCTCTGGGTCCGTTTCGGAGCCGGCCAACTTCGTCGCGGGTAGCTTGGTGGGGTGGCCCCCTGAAATTTATATGAATCTTGCAATTGCTCTGTCGTGATGCCTCGTTGGGTTTTTATTGGTTTTTCTCGAGGTTGATCGTGCGTGTGTTGCTATTTGTGCCCCCCTGCAGGGTAAAACTTTCTGAAAGCCGTGTCCGCGGTTATGGACGACTTTGAGCACAGTATCTCGATCATAGACAACTATAACTAAAGTAGTGCTATAAATTTGACTTTATAATGACTAGTAATCAGCTTCACTATAATGGAATGGCTTAATAAAAGTGCCAACAATTGCTGGTTTGGATTGTCACCTGTTACCATTGTATTTGACTAGTAAGTATTGCAATTACAACGGAATGGCTAAATAAAATTACCAACAACTGCTGGGTTTCGGGATGCCTCATGCTATATGTATCTGACTAGTAAGTACTACAACTACAACGGAATGGTTAACTAAAAGTGCCCACTGCTTATTATATCAGGATGACTATCTATACCTCACTAGTAATTGCTGCAACGATAACTGAATAAATAAAACTGCCAACGGTGTGAGTTCCTCGGTTGACTTCCTCGTTTGGTCTCGAGGGGGAAATACCAGGATGGGTATGCTTGATGGTAGTTTCAGGTTGGATCCGAATAGGTCTTCCTTACCCCGATCTGATAGCCGCCAGTTGTATTGAGTCTCTATAGGTTGTTTAGTGCATGCTGCGCTGCCGCTTCAGTCCACCATACCTATGTAGGCGAGGACCGCCGAATTCTAGTCTCGCCGTGTACTGGCCTTAGTACTGACCGCTCTCTTTTTTCCCTTTGCCCTTTGTCGGCACCCCTTTTGTTTAAGCAGGTTTTGAGATCGACGTCGTTAGCAGGGTTACCCTTCCGGCTTGGCCTGGGCAGGGTTATGGACGCCATTGGTTATTCTTCAGGGCTCTTAGCTCAATTTGCAACTTGTCCGTACTCGGACGCTGTATCGTTTTAAAGGTGATTTGGATCTTTGTATTGTATATCTGTATTCTTGACTCTTTGAGTCATTGTTGTATATATCTGTTCCGTGGGTTCCATCGTGGACTATTGTGTAATGGTATTACTTCGTTTTCCACCCGCACGAAAGTGCCTGGTGGGCACCTTTGAATCATTTCTATGCGGGTTTGGCGGGAATCGCTGAAACTTGCATAGGGTCGATTCTGAGGGTGTTACACGGATCCGCAAGCATATCCTTTGTCCTTATATGCTCGAGTCTTATAGTTTGATCCTGGACTTTGTCCTTCATAACATAATACTTTATATCTATAGACTTTGTAGCATTACTCGACTTGTTGTTGTGAGCATAGAATACTGCGGGCTTGTTGTCACAGTACATCTTTAGTGGCCTGCTGTTGCAGTCAACCACTTTCAAGTCGGGTAAGAATTTTTTTAACCATAACGCCCGTCCCATGGCCTCATAACATGCTACAAATTCTGTATACATCGTAGATGATGCAACTATCGACTGTTTGGCGCTTCTCCACGAAATAGCACCTCCTGCGAGAGTAAAGACATACCATGTCGTGGACTTTCTATCGTCTTTATCTCCCGCAAAATCCGCATCTGAATACCCTTTTATCTCTAGAGAATCAGATCTTCTATATGTTAGCATGAGGCCTTTTGTGCCTTGCACATATCGCAAAACTTTCTTTACCATCTTCCAGTGCTCTATGCCTGGATTCTCTTGATATCTACCGAGTACCCCAGTGATAAATGCTAAGTCAGGGCGAGTGCACACTTGTGCATACTGTAAGCTTCCAACAGCCGAAGCATATGGTACTGACTTCATTTGATCGATCTCATATTGATTCTTTGGACATTGGGATTTCCCAAAACTATCGCCCTTGACTATGGGAGCAGGTGTTGAATTACTCGCATGCATATTGTATTTCTTTAAAATCTTTTCACAATATGCTTTCTGCGACAGTCCTAACACTCCATTCTGTCTATCTCGGTGAATTTCTATGCCCAAAACGTAAGAAGCTTCACCAAGGTCTTTCATGTCAAAATTTGATGACAAGAACTTATTTGTCTCTAGTAGTAGACTAACATCACTGTTGGCAAGCAGAATGTCATCCACATACAGAATTAGGAAAATATATTTCCCACTTTTGAACTTTGCATAGATGCAGTTGTCCTCAACATTTTCTTTGAATCCAAATCTTTTAATGGTATCATTAAACTTTAAATACCACTGCCTAGAGGCTTGCTTTAACCCGTAAATGGATTTCTTTAGGCGGCATCCCATATGTTCCTTCCCCTCCATGAAAAAACCCTTGGGTTGTTTCATGTAAACATTTTCTTCTAAATCTCCATTTAGAAATGCCGTCTTAACATCCATTTGATGCAACTCTAAATCAAAATGTGCAACTAGTGCCATGATGATTCTGAAGGAGTCCTTACATGAGACCGGAGAAAAGGTCTCATTGTAATCTACGCCTTCTCTTTGCGTAAAGCCTTTTGCCACGAGTCTAGCTTTGTATTTTTCTACATTCCCATTGGAGTCATACTTTGTTTTGTAGAACCATTTGCATCCTACTGTTTTGGCTCCTTTAGGAATTTCCTCTAAGTCCCAAACATTGTTGGAACTCATTGATTTCATTTCATCTTCCATTGCCTCCACCCACTTGGCTGAGTGAGGGCTACTCATGGCTTCTTCATATGAGGTAGGATCGCCCTCCATATGAACTACATTGTAGACTTTGTAAATTTCTTTGGAAATGGCTGGTCTTCGTTCTCTTTTAGACTTTCTGAGTTCTTCAGACTCTTGCTCATTTCTTGCCTCGGGTTCATGCACATTTACAGTAGGTGGCTGTTCTGGCTCCCTTTCGTGCTCAACAGTGGGTTCAGGTGGCTCCTGTTGGACAGGTTTCGAACTTTCGCCCATTGTTGTCACGTGTGGAGTCACAACAAGTGCCGGCACCACAACCTCAGGGGTTGTAGATGGTGGCACAACAGGTAGCGAGAAAAATGGCTCCTGAGTCATCGGATTAGGTGCATGCACCCTCTTCTCCTCAAGATCATTTTTCCTAGCTACCGTGCTCCCCCTCATCAATTCGTCCTCCAAGAAGACTGCATGTCTCGTTTCTACAAACTTTGTGTATCTGTCGGGACAGTAGAAACAATAGCCTTTGGACTTATCAGGATAACCAATAAAATGGCAAGATACTGTTTTGGGGTCTAACTTTGCAATGTTTGGATTGAAAACTTTTGCCTCAGCTGGGCTCCCCCAGACCCTCAAGTGGTGCAGAGAGGGGACTCTGCCTGTCCACAATTCATACGGTGTTTTGGGCACCGACTTACTTGGTACTCTATTGAGAATGTGAATGGCGGTTTTAAGTGCCTCCATCCACAATCCCAATGGGAGGGTGGAATAGCTCATCATGCTGCGCACCATATCCATAAGGGTACGGTTACGCCTTTCAGCTACTCCGTTTTGCTGAGGTTCGCCCGGCATAGAATGCTGGGCGACTATTCCATTTTCTTGCAGGAACCTTGCAAAGGGTCCTGGTACTTGACCATATGGAGTATGCCGATCGTAGTACTCCCCCCTACGATCGGACCGAACTATTTTAATTCTTTTATCATGCTGATTTTCTACTTCAGCTTTGAAAATTTTAAATTTATCCAATGCTTCAGATCTTTCTTTAATTGGTAAATATAACCATACCGGGAGTGATCGTCCGTGAATGTTATGAATGAATCATATCCATCCACACTTTTCACCGAAAACGGTCCACAAATGTCCGTGTGGATTATTTCTAATATAGCTATGCTTCGGTTTGCACCCTTTTTAATTTGTTTGACATACTTTCCTTTAATGCAATCTATGCATTGTTATATGTCAGAGAACTCTAACGGAGGAAGAATGTCATTTTTAACGAGGCTTTCTATTCTTCCCCTCGAAATGTGGCCTAGTCTGCAGTGCCATAGTTTCGATGAGTCAAGAGTTCGCTTTCTTTTCTTTTGTTCTTTGTTCGACAAGGGGACTTTTTCATTCACATCACACACAAAAAATACTTTCTCATACAAAGATAATAAATATAACTTATCATGTAAGGTAGCAACACCCACACAAATATCTTTTAACCAAATGGCACATTTGCCATTTTCAAAATAACACTCATAAGAATCTTTGTCCAAACAGAACACACTTATTAAATTTCTATGAATTGAGGGAACAAAAAGAACATCCTTGAGCAAAAGAGAAGAGCCATCAACCAGCTCCAGAGGGACATCACCAATGGCCTCCACTTCTGCTTCAATCCCATTCACCACTTCAATGAGTCTTTCTCTTTTGGCATGATCCTTGTCGAATGGAACCCCTGTAAAGAGTTGGCAACATGAACAGTTGCACCAGAATCAATCCACCAAGTAGATCTAGTAAACTTTTCATACAGAGATTCATTAACAAAAGAAACTATATCTTTACCATTTTTGGCCATGATGTACTTCAGCCAAACTGGACAGTCCTTCTTGTAGTGGCCAGTCTTTTTACAGTGATGGCACTGGTCTTTCTCCCCAGGGGTGGACTGCTGGTGCTGGTACTGGTGCTGCATTGGGCCCTTGCCATGTGGCTTGGAGGGTGAGCCACCATGGTTGCCGTTTGTGAAGCTTCTCTTCCTATTGTCCCTCACGAAGTTCAAGGAACCACCGTGAAGGGCCTTCGGCCTTTCCTCCTCTTGGGAGCACATCCCAATGGTCTTTTCTTTGTCCCACTTTTCAGGGGACATATTATAGTTTATTACAAAATTTTCGAATGGCCGTGGAAGAGAGGCCATCACTATGTGCACCAAGAGTGCAGGCTTTAGCTCGAGGTCCTCATCCATGGGCTTCAGCTTTGCTGCCATGTTTGACATCCTCAAGATGTGCTCTCTTATTCCGTGGGGTCCTCCCGTGTACTTTTCAGTCACCAGCTGTTTTAACAGCTGGGTCGCATACATCTTTGAAGAGCCAGTAAACTGGCTCTTTATCTTGGTAAGGTATTCGCCCACGGAGGCACACTCTCCAATTGCGCCCACTATGGCGTTCTCAATTGTGTTTTTTACGAAGGCCAAACATTTCTTGTTGGCGTTCATCCATTTTTGATTATCAATCGAGTAGGCCAGCTCCAACGGAGCATGGTCCCTCTTCCTTTTCTCAAACGCAGCACTTTCCTCAGCATCTCCCCTGACAGGGTCAGCAGGCTTGACTGGTTGCTTAGTGTCAACCACCCAATCCACTTCGGCGCATACGAACGCCAAATCGACCTTTTTCCTCCATTCGGAGTAGTTGTCCCCCCGCAGCAGCGGGATGTCCTTCAAACAGGCCATGAGGTTGAGACCTCCTGAAAACCACAAAAGATGTGAGATCACCAAGGAAAACAACTGTATGCATTAATTCAACGTTGGTATAAATTATGCATGCAATTGTTTGTGCTATTTAAAATTACATCACCGTTGGGTAGAAATAAAGTTAAATGCAACTTTAATACTCAATGAAAATGGTCATGGTCATGTTTATTAATAACGTTGGTCAATTAATAACATGAGACATAATCATCTTTAATTACTTTGTCACATCTTTATGTCATAATTTAAACAACTTTTATTGCATCATTGTAATTTAAAACATATATTTGCAGCGGAAACTTAATAATGACTTTCATGATACTTTGAACTTTACAGAAAAAATTCTGCCTTTAAATCATTCTCTAGTCAAAATATGTTTGAAATAAAACGACTAGATAAAACTATTTGAAAAATTGCTTAAAACCCTAAGCAAAACAATTAAAACAACTTATGTAAAATAAAAAACATAAGCATAAAACTGTGAAGGGCTGGGTTTGGCCTAGCGCAGCCCAGCGCTATCTGCCGCACCCGCGGTGGGCAGCGCTCACCCGGCAGCGGCCCGGCGCGACGGCCCATGCGGCCTCTCTGGCGTCGCTCGCTAGCTACCGCCTGCACGCAGCAGAGAGTCCACGGCCGCGGCCCAGCAGGAGCCCGCCAGCGCTCCGCGGCCTACCCGCTTGGCCCGCCAGCGCGCAGCCGCCCGCAGCGGCCGATCTCGACCGTCCGTCGCGCCCGCCCTAAATCCTACGGACGCGCGCGTGTTTCGCGGCAATAAAAGGGCGACCCCGCGACCCCCCTCCGAAAACCTAGCCCATTTCCCCCAGCGTCCAACCCGCGGCAGCCCCGCGTCGGCTCCGCGGCAGCGGCGCGTCGAGCCCGCGTGCACCCCGCTGCGCGGCGGCGCTGTGGAGGAGCGGACGAGGCGGCTTCGGCCCCTCCCTCCCCACGCCCCTCTCTCTCTGTGGCGCCCCCCTCCCCGCGATGCCGAGGCGAGGCGGCCGCCTCCGGCGCGCCCCTCCTTCTGGCTCAGCGGCGTGGCCCGCGCGAGCCCGAGGCGAGGCGGCCGCCTCCGGCGCGCCCCTCCCTCTCCTTTGCTCCGGCGATGCACGGTGTGAAGGGCCGAGGCGAGGTGGCCGCCCTCGGCGCGCCCCTCCCTCACCCCTTTGCTCGCGAGCCACGGCCTCCCCAGCCCTCCTTGCCGGCGGTGCGTCCACCCGAGGGTGGGCGCACCACCGTCAAGAGGGGTGGTGGCGGAGCCCTTTGCGCTGCGGGTGGGTCCCCCTTTTTTTTGTTGCTTTGTTCGTAGGGAAACGGAGGCGCCCCCCTTGCTCCTTGCCGATGTGTGCATCCACCCAAGGGTGGGTGCACCGTCGTCAAGTGGCCGAGGTGTGGGGGGCAGAAACCTTTTTTTGATTGACTTTTCTTTGGGGTCTATGGGGATCTATGGGGTTTTGTCTTTGATTTGGGATGCTTTTGGGGCTTAGGTCTAGGGTTTCCTTTGCCCCCGAAGGGGTATTTCTTCTTCTAGATGTCTCCCAAAGGGATGCCCATCTAGATCGAGAGGAAAAGCGCGGCCATAGGGCAGGCGCTCTTTAGATCTAGGTCTTTTCCTTTGAATTTCTTTTGCACCGAACAAACTAGCCAGTAGTGGCTCTGATACCAATGTTAAAAACACTAATTGCAACAACTAGTCTAGATCTATTCGGTAGCTCTTTGCCTTTGCATATCTAGACATGTAACTGAGAGAGGGAGAGAGGGATCTGAGAGGAGAGGAACTACCTGCTCCCTGGCTCGACAAGCACGAGCCAGAGGGGATGCCCGAGCTGGTGTCGGAGCTGGATCCGCCGTCGTTGGCCATGGGTGGTAAAGGGGGTGAGTGTGGCGGCGGTGGAGCTTCCTGTCGGCGCAGTGCTAGCCTAGATCGGATAGGGTTTGTAGGTAGGGCGGCTAGGACACGGCTAACCTCGTGAGGCGTGCTGCCGGCCCCCCACCTCTTTATATAGCGCTGGCGACAGGGGCCCACCAACCAGATAGGGTTGGGCGCCCCCGATCAGGGCGCAGTTAGGGGCGTGCTGGGCTGTTGGGCCCAGTCACATTGAGATCTATCTAACAATTACTACTTGTATCTGGATTCGCGGTTTTCCTATACTCTCTGACCGCGTGGCTGCTGATGGTTAGTACATGTTGGCATCGATCGTATTCGTATTGCTTGCTTAGTTGCTGGGGTTTACAAATTTTGGTAAACATATATCAGAATGTGGGATCACGTGGTACTGGTTGATTGGCTGATTGCAAGAAATCTATGCCTTCCTTGGATCTGATGCGTTTGTGCATATTTTGATCTCGCTCTTGAATCTATTTGTTTGATTGTCATCAATTAAGGTGCATGCACTCGTTGTCCGCGGCGAGCTAGCAATGTATTTCGCGGCTATCTTTTGTATGCTAGCTAGGGGTGCTCTCGTTCTTCATCCCGGCAGCAAAGGGGACTAATGCGTTTGTGTGGAATGTAGACAGCGCTTGGCGTCCTAGAGATAGATGATGGTGCGATTGTGTACGTGGAATGTGAATAATGCGTTTTAACTTTTGATTGATATGATCTTGAGCATCGCTATCTTTCGTGTTCTGATAGATGATATACGGTGAGGTCGCTCTTCTTATTTTAATCCACTGGTACGGTGTGATTGGATTGGATTATTCATGATATATAGCGGTTAATTAGCTGGGGACTGGGTATATATTCTCAGCTGGTTGGTGCATTCGGGGTTTCGTGCGAACGGCGCCGGCCGGAGATGATTTATTATCGAATACTGCATGTGCTAAGCTAATAGCGGAACTAGTGCTGGTATTTGAAGAGATAATCTGATGTTTTTTTCGAGGTTTTAGCGCTTGCCAAGCTTAGAACTAACATTGGTGCCAGAAGAGTATAACCATTAATTCCTTGTAGCACATATCATCCGCTCTGAAAAGAGAGAATCATCTGTGGTATGTTGGGGGTGCTTCAGTTCGCTGGGTGTCCTGGAGTTGTGATTGATTTTTTGAGCATCCCCTTTGAATTGATGACGTTGGTTTTTTTTTTTTTTTTTGAATTCGGGTTTTCTTATTTAGTTCTCACCACCGTATATGTTTGCTTGGATTGGACCGATGATGGCGGTGTGAGGTGGGTGCTGGGGGATATCGTAGGATATATACGCTGTGGAGCTCCGGTTGGAGCAGCATTCTGGGTTCTTGCAAACGGCGCCCGGCAGTGCCGGAGTTTGCATGTCTGAAAAAGTTAGTGTTGGAGTATCAAATACTGGTAATCTAATACTGAGTTTTTGGGTGTGTTTGAATCATCTCTGATCAACGCAGGGAGGCGTTTGCCTAGGCTAGCTAGAACATTGTTGCCAAATCGATCCAAGGGTCTGACCATTATTTCATCAGATCGGCATGCATGTTGGCAAGTGGCACCGGAACTAGTGGCGCGTAGCACATCATCCGAATCGAGGAACACAAGCAATGAAGAAGACATTTGATGTAGCGCAAATCCTCTCTGAAAAGAGAGAATCTAACTACATGATATATGGTCATAAAACCTCGTAAGGTTTGTGACCCTGGCCGGTCTGTATGTACAGCAATCCGACATGCATGGGCGCAGTCCGTTAAAAATTGAGGCATTTCAAGTGTACCCATACTACGCTACATTACCTACCTAATTTGTGTCCATTTTTCCCAAATCAATAATGGGGTGCGTATTTGTGCACCCATGTCCTGATGTGGCTCTTCTGATGGCGCTAGCTCATTGGCTCATTCCTCCGCCGGCCATGCCTTATGCGTTCTAGTTGATGCCTCGCTTGTGGAGCGATTAGTGAACTAGTTTATGTTCATTTGCGTGGTTCGGTCACATCAAGTACAGTACAGTACTATTTAAGTGTATGAAAGAGGAATCCACGTACGTGTTATTATCACAACTCATCAATAATATAAAGATACAATTAGCATGTAATAAAAAAGAGTTACATCATAGTAAAAGAAGACGCTAGCATAGTACTCCCTCCGTCCCATAATAGATGTCTTAGATTTGTCAAAATTTGGATGAACATATATACTAAATAGTGTCTAGATTCATCTAAATTTTAAAAAATCTGAAACATCTATTTTGGGACGGAGGGAGTAGCTGGTATATGGGCGGCCATTTTTTTCCCCAGTGGCGGCGGAGTTGCATGCATGGTGTATGTGATGTCAACCGACATAACAAAAATCCGACAAACACCATGATAATAGCTATGAATACACGAGTTTTGATCCAAAAATACTATATATAGTGATACCACGAGTTTCATCTATCACTTATTTCGGGCTTTTGACATCACTTGCTCATGGTTCTAGCTTAGTCACTAATTTTTACATAAAAAAGATTATTAAGACTGTGGCCTCGGCTCACTCGGAAATTGGTACCGTGTCATTACGAGTCGGGAAATTGGAGACATACATCAGCCCCTGTACGGACGTGACGCCGGCCGCCCTTACGTTGGGTAAAATATATGTAAAATAGCCATGAAATACACACGTGTCTTGAATATTGTACGATGAAATTCATTTACGGTGCACGATATCCGAGAAGAAAAGATTAATCAAGGAATATTTCTAGAGCTCACAAATGTTCTTGACAAAGCAAAGAGAATTGGTGGACGACCAACGAAACGAACGATGGTCGTAAAAGTGTAAACTCCTTTTTGCCTGATGTAACCTCCTTTTTTTCTTTTGCAAACAGTCCTTAGGCCAGATGTTTTATTACTTGAGTTTTTTTTTTTGAAAACAATCCTTAGATCACACGTTTTCATCAGACCGGGCATGCTTATGAACACATATGTACAACTCTTTTTTCTGTTGGGAACCATCCCTAGACCATATGTTTCATTACTTTTTTCTTCATTTGTAAACAATCCTTGGATCAAGGGCTACTGCTTGGTAATGTGCATGTCTAATTATCGGATATGGACCATTATGCTATAGGCCCAGAATAAAAACGTGATAGTGGGAACTACACCATGTCAACCAAATACATTGTTACAAAATTACGTAACTATTAATATTTAGTTAAATCCTAGCCTCAGATTGTAGATCTGACTATCAAAAATAATTTAGATGACGTGGATCAAGATGCCTTGAAATACACTTTTATATTGCTTTTAATATATAATAGATAGATAGATGGTATTTTACGATTATAATATATGATTGCGTGAACTCGGTTAGGCCTGGGGTTTTCCCGCTTTTTGAAAAACAACCATGACATCCTGAGGCTAGTTATAGTAGGAGTATCATAACTAGTATGATGCATGCTATGCTGGTAAAAATCTGATGTGGCATAATAATTAAAAAAGAAAAAGATTGTTAAAGTACCATAGATAGATACCGTATCATAGCACGTAAAACTAGAAATCCTAATGGCAAGTAAATCTTGTACATAAAATTTACATAGAATTTCTACAAATCAATAAATATAGCAGTACTACTACTACATGATACAATGTTCTAGAGACATACTACTAGTAGTATCATATGTGATCAGCCTGAGACTGAAAACTTGCAACTACCTTAAACTCGGACACGAAAAGAAGTTCTAAAGGAAGATTATCATACAACCTAGAATCATGGAGCACACGGTGGACAGAAGCAACCTATTCATGGGGGAAAGCAAAGCCGCGCTGTCGTCCGAGTCCTGTGATCCCTGGGCGGAGCCCCTGTTATATCTGTCGAGCGTGTCTTTCCTCTTTCGGAGTTCTAGCCGTCGCCTCATGGTTGCTTCCTTTATTGGCATGTCGTGTAAATGGCTTCGGATTATGAGCCTGTTAGTCTCAAGGTTTGCCGCCAGGTAGAAGAACCCAGACTCCAAGCGACGCTCTTTGTATTCCTTGATTCTCTGGTTGATTATTTCCAGCGATTCCTCTAAGCTGTGTCGATGTTTCTTGTAATATCTCCAACGCAGCATGCCCAGCTTCTTAAGCTCACGGAAGTAGCTCATCACCATGGCCATGTCCTCTCTCAGACCAACTTCACGGCCCAGCAAGGTGGTTCGGAGCATAACAGCAGCCTCATCACGACCTTCATCGCATATCCTAGTCCCACGCTCGTCGCGAAGACAGAGACGGAACTTTTTTCTGCGGATCTTAAATTTGATCTTCCTGCGTCGTCTACGATGGTAGCAGTTTAAAACAAAGGCTCGGGGCAGTCAAAGACAGATCACAAACAAACTTGCCGACGAATATTGAGGTGAAGCGATCGAGGGGGTCGATTGTGCTTTTACCTGACACGCCGGGGATCTTTTCCATGTCGGCGAGCATATCTATCTCTGATTTCGCAGGCAGCTGAGGGCGCAGATCGATCTATATCTGATTTTGCAGAAGCCAATTAATTGGAACTCCTAAAGCACCCTTAACTCATCTTCTATTCTTTTTAGGTTTTCCTTTTCCGTTTTGACACCTTGCTTCCAACAACAGTCCGATCCTAGCATGATTCAGTTTCCTGCCCGGCCCGCCATGAAGTATACTAGTACCGTAATCGGACTCAGATGTACGCATAGTTTATGCCGGGGACTCATGGCATAAATACTGCGCTGCTAGTCTAGTCTAGAAAACAAAATCATAATAATAGGGCCTACTAATTAAACAAGAAGAAGGGAGGAGTCACCGGCGACGGCGAGAGATCAACAACAACCGTGGCGTTGGGAAAAAAAAGGGGTAAGAAAGATGGACCTCGCCGCCGAGGACGAGGAGGCAGCCGTGGTCTCGAGCAATCTTTACTTGCTGGACCTCGTGAGGTTCGAGTCACAACCCGGCGGGTTCGTTAACCACGGGCTGGTCATCCCGGCCAACGGTCTGTACATCCTGAATAACCGATCCGTCCCCATCAGCACTTTCAGCATTCTCTCCGCTGACGCCGCCATGTCGCCCGTAAACGCCGGCGGCGACGTTACCCTTCTCGACAGGAGTTACATCAGCCCTGGGCAGGTGGTCGCGTCGGCGTCAAACCTCGGCGGCCAGATCGGCGTCGTCACCGGCGTCAACACCGCGCTCGACCTGATCCAGCTGGGCGATCCGACGGCAGCAGTGATCCAAGCAGGCGTGTCGCCATCTGACCTACGGCGTGTCAGGGGGCTCAGCCTGGGCGACTACGTCGTTGCTGGGCTGTGGCTCGGCCGCGTCGTGGAGGTGTCCCTCGACGTCGACGTGCTGTTCGATGACGGCGCCGTGTGCAAGGTTACTGACGCCGAGTCCAAGAAGCAGCTACTGTCGGCGGAGACACACGCCAGCTACCGCCCCCAGACGAACACCCTGCTGTACCCGGGAGAACGCGTCACCGGCGACCCCTACGCCGTCTTCAAGGCCTCCCGGTGGCTCAACGGCCACTGGAAACCCAGCCGTGAAGCAGGCACCGTGTGCAAGGTGGAGATGGCTGGCGTTCTCGTCTACTGGATCAGGTCTGCGCTCTGCAGCACCGACGACGACCTTGACCTTCGGGAGTCCGCTCCTCCTCCTCCGGCATATCAGAGTCCTGACGATCTGACGTTCTTCTGCCCGGCGTCCGACTGCGCCTGGGCAGTAGCCGACCGCTGCTTCTTCAGGGATTCACTCGAAATTACCCATGACGATCATGGTCATCGCCAGCAGAATGAGCACTACGACGCGTCGTGTTCACCTTCACCCCATGCTGATGATAGTGTTGATCTCCAGCCTCCTCCGGACGATGATGCCTCTTCTTCGTGGTCGACGAGTGATGACGACGACGAAGGTCATGCCGGGGGCACAAGGCCGCTAGTAGTAAATAAGAAGCGGCATGAGGCGGAGAGGCCGTCGTCGTGCCGGAGCCGGAGGCAGCAGCTGAGGAAATATTTGTTCGTGCCGCACAGGCGGCCGTGGCGACAAGATGCGAGGCACGCGGCGGAGTTGGAGCTGCCCATGGTCGTCTCCAACACGCGCACGACCGTGGACGTGCTGTGGCAGGACGGCACGCTGCAGCGCTGCTTACCGTCGACGTCCGTGGTGCCGTTCGAGACGATGAACGAGCACGAGTTCTTCCCTGGGCAGTACGTTGTCGACAGCAGCAGCACTCCAGATGACGATGATGGATCAAACAACCGACGCCTGGGTGTCGTGAGAAGCCTCAACTGCAAGGACCAGACGGTGCGCGTGTCGTGGTTCAGGGCGGCCGGAGAGGTGGAGTGCGATGGCACCGTGAGCGCGTATGATCTGGGCATAGACCGTGACCACTATGCCTTCTACGGAGATGTCGTCATTCGTCCTCTGCCGCCCGGTACAACTTCAGTGCAACACCCGCTGGCTCAGGGTCACAAGAAGGGATCCGCTACCAGCAGTGACGATCTTTCATGGGTCGGCCGTGTTGTTGACCTTCCTGACGGCCACGTCCAAGTCAAATGGGGCGACGGAAGCATGTCAACGGTATTACTATGATGTAGAAATTGCTCTACGCCTTCATTTCAGTACGGACTAATTGATGCTGGTTAATTTCGTAATTTTCAGGTGCTACCTCATGAGATCATCGTCGTCAACGATGACCACTACTCGGATCTGCAAGCTGAAATGGGCGACTGGGTCGAGGACGACGGCACTCAAGACTTGGATGCTGCAAATACTACGGTACTACCCTAAATATCAACTACTATTATATACCGCTTGCTCTCCTTAGCGAGCTTAATTAAATCCACCGGAGCAAAACTCCTTAGGGCATGTTTGATTCAAAGGATTTACAAAGGAGTCTTGTAGGATTCTTACCTATAGGGTTTTCTCCTATAGAGACCATTTGATTCAAAGGATTGAATTCTTCAAAATTTCTATGCATTCCTTTTCTATACCACAATCCTACCATAAGATTTCTAACAAGAGGTTAGACCTCTTGAAAAATTTTCTATGTGTCTAGAACTACTATGCCATGTAATTAACCTATATACAAATTTTCTGTGTTTTTCATGTGATGCAATCAAACGACTCCTGCAGCTAATTCCTGCAATTTTTCGTTTCTATAGGATTTCATATGTCATGACATACCATCCATGTGGTTTTCCTATTCCTATACTTTTAAAATCATTTAAATCAAACATGCCTTTACTAGTACTCCATCTGTTTTAAAATATAAAATGTTTTACCTTTGTAAATCAAATGTATCTAGACTTGTTTTAGTGTGTAGATTTACTCCAAACTTGAATAAACCTATACACTAAAACAAGTCTAAATACATTTTTTTCACAAAGTTAAAACATCTTATATTTTGAAACGAAGGGAGTATGTCTTAACTAATGATGGCGCTTATATCCGGTTACAGGACAACAATCCTCCTGATCACCCAGCAGCAGAGAGCAACGTGGAAGGCGGCGCTGATGATTTTCCAGATGAATTTGGCCGTGATTCGTCCTGGACATGGGGCTTGGGTGGTGTCCTCCGGCCAGTGTCCCGATACGCTGCCAACACGTTGGCTCAGTATCTGACGAGGCGGTCATCAGTATCAGAGTTACCTGTGTCCGGTGAAAATGCCCAAGTGCCTGTACCTGCTGTATCTGAAAGTGGCGACAGTCCTAACGTTGCTGCTGAGCCCACAAGCTGCGACTCTGATCTGGAGGAACAGGAGAAGCCCACCGACGACGCCACTGCTCGTGTTCACGATTCGATCCGCTTCCCACGCTTTGATTTAGTGCAGAGCCCGCCATCGGATCACCATTACCTTGAAACCACGGACTCGCAGGTACGTACACTCGATCGCCACAAAAAGTTTGTACTATTTTCAAGGTACTCCCTCCGTCCCGGTTTAAAAGACATAATTTATAAATTATAAAATCCTAAAATATTTAGACACAAAACCATTTAATTTCTGGCTAGTAAATACCTGCAAGCACATGTGTGAACAAATGCGAACGTTTGCTGGTTTTTTTTTTCTCACGGATGTTCTTCTTCATACTATAAAATGGACTAATGAGAGGATATCTAGGACCCAGAGAATAGGAAATTATGTCTTTTAAACCGAGCCAAGGGAGTATCTAAGGTCACTAAAACTGTCAAAAGTGCATCTCCTGGCTATGATAATGTACTCGATCTATGTATGCATAATGTCGAGGTGCATATATAGCTGAATTAGTGACAAAGTTTAGTACAGATTCATTTAATTTTTATTAACCATTGTTCTTTTCTAAATGGACGTCGATCAGGGTGGCGGTAGTGGAAAAACATGGGTTAAGACGGTGCAAAAGGAATGGAAAATACTGCTGAACGATTTACCAGGTATGCGTACGTGTTACCACACCTCAAACTAGTATCTCTTTACGGTTGCATACACGCACACAATGTTGACCACTGAACTTTTCACGTGCAGACACCATCTACGTGCGGGCGTTCGAGGATCGCATGGACCTGCTCAGGGTGGTCATAGTGGGTGCAAGTGGGACACCATACCACGACGGGCTGTTCTTCTTCGACTTGCAGCTACCACCGACCTACCCAACGGTACCACCACAGGTATACTACCACTCATTTGGCCTCCGTCTCAACCCCAACCTATATGGCTCCGGCACGGTATGCCTCAGCCTTCTCAACACATTCGGAGGTGAGGGTTCCGAGGTATGGTCTCCGGCGACGTCAACACTCCTTCAGGTGGTCGTGTCCATCCAAGGCCTGGTCCTCAACAACCGCAACGCGCTGCCTTACAGCGAGAAGGCCTACCTGCTTACCCTCCAGACTATGCTCCACCTGTTGCGTCAGCTTCCATTGGGATCGGAGGAGTTCATCAAGGATCACTTTCGTCGCAGGGGAAGATTCATACTTAGGGCATGTGAGGCGTACCTCCAGGGGTGCATTGTTGGCACACTTACTAGTGATGCATGTCGCACTGAGGAGAGCACGAAGAGCATGTGCTCGGCTGGATTGAGGCTGGCGCTCGCCAACGTGGTGCCGAAACTCATGGAAGCTATCAGGGAGATCGAAGTTGAGGAATAATTGTGTGGTTGCACATTATATTAGAACCTAGCTACCATTATCTTTACACTTTACTAGCTTCCCACTGTGAAAAGATACGTGCTAGACTAACAACACTCAAAGAAATGAAAGGCTGTAAAATTTGAGTGGTTGAAGCAAGAAAGTGTGCAAAGGAGACAAAAACGTATATATTATTTGACAACCGTACATTCCTTTTCGCTTCTTCAACCATGTACAACGCAGAAGGGATGAAATTTGCCTAGATGAGCTCATGGATCATTCTTTTGCTTCAAGCCAAATTGCATTCATGGGCTAGCACTAACCCCTATAAAATCCATCAAACTCGAGGTGCAAAGTCAATGCGAAGAAATCAAATTATTTCTCTAACAAATTCTATGTAAAATGTTTTAAAATATTCAACACAGCAGCACAGTTAACTTCTATGAAAACTGCAAAATGATGCCCCACACGACATCTTGCTATTCTCGTCAAGACAACCAAGTGTTCCGGTGGCGTGGACCATTCATGCATGTCTTATATAACACCTTGATATTTATTTGGGTGAGGGCCTGAGGGGTTACCCTACGTCTACCGCACATCAACACATGCAATGCAAAATCAGAGTTGGAACCACGTAATTTCGCGTGAAAAAGAGGAACCGCCCGGGTCACCTCCCGCGACTCTAGAGGCTCCCCGCGCCATTGCCCAACCAACCCTCCAGCTCCGCCTTCTCTCCACCCTGCCATTGCTAGAGGAGGCTGTCGGCGAAGGGCGGTTGTGAGAGTTGAACATTATAAATTAGGTCTTTAGGCAGGAGGCTGTTGGCGAAGGGCGGTTGTGAGGTGAACCTTATAAAGTAGGTCTTTAGGCCGCCGTAGCATTCTTCTCCGCTGCCGCCATGCCCTCTCAATTCCAGTGGCGTTTTCTACGTCTCCTCCACCGGACTGGCAAGAGATTCTCCGGTGATGCTTCATCCTACGAATCTCGGCCATCCTTCCCCGACCGATCGACGATAGTGAGGACTAAGATCTGAGGATTGACCTCACTTGTCGACCGCGTCCAGGTAGTTCCGTTTGGGTCGGTTTCCTCGGACATGCCGCGTGAATTTGCCTTCTATGGCCGTCGAGGTGGTGTTCCTGGCCTCAGGATCCATTGCGCCGCCATGGCCCCAAGCCTCAGGTGCTGCAGCACCGCTGCCACAAGGGTGGATCGAAGTGATTTGAAGGCTTTGGAAGTGAAGCGGCATCAACAAGGCAGCTGCTTTACATGCGAAGGTCTTTTCATGTGGAATTCACGTCTAAACCTTGCATGTGTACGGCTATCCCATTGTGTTCTCAGGGTGGATGGAAAAAATAAGACACTTGCTACGAGTATTCACAGTGGTTATTTGGGTGAAGTACATGTGCCGGGCAATTGGCATTTTGCAGCAGTGTTCTCCACAAAGGGAGGTGATTTTCTTGGCAGTGTTCATGGTGGTGCTTGAATTCCGTGTCTCAGTTTCTGGGATGAAAACTCTAGGTCTCACCTTCGTTGGTTATAACTAGCAATGGTGGCTCCCTAGTTATTATCTTGTTGAAGGCATTGTCTGGATACTGGATCTCTTTTCTAGGGTGAAAGCCTTAGTTCTGACCTTACTTGTTAGTCCGCATGATGAAGGTGTTTGTATATTGTTTCCTTCTTGAAGGGGTCATTTTTGGAAAAGTTTTTTTTGGTACTGAGGTTTTATCACCATTGGTGGTGTTACTACTGTTGCGAGTTTCTGATTGCTTCGAGGGGGTCTTTAGTTTTATTTTATTTTTTGATTGTGTGCATCTGTACACAGGCGGACCATCACGGGGGCGAACCTGCGCTATCGCCCCAGCGAAAACTATTTTGTTGACTACCCCTAATATATTCAGCCCATAAGGCACGGCTGTCCCTTCTCACTCTACCTAGAAGCACAACGTGGAAGGATCGACTGTTTCTTCCCCTCCCATGTCTCTTTTGTCTCTAACAGCGGTACACCGTGGGCGTGACCTGCCGCCGGTGGCGCTGGGTGATGGAGGCGGTCTGCCGAAGTCTAACTCGTCTCGTCCTTGTCGTCGGCCCGCACGTCCAGAAGTTAAGCAGTAGCAGACTCGCAAGTCATAGGAAGCTCGATCTCTATCCACCAATCGTCCCGTGCAAGCTGAAGCTAGCTCTCCGGCCGGCCGGCGGTCTGCTAGTAGTTTTCCCCTTACGTACATTCCCAAACTCCGAATTCTAGTTTTTCTGTCACGATTTCTGGCATCTTACAATTGAGGAAAATGCTAGCTTGCCATAGATTTTGCCATAAATTAAAATTGTTGGCTAAAGATTGTTATTTCACTGTTAGGTAGGAAGTGAAGATGAGCAAAGGGAAAACCATTAATTCATTTTTCAGAAAAAAGGAGATGACCCTGAATAAGCCGATCCTGTCGTGTTCATCAAATTTGGACAACAAAGTAATGCAGAGCTAGTAATACATGATTAAGTAGTAGATAGTTTCTTTTGTTTTGGACTACCTTATGCATATATTAATCTTATAAATGTATCTTGTGGACAAGGTCAATCTGAACACTCTTGCTTCGGTATCCCATAAGGGAAATTTTTGAAGCGTTATCGGGTTATGGGTGGGGCAGGGGTGGGTACCGGGTTTGAGTTGGACCCTGCGGTATGTGGACGCATCTGGCTACGTTTTGGAGACGGCCTGAGAAGCTTGTTGGGAAAAAGTACCTGCTGGTCGTACGTGTTGTCGGACCTTGCTACGTGTGTGTGCCTCCCAGCCCGTCTTCTACTATGCCGCCGCCTCTTTCATCCTGTCCTTAGGCATCTCCATCAGGCCTACGCATCTCGTCCAAGCGTGTCAGAACCGGTCCACGCGGACGCGCGGGGTGTGGACGGCGTCCTAGCAGACGATCCATTCGGAAAAACGCGTCTGGCTCGATCCATCCAAGCATCTAATCTGGTCTTGGTTGCGTCGGCCCGGACGTGCGCGGATAGCGCGGGTGTCCTTCCTGTTGGCGACGCTGGCCCATCCGTCAGCCACCGTGGCAGTGATTCAGACGCGCGCAGCGACACCGATTCACATGCAACCATGTCAACGATTCAGAGGCGCTGCGCGGAAGACTGACTAGCGGCAGCCTGCGCCATCAATGGCGACGAGACGACACCGTGACTGGCTGGACACTTTAATGCCATTTCTTCAGCCTCCACGCCGGCATCCGATGCCAGCCCTTTTTAACTGGCTGTCTGCAGCCATCTTCTCCCCACATAACACCATCCTCTCCTCCTCCTTTTCTTTCTCCACTACATGTATCTAGCCATGGTCGGCGGCGCTGGATCGAGGGGAGGGCGCGACGGCCATCGACATCGAGGGAGGCGTGGAGGACGCGGCCAAATCACCGCGCCACCATGCTCCCCCTCACCGTCGTCGTCGCCCAAAGATTTTGATCCGGGCACCTAGTTTGCCATGGCCATCCACCTCGGCATGCCACACGACAGGCTTCTCCTCCCCTGCAGGTTCGTGACGCTGATCGGCGATGAGCCGCCACCGCTTGTCATGCTGCGAGCGAACGGCTTTAGGACCACTAGGTACCCGGTCGATCTGCAGTCCGACCACCTCGGCCAGATGTACCTCGGCAACAGCTGGAGTGCTTCGCCCGCTCGCACAAGATCAAGGCGGGCAACATCCTCGTCTTCAAGTACGACGGCGAAGGAAAGTTCGGCGTCAGCGTGTTCGACCACACCATGTGCCGCCGCTGCTACCACTCCGACTCCGATGAGTAGGCTAGGTTGTGCGCACGCCATGTATGATGTATGAAAGTAGGCATTGCCCATTTGCAATAAAAATCTTTATTCAATCCCTGAAACATTTGTTACAACCACACCACACAACCTAAAACTACGCGCAGCCGTCAACGCTGGGGGCGGAGGCTGCGACGGGTCAGATACACCATTTGTCATTGAGAGAATTGATGATCGCTCTCTGCGTCTGCACCTCCTCTTCAACTCGGTAGAGGCGGGCATGCACACAAGCGTCATCAGGACTGGCCCGCACCGCTTCCCGAAGGTCGGCGCGCACCATGTGAGCCGGTCCCATCGTCGGTACTCCAACAGAAAGACGTGTTCCTCCACCGCCATCATGAAAGGCTCGTCAATGGTCACATGATGGTTGTAGAGAGGGCGACGCGACGGGGTGCGCATCCTGTAAATCCATGGGAACCCCGGAATCGGAAAAGGCAGCACATCCGGTAACTCCGGCAGGTTCGGCCACCATGGGGGCAGCGGCCGCTCGGGCACCTCTTATCTGTCGATGTTGGGATTGCCACGGATCTCGTCGGGTCGACGCCGGCGGCTTGGCATGGTGGTTTTTTGTGCTGTCGGTGGTGCGAGTCTGGTCGTAGATAGCTCAGCGGCCTCCTCTATTTATGGCTACGCCTGGACGCGGCGCGAAACACCCAAAACTCGCGGGAAGCGGCGAGAAAGAAAGGCGGGAGACATGGGAAGACACTAGAAATACGTCGGCGCTGGGCCTTTCCCTCGGCCTATGGATACGCAGGGGCAACACGTAGATGCCGATCATGGACTGGACGAACTAGGCCGAAATATGTTGTATTGTTGTTGTATGTCGAACTATGTTTCATTTTACGCCAAACTGTGTTTAAATTTATGCCGAACTAGACCGAACATTGCTCTGTATTCATATTATGCCGAGTATGCCAAAAACTGGTCGAATTTGAGCCGAATTTAGGTAGAAAAAATCCGACCTGAAAACTTGGGCTAGAAACACAAGTGAAAAACTCGGTGTTCCTAGACCAAAAACTTATTTCGTTTGGCCAAATTTAAGTCCGGATTTCTGCATGAGAACAAATACCGCTTAATCACGCCACCGCGATCCCCATCGGTACAAGGCGAACGGTTAACTGCTCCCTCCAGTGTTGGTTGTCGCTCCGTTCAGCCACGATTGGAGGCAGGAATATATCCCCGAAAGTTAGGTCAGCTGGTACAGTAGACTTTATACTATACGTACATTAAGGTTCATATCCAGGGCAGAACGACTCCCCACCCGGTAGAAATCCAGAAATCGCCCGGGATCCGGTAACGACTCAAAATTTTCCTAAGGCGGGGATAACGAAGCAAGGCATCAATCTGAATGTATATAAGTTTTAGAAAATGCTACACATTCTACCCTGTTGCTCTCATTTGATTTGGCTTTTAGAGCGTACTGAGGCTTTGTCAGATCATGCTTCTTTACTTCTTTCTGTTGGATCACCACTACGTAAGCCTGCGAATGAGTTTAAATTCGAACTCTCTTGGATGATTTGTGATGGTTTTACGAGATGGTAAAGGCTACTTGGGAGAAACTTGTTAGTGGCCAAATGCCTATACTACAATGAAATAATAAAATACGTGTTTTACGCAAGTTTTTTTGTGGTTGGGCTAGGCATACTGCTGGTATTCTTAAAATGAAAAATATGTCTAACATCTATTATTGGTGACTTAGAAGCTTCCGCAGAAGTCAGGCCGTTATTTGTACAAGAATTTGATCTTACAAGCCAGTCAAATGCAGAAATAGCCCGACTACTATGCTAAAAGAAACTCAAATGGTACCAACGCTCCAAAAAAATCATTCTGGAAAATGCTGTTGCCAATGGCAAGCATAAGAAGAAACTTATTCACTCTTTGAACTAGGAGGAAGGTATAATTGAGGGTCAGGAGCATCTGAAGTTATATATTACAACATATTATAAATCTTTGTTTGGGGCTCCACCGGAAAATTTATTTTCTATGGATGAGTCCCAAACGACGGTTATCCCCCAGGTATCTGTTGAGGAAAACAATTTCCTAACTGCCTCGTATACGGAGGAGGAGGTTAAGAAAACGTTTTTCCAAATGAAACATAACAAAGTGCCATGGCCGGATGGTTTTCCAGCGTAATTTTACCAAAAATTCTTGGACGGCATCAAGACGGACCTGATGAATTTGTTTGGGTTTTTACATGTTTGTCAGCTGGATCTTTTTAAACTAAATTTTGGCAACATAATTTTACTGCCTAAGGTTAATAATGCAGAACATATACAACAGTATCGTTCAATCTACCTGCTTAAGTTAGCTTTAAGATTTTTACTAAATTTTCTATAATTAGACTAAACTCAGTGGCTGATCATGTTGTTAGACCTTCTCAAACGGCATTCATGCAAGGGATAAACATACTTGATGGTGTAGTAACCATGCATGAAACAATCTATGAACTACACTCCAAGAAATTAAATGATGTACTGTTCAAAATTGACTTTGAGAAGGCATACGACAAAGTTAATTGGTCTTTCCTCCAGCAAATACTCTGCATGAAATGTTTTTCAGAGGAGTGGCGCGCCATCATACAGTATTTTGTGTCAGAGGTAGTGTTGCCATCAAAGTAAATAATGATACTGGCAAATACTTCCATACGAAGAAAGGACTGAGACAGGGAGATCCATTATCACCTCTATTATTTAATATGTGGCTAATATGTTGGCTATCCTTATTGAGAGAGCAAATGCTGATGGCCAAATTGAAGGACTAGTTCCACATCTTGTTGAAGGAGGATCTCTATTCTTCAATACGTCAACGACACAATACTTTTTATGGAGCATAATTTGGAGAAAGCTAATAATCTGAAATTAATATTATAAGCATTCAAGCAATTATATGGACTTAAAATAAACTTTCATAAAAGTGATTTGTATTGCTTTGGTGATGCCCAAAACGAGGCCCACCTATATGCTGAACTTTTCGTCTTTGGTCAGGGGCAATTTCCAATAAACTATTTGGGAATACCGATTCACTATCGACGTCTCACAATTGCTGAATGGAAATTTGTTGAGGAAAGACTCCAAAAACGTCTCATAGTTGGAAAGATAAATTACTATCCCTTGGAAGAAGAGTTGTACTCATAAATTCAGTACTCACCAATATGGTACTGTATATGATCTTGTTTTTTCCACCTACCAAAAGGTGTCTTGAAGAAAGTGTATTATTTCTGGTCAAGATTATTTTGGCAAGAAGATAGTGAGAAAAAGAAATATCAACTAGCCAAATGGAATGTGGTTTGTCGACCGAAATAATAAGGTGGACTCGACATACATGATTTGCAAGTCAAAAACACCGCGCTTCTGGGTAAATGGCTTTTCAAACTATTTACCGAAGATGGTGCCTGGCAAACCATTTTATGGAGGAAATATATGGGGTCCAAAGTTGTGTCTCAAGTGGTTTGGAAACTCGGTGACTCATATTTTTGGGCGGGTCTAATGGCGACCAAAAATCTTTCTTCCATTTTGGTGCTTTTAATATCAAGGATGGACCACATATTAGATTTTGGAAAGATAAGTGGTTTGGCCAAACTTCTCTTCGCGAACAATATCCAGATCTATAATCGATTGTTAAACACAAAGGGGCCACACTTTCAACTGTTATGGAATATAATCCTCCTAACGTGTCTTTCATAATAAGTCTCATAAGTCCTCGACTGGTATCTTGGAACAATTTATTATTACGATTATCCACGATACACGGATGGTGTGGACAAGTTCAAATGGAAATTACAAGAGAGTGGAAAATTTTCAGTTGCCTCACTGTATAGAGCTTTGGTTCGACCTGATATCCTGGTTGATGATAATAGTAAAATTTGAAAAATGAAAATACCCCTTAAGATGAAGATATTCGCTTGGTATCTACGTAAATGTGTAATCCTTACTAAAGATAATCTTGTAAAGAGGTATAAGCATGGAAGTACACACTGTATTTTTTGTCATCACGATGAGATAATTCGTTATTTATTTTTTCATTGTAAATTTCCTCGTTCTATATGGTCAGTCACACAAATTGCTTCTGGTTTATCTTCTCCATGTTTAGTGACCAATGCTTTTGGTAATTGGTTGTATGGAGTTGATGATAAATACAAGATTTTGTTTAGGGTGAGAGCGCTTGCCATTATTTGGTTTCTATGGCTCTATAGAAATGACAAAATTTTAATAACATCGTGTCTTCTCCACTACAGGTTATTTATCGGGCCACGGCTATCCTCCGATCATAGACTATTCTCCAACGTATGGAGTTTCGAGACTTGTTTTTGGAGAGGTGTACGCATTTGGAGGACACGATGATGGATATTTTCTCCCTACATGGATGGCCGTGTGATTTGCGCATTGATCTGCCATAGTTGAGGCCTCTTATTTTTAGTTGAGACTTTGTAATTTTACTATGCTTTATTTTTCTCTGATTGAGTGGTTTGTGTGGCTGTGTGCATCTTGGTTATGCAGAGGCCGGGTGTAAACATTACTATAAGTAATAAAAATGCCTTTTTCCAAAAAAAAAAAGAATTATGGCATTTTGTCGCCCCCCTCCCCCCCCAAGATTTTCTGCAAGGTCTGCCAATGTGTAGACTTGCTCTAGTCATTATGTTTTTGTAGAGGCTGGATATTTTTGATATCGACCTGGTATTGATATATTTCCTTTATAAAAAAAATCAACACAAGGAAGTAAATTATTTATATGTGGTATAGCACTATAGCCCTTTTGGTTGAGAAAGTCCATCTACAATGTCTTTTGGTGGAGAACTTCTTCTATGATCAGTTTTTCAAATCCAGTTCTATCATCGCATGATTGTCATCACCATGTCCTTTGCAAATTATAACTACTTCTAAGTCATCTCTAATAAAATAATTGTAAAATGCATGTCTTTCTAGTCATGTAAGTCAATACAATATATTATGGAAATTATATTGGCTCTTAACGGACACGCAGGTCATGACAAAATAATATTACATCACTACAACATCATATTTCTTTGCATTGGTTATATCATATCACATGTGTAACCTACCAAAACAAGTTAGATATCTCAAAAAATTTCTATGATACTTGGTTGTATGGCTTGGTTGCCAATAATTTCTACCTACGTAGCCATAGGCATGAATCACTACTATAGACGACCCCTATGGTGACGGGTCAAAACCCCCATTTGCAACGGAAAACAGGCCCATGGCCAAACCTTTGGTCGTTGATGTGAATAGGCACATAGCAACATATGTATCAAGTATTGGCAAAGAATTAAGTACAAATTTTATAAGATCATTCCGACCCCATCGACCTGCACATTGAGATCACTTCAAGGTTGTTATGATGTGATCAAGGCATGTTGTATCCGTTGGAGTGATTACTTGGAGCAAATGATGAATTCACCTCCAAGTGGGATTACTATTGATGACTATGTAAATTTTTCATTCTTATCAATTACTCCCTTCGTTGCAAAATATAAGATGTTTTAGCCTTTTTCTAACACGCATATATATAGACATCTTTAGTGTATAGGTTCACTTATTTTGCTCCAGACATATACACTAAAAGGAGTCTAGATAGATGTGTCTCAAAAAAGACTAAAACATCTTATATTTTAGAACAGAGAGAGAGTATATTCAAATGTAATGTCTTCTAGTTGAGTTTAAATGTCCCCACAATTGTTTTTTGTTACATTTAGGAGTGTGTTGCAAGGGAGAGGTACAAATAAATGCCAACTTCCAGAGGCAAGCCATTTGTGTATGGACATTGTACGAAATTTCTTGAGCATAGTGAGGTGGAAGTTTAGGGATCAAGAAGCTCAATAAATAAAGGTGCATTTGGTACGGTGGATGATGGGGTGATAGTGATGAGCCACCCATTGGTAGAAGAATCAAGCGAGGCCTAATGGAAAGAAGATAGAAAAGTACAATACGCAAAGAAGAATGTTGAGTCCATAAGCTTGAGAGAGCAAACTAAAGAGCTGTTGAAGTCAAAGGAAACTTGGATGCATTAACACATGGAAACCAAGATTGCCATGTCCATGAAGAAATATGAACTTAAAGATACCAAGTGGCAAGACATTCGGGAAGATGACAAGAGAACCTTGAGCTCAAGGGGATCAAGGAGAGAGCCGAGGTGACTAAGTTGAAGGATGCACAAACCGCTGACAATAATTGGATCATGATGTTGGATCCAAGTGGAATGGATGCCTTTGCAAAAGAGTTTTGGGAGATGCAAAGAATGGAGATCATGCAATAGAAAAAGGCGAAAGCTTTATGCTACAAAGGCCAATGGTTGTTGACATGGGTATGCCCTACGGGTGTCTGATGTTAGCCTAACCAGTGTCAGCCTGGCAGAGGCCCACACAATCACCCGTTATGGATGGCGAATCCCAGGAAGGATTCGGGTGACCTAGGCCCATAAGGATGCGACTTCTTGGGGAACACTGCGAGCTGTAGAAATAATTTCAAAGGGTCAAACACTAACTTGTAACCGACTCAACCTAACCCCGAGACTTGGCCTCCCCATATAAAGTTCAGGAGGGCACGGCGAGGAGGACAATCCAGAACCCTAGCATACACCACACCAGAACCAATCTGCGCACCCACTAAAACAGGACAGAGCTTTGGTAACACTGTCTTGTGTTACTACATGTCCAAAACAATGTTACTAGCCCATCAAGTAACAGTTTTTGACATGTGTTCCATTAGGACGTGTTACTAAGTGGGTTCCCCGGTCACACATCATAATTGTTACCATACGTCAAATATTGTGTTACGATTTGTACTGTAGTAACATGCATACTGTGTGTTACTACATGTGTCGGTAACACGTTTCTATAACTATAGTAACACCGGTAGTAACATATCCTCATAGACATAGAAAGTAGGTAGTAACATTTCTCTGTAACACAATTAGTAACATAATAATGAAATCTTGTAACACTATAGTTCATAGTCATCAATTACATTTTTTAGTTAGAGTAACACCAACAGTAACACTACAATATTAGTACTGCAACATAATAAATGTATTTATTATTATTATTAAACAAGATTTTAGGTCCCAATATATGGAATATACATTTATTTAATAAATCACTCTCGCGATTAGTCCATAATTAATTATGATTATGATGCTCCGCACCATTAAAGTGACAAAAATATTGAAGCACGACACATCCGCAAATTAAATATAATAAGATATTTGTTCCAAATAAAAGAGTGTATGATACATATGCATTATACAATAGATAAACACCAGTATCATAGGTGCACCAGAATAACATCATACCAAGTTGACTACGGATAACACAAGTGTGACACTAATTACACCCCGACATTTGCATCAATTCAACAAAAGAAAAAGATCTTTAAAATGATATATATTACATTTTTCAATCTCTGAATAAAACTCTAATCATTGCTAAATAAATCTTCAAACTTTATTATCTTCTTGATCGAGCCGGAGTATTCAACTGCAACTCACTTGTCCTTCTTCCGAATCTGTAAAAGAAAATTTTGGACTTATACTTATATGATTAGATGTGCACAATATTATTCTAGAAAATGGAAGAAAATTAGCTTACAAAAGCTAAAGGCCAAGCAATACATAATCCTTCAGAAAAAGAAACGCCAATGGTCTTGCAGTCACCTACTTCCCTTACCAACTCCTCATTATCCTCAATAGGTTCGTCTATGGCCACAAGTAAAAAATCGGTACCTAACTCAATACCACCTGCCTTAGTTGCAGGATCCGTACTCTTAATAGTAGCATATGCAACCGTCCGTTTGTTTGGATAGGTTGAATTCTTCAGAACTACTTTTGAACCATCCTACATTATGATCAGTATTAGCATCTGATGGCAATGATGATATAATTTACATGGAAAATATGTCAATGGATACACATGGTCATAACTTTACCTCAAAGGAAGAAGTACGCCTCCTTTTTGTGGGGCGTTTATTTCTAGTCTTGCAACAGATTCAACTGTCCGGTCCCTCGTTTCCCTCACCTACAAACATACAAAAATAACTGAAAGAAAGACTAGAAATAATCAAAACCGAAACTAGACAAAAGCAAAAGAAACATATCTTCGTTGGGATACTTTTACTGAGTGGTCTGTACTACTGTAATAGACTACTTCATCTACCATAAACTCTATGTAAAAGACTACTTCATCTACCATAAAAATGTTACCTCTAGCACAGAGTGAATAACAGGGTCTTGTAGCAATGATGATTTTTGTTGAATCAGTAATTGATTAGCATTATCATGCTCACCATCTTGATTCACATTATCATGCTCCCCATCCTGGTTCAGTCACAGAGCAGTGTTGAGTAAGCAATTATTTTATATACTATATTTGTGTAATGAGTAAGAGTAGTAATAACCTTTTCGCGTGAAAGCAATAAACTATTATCCCACTCATGCCATGTTGCATAGATGGGCATGGTTCAACAGGTCCATCGCATTGCACTCTCTGCAAAATAAATATTAATACCAAGGTTTCAAGTGATAAGCAAAGATATAGCTGTGTAGACGTTACATTCGTTTTACCATGTAGTATTGGTAACTGAGGAGAAACATTGTTGTTTGATTGCAAATTTTCCTACAGAACTAACAAGTATGAGTAAAATATTGATACAAATGCATACAGTAGGAAGAGAAAGGAATTCACTTACCTCTTCTATTCTAGTATTTCCATAGCCTTGTTTGTTATTCCTATCTTCAAGCCTTCTTATCTGCTCTTTCATCCTTGCTACTTCCTCCCTAAGATCATCTTCACTATCACATGGTGATCCATCACTTGTAGTCATATTGATGTTCTTGAGGTAGCGTGGTGTCTGACCATAGACTTGCTTAGGAGTGGGAAGCAAACCCATGCCATGCACCTGTCTAGTCTTTACTTGCCCTAACACTTCCTTCAAGGCATCACCTTCCCATGCGACTCTTCCATTGACATTTTGTGCCAATGCTGGTCGTTGAGCTATTATATTCTCCAATTTATCCTAGAAGAAAAGAATCATGCATATGGTACTTGTTAGATTGAATTTGTAAGTTAGCACCCAAAAACTAATAGATGGATATTAATTGCCTACCAGACTATAACACTACGGTTCCGAAAATACCGTAGCTTCTATGTGACATGCCAATTCCTGGATCGGTTCATTATCCCACAATAGAATAAAGATGAATAACATAGCAAAATATCCGTGTATCATAAATAATGAAGATCCAAAGTAACATTATTATAATAAAGGGCTTAGCTCTAGGCTAGCTCAGCTTATTCAAGTAGCAACATAAATAAAGTAACTCCTCCATTCTTCAAATTTCCCACAAGTGAACAAGTGCCGAGTGGAGTACCGTGGCCTAAATCAATTACTCAGAATCTGAATATCCTGCAACATGAAACGTAGCAGCCCTGAAGGGTCAATACATGGAATGTATGGCAAATAGAGCTATTAAAGGAGACAATGGACCTAATATCTACATGCATATTTGGAAAGTGGGGTTGTGGCTAGCTCGCATTTGCAAACACCTTTGTCCTACTTCCTTAAACAGTTTTTGATTTTCTTTGAAAAGATCCCAATTAAGTTAACCCATCAACATTAAAGCAATTATGAAATTAGAATGAGCGAGAAACATGTCATGAACTCAATATCAAGCAACTCAGATGTCCATAACCGGGGACACGGCTAATCGATTAGATTATACACCCTTCAGGGGTTAGTACACTTTACCCATGTGACTTGGCCAGCCCAGCTCGTACCACCACTCTCATATTGGGTGATGATAGGGAGAAGTCCAAGAAGGGACCGTTTGGGAAGTAGCTCCCCAAACCCGACACGCACCGGTCCAACCTACCAAAATTCTACATCTCTGGATACGTGGGTTCGAGTTACCACAATCTACTGAGTCCAACCAACCGCCAATTTCATTATTGGCACATGGTTGTACACGTAAGCTTCAAAATAAAGAAGCCAATCATTTTCTCTTGATACCTGGGTGCCTTTCCGCAATGGTACCACCAAAATTTTCAATCCCATCATACCTAGGAGATTCATTGATTAAGTTGTTTTTAGTTTTCGCAAACCAACACATTTAGAAACAACCTTCAGTGATGTAACCCAGCCCTCGTTCATCATAGCATGACTAAGCACATCTACCAACGGTGTCTCATCTACAGGAAAGCCCTACCACATAATAGGACATAGCATAGCGATAGTAATTTCCTACACATGCATCTACAAAATACACGACAATGCATTGAAAATCGTTGGACAACATCATGAACAAAGTAGCATCTACTTGCCTTGGATGTAGCAGTCGAACGAAAAATTCTCACACGAGCAAGTGTTGCACTCGTCACAATCTACACGATACAATTGCATCCACATAAACAAACCAAACACAACCATATACAAACATAACAATGCAATATGCATGCATGACAAGTTAGACAAGGCTCCAGTAGCATTCTACAATCTTGTTTAGTATACCTACTGTATGCATGCATGGAAATCATTTTAAATGTATTAGAAACAAAGCACGCAATTTTAAATGACCAAACAATTGAGCTATAACCCAATTATTAAGCCACTGCTATTGAGCAGTTTGTAAAATCTTGGAAAAATATCTATTGTGTAGGCAACCTAAAATCGAACCAATACCAACTGGAATCACTCAAAAAGGATTTATATAATTTCCTAAGTAATTATAATACTCTAGTAAGCCTTTTATAGATTCTGCAATTTTCAGTACTGTAAGTCTACCATTTTAATTCAATAACGGATTCCTCTTGTTCTACTGATTCTAGGAACATCTCATTTGCAATTTTTGGAGATGTAGAACTTTTACTATGAATTTATTACTCTAAAAAGGACATTAAACTATTTAATTAATCACGGCAAAACCTTGCTGCAAAAGTATGGAACAATTGTACAGCAATATTCTACGTGAAAAATTCAATCCATACATATCTTATTTGCAATTTTTGGCTCGGCAGATTATTTTCTATTGATTTTACAAGTTTTCTCTATTTTCTGCCAAAAATAAATCAATTTAATTAAGCAGTCAACTGCCCGTTGACTAGTCCGCGCTGACTGGCGCTGACTGGGCAAACACGCTGACTGGGCAGACACATGGCCACCCGCCAGTGGCCGGTACCCCTTCGCTGGCCTGCTCTAATCTCGAGCGTTCACGATAGATCGGACGGTGGAGGGGGCATCAGAGGCGAGCTCACCGGAGTTGATGGGGGTGGACGGTGGTAGCGGCTCAGGAGGTGATGTCGGCGGTGGGGCAGTCGTCTCCGGCAAGGTTTGGGCGGTCTACGGGGTGCGGAGAGGGACGACGGTCACCGTGGTGGTCTTCTCCGTGCAGATCGCTTCCCCTCGCGACGGCAGTAGGCGGATGGAGCACCTCGGCTCCCGTCGACCTCCGGCGAGCAATCCCCGGCCGCGTGAGGCTCTGCAGAGGGGGGAAAAACCATGAGGCGAAACGGTCGAGCGAGGGGAACACCGCAAAGGCAAAGGAAGAGCGCGAGGCGGTCATCTCCTACCTCGTCCAACGAGCTCACTGGCGGCGACAATGGCGGCAAGGTGAGGGACGGCTAGGGTTGCACAAAACGGGCAAAATCGTACGGGTCGAGGGAGGAGAAAGGTTTAAAGGGGGGCGCGGGCGTTGAGAGGGCCAAATCCAAACGAATTCGGGTAGAAATTCTGCTCGGGGCCGACACTGGTTCCTCCGAGTTCGTTCCGATGAGGGAGACGGGGCGGGGCCCACATGGCGGCGGCTGACGGGCGGGCCCTCCTGGCAGTGGCTCGAAGCGGGGCGGCGGCGCTTAGGTATCTTCTGCGCGTGCGCGTGCTGCTGCTGCCGCTGGCCGCAAGCCGTGCAGGCCCCGGCTGGGCCGGCTGGCTGGCTGCGCCGGTGCTGCTCTTCTCTTTTTTTTTATTTTTCTTTTTCCTTTTTCCTGGGCAATTCTTAACTGAAATTTTCTGTCTGAAACTGTCTAAAAATAAGCAAAAATTCAGATTGTTGTAGATTTTGCTCCGAAGCTCCGATTGAGGCGATTCAAAGTGCTACGGGTTCACGACGGAACCCTCTACGCCTTTGTGCCAACCAAATTACTAAACTCAAGGTTTTTATTAGGGGCAAGGTAGATTCCGAACACTCTAGTGTAGGTGACCAAATGCAAATGCAAGTGAGGGGTTTTACCAAAATCTTTTCAAACTGAATTTTTGCAATGATATTCATGATGCAATGACATGTATGCTATGCAGTACCAAATCTAAAATTTGGGAAGTGACAAGACTAACCCCCTTAAGATGAATCTCGTCCCCGAGATTCGGCGTGACTAGCGAATAGGTGTGTGTGTGGTCCTCTCGGATGTCATCCTCACGCTCCCAAGTGGCTTCCTCTCCGGTGTGATGGCTCCATTGCACCTTGCAAAACCTGATCGTCTTGGTACGGGTAATCCCCTCCGATGTCTCCAGTATCTTGACCGGCTTCTCATATGTCAAGTCACTCTCCAGCTGAACCTCTTCCAGTGGCACGGTGTCTCTTAACGGGGTATTCACCATCTCCGGATGGCACTTCTTCAGCCGGGACACGTGGAACACATTGTGGACGGCGGACAGAGTCTCTGGCAACTCCAACTGATATGCAACCTCTCCCTTGCGTGCTAAGACTCGGTATGGCCCTATAAACAGAGGTGCCAGCTTACCCTTGATTTCAAATCTCTTAATTCCACGCAGTGGTGACACTCTGAGGTATGCTCTATCACCTATCTCATACACCACTTCCTTGCGCTTGGCGTCAGCGTAGCTCTTTTGTCTCGATTGTGCTATCTTCATCCTGTCCCTAACCAAAGTGACCTTCTCCGCGGCATCCTTGATCAAATCAGGTCCAAATAGCTGACGCTCTCCTACTCCATCCCATAGCAATGACGTCCGACATATTTTCCCATATAGCACATCAAACAGCGACGTCTTGATGCTGGTTTGGTAGCTATTGTTGTAGGAAAACTCGACATATGGCAAATTCTCATCCCAACTAGAGCCATGAGCTAAGGCGCAAGCTCTCAACATATCCTCCAAAATCTGATTCACCCTCTCTGTCTGTCCATCTGTCTGAGGGTGGAATGCTGTGCTAAACTCCAACCTAGTTCCCAATGACTCGTGCAACTGGCACCAAAAGTGCGATGAAAATTGGGTGCCTCTATCTGATACAATGCTCTTGGGAACTCCATGTAGGCACACAATCCTGTCCATATAAATCTTGGCTAACCTTGCACTCGTGTAGGTTGTCTTCACCGGTATAAAGTGGGCTATCTTGGTCAAATGGTCGACCACTACCCAAATAGAGTCGTATCACGACCTGGTCCTGGGAAATCCTATGATAAAATCCATTCCCACTCTATCCCACTTCCAATCCGGCACGGGCAATGGTTGTAGCAATCCTGCTGACTTCTGGTGTTCCGCCTTCACTCGGCTACATACATCACATAAGGCAATATGCTCGGCGATGTCTCCCTTCATGTTACTCCACCAAAATCTGTCCTCTAGATCCATATACATCTTTGTATTGCCCGGATGTATGGAATACGGCGAGTTATGAGCTTCCTGTAGAATCGACTTCCTTATCTCCGGATCGTTCGGAACGCACAAACGATCTCCATACCACAAGGTTCCTTGCTCATCCTCGCGTAATTCTTTTGCTCGATCCTCCTTCATCTTTTCCTTTATCTCCTCTATCTCCTTGTATCCTACTTGAGCCTTCCTGATCATGTCCTGTAGCGTTGGTTGGACTTCCATTGCTGCCAAATATCCTTCTGACACTACCTCAAGTCTAAGCTCCTTGAATTGCTTGCACAAATCCTCGGGCAATTCCTATCAACACCCGGGTTTTTAATCCCAGATGCCTGTTATGCCATACATCGCAATCCCAGGATTACCATTTTTGCGAGACATAACAGAATTGGATACCACAGTACATCATCCATTACAAACCATACATAAGGTCTTACAGAAATAAGGATCTCATGATCCAGTTCTTAATACAACTTCAAGCAGCGGAAATACGTAATAATAAAGGTAGCATAGGCGAAGCTCCATCTTTGGGGTCACAGGCAATGCTGACGATGGGAGGTGATCCTAGTTGCCGTAACCTTCATGGGGTCCATCATCCTGGTACTCCTCTTCATAGTCTGGCCACGGGAATAGCCAGGGACAAAGCCATGAGTACTCTTTAAGTACTCGCAAACTAATACTAACAAGTGAAGGGGGTTTTTGTAATAGGACACTAAGCTCTAGGGTTCTTTTGCAAAAAGTCAGATTTACTTCTACTAAGTGCTGAAACAAGAATGCTAGTTGCAGAGTTTATATCACCTAAGAGAGAACTTGCAGTTCATATCACAACCCTGTTGTGGTCAAGTCAAAGTCTCAATTCATTTCACAAGTCATTTTGAAAACATCTGACGGGGGAACAGTATGGCCACTCCAACTGTCCATAACCACGGACACGGCTATTCGAATAGTTTGACACTCTATAGAGATTGTACACTTTCACCACAACATTCGATACATCCGTCAGGAACAAATCCTGAATTCACCATACTCAGTATGTGGATAATCAATCCTAACCTTTCAATTACACGCCCTAGTATAAGCAGCTCTCCTGTGAGTTTGGCCTCCCAACCATGACCAACTGTCATCTTGGGTACTACACAGGTGGACAATCTTCACAAGGTATCCTCAGCTCAGACCTTGGCCGTGAGGGAATCAATACTAAGGTATATAAGTTTCTAGTCAAGCCCTACCCAATCTTCGGGTATTGTGGTTGTACGGTAAAATTGGAATGGTATCGCATCCAGACAACCATCAGTTTTATAAAGGGCTAAGGCTCATGCCTCAACATTTTCATCACCAAAATCATATGGTGTTCGGAAACACATGTCAAAACATCTCAGTAGAATGATCCATCATTCTAAGGTTTTCATAACCATTTTCACCAAGTATTCGCATCTAAAGTTGATCAAGTTTTATGATTAGCACTAGCATCTACAAGTGGGGGTGAGTACTAATGAGGGGTAGTAAACTAGTGGAGTTTCAACTAAGTTCAATCTTATGCCTCAGGATGACATCATGCTTATCTATCTTAGGCCAAAATTTATGCAACCTTCAATGATCTTTCTAAAATCTATAAGTCACTTAAGTACACTCCAAGGAAGTAGCTTTGATAAAGAAATAAAATAGAAAGCTTGCAAGTAAAACTAGGATTGGGTATCAAGTGGGTATGATCACATATGCTTAAGGCATATAGTTGGCATGGTAACAAGCAAGTATTAGCTTGCACATTCAACTAGTAATATTAGGCTTGCATAGGTAAAGTATCTTGCAAGTGTTAGCTTGCATAATTGCAAGTATAAGCTTGCCTTGTGCAGAGCAGTGGTTGAAGTTCTCCTCGGCTTCTTCTTCGTAGTATCATCCTTCCTCCTCGTATCCTTGGTCGGTACTAGCGTCTATACATAAATACGATGTACACAATCACCAAACAATACTTAACTACTTTCAATCATCACACAAAGGGGTTCTATAGATGATCTAGCATCATCACTAACATTACAAGCACTTGACTTAAAGATTTTATTTTTTTAGAAAAGTAATTTCTACTCATTGAAAAACTACTTAAGATTTAATATTCTCCAAACCAAACATGGGATCATGTTGACACATGTCATCACCACATATTTCAGTACATGGGAATTTGATTTAAAGTGGTGTCACAATTTAATAAGGTTTAACCTTTTTATTTTAATTAAATAAAGTGACTAGAAATGCCTATGTGGCATTCCTTTATTTCTTAAGCATTATTTCTATAAGTAAACCCATATATTTTTATATATTCTGAAAGGTATGGTTAAATGGGATTTTTGAGAGTTGGAATCAACTCAAAAGCTATTATGGTTTAAATTTGAAAAATGTTTGAATGCAGAAAAGCTTCTGCCTTGTTATTTTTACCAAGGATGATCTACAGATCCAAATGATTTAAATCCAACGGCCTTGGATTCAGCATTTCAAGACCTTTCTAACAAAATTGGTTTCATTCAATTTGGTTCACTGCATCGAGCTGGGTTGATTTTTGAAACTAGGTATAGAACTGTGTTTAAAATAAAATGGAAAAGGTTAAATTCAAATGAGTGGGCTGCGCGAGAAACGATACTGGGCCGGCCTGCTAAGCACAGCGCTTACACGGGATGGTTAAGTGACTGTCCCCACGCGTTAGTGAGACAGGGGGTGCAAAGTGGTACGGGGCAATGTGAGCCGTGGGATCTTGTTCTAATCTAACAGCTGAGGGTCGTCGTCCACGTCGAGCAACACCGACTAGACTGAAACCTAACGCGGCAGGTGGGGGTTGTAGGGGGCTCACCGGGGCTCAGGCGAGGGTCAGCGAGGCGGGTGAATGACGAAGTCGACGACGGAGAACCTCCTGGTACCGGCAGCTTCTCCTGGGGCGGCTCCAATCGCTGGCCCCCTTCTTCTCCAGCAGCGACAGGCTCCGGTGAAATTTCAGCGAAGCGATGCTTGCCTTGCTCCGGGAACGGGGTGGAACGATCAGTGAAGAGAGGGGAATGAGATGGTGTGCTCAATTCGGCTGGGGGTGGCCTCTATTTATAGTCGCGATGACGAGACCGAACGGGATGGGCAGGCGACAGTGGCGACATGGCTACGGGCTGCTAGAGACATGGCCGGCGATGGTGATCACTTGGTGGTCTCCTGGCAATGCTCTACGGCTTTAATGCGCATGCAGGGGCGGTGGCAAATGGTCTGGAACACGCGATGCTCTACACGGCAGAGGCGGCGTCTTCGACGGCGAGCGGTGGCTGTGAGGCATGGGGCGGCAAACGGGGATGTCTGGCGGTCTCCTGGGTCGGTGGTGATCGCGTATGCATGCGGCTAGGGCGGCGCATGGTCTGTGGGCGTGTGTCGAGGGCGGCGCTCTGGCGCATGCTCGGCATGGTTGACAGAGGCACGGGCGCGGTGTTCCTGGGTGCTCTGGTCGGTTTATTCGAGGCAGGGCTGGTAGAGAGGGGGCGGTGAGGCATGGGTGATCTCCCAGACAAGGTTGGCATGGCTAAATCTCCTCCTAGCTTGCTATCCACACTGGGGTGACATGGTGAGCTTCGGTTGTTCACCATTGATGGCATTGCCAAGCTTACAGTGGGGCTAGTGCTTGGTTTAGCTTGCTAGATGATCTACTGAGGTTGCTGTGAGCTAGAGAGGGAACAAGTTAGGCTCCAATCACTGCTCACAATAGTGTTTAGGATTTGGATGATTTGTATCTGCAAGGTGTTTGATGAAATGGCCGCAAGAATTCAAGTTTTGAATTTTGAAAAGATTTTTGGTGGGTGTGCTAGGTTGGTGCTGGTGAGTCTGCAGATACTTGGGTTTTGAAAGTTGAGCTTGTTTGAGTGGTTTTTGAAAAAGTGGGATCTTCCCATATGATAAAGATTCAATTTTGAATTGTCCTTTAAACTATGCATTTGAATGTTTCTGGATGATCACAAAGTGGGCCTTGATACTTTGTTAGGAGTACTATCAAGGGGTGCAAAGATCCAAACAAGTTTCTGTTAAGTTCTGAAAGTTTGGGACAACCAAAGTAGGCATGGGAGTTAAATTGGTCAAAATGACCATTCACTCATTTTGGTTTGTTTTGATTTATTTGCCTTTGGGAAAAGTTTGGGAATTGTTTAGATGATGTTTATTTCACCTAAGAATCATTTTACAAGCAAAGAAACACATAAACAAGGCAATTCAAAAGAATTCAATATGGGATGCATACACACATGCATGCTTTCATATTTTTATTTAGAAAATTTTTGTTAATCCTAATTTTGATGATTAGAGTTTGATGATTCTAGTTTAGTATTTTTGGGATGTTACAAACCTTCCCCCCTTAAACAAAATCTCGTCCCGAGATTTGAAAAAGGACGAAAAAGATTACCTAGGATTTGAAGAGATCGGGAAACTCCGTCCTGATGTGATTTTCGCGCTCCTAGGTAGCTTCCTCTTCTGTGTGGTTGCTCCACTGAATCTTGAGAAACTTGATGCTTCGGGTTCTGGTAGTTCTGAAAGGTTCTTCCAAAATACAGATGGGTACCTCGGGATATGTCAGGTCATCGTTGATCTCTATGGTCCGGTGATCGATATTCTTGAACACTACGGTCTTCTCTGGAACTTCGAGACACTTGCGAAGTAATGAGATATGGAACACATTATGCACAACTGACATCTCTTCGGGTATTTCCAATTGATACGACACTTCTCCTCGACGGTTCAGAATCTTGAAGGGTCCGATATATCTGGGGGCTAACTTTCCTTTTAGTTGGAAACGCTGCATTCCCTTCAATGGAGACACTTTCAGATATACAAAATCTCCTATGTTGAAGGCGAGGTCTCGACGTCTCTTGTCGGCGTAACTCTTCTGTCTGGACTGGGCTGTCTTGAGGTTCTCACGAATCTTGTGAACCTTCTCTTCTGCTTCTCGTAGGATGTCGGGTCTAAAAATCTGACTCTGTCCTACTTCTGACCAGTTCAAAGGGGTGCGACACTTCCTTCCGTACATGAATTCAAACGGGGCCATTTGCAAACTGTCTTGATAACTGTTGTTGTATGAAAATTCTGCAAATGACAGACAGTCTTCCCACTTAGATCCATATTCTAACACACATGCTCTCAGCATATCTTCGAGTATTTGATTTACTCGCTCCGTTTGTCCATCGGTCTGGGGGTGATATGCGGTGCTGAAATCTAGGCGGGTTCCTAAACCTTCTTGGACTTTCTTCCAGAATCTCGAGGTAAACTGAGTTCCTCGATCTGATACGATGTTCTTGGGGACTCCATGCAAACTAACTATCCTAGCGATGTATAACTCCGCTAGCTTCGAACTCTGATATGTGGTCTTGACGGGTAAGAAATGGGCGACTTTGGACAATCGGTCCACTATGACCCAGATAGAGTCATTTCCCCTACTAGAAGTAGGCAATCCGGTGATAAAGTCCATTCCAACGGAATCCCATTTCCATTCCGGAATCTACAAGGGTTGCAACAATCCAGCGGGTCTTTGATGTCCTGCCTTGACTCGCTGACATATGTCACACTTGGCGATATAGCTTCCGATTTCTCTCTTCATCTTATGCCACCAAAATTGTTCCTTCAAGTCTTGATACATCTTCGTTCCTTCGGGATGGATAGAATAAAGAGTATCATGAGCTTCCTTCAGAATAACTTCTTTCAACTCAAAATCTGCTGGTACACAAAGGCGTCCTTTGTACCACAGAACTCCTTCGTCTTCGGTGAATCCGGGTACTTTGCCTGTACCGATACGACGCTTGATTCCGTCGATACTAGCATTTCCTTTTTGCGCCTCTTTGATCTGGCTGATCAAAGTGGGTTGAAGTTCTATGCTAGCCAAAAATCCTTCACTTACTAATTCTATTCGAAAATCTTCCATCTCTTTGTGCAAGCTTGGTTGCTCCTTCAAAATCATAGAGTTCAAGCAGCACGGCAATATGCTAAGGGCATCTGCTACCACATTGGCTTTACCGGGGTGATAGTGAATGTCCAGATCATAATCCTTGATTAGCTCAATCCATCTTCTCTGTCTCATATTCAGCTCCTTCGGAGTGAATATATACTTCAGGCTCTTGTGATCCGAATAGATCTCACAACGATTTCCCATCAGGTAATGTCTCCATGTCTTCAGGGCTAGAACTACGGCTGCGAGTTCAAGGTCATGGGTTGGGTAATTTTGCTCATGTTGCTTCAGTTGTCGAGATAGATAAGATATAACTTTGCCTTCTTGCATCAGCACACATCCGAGGTTGATCTTGGATGCGTCACAATACACGTCGAAGGGCTTCGTGATATCCGACATGATTAAGATTGGGGCTGAAATCAATCTCCTCTTGAGTTCTTGAAAACTCGCTTCACATTTGTCGGTCCATTCAAACTTCTTGTCCTTCTTCAGTAATTGGGTCATGGGTCTGGCTATACTAGAGAATCCTTCTACGAACTTGCGGTAATATCCCGCCAATCCGAGAAAAGCACGAACTTGGGTTTGAGTGGTTGGGGCTTGCCAATCTTCTACATGTTTCACTTTTGTGGGGTCAACGGCAATTCCTCCGGCTGATACAATGTGACCGAGGACTCCTACCTCCTGTAACCAGAATTCACATTTGCTAAACTTGGCATACAACTGATGCTCTCTAAGGGTTCCAAGAATGGTCCTTAAGTGTAGCTCATGTTCTTCTTCCGATTTGGAATAAATCAGAATGTCATCGATGAAAACAACGACAAACTTATCCAGGAAGTCCATAAAAATCTTATTCATGAGATTCATGAAATAAGAGGGGGCGTTGGTTAATCCAAAATACATGATTGTATACTCGTACAATCCATATCTGGTGGTAAAGGCAGTCTTTGGATTATCCTCTGCACGAATTTTGAGTTGATGATAGCCAGTCCTAAGATCAATCTTAGAAAATACTTTGGCACCAGTCAACTGATCAAACAAATCTTCTATCTTGGGCAAGGGGTATTTGTTCTTGATGGCGACATCATTCAACTTCCAATAATCCGTACACAAACGGTTACCTCCATCTTTCTTGTCCACAAATAAGACAGGTGATCTCCATGGTGACGCACTTGGTTGAATCAATCCAATTTCCAGCATGGCATCCAGTTGCTTCTTTAGTTCCTCTAGTTCTGACGGGTTCATACTATATGGTCTCTGGGATATGGGTCCAGTTCCGGGAATTAGTTCGATGATAAACTCGATATCCCGATCTGGAGGCATACCGGGCAAAACATCTGGAAATACATCGGGGTATTCACAGACTATCCGGACTTGGTCAATGGTAGGTTGGCTATACTCTTGTTGCATTTGAATTGACGAGGTAAGGTTTCAGATATATGCTCGACTGATAGTCTGGCTGTATTGGTCATGGTGATGGCTTTCTTAGCACAGTCAACCAATCCTTTATGTTTGGACATCTAATCCATTCCTAGTACTACTTCCAAACCTTTAGTTCCGAGTACTATCAGATTAGCATAAAAATCTATGCCATGGATTCGGGTAGGGACGTCTTTGCAAATTTGCCTAGCCTTGGTGGTTGATCCGGGAATTTGAACGATCATGACATGCTTTAGTTTGGTTGGTTGAATTTTACTAGTGCATGCAAATTCTTCGGTGACAAATGAGTGCGATGCACCAGAATCAAACAACACTCTAGCAAGTACTGAATTAATAGAAAACATACCCAGCACGACATCTGGCGCTTCCTGAGCTTCTTCAGCATGCATGAGAAAAAGACGGCTGTTGCGGTTGAGCGAATTCCCTGGGGCAAACCTTCTTACGGGCTGAACACGACGCTACTGCTGAGCTGGGGCATTGGTATTGGGGGCTGCGGCATTCTTCTTGTTGGGGCACTCGTTGGAGTAGTGACCCTTATTTCCACAGTCATAACAAGTTACCTGCAACTTGTCCTTTGCTGCTACAGGCACATCATTGCTTCCAGTCCTCGGGGCAGTGTTGGTGTTGGCGGTAGCATTGTTGTTGTTGAACTTGGGTGGGGCACGGTTGAAATTGCTAGAGTTGCCGAGGTTGTTGTGATTTCCTCCGGGCCTAGGGTTTCCACGGTTGGGATAGGTCGGACGGTTCATCGGGGGTCTGTTTGTTCTTGGGGAAAATCCTGGAGATGGGTTAGGGCGGTACTTTGGGGTCTGATGGGTTCCTGGCTGGTGCATCATGCGACGCTTGCGGTTCTCATTGGCTTGGTTGATCTTTCCTTCCATCTGGATAGCAGAGTCGACAAGGGCTTCAATATCAGCAAAGGTGATATTGACTAACACAGTCTGCATCTCATCATGCAAACCATTCAGGAATCGTTCTTTCTTCTTGGCTTCGGTGTCGATCTCATCTGGGGCATACCTAGCTAATGACAAGAATTTGTCACGGTATTCCACTACGGTCATTCTTCCTTGCTTCAGTTCTTTGAACTCGTCTCTCATCCTCTTGATCAAACCCGGTGGCACATGGGTTCTGCTGAACTTGACCTTGAATTCATCCCAGGTCATCATCTGTCCTCTGGTCATTGCATGAACACTGTTCCACCATGATCTGGCATCTCCGGCTAGATAGTGGGTGGCAAACAGAACTTTCTCGTTGGCTTCCACTCCGGCGACTTCCAGGTTGTTTTCCATGGTTTGCAGCCAATCGTCGGCGTCTAGGGGCTCTTCCGACTTAGTGAAAACAGGTGGGTTGGTGTTCTGGAAATTCTTGAGCTTAGATCCATGGTTGTCTTGATTTCCTTGGCCTTGGTTGTTGTGGGCCAGCTGGGCTATCTGCTGAAGGGTGGCTAGGTTGGCTTGACGTTCGGCTCTTTCGGCTTCACGGTCAGAAACCAACATTTGCAGGATTTGCAACATCGGGTCCGGGGATGAACCACTTCCTCCGCGTGGCATCAGAAGATTGAGATAGATCATGAGAAAAGAGGGAAATTTCTAAGGTTCTGGGACTGAAAAGTTTTTACAGTTTGACTCAGATTTTCTAGCAACTTCCTTTTCATTCATTCATTCATAGCACACGATACAAACACACACCACAACAAATGAAAACAGATGGTTTTAAGAACCATTCTGGAAACTACGATACAGTGGGACCGAATACTACTCACTACGCTAGTGCTCAAGTGCTACTACTCCTCGGAATCGGTGGCTTCATCATCCTCATCATCATCGATGAAGGCGAAATCATCCTCATCGGTGAAGAAATCCATAGCCTGATCTTCCAGAAAATCATCATCATCGCTGAGATAGGAGTAGGGGTCTCCACGAAGATCCTCTCCGGCATTCTCCCTTTCTTCCAACTGCATGTCCCTCTTGTGGATGGTCTCCTCCAAAGACGAGATACGGTGACGAAGACGGGCAATGATGCGCTCCTTCTTGTCGAGCTGACGGCGGCGAGACTTGCGATCCTTTGCTAGCATGGCGATGGTTTGATCCTGTGTCTTGATGATGGCAGACTTGTGATTGGAGTAGTTACAACAATTGTCCAATTCTTGCTGACGATCGTACATCATGAATCTAAGGTGGTCCAATTGAGTCTTCAGCTCGAGGTGGTATGGGGCTTCCAGTGGTTGTCCATTAGCATCACGCCTTGGGCAAAACTCAAAGCGGGTTCCCTTGATCTGGTTGATACTCTGCCCACACAGACGGGAAAGAGCTTCCTGCATGGCCCTGGCAAGTCCATCGAGCCAGTTGTTCTCTCTTAAGGTAAACTTAATTCCCTCAGCAGTGGGAGGTTCAATCTTTCCTCTGAGACTTGCAACAATTAGCCACTATAGATCTTCTCCTCCTTGATCATTGAGCTGAGCTCCAAAGAACTCGAGGTGAGGACGCTCTAGAAGTTACGAAAGCTGGTCCAAATCTCTCTCAAAGATAAGGTCTCCTCCATTCCCCAACTGATAAAACTTGTTGTACTTCACGTCCATCTATTAAGAATATAGGATGAGTAAGTTAGTAGAGTGATCAAGTGTGTCAAATTTTATGGATTTTGCAAGAGTTTTTGAGGAACATGAATCTTTATGAAAGAATCAAAGTGGTAAGAATGGGAATAAGTTTTTGTAAATATTTGCTTCATTTGGTTTTGAAACTAAGTTTTGGATTCAAACGTCCAGTCTAACTAGGGTCTCCTATGGTCAGGATGGCTCTGATACCAACTTGTCAACACCCTCCTAGATGCCTGTTATGCCATACATCGCAATCCCAGGATTACCATTTTTGCGAGACATAACAGAATTGGATACCACAGTACATCATCCATTACAAACCATACATAAGGTCTTACACAAATAAGGATCTCATGATCCAGTTCTTAATACAACTTCAAGCAGCGGAAATACGTAATAATAATTGTAGCATAGGCGAAGCTCCATCTTCGGGGTCACAGGCAATGCTGACGATGGGAGATGATCCTAGTTTGTCATAACCTTCATGGGGTCCATCATCCTGGTACTCCTCTTCATAGTCTGGCCACGGGAATAGCCAGGGAGAAAGCCATGAGTACTCTTTAAGTACTCGCAAACTAATACTAACAAGTGAAGGGGGTTTTTGTAATAGGACACTAATCTCTAGGGTTGTTTTGCAAAAAGCCAGATTTACTTCTACTAAGTGCTGAAACAAGAATGCTAGTTGCAGAGTTTATATCACCTAAGAGGGAACTTGCAGTTCATATCACAACCCTGTTATGGTCAAGTCAAAGTCTCAATTCATTTCACAAGTCATTTTGAAAACATCTGACGGGGGAACAGTATGGCCACTCCAACTGTCCATAACCGCGGATGCGGCTATTCAAATAGTTTGATACTCTGCAGAGATTGTACACTTTCACCACAACATTCGATACATCTGTCAGGAACAAATCCTGAATTCACCATACTCAGTATGCGGATAATCAATCCTAACCTTTCAATTACACGCCCTAGTATAAGCAGCTCTCCTGTGAGTTTGGCCTCCCAACCATGACCAACTGTCATCTTGGGTACTACACAGGTGGACAATCTTCACAAGGTAGCCTCAGCTCATACCTTGGCCGTGAGGGAACCAATACTAAGGTATATAAGTTTCCAGTCAAGCCCTACCCAATCTTCGGGTATTGTGGTTGTACGGTAAAATTGGAATGGTATCGCATCCAGACAACCATCAGTTTTATAAAGGGCTAAGGCTCATGCCTCAACATTTTCATCACCAAAATCATCTGGTGTTCGGAAACACATGTCAAAACATCTTAGTAGAATGATCCATCATTCTAAGGTTTTCATAACCATTTTCACCAAGTATTCCCATCTAAAGTTGATCAAGTTTTATGCTTAGCACTAGCATCTACAAGTGGGGGTGAGTACTAATGAGGGGTAGTAAACTAGTGGAGTTTCAACTAAGTTCAATCTTATGCCTCAGGATGACATCAAGCTTATCTATCTTAGGCCAAATTTTATGCTCTTTATGCAACCTTCAATGATCTTTCTAAAATCTATAAGTCACTTAAGTACACTCCAAGGAAGTAGCTTTGATAAAGAAATAAAATAGAAAGCTTGCAAGTAAAACTAGGATTGGGTATCAAGTGGGTATGATCACATATGCTTAAGGCATATAGTTGGCATGGTAACAAGCAAGTATTAGCTTGCACATTCAACTAGTAATATTAGGTTTGCATAGGTAAAGTATCTTGCAAGTGTTAGCTTGCATAATTGCAAGTATAAGCTTGCCTTGTGCAGAGCAGTGGTTGAAGTTCTCCTCGGCTTCTTCTTCGTAGTATCCTCCTTCCTCCTCGTATCCTTGGTCGGTACTAGCGTCTATACATAAATACGATGTACACAATCACCAAAAAATACTTAACTACTTTCAATTATCACACAAAGGGGTTCTATAGATGATCTAGCATCATCACTAACATTACAAGCACTTGACTTAAAGATTTTATTTTTTTAGAAAAGTAATTTCTACTCATTGAAAAACTACTTAAGATTTAATATTCTCCAAACCAAACATGGGATCATGTTGACACATGTCATCACCACATATTTTAGTACATGGGAATGTGATTTAAAGTGGTGTCACAATTTAATAAGGTTTAACCTTTTTATTTTAATTAAATAAAGTGACTAGAAATGCCTATGTGGCATTCCTTTATTTCTTAAGCATTATTTCTGTAAGTAAACCCATATATTTTTATATATTCTGAAAGGTATGGTTAAATGTGATTTTTGAGAGTTGGAATCAACTCAAAAGCTATTATAGTTTAAATTTGAAAAATGTTTGAATGCAGAAAAGCTTCTGCCTTGTTATTTTTACCAAGGATGATCTACATATCCAAATGATTTAAATCTAACGGTCTTGGATTCATCATTTCAAGACCTTTCTAACAAAATTGTTTTCATTCAATTTGGTTCACTACATCGATCTAGGTTGATTTTTGAAACTAGGTACAGAACTGTGTTTGAAATAAAATGGAAAAGGTTAAATTCAAATGATTGGGCTGCGCGGGAAATGATAGTAGGCCGGCCTGCTAAGCACAACGCTTACGCAGGCTGGTTAAGTGGCTGTCCCCATGCGTCAGTGAGACAGGGGGTGCGAAGCGGTACGGGGCAATGTGAGTCGTGGGATCTTGTTCTAATCTAACGGCTGAGGGTCGTCGTCCACGTTGGGCAACACCGGCGAGACCGAAACCTAACGCGATAGGTGGGGGTCGTCAGGGGCTCACCGGGGCTTAGGCGAGGGTCGGCGAGGCGGGCGAACAACAAAGTCAACGACGGCGAACCTCCTGGTACCGGCAGCTTCTCCTGGGGCGGCTCTAATCGCTCGCCCCCTTCTTCTCCACCAGCGGCAGGCTCCGGTGAAATTTCGGCGAAGCGCTGCTCGCCTTGCTCCGGGAACAGGGTGGCACGATCAGTGAAGAGAGGGGAGTGAGATGGTGTGTTCAATTCGGCTGGGGGTGGCCTCTATTTATAGTCGCGACCACGAGACCGAACGGGATGGGCAGGCGACGGTGGCGACATGGCTACGAGCTGCTAGAGGCATGGCCGGCGATGGCGATCGCTTGGTGGTCTCCTGGCGATGATCTACGGCTTTAATGCACGTGTAGGGGCGGTGGCAAATGGTCTGGAACACGCGATGCTCTGCGCGGCAGAGGTGGCGTCTTCGACGGCGAGCGGTGGCTATGAGGCATGGGGCGGCGAACGGGGATGTCTAGCGGTCTCCTTGGTCGGTGGTGATCGCGTATGCACGCGGCAAGGGCGGCGCGGGGTCTGTGGGCGTGTGTCGAGGGCGGTGCTCTGGCGCATGCTCGGCATGGTTGATAGAGGCACGGGTGATGGGGATATGCCTACCGGGGTATACTCAGCAGGACGTTTCCTACTGGCCCAGGCGTCAGCGAGTGGGCCTGCAGGACGGCGACTGGATCAAGATCTGGCTTGGACTCAAGAGACTGGAAGCTGAAGGCCCAGAAGCGTAGATAGGCCCAGTCGGATTAGGTCATAGGGTCGCCGAATCCTTAACTGATTCGGTTGAGATCTGTAAACCCTAGGGAGGTGAGTCTATATAAACCTCCCTAGTGGGCGCATAGAGGATACGTTCCATCATACACCCAAGCGACTCGCCGCCTAGCCGTCGAGCTCGCCCCATTGTACTCTCACCATAATACAATCTAGCAGGAGTAGGTCTTTACCCTCCGGGGGGCCGAACCTGGGTAAACCCTTGTGTCTCAGCCCTCATCTCGCACCGCAGATGGCTGGCCGCCCTTGCCCCATGTTCTACTACTCGCTGCCGATTGCAGCATCTGTCATGGTCATTCCCACGACAGTGGCGCCCACCGTGGGCCTGACCGGTCAGGCCGGTGTTCTGCGGCGAGATCCAATCTGCCCATCAATGAGTCGATCGCCACCGGCCGCATGATCGCAATCAGCGAGATGCTCCAGATCTTGCCGAGCAGCTACGTCCCGGCGGCATGACCCGTCACGCATAGCATGATCCTGCCGGTTGGCACGATCAGCCTCTTCATCGGCCTCACCGACATCATCGTCTCAGAGGACTCGTCTCGCATCCGCGAGTCGCCGCCACGCGACCGTCTCCCTGAGAGTCAGGTCCGCATGATCCACCGCCTCGCCTCCGAGTACGACTCGGCCCACAGCAACGTGGCCGAAACCACCGCGGCCGTGGAAGACGCGGCCCTCAATGACGACGCCGACTCGGCGACCCCAGCGTCACTCGCCGGATCCATTGTCGCCGTGTCACCCGCGGGCTCCATCACCCAGGTCTCCAACATCAGGGACTTCGAGGATCCCTCCATCCTTGGGATCTTCGACTTCGATTTCGGGTCGGAGAACTCCGCCGACCTCCGCGATGGAACCGGCCGCCACGCTGTGACCTACATGGCGACTGGCGCCGACCCGCTAGAGGATCCATTCTCCACTCCGATCCCTCCCAACACGACGGCAACGGAGGTCGAGGAACTCCGCCTGAAGCTGGCGGAAGAAGTCCGCAAGGAACAAGCCGAGCGTGAAAAATTTCGCCTTGAGCAGGTGAAAGCGCAGGAGCTGTCGCGCTACCACTAGCTCCGAATCAGGTCGCGCCTGAACCCCACCGTCCAGGGGCGCGCCCTGAACTTCGACGACGAGAACGACCTGGCCCGCGCGGCCGAGCGCGCGATCTGCGAGAATGCGCCACCAGGAGGAAGCGCTCGGCCCTCACCAGGGGTAACGGCCACGGTGGGCGCCACTGTCGTGGGAATGACCACGGCAGATGCTGCAATCGGCAGCGAGTAGTAGAACATGGGGCAAGGGCGGCCAGCCATCTGCGGTGCGAGATGAGGGCTAAGACATAAGGGTTTACCCAGGTTCGCCCCCCGGAGGGTAAAGACCTACTCCTGCTAGATTCTATTATGGTGAGAGTACAATGGGGCAAGCTCGACGGCTAGGCGACGAGTCACTTGGGTGTATGATGGAACATATCCTCTATGTGCCCTCTAGGGAGGTTTATATAGACTCACCTCCCTAGGGTTTACATATCTCAACCGAATTAGTTAAGGATTCGGCGACCCTATGACCTAATTCGACTGGGCCTATCTACGCTTTTGGGCCTTCAGCTTCCAGTCGCTTGAGTCCACGCCAGATCTTGATCCAGTCGCCGTCCTGCAGGCCCACTCGCTGACGCCTAGGCCAGTAGGAAACGTCCTGCTGAGTATACCCCGGTAGGCATATCCCCATAAACGGGCGCGGCATTCCTGGGTGCTCTGGTCGGTTTCTTCGAGGCAGGGCTGGTCGAGAGGGGGCAGTGAGGCATGGGTGATCTCCCAGACAAGGTTGGCATGGCTAAATCTCCTCCTAGCTTGCTGTCCACACTGGGGTGACATGGTGAGCTTCGGCTGTTCACCATTGATGGCATTGCCAAGCTTACAGTGGGGCTAGTGCTTGGTTTAGCTTGCTAGATGATCTACTGAGGTTGCTGTGAGCTAGAGAGGGAACAAGTTAGGCTCCAATCACTGCTCACAATAGTGTCTAGGATTCGGATGATTTGTATCTGCAAGGTGTTTGATGAAATGGCCGCAAGAATTCAAGTTTTGAATTTTGAAAAGATTTTTGGTGGGTGTGCTAGGTTGGTGCTGGTGAGTTTGTAGATACTTGGGTTTTGAAAGTTGAGCTTGTTTGAGTGGTTTTTGAAAAAGTGGGATCTTCCCATATGATAAAGATTCAATTTTGAACTGTCCTTTAAACTATGCATTTGAATGTTTCTGGATGATCACAAAGTGGGCCTTTATACTTTGTTAGGAGTACTATCAAGGGGTGCAAAGATCCAAACAAGTTTCTGTTAAGTTCTGAAAGTTTGGGACAACCAAAGTAGGCATGGGAGTTAAATTGGTCAAAATGACCATTCACTCATTTTGGTTTGTTTTGATTTATTTGCCTTTGGGAAAAGTTTGGGAATTTTTTAGATGATGTTTATTTCACCTAAGAATCATTTTACAAGCAAAGAAACACATAAACAAGGCAATTCAAAAGAATTCAATATGGGATGCATACACACATGCATGCTTTCATATTTTTATTTAGAAAAGTTTTTGTTAATCCTAATTTTGATGATTAGAGTTTGATGATTCTAGTTTAGTATTTTTGGGATGTTACAATTCCCCAACAGTCAATCCATTGGCATAGACCTTCCGGCTTAGAGCATCTGCTACAATATTGGCTTTTCCTGGGTGGTATTGCAAATTCATATCATAATCCTTGATAAGCTCCAACCATCTCCTTTGCCTCATGTTCAGTTCCTTCTATGTAAATATGTACTTTAGGCTCTTGTGGTCGGTGTACATATCGCAGTGTTTTCCCATTAGGTAGTGCCTCCATACCTTGAGCGCATGTACAATAGATGCTAATTCCAAGTCGTGCATGGGGTAATTCCTCTCATGGTGTTTAAGTTGCCGTGAGGCATATGACACCACTCTCCCATCTTGCATCAGCACACTTCCAAGTCCCTATCGAGATGCATCACAGTACACTTGGAAATCTTTCTTAAGACCAGGTAAACACAGAACAGGTGCGGTCACTAGACGACGCTTCAGTTCCTGAAAGCTAGATTCACACACATCTGTCCACTCAAACTTTTTCTCCTTCTTCAGCAGTTCCGTCATCGACTTAGCAATCTTGGAGAAATTCTCTATGAACCTTCTATAGTATCCAACAAGTCCCAAAAAGCTCTGAATATCGCCCACATTCTTGGGCGCTTCCCACTCAGTAACTGCCGTCACTTTGCTTGGATCAACAGCGACTCCGTCTCCTAACACCACCTGTCCAAGAAATCCAACAGTGTTAAGCCAGAATTCACACATGCTGAATTTGGCATACAGCTTATGTTCCCTCAGCTTCTCCATAATCAGTCACAGATGTCTCTCATGTTCAGCATCATTCTTGGAATATATCAGTATGTCATCGATGAACACAACCACGAACTTGTCCAAGTACTCCATAAACACCTTGTTCATCATGGTCATGAAATATGCCGGAGCATTCGTTAGTCCAAAAGACACCCGTATACTCATATAAACCATACCTAGTGGTGAAAGCAGTTTTTGGTATGTCCTCCTTCCGAATCTTCAATTGGAAATAGCCTGATCGCAGATCAATTTTGCTAAACACCTTTGCTCCTTCCAGCTGATCAAACAAATCATTTATGTTCGACAGGGGTTATTTGTTCTTGATGGTCACTTCATTCAGCGAGCGATAGTACACCACTAACCTCTTGCTACTGTCCTTCTTTTCCACAAACAGAACAGGTGCTCCCCATGACGACGAACTGGGCTGAATAAATCCCTTGTCCAACTTCTCCCTTAGTTGTTTCTTTAATTCGTTCAGCTCATCCACATCCATCTTGTATGGCCTCTTTGCTATAGGTCATGTTCCCGGCATCAGATCGATGAGAAACTCCACATCCCTGTCAGGTGGCATCCCTGGATGCTCCTCCGGAAACACGTCGGGGTACTCCTTTATTACATGCACTGTATCCATGCTAACACCTTCCCAGTCGCACCGACGACTTGAACCTAATTCTCTTACCATCCGGGGTTTTGAGCGAAACCGCTTGATGTGCACAATCTATGTGTCCCTCATGCATAGACATCCAATCCATGCCTAGTATTACATCTAAACCTTGTGACTCCAATATTACCAGATGTGCAATAAAATTGTGTGCTCCAATTCTCACAGTTAAGTCGCAGCATCCCACGCTAGCTATCATTTCCCCTCCAGGTGAGCTTACTCTAATAGACCCTTTTAGAGACTCCATAGGTAGCTTATACTTATCCACAAATGCCCTTGATATAAATGAATGCGATGAACCAGTATCGAAAAGTATAAGTGCAGGGTGAGTGTTGATTGGAAACTTACCAACCACAAGCTCAGGCTCATCTGGGATCTCCTCCACATTCACGTGGTTCACTGTGGCCTTCTGGTTGTTGCCTGGCTTCAGTCCCTTCTTCTCCGGACAGTTGTCTGCATAATGCCCTTTCTGGCCGCACTTGAAACATGTCACCTCACTCAGGTCCTTCTTCACAAAGTTGCGATCACGGTTGCGGTCATGCCCATTGTGTCCTCCAGAGTGGTGAGTGTGTCCTCCCTTGTGGCTGTGGCGGTTGCCCTTGTGGCTCTCATGGCGATGTCCATCGCTTCCATGGTTGTGGCGGTCATGGCCTCCATGGCGCCCATGGTCACTTCCCCCATGCTTGGAGTATCCATCATAAGAAGTGCGAGACTTGTGGTGAGAGCCAGAGTGGTGATTTTTTGCTCTTTCTCTTGCGGTTTTCCACCTGCTTGTGCTTCCCCTCCAAGATTCTAGCCTTGTCCATAAGATCCTGGAAAGTAGGACAATAAACCACTAGCAGCTGTACTGAAAGCTCATCACTGAGGCCATCCAGGAACCTCTCTCTCCTTTTGGCATCAGTGTCAACATCCTCAGGGGCATACCGCGACAGGTTGTTGAACTCCTCTATATACTCAGCCACAGTCCGGTTGGTTTGGCACAAGTTGCAAAACTCCTTCCTCTTCAGGCTCAGAACTCCTGAAGAGACGTGGTTGGTCCTGAAACCTTCCTCAAACATGGCCCAAGTTACAGTGTCCAGCGGGTGGGTGATCTAAAAAGTGTCCCACCACGAAGCGGCTGGCCCTCCAGTGGGTGAGCAGCAAACCTCACCTTTTCAGCATCTGTGCATCCAACAGTTACCAGATCCTTATTCACTAAACGCAACCAGTCGAGAGCAACCATCGGCTCCGTTGCAGTAGAGAACTTTGCTGGCCTTAGCCTCAGGAACCTTGTAAGTGCATCTCCCTGGGGCTGGTTGTTCCCATTGTTGTTGTTATTGTTGTTCTGAGCTTCCATGAACTGGGTCATCACTTGGGTTAGCTGTGCTTGAGCTGCCATAAGCTGCTCCATCTCAGTAGGTTGACGGCGGGGAGGCATCTGCGGTTCAGCACAGGTAAGCTTAGAAAGAATCGATTATGAAAATTAGGAGTCTACCCATGCATTATGCTCAAACAACAACAAAACAATCACAGACAATCTCAAGCAAGCAACACATCAGCAAGCAAGCGATCAAGCAATGTTCCAGGGGTTATCCTAGCTGCATATACCTACTGAAATAGTTTTAGAAGCGTTGGCAACAATTATAAACATAAATAGGCCAACAAAGCATTAAAACAGGAATCTGCCAGAACAGTCCAGCAGTGTTCACGAATTTTTCTACCTGACTTAAACTCGTCAGGATTTTTTTTTCTGATTTTTGTGTATACGGTACAGAGATTTTCGAACCAGACCCCATTTTTGAAGATTTTTCCCAGTTACTCAAAAATATGAAAAATCGTACAGTACAGCAGGGTCAGCAGAAAACTGCATCAGGAAAAACTCGAATATCAACCAAAACCTTGCCATAACTCATATATAAAATTCGCACAAATAATCCTGAAACTTTAGAGTACACGTAGGAGCAACTAAACGCTTTAAACTAACAGAAACTAAGTTTTACATTGATCGAGACCTTAAGCTAACGATGTATCCTAACGAAGACTGATTGGTGGACATCTAACTACTTCATGAAGAGGTTGCAGTAGGTCCTTGCATTCATGCGTTGGCGCTTCTGTCCACGGACCATCCATGGTGGTGGTGTATACACTTCTCCTGAATCATCACTTGAAACCTCAAATTCAACCTCTTTTGGATCCTCCTCTTCTTCTTCATCCTCTGCTGCAGCAGCAACAGCTTCATCTCCTCCACCATCTTCGTTTCCATCATCATCATCATCATCATCATCATCTTCGTCCTCATCATCATCGTTCCCACCGTCATCATCATCATCATTGTTGCCATCATCACCATTGTTGTCATCAGGGGGTGGATTCAACTGTGCTTGGAGAGCGGCAATCTGGGCTGCCATATCAATAATAGTCTGGTCCCTTTCCTGGACGGTCCCTTGCAGCTGCTCTATGACTTGATTATTTTCCTGGACGGTCCCATTCAGCTGTGCTATGGTTGCGTCCCTGCCAATAAGTGCATGGTTTAGAACATCCACAGCTTCATGCAAAGTATCAATCTCCTGTCCCTGGACCACGAGACCGTTGCTGGCAAAATCTGCTATCTCCTTTACCATCATCACTTTCTCAGCTAGGGCTCCATTCTCCTCTCCATATCTATGTGCCTCCGATGGGGCAGCATGTTGTTTCTGTCGCCCAGGGTAACCACAACGTTCCCATTCTCATCCCGCCTTCCGTAGTCACGGTAAGGTGAGTCTTCTGGCAGAAGATGTCGAACAAGATGGCACTGGCGTGACAGGGCTTCATGCAGGGCCAAGTTTATTCCAAGCCCTCGGTTGCAATACAACTAAAATTTTCAAACTGAATTTTTGCAATGATGTTCATGATGCAATGACATGTATGCTATGCAGTACCAAATCTAAAATTTGGGATGTGACACAGACGCTCATTTTTCTCTTTATTTTTAGCATTATCCTTCTTCTTGTGAGTTGCTAAGTAAACAGTTGCTCGGTGTGGCCGCTTCTTTTCAGGATCAGCTTGTCTCTACAAAACATAAAGAACACCGGTATGACAACTGGCATAGAAAGAAAACTTCACAAATCAGGATAACTCACAATGTCTTCACTCCAGCGAGCATAACTCTTAGTCCTAGCATTATGTGAATTCTTCACAAGAGAACGACTAATTATGTTCTTTGCAGTTAGGGCCTATTATGATGCAATCAAACCATAAGTGTGACACTAAAGTAAGCCCAAGAGTTCAGATTTAAATGTTTAAGCATGAAAGTACAATATATCATTCATTACCTTTCCTTTCTTTGAGTTCTAGAATTTGACAAGTCCACGCCATTGATCTTTGTCCACATCATCTGGATAGAGCTTATATAAGGCCTTCCTCCTGATGTCCGAATTTTTTTCAATGGCTGGGTTAAAGATAGCTTTTTTCAAACTAGACTTAAATTTCCTCCAGTCTCTTCCAATTGACTTGAGTATCCATTTTTCACATGCTTTAGGATAGAAATTTTTTGTCTGAAAGTATGAAATAAAGAAAAATGTAAATGAACATGTAGAGATATTAAGAGATGAAAAGAAGATAGCTTCTTGTTAATTGTGAAGTACATGTACACACTGCAATATTGTTTCCTCACGACCCTTCTTCTTTAGATCACGCCAACCATTTATGTTTAGTGGGCAGAGTCCTCCGAGTCTAGCTACAGTGCCTAGAAACTTCCCCAAGTTTGCACCTTTTTCTCCTATAGGTTGGCCTTCTTCATTGCATTTTACAACTATTCTTTGCCCTGGTTGCATGTTCCAAACAACTAGCAAGCTTGTTCTCTTGCGTTTGACTATTTCTGTGCTTACTACAAATTTCATTAATAAAAGCACTAATTAAGTTACGTGCACTGCCATATACATAGTTAATTAATAGAAGTACAAAGTTTTAAGAGGTCATTACACTGATTGTGAACTCGACCTTCTTCATCTTACAATGCTTGTGATTCATAACCTTGCGCGATATATTGCTCACCATTATTAAAGTCTCCATCTTCATCATTATGTTGGTCATTGACCTGAATCACATTCAACCTTTTTGACCTACGCAATTTTCCTGCAAAACAGCTCATAAATAGTTTATTCAAATAATTATAACGGATACATATATTTAATAAGCAAGTCTGAATTATAGTTCAGGTTTAGGAGGAAGGGGATACTTTGCGAACTTCTCACAATAAGATGCTCTGCCCCTTCAGCAGAAACACCACCATCCTGTAAGCGAGCACTATCATTTGGATGGTCAGATGGACCAATATCCTCGGTTTCCTTCTCCTTAGACACATATAGGTGGATAGATTTCTCAAAGTCAGGATCGGACAACATATTTATCACAACACTTGGATCATCGATGTGAATTAATAAGTTGTTGCCCTTTGGATTTGGATTTTTTTTTGCATAGTATAGGAAGTCACTTGCGTTGAAGCCAACTTCCTCGATCATCATGATAAAATCATAATGTGAGACATGACGTCTCATCATAGATCTTTGCAGAATGTGGGCCTCTTCATCTTCATCTTCATAGTGCAGGTATATGGTCAACATGTCCATCACCATCCTACATATAAATAAAAATGTCAATCAGACCTTCCTCTGGAGTCTGGACTACATGGTGCATTAACTTACTCTAGCTTCTGAACAACATACATGTTGGTTTTGTCATAGACTTAAAGTTCAACACAACCCTAGCTTTTAAGTGTCAGCGAGACAGCAATCAACATTCGTGTGGCAAGTAGCATTATGAAAGTTATCAGCATAGATCAAAGTAAGGTTAAAAACCTTTAGTTATATGTGTTGCTTGTTAATTTAGGTATCGGCATTGCACTCTATTATTCCTGTCTTCAGTTCAGAATACACGGTCATTGGTGTGATATTGGAAAATCAATCTGAAAAGACAGAAGTAGACTATGGAAAAAATTGTTAAATTGTTTACCAAGTTTTTCATGTGTAAACAAAATGACCTCCCTTTGGAACGTTTGTATTTGCATACTACATTATACCGGACAAACGTAGGAGTTATATTTTTTAAATTAGTTCACTGTCAGTTTGTCATTCTAGCCACCAGATTATACTATAGGATAACTGGGGAGCTCAGTACAAAGGAATTTTCAAGGTGAAATTTAGATAAATTACAAAGTCTGAATCTTTTTCTTATTGCATAACAATGAACAGCTATAACGGAAGTAATTTCTCACTGAAGTGTAAAGGACATGCGATCTCCAAAAAGGTCCCAAATCGATATTGACATTTTACCAATAAAAACAGATCAAGAAATGGCATCTCTCATTTCGAAATAAAAACAAAAAGAAATGGCATCTCTGCAACAATACCAGAGGCGCTACAAATTAGAAAGGGGCAAATGCTCTTGAGGGTTACATCGCGGTGCAGGGGCCTGAAGAAATAGCCAGCCTCACGCACTATGCCAAGTAAGTGAGTACTCAAATAATTCATTTACAGATCCACATCTCACAGAAGAGAAATCCCAGAGCAATCGCACAGGTAATGCACAGCAATGGTGTTCGTATTTCCGACATACTATGATGGGGATTAGATCGAGAGATACCTGGGTCTGCCGGTCGACACGATGGGGAGCAGCTGCCGTGGTGGCCTGGGCGACGGAGAACAACCGGACCTGGGCGGGAGATGGAGGAGCGGCGCGTTGGTGGGAGGGAGAAGGTGGCGGCGCGGTGGTGGGAGTCGGGGCGATGGGGGCGGCACGATGGGGGCAGTAAGATTAGATGATACGGTGTGTTTGTTTGACCGTGATTAATCAGATTGGCTCCATATATAAGACATATTAGTGGAGGGAAAAGGGTGTATTAGCGGGAATCGATTAAATGTTTCCCTCTGACTGTTTTTGTCAGCCAAAAATACAAATTGGCGCGGCAAAAGAACCTTAGATCTATTGATCAAGCTAGCAAAACAGCTACCCTACAAAATGAAAAATGCAAGAAGCATATAGTTTATGGCCGAAGCAATTTAGGGATACTACAAATAACTAAAGGCATGACAAACTCTAAAAAAAGTTGGCCTCATTTTAAAAGCTCCTCTTTTTTACGAATGGTCAGATATATGTGGTTGTGCAACACATCACATTGGCTGGTGGCCCTAAGATTTTGGTTGAGTCTGATTGTCTGAGGATGGTTCCTGTGTCACAATGATGAAGAACATAGTCTACAAGAAGGTCCTATGCGCCCTTAAACGCTGATCACTGCGCCTCTGATTGTTGCTACATATAGTTTCTTTACGGTTGTGTGTGTGTTGAGTTTTGGGTATTGATGATGCGGGCCTTGCGGTGCGTGTAATATTTCTCTTTCTTTAATTTTTGGAGTTTGACTGGTCTTCTTTACTAATTGTTTATTTATACAAGCTCGTACGTTGTTTGTTTGCGCTTATTGGACTTTCCTAACTGCTTTTGTATATTTCGTTTACCTTCTCCTGTGTCTGTTTTCGGGTCAAATCTCAAGTCTTGGCAAAATCTCAATTTGGTATGCGTGGGTGTGTCTATTTGATTTAGGCACTTTACCTTAGGACTTTTGTTGTTTTGTTTTATCTCATGCAATTTAGCTTAGGAGTTTTTATGCTTTGTGTCAGGCAATGGAATGTGTGTTTGAGAAACAATATAGTTATTTAGTAAATGATTGTCTAACACAATTGTTTTCTGCTAGGCATTCTTACAACATGTGTGAGGGAGTACTGGTGCTGGCAAGGGTTTGACCGGAGGTCTTTTACCTGTGCAGAGCCAGCCAACAACAAGGCTAGAATCTTAGTGTGGCTGTGATTAAAATCCCATTCTGGCCAAGTGTGCTTAAATTATGTTTGTTTCTCCCTCATTATCATAGAAATTTTCCTTTGTATGATTCTAATGCATGTAACAGTGACGAAGAGGATGAGAAGTTTCAGTTGTAGCATGTACGATATGATCATCGGTAAATAAAGCTTTGTAAGTAACATGGGTTATTCCTTATTTCTACTACTCCGTAGAATAAATATGTGGATTTTTCCTGTCCATCATATCGTTTTTGTAAAATTTCTAAACCTACTTAGTGGAATTACATCGATATATCTGATATTCCCTACTCTATACAGCAAGTCACTTGGAGGTTCGGGTCTTGTTTGGTGCCATGTTAGTATGAGGAAACGACTCCCATTTAGTTCGCTTTATGTTTTTATGGTGGGTGTAAATGTTTGCTCGGAGGAGTTGTTTCGTTTGCATGACTATAGACCAATTAGTAATGTTATGCATTGATACAATATCATAAGTGAAGCCAAATATGTACAGATTATGGAAAAAAATAAACGATAACAACAAAGATCGACACAGCAACGCGCACAAGGTAATGCGTACCTGCAAAATGCCCTCGTTTTACAACAACGTCACACTCTAGTATACTTGGTTGAGGATATGATGGAAAAGTTTAGACACAACTAAAACAATTAGCATTCTAATAATTATTTATCAGCTGTTAAGACTTGTAGAAGTACATATGTGCCCTTCGTGCATTTTACTTCTTCTCCGAAGCTATATGAGATGGTGTCCTACTGTTCTCCTGTTAATAAAAAATACGTTTATTTCCTATACAGTTTCCATTTCCCAGATATGCATGCTATGTTCCTTGTAAATTTCACACTATCTTCATGCATGATACTATTTTTGATGGCCCTTGTGTGTTTGTCCACTTTGTAGGGTTAAGAATTTGTAGCAGATCATACGTGTTTTGTACACTTGAAAAATATGAACTTAATGCACACTAGAATTACGTCATGTTCTAAGATAAAGATAAAGCATAAGTTAATATGTTACAAATACAATCCATATAAGTTTTGAATACAACTTAACCCTTCTGCTGAAATGTTTCATTGAATCTTAATTTTTAGGAAGTTTTGCAACTGGACGTCAGAAGCATTTTTCTGAACTGACGGATGGATATATGTGTTCCATTAGCGAATTGCTCTTGGAATCTGAAGCTTGCAAAATTTCAGAAAATTTGTACTTAGTGAATTAAGCTCCATGTATGACAGATTTTTGTTGGGAATAGAGATTATTTGTTAGCGAATTATTTTATCAGACGTACCATCTTGTAAAACTGAATTTTTTGAAGTGGACCTTTTTATTTAGCTTGGACCTTTGATGGACGACAAAACCTGGACGTCGGTATTCTTGAAAGAAACCTGGACCACTTATTCGCATTTTGTGTACTTGTGATTTTTGTGCCTTGCAGTTGCAGCTAGCCAACTTGACCTATTAATTTAAGCACTATATGATAGGCATCGGCTGGTTGTTTCTTGTTGTTTGCTAGCTGCCGCTGCTGGCTGCTTGTTTGCTTGCTTGCTGCCGCTGTAGGCTGTGTGTACAACTTGAGCAAGCTGGTTGTTTGCCTGCTGCTTCGTACAACTTGAGCAAGCGTTCTGCATTTTCCAATCATTTATTTTTTGAGGATAAGCATTTTCCTATCTACTCTCTTTCATTCGGAAGCTGATTGATTCTTACTTTCTGCATTCCGTCTCCATATGGGCTACTTGTAGTTGGTTTGGACAGTAGTTCAATTGCTTGTGGGGCCTTAAGTGTCAAAAAGTGGATGGTCTTAAAGCTCTACGGCCTGGGCCAAATCAAAAATTTCTAATAATATTTGCACACAATTTTGTCCAGGCACCAGCCCATGGCCTCTCTTGCTTGGGGCCTGGCTCCTAACACATTCCCAGCCACACATATTTATATGTTACTCAGTCAATATACTTGTAACACACCACCTGGAACACATAGTCATATGATACTGCATTGATATCTTTGTAACACAATTTCGGGCCTTGCATAATTTGTGTTACTGTGTGTCATTAGCACACAAATGATGTGTTACTGGAATTTTACCTGTAACATTTGTCACTGAGTGTTACATGATTGTGTTACCAAAACTCTGTTGTGTTGTAGTGACCCTTGTAACTTTCGGTTCCGCCATCAATCAAGAACAGGCAAGCAGGAGTAGGGTTTTTCCTCCGGGGGCCTGAGCCTGGGTAAACCTTGTGTCCCCGTGTTGCGAATCTGTTAGTTCCACGATCTCCAGCGTCTCCTCCTTCTCCAAAACTCAAATCCATAACAATGGGCATTGAAGAGTCAAACCCTCGTTAGTAGTTGTACGGGGAGTGGTGGTGATGGCTCTATGGTGGTACTATAGCCAAAGGTGATCATGACATTATGACCGGTAGTGCTAGTGTCCTCTCAGGCTAGCCCGATACTCAGCCCGCGTTTTGGACGTTTATGCGCACACAGACCAACATTTAACCGAGAGTGTACTTCATCCCAAAAGCCTAGACTAGTGGTAAGAGGGAATCTCCCCCTTATAAGCTGGTCATGGCCTCCTCCCATAGGTGAGGTAGGACTAAACTTGAGAAGTCTCACCATTTTATAAGGGAGCAGGGGTATGCGGCCAATGAGCTGGGATATGTGGCTAGATTATGTCCTGTTGGGGCGCCTCTTCCCATATATAGGAGGCCACCACTCCTAGGTAGACCGAAAAGGGACAAGATCGAGTCCTCTTAGGACTCCCCCACCCAATTCGGGGAAGTCCCTTAGGGAGGTTCCTTGCCCCCCCCTCTCACCCCAGGTAAGTGGGGGCCAATCTAACAAGGGATTTTCTAGAACCTTCCAAATAATATTGAAGCTTTTGGATGTTTTGGTACTTCCAATATCTTCTGAAGAACTTCTGGACATCACCAGAATCGTCTGGCACCTCAGAACAATTTCGAGACTCTTCCAAAAACTTTTGGATCCCTTATCTCTCATTCTAGATTTCATAGTTGCATTCTACATGTTGCTAAACTGTTAATCATGTGACCCAACATGTTCGAACATATTTGGATATGTCTGTAACACTTCTATTCAAAATCGGTGGCGGGATGTTGATACCCATAACACTTCCCACATATCAATACAATTTTTTTACAGAGAGAACCTTTTCATTTCCATAAACTCTTCATTTTGCTTTGCAATATTTTACGTAACCTGAGGTGATACTATGACGTTATCACCATAGAGAGTGTGTACTCTTTTCTTGTTTCTCAATTGACTCCGTGACCAACACCTTAGCCACAACAACTATCGATGAGATGCTGGACATTGTAATACAAAGTGAGCCCAAAGTGTATATCTTCATCACCGGAGGAGCAAGTCCCGACATTGACATATCTAGCGTCACGACGTACTTATCCATATACCTAAGAGTGATGTTTGGTAACTAGTTAACCATCTTGTATCCAGATCTACGATATTCTCCATGCCTAAGGATGCAACTAAACGTTAATCCAATATATGAGAAATTACAAACAATATATTGACCTGTCTCACAATATATGATAAGGGGTCTATCATACAAAATTGTTACTCTTAATAATGTGTTCTCATATCCTCGTAACACTTTACTTATGCCCATGTCAGGACACAAGACAATCACTAACACGTGAGCTAGTCCAGAGGCCTGACTAGGACTTTGGTTCGTGTTTATTATTCAACACATGTAATTGTATTTTTCTCGGAATATTCTATTGAAAAACTATTACAATTCAGAGCATAGAACATAAACATAATCATAAACACCGAAAAATATAATTATAACATCTTTGTTATTAACTTCATAGCATATTTGCAACACCTTGTGATGTTGAAATCATTGGACTGCCTTCGGTGTTGGACGGGGCAGCCAGATGAATCGCGGGCATTATTTAGGTAGGACCCGTGACGATGTGGTGGCGGCGACTAGAGCGGTGGAGGTTTCTTGACCGGGCAGCCGTCCTTGCCGATGACACCTAGAGGAGCGAGCAGCAAGTACCATGTTAAAAGCCATGCAAGAAGTAGAATAGTGTAGTCCGATCGAGCTTTCATTCCTGAATGCTCAATTTTTTTCAGATGGGGATCTTACACTTAGAGCAAGGGAGGGAAGGGTTGTTGAGCATATTGGTTGCCCCCGGGTTGCACTGGCATCTAACAGTTTTGTCCTGTTCCTCCATGCACCTGCCTTCCGTGCCACAGTCCATGACTAAGCAGGCTGAGACGAAGAACAGAAAAAAAAAAAGTAAAAAATCAGGCCTCTTGCCATTGCAAGCCAAACACCAATCAGGTTTAGAAAAGTTTACAGTGTTGTGTAATATTGCTGCCCACTGGCGACAACTTCTTGGTAGGGATGTAGCAGCTGTGATCCGAGAGGCCTTTGAGAGAAAGAAACGAACAGTTGAGTGGAGGTTAAAGAAAAATTTCCATGCGGCATAGTCGGATCGTTCAGAGGCTAATCAAATGCATAACACATGAAAGATGATCATCAGGAAGGAAAGTAATTTCTTAAGCAGGGTGCGGTCCATCAATCAATATACTTACACTTGGCCATTAAGCAGGGTAAGCATGGCACGACGGGCAGACCTAACTGAGCCCAACCGGCGAAGCAGTGGCATTCGTAGGTTGAGTTCAGGGGTATCGAGGGTGTGATCTCCTTGCACCTGCCCATGCCACAGCTCACCCCGTCGCACGCCGTGCCTCCTGCAAAAGCCGAACAATACACACGTACAGTAGTACTATAAGCTAACAGCAATACCACGGCCGGTGCACCGCCGCACCGTGTGTCTTGCGCTTGGAAGGCAGGCAGTGATCAGGCAGAGCCCGTATGTATAACTCACCGACAACGACGGCGGTTCTGGCGGCCGCAGAGGCCAGCATCGCCACGACCAGCGCCGGCACCACCGAGCCGACGGAGACTCTCGCCACCCCCATTTTCATCCTATCTCTCTCGTCTCGGATGCAAACTGCAATTTATGTGCAGGCATATTTGTGCGCCGTACATATATATAGTGCTGGCGGACCGGCCGGCTTCGGAGGGAGCAAAGCCTGGCGACGGCGATTTCTTTGTTTCTCTGGGTCATAGGTTTAACCTATCGCTATCGCAAGCTATGTATGTGTCGGGTTCTGTCATTCTTTGTTTCCATTACCTTCTCCTTTTTTGGACACAAACGAGAAATCTCGTCCAATTTTCTTCTTCTTTTCTAGCGGTTCAATCCTACAAGAGCTCTGTGAAAAGATAGAATAATGTTGAAATATAGGATGTGCTTTAGGCCTATCTAACAATTTTAGAAAAATCCTTAAGGGCCCATTCATGGCAATAGGAGTGGTGAGAGTTTAGTTTCACATGGCTAGTTGGGAGAGATTTCCACCAATATATAAGGTGAGCTCTTCTCCCACTAGTATGACTTGTTGTGAAAAGAAGAGAGGCGTTTTACACGCGCGCTCCTCCTCCTCCTCCGCCCGTCTCGCCACGACGAGAATGAATATGAGCTGAAACGTTCTGTATTAAGTATAATCCCATTAGAGCAGGTCTCCGAAACCCCTCATCTCCAGATCATGTATGGGAGAGGGGGGCCACTGCTGCTGCTACGGCCAATTGGCCTACTGGAGGGTGTCATATGTTAATCCCTCTCTTACTTATATCTGTGTGCATAGTACTAGTAATTTCGGTAGACGATTCTACAATTAGTCTAGTATTATATGGTATCGTTACCAAATATCAGTACACGTACGTTTAGCTCATGATTTATTTCTGGATTAATATAACTGAAATATTGTCTAGATTCTCAACAATCCAAAAACCTAATTTATGTAGGCAATTTTCAATTCAAGGCTTTGCCGCTGTACTGAAACCGTCACCGTTTACGGGAACGTACTTTAAGCGTTGGCAGACCAAAACCACCGTATGTCTCACGGCGATGAACGTGTTCTAGATCGCCGGTGATACTCCCAATGGAACGATTACTCCTGAACAGGAAAAGGCGTTTAGGGAGGCCACCGTCGTCTTTATTGGAGTCGTTCTGAGCGTGATCAAAGATAAGTTGGTTGATGCATATTTACATATGCGGGTTTACAAGGACTTATGGGAGGCGTTCGAATCTAAATTCGGCGCAACTGATGCTGGAAGCGAGATGTATACTATTGAACAGTTCCAAGTACAAAATTGTTGAAAACCGTTCTGTATTGGAATAGGCTCATGAGATACAATGCATCGCTAAGGAGCTTGACCTTCTTAAGTGTGATTTACCGGGAAAATTTGTCACGGGATGCATAATCACTAAGCTCCTAATTCCTGGAGAAACTTTGCTACCACTCTGAAAAACCAGAGGCGTGAATTCTCAGTAGAGGATGTCATCGGCCATCTGAGTGTCGAGCAGAATTCGAGAGCAAATGACTCACATAGAAAAGGGGCCGAAGGGACTTCTGTTGCTAATGTGGTACAGAAGAACTTCAACTCCCACAAGCCCAAGAGGAAGATTGGTGTCCAACATAATACCAACTTCAAGAAGAAGGGTAATAAGACCTTCAAGAAAGATAAGAAGAAAGGTAGCTGCTTCACTTATGGTTCAGAGGAACATTGGACAAATAAGTGCCTGAACAAGTTCAAGAAAGCAAGACATGACTCAAAAAATGTCAACATGATTGTGAGAAACAATGAGAATGGGGCATCTGGGTATGGTAATTTGTTTACTATATTTTCAGTTTGCCAGACTAACGATTGATGGATTGACACAGGTGCAAATATTCATGTATGTGCTGACATATCATTGTTTTCTTCTTATCAGACCACATGGAACGAATCCGTATTGATGGGGAATGGCGCGAGTGCTTCTGTTCATGGTGTTGGAACGGTCAATCTGAAGATTACTTCGGGAAGGATCGTGCATCTCAAGAACGTGCAGCATGCCCCCAAATCCCCCCTCCCCCCCCGCTCCTCCCCCGCTGCCACCGGAGGATGCCGGCGGGCTAAGCCCGACCGAACGACGGTGGCGGCGGGGTTGTCTCCTTGCGTGGTGGCCTCTTCCCCGTAGGGAGCCCCTTGGGCGCTCGATGGTTATCGCCCCGACGGTGATCTGATGGCGACAGGGTCTGCAAGCCAGGACGGCAGCCTCGGGCTTTGATGGCGGTTCTCCCTCGGCGGATGGTGGCACGAATCGCATCTGCTGGCAGGGGCGCGTTCCTAGGGTTTCTCACGCCAAGAAGAAGATCTGTCTTCAGCATGTTTCCATAGATCTGGTGGCAGTGTCGTGTTTTGGAAGGCTCCGCCGGCGAATTCCCATGGGCGATTCATGCCTAGAGATTGCTGAAACGGATGGGATTCGATCGCGCGCAACAATTATTTTTCCGACTGTTTGGTTTCAGAGGGAGCGACTAGCGAGGCGAAGCTCTGCAGTCTGTTGTCATCGTGGAACATGTCTCTAGTTCCATGATGAAGTCAGTGTGCTGAGAATGTCATGGAAGCAAAGATTTGTGGACTAGCTATGGTGGCTCGAGTCGTGGCGGCGATGAAGAATTGGCTTGGTGATTCGGGAATTGTAGCAGCGGCATCGGAAAGTGGGGGCGGCAACACATGAGGATTTCATAGTCTTATCTTGCAGGGTGAAAATCCAAGGTCTGGCCTTAATTGGTTGTGCCTAGCAATGACCTTATAGAAAGCATTATTTTGTAAGCGCGGACTTTCTCCAGAGTGAAAACCTATTATCTTTGATCGGACGATGACGGTGCTTGTGCTTTGTTTTATTCTTGAAGACGTCGCTATTGAAGATGTTGAACTTCTGTTGTTGTTCTGGTGGGGTTAGTTGCGCTGCTACTAGTAGCAGGACTTTTCTTTTTTTTTAATTCTTTTTTCTTTTTTCGGATGTGTGCATCTGTATTGCCAATAGGGTATGCATTGTTGCAGAGGATATATGTAATTCGTATCTATGTGATATTAATATATGCTCATTTCCAAAAAAAAATCCATGCTTTTGTTAACATTCTTACATCTGCAATCTAACTTATTACCTAGCGACTTATCCACCTCCTGAAAGGGTTTCGCAGCATAGTAAATCAAAATTTTCTACGGAAGCGAACAGAAGGAAAGCCAAGATCTAATCTAGGAGATGCAAACAACGAGAGAGATTGGATTAGATCTTCATACCCTTGAAGATTCGCACAGCGGAACGTTCGTCGGAACGTGGGTGATGTAGTCGTACTCGCTTCTCCTCCTCGCGATCCGATCCGATCTAGCACCACAAGTGGCGGTGCCTCCGTGAGATGCACACGTGCAGCACCTCGACGTCTCCTCCTTCCTCGGATCAGCAAGTATGGTGGAGAGATGGATTGGATCTACAACACGACGGCGCAGTGTATATGGTGGAGAATTTCTGCAGCAGGGCTTCGCCTACAAACAGTCGGGAGGGAGAGAGGAAGGTAGCAGAGCAACTAGGGTTTGGAGGAAGGTGTGTGTGGGGGGAAGGGGGCGCACCAGCCCTCTATATATAGAGGGGGGGTGCGTCCAGCCCTTGCCCATCCTCCAAGCCTATCTCTAGTTTAAACGATTTAAACTCTCCCTTCTAGAAACCCTATCTTATCTCTAGTTTAAACGAGTTTAAACTTATCTAGGATCGGCTGGGCCCTATGGGGCCTTGTGCCCCTGGCCCAATGCGGCCAGGACACTCCCTCATAGGCCCATGCCCCCTCCCGGAAGGTGGGACCACGTTGGCCCCCTTCCGGAAGGTTCTAGAAGCTTCCGGTACAATACCGATTAATCCGGAACAATTCCGAACTCCAAAAACTGCACTGCCTTATATGAATCTTATTCTCCGGACCACTCCGGAACCTCTCGTGATATCCCGGATCCCATCCGAGACTCCAAACAAAAAATTCATAAACCAATTATCCAATCTATCCTAGCGTCGAGACACGTTAAGTGTGTGACCCTGCGGGTTCGAGAATATGCAGACATGATCTTCTATCAATAATCAACAGCGGGGTCTGGGCACCCATATTGACTCCCACACATTCATCGATGATCATATCGGATGAACCACGATGCCAGGATTCAATCAATCCCATATATATTCCCTTCGTCTCGCGATATTTTACTTGCCCGAGATTCGATCGTCGGTATCGTCATACCTAGTTCATTCTCGTTCACAGCAAGTACTTTACTCGTTCCGTAATCCGATATCACTTTGTGATTAACTTCTTAACCACATGCTTGCAAGCGGTGTTGATATCGATTACCGAGTGGGCCCGAAGTATATCTCTCCAACTTGGGAGGGACAAATTTCATCTCGATACATACAACCCAACAGATACTTTCCGATCACCTGAGAGACACCTTTATGATCACCCTCTCATAGGATGACGTTTGATGACCTCAAAGCTTTCTTCCGATACCAGGGAGTTGTATTATCTCATGGCCTAAGGAATACAATATTTGACATGAGAAAAGCTTCGCAAAGACGAACACGATGAAACGATCTAATAGCTTTGCTTAGTTTGGGTCTGTCCACCATATCATTCTTCCAATGATATGATCTCATTATCAATTGACAACTCATGTCTATGGTTAGGAAACCTTAACCATCATTGATCAATGAGCTAGTCCATAGAGGCGTACTAGGGACACGGTGTTGTTCACAAACCACACAAGTATTAAAGTTTCCGCTTAATACAATTCTAGCATGGAATATAAACTTTATCATGAACAAGAATTATAATAATAACATCTTTATTATTGTCTCTAGAGCATAATTCCAACACCTCCGTCAACTTCATGTACTCCTCGAGGGAGCTGAAGCCTTCAGGCTGGTCCTAGTGATAGTATCATACTACTAGTATCATGCATATGATACTAGTGTATGATACTATCTTCATAGTGCATGGTATCATATGGTAGTATCATACTAGTACTATATTTAATGATATGTAGAATCTTAATACAAAATTGTGTACAAGATTTATTTGTGTGATGATTTTCTAATTTTACGTGCTATGATACGGTATCTACCTATGATACACTAACCATCTCTTTCTTCATTAATTGTTGTGCCACGTCAGATTTTTGCCAACATGGCATGCATGATACTACTTATGATACTCTCACTAGGACCAGCCTCATGGAGTAGATTGAAGTGTCGATGGCGGCACATGACTGCTAGTGCCAGTGCATGGAGCGCGCCATGCAAGCGTTGAAACTGGCTGGTTACTTTGACACACAACAAATTTTCCAATGAGAATTGATTTCATGCCTCTATGTGACTTCATGCCTTTCCATGACATATATTTTTTTTCTACTATTGCAACGTACGGGTATGTTTTCTAGTATATGCTCATTTCAAAAAAAAATCCCTGTTTTTGCTAATATTCTTTGTTATTTTTTTCTTTTCTTAGCTCAGCGATGATGTCATTGCAAGTATACAATACGGGGTCCACGTCCGATCCAAACTCTGATGCAAACACAACTTATGTCTTTGACTGGATTATATATGCATGCCTTTTTTTAGGGAAATTTATGCATGCTTAACAACCTAGGACTCTTCTTCCATCTCTTTTCCTTTAATAGTCTTTGTTTTTTCTTGTCTTAGCACAGCGATGATGTCATTCCAAGTACGCAATACGGACTCCACGTCCCATCCAAAATCTGATGCAAACACGACTTATGTTTTTGACAGTAATAATGTGCATGTAATTTATACTAGATCCACCATTAAATTAGCTATGTGGACAAACGTGATGGCTCCTTTTTCATTTGTATACTATTGATTTTATAATATGTATAGGCCTATATACCCCTTTCGTCTCAAAATAGATGTCGCAAGTTTATTAAAATTTAAATATATCTAAATATTATTTAGTATACAGATATATCTAAATTTAGATAAATTTCCTACATCTATGTGAGACAGAGAGAGTATAGTAGATTTATAAAGGGAGCATCTAAACAACAATCGGTGGCTGGTTAGTTTAAACCAGCCATCGCCTGATAAGGAAACTTTTCCCCAACCCACCAACCCCAAAAAAGAAATAATCAACCGCCCACGTCACGAGCCCTGTCCACCAGGTTCGCTTCCAAGACCCCTCGCGCACCAAGAGTTCAAGGCCCCTCGCCCCTCCCCCAGGCCACATGACCACATACCCTTTCTCCCCCAGGCCACGTGACACCCCATGATCCTCTTTTTTTCTCCAAATTGCCATGGTTCCCATTACCTTTCCCTGGACCCCTCAAAAATAAGCTAGTGCATAACAAGCAGGCTTTTCACAGGTCAAATGAATAGGTTTCTGGTTAGATCTAGTGAAGGTGAACTAGTTCATGTAAACATGAGATCAAGAAAAATACCACCATGTGACACAACTTAAGAGCGCTGTAGTTTCAAAATAAACAAAAGTAGGGCGCGACTAGCGAGCCGAGGGATCATTTGTGCATCCCAGCCCGCGCTAACAAATACTCCCTCCCTCGCACTCGCCCGGCTGCTTGTTCTGTAAGAAGTACTCGCCCAACTCTTCTTCTTCCTTGAGGATCTGACCCAAGGCTACAACTTCTCGTCTCCTCCCTCCCGTTCTCCAACAATTCCTCCCATGAACAAATTAGGACAGTGTACAACAAGACTAATCCTGAAACTTGTAGCCAGCAAACATAGTTATTCCACATAGTAAAACCAGACGGATTCATCAAGAATTTTTTTTCCAACAACTTAGTAGCCTAGCCTGACATTCGTGGGACAACAAGGACTAAAATTTGCATACAACAATTCCAGGAACCAAAATAAGGACCAAATTGGGTACAACACATATCTGGCAAGATGACTAGACTAGTTAGGGAAAATCCCAAGGACCAAAGTAAGTAACATAACAAGAATCTTCAGCAACTTAGATCATGCAAGAACTAGTTAGGAAAATCCCCGAGTTCAAGTAAATATTGCAAAGACAACTGTATGCGAAAAAACAAAGTTAAAAGAGGATAAATATGCAACTTAGACCAATTTATCTAATCAACTTAATTAAATGGCATGAGTAACTGAAGTCCATGCCACTAATCAGTAGAGCAATCAGATCAAAGTTGCTACCTCATGAGGCTAAAGAGGGGATGTGTCGCACGTCCACGACCCTGGTGCCCTTCTTTCGACCTTCATATGGCCTGCATCGCGCTTTGCCATAGCTTGCTCGGCAACTACAAGCACACCAGTCTATGAGCGAGTACACGTCCTTCGCGAAGCCTAGGAGGTACCAACGCACAAGTTTCAAGATCGAGAGCATGTCCAACGCTGTCATAGCCACGACGACATGTAGGTAGTCCCTCTTGGTAAACAAAAAAAATCAGGCAACTAGAAACGTAGTTCATAATGGATAAACACAACTTACCAAGTGGTGGTAACCAACTTGATTGAAAAGTGGAAACAACTTAACAGCTTGACTAAGCAACTATGATCTAGAAATGTGTGGATCTGCACATTAATATTTAAGCTAGTTCATTATCTTCTTACTAGGAAGTTAGATTGAGCACCAGGATAGTAAGTTTGTAGTGAATACAATCTCGCGAGAACAACTTAATAAGCCCATCCTATAATCGAAAACCTAAGTATTTAAGAGTGGAGACTGTGCAAACTAGGGTTTGTCTGTTGGGAGCAACTAAACTGCATCATCCTAGACATCATCTTAGACAGAATAGCAAAGAGTCTAAAGGCATGATTACACAAAACTAACTTGGTTAGATCAAGAAGACAACTTAGGTATGATGATAGAGACACTTAATCAAAATCAGAAACCAACTAATAAGCAAAGAGGTTGATAAAAAATAGCAAAAAGTTTAAGGTAAAAGCATGATTACACAAAAACCAACTTGGTTCGATCGAGAAGACAACTTAGCTATGATGACAGAGCAACTTAATCAAAATCAGAAACCAACTTGATCAGCAAAAAAGTCTAAGGTAAAAGCATGATTACACAAAAACCAACTTGGTTCGATCGAGTAGACAACTTAGCTATGATGACATAGCAACTTAATCAAAATCAGAAACCAACTAATAAGCAATGAGGTTGATAAAAATAGAAAAGAGTCTAAGATAAAATCATGATTACATAGAAACTAACTTGGTTAGATTGAGAAGACAACTTAGTCATGATGACAAACAACTCAATCAAAATGAGTATCCAACAAAACATATATCTTATCTACCTTTGTACATAGTTGACATTGAACATAGAGTCGTAAAGTTTATATAGGGGACTACATTTCTTTTGTTAATCATGTTGATGCCCCGCACACTCGTTCTTTTTGCATCAAGATGGAAATTTGCAACCATATGAGTAAAAAGAAATGAACTTTTGTCTTGTGCATGAAAATTGCATAACTCAGTTTTCATTTATCTTTGCATGACCTGATTTGAGAAGAATATGGCAATCGTAAATACATTTATCACGTCGGAGATGTCTTGGATCTGAATGCTACCCCTATAGAAGATGTGGATGCCAACGACATGGAGCCACTGTTTTGCAGTCAGGTTTCCCCAGCAACTAAGTAGGATTAGAACCAACTTAAGCATGCCGCAGCAACAACTTAGCTATGATGAAGAAGAAACTAAAAAAGAAAATCAAGCATTCAAACTTTTAAAACATTAAAATCAAATAAATAGGATGTAGAACCATCTTAAGCATGTTGCGGCAACAACGTTTGCCATTTCTTGCTACTACGCTAAACAATAACTTGGCTCCCTGCAAAATAACTCTTTCTAACAATATTTCATTTATCCAGATCATGGGGGAATTACTTGTACACAACTTGAGTATTTCAGTACACAACTTAAGCCGGCTGAAAAAACACTTTAATTAAATTAGTATGTTGGTGCTTACAGTATAAGATAATAAAAATTAACTAAAAAACAAGCTTACAAAAGCAACTTAGCTGAATTTAGGACCAACTTAACCATGCTGAAGAAACAACTTAATCATGTTGAAGTAAGAACTTAACCATGGTGAAAAAGCAACTAAACATCAAACTTAATCATTAAAAGCAACTTAGATGAATTTAGAACCAACTTAACAGTGATGAACAAATAACTAATAAACATTAAAAAGCAACTGAGCAAAACTAGGCAAAACAACAATCGTCAATGCTAAAAGCAAATTAGATACAGTTACAAAACAACTTAGTTATTTTTAAAATGAACTTACATACATTATACAAAGCAAAATTGATCAACTACTAGGCAAAACAACAATTGTCCACATTGAAAAACACAACATAGTTAAAAGAATGTAGCTAATAAACTTAATTATGAAGAAAGAACCACCTTACCTAATCCACCTCATTACAAGAACATATCTAGCCTAGTATATGTAATCAACTTTATTAAATTAGTGAAAGCAATTTAGACATGGTCACAAAATAACTTAGCTATGGTGACAAATGAACTTACATACATTATACAAAGCAATCAACTACTAGAGAAAACAACAATTGTCCATGTTGCAAAACATAACTTAGTTAAAAATGTAGCAAAAATCAACTTAACTACGGAGAACGAAACACCTTACCTAATCCACCCCCATTATAGAACATATAGCCCTACTATATAGAATCAACTTGGTAAAGTGGTGAAAGCAAATTTATATATGGCCACATACAGAAGCAACTTAACTACATTGGGGAAACAACTTAGCTATGAAGAAAACCTCGCTAATTAAGTACACCCCCTTACAAATCATTGTGTAAACTTTGCTCCAATCTATATACCCATCTATCAGATGCAGGGCCACGAGTTCGTATGTTGGCTATAACCTGGGGATCTACTCCTGTCTCCATGCGTGTTTACCATACGAATATTGCTAGTACTCTTTGTTTTTTCGAGAGTAACTAGCACTCTATTTCTGAGTCTATGCATGTTGATAACTGAAAAAACAAACAGAGGTGAACTATGTGTCTTACAAGGGTGTCATGCCTTAACTATGTAGAGCTATACTCTTTTGACGAACTTATCTTAGGAGTGCCCATGGATGGATTATGCATGTTTCAGCAAGCAGCAGGTTTAGGAAGGAAGGCAGATTAATATTCCCCCATACACACGCTAACTGTTCAGAAAACCTGAAACTAAGTACTGCTTGCATCAACATAGTCTAAAAAACATCGTGCACTCAGAGCTAATGGTCAGTACAACACTCACACATGGGTTAAGGAAAGTTGCAAGCGTGTGGTTCAGTTATTCTGCACGAATGCTTTTTAGTACTAGAAGAAGAAAGAATTAACAAAAGGATACAGTCCTCGATTGATTGCATCTCCTTGCCAAATCATTCAGTGACTGTACCATGTGCATAGCTTCAGAACATCCTATCCATTATGAACAAACTGCAAATAAGATACCACTCAACAAAGGTTGGCCAACGGTTGTTGTTATTCTTGTCACACGCACCACCATCTGATTCCACCGTGGTCCTATACTGCGTACACACAAAACACCCAAAAACTCCAGCCCCAATACAACGGCCGAGCAAACCGCTGGGAGGAATCGAACCGGGGGATCTCGTGACTAGATAAATCCATACAAAATCCATCGAAAAATGTCGTGCTAAGGCATGAATCGACAAAAAAATTGCTCCTGTCTGGGGGATTTGAACACAGGGAAAAACCTTAGAATCACGATTTAGAAGAAGTTGTTGCCGAAGTCCCGACTCCGAACTTCTAGCGCCCCTCAAGCGCTCTCTCCATTGGAGAACTTGACTCCCTCCTCCTTGAGCACTAAGCACTCGCACGCGGGGTCAATCTCTGATGAGGAGCTCAGCGCACACCCGCGCGCCTCGCTCTCCGCCGACGATCTCCTGCTACCCACGCGTGGGTGGGAGGGGGAAGAGGGGATCTCCGACGACGAACTTGACGCCCTCCGTGCGCCGTCTCCCTCTCCGCCGGTGAGCTCGGGGCAGCGTCGCTCTCGCCCGTCGAATCGCCCCTACAACCTTACCGAGACACAGGAATTGGGAAAGGGGAAATGGGATGGGAGAGAGACGAACACGCCGTGTGCCAGGTGGGTCCCTCAGGTGGGAAACTGTCGGAACGTTTCAGTCACACGCGCGCGACGATGCGTCGGTCAGGTAGGATCGGACGGTCACAAATCGATGGCTCGGGAGAGCAAACCGGCCACCTGCACTTTTTAGCAATTGGGTTTATAAATAATGCTGTTTTCTTCACGGGGAAAGGGCATGATGATGTTATGCTGGTGCTATTACTAGTAGGAGGTTGTGCTGTGTGACGCCATTCTTTGTTGTTGACGTTTTTATTTCACGTTATTTGTGCATAGCAGGCTTGATTTGGTAGCACGTCTAACCGCAGAGGGAGATCAAATCGGAGCAGGGAAAGAAAGCAAGTCGTGGGTATTTGGCTTCGCGACTACTTCTTCCGTTTTAAAATATAAGATGTTTTAGGTTTGTGAAGAAAATAAATCTACTTCCTTTAGTATGTAGATTCATCCCAAAGTTGAGTGAACCTACATACTAAAACAAGTCTAGATTTATTTTCTTCACAAACCTAAAACATCTTATATTTTGAAACAGAAGGAGTACGTAGCACGGTAATACTTCCTCCGTTTATAAATATAAGATGTTTTAGATTTGTGAATAAGATGTATCTAGACACCTTTAGTACCTATATTCATTTGAACCTATACACTAAAAGGTGTCTAGATACGTCTTCTCCACAAACATAAAACATCTTATATTTCTAAACAGAGGGAGTAGTAGCAACCGATGTAAGTTTCCGTGTTGAGCAAACTGTTGTAAACGTATACACATGTTGAGCGAAAAGTTGTACCGCTTGACATAATTTGTAAGCCGCTGCATGAAATATAATATGAAAATGGATAAATTGGGTACTCTGTCTTCATGTTTTCCATTTAATCGACTATGTAGAATGTTTTTCTATGATAAATGTATCCTTTTCTTAAATTATGGACACTGTTGGGCGTCCCTCGGACGATGGGGAGTTCCCATCGTCCTTTCCCCTGCGTGAGACGTGTCCTTAAAATCGCCTCAAATCCCTTTTTTGTTGTAAAACGGCTCGTTTTTGCTACATATGTCCCCGCTTTTGCTTCGGAAGCAAAAAAACGGTTCGTTTCAGAAATAAAATGTCTCGCCGGAGACCATGCAGCAAAAAAATTGTAATAAAGTAGCAAAACCGACTTCGCCGGAGACATCGTCGGAAAAACTCGCTGGTGATTCTCACCAGAGACCTTGTAGCAAAAAGTGGACACTATTGTAGCAAAATCACAAGACGGTTGTAGCAACAAAGTTCTTCTAATATATCAAAAAACCTACGGAAGAGACCTTGTAGCAACACTGTTATAGCAAAATCACAAGACGGTCGTAGCAACAAAGTTCTTCTAATGTAGCTAAAAATCAACTTCACCAGAGACTCTCGCCCGCAAACATGACCATGCTCACGTCCCCTGCCGCCCACTAGTAACAAGGTAGCCTCCTGTTGTAGCAGCGGCGCCCTGCGGTTGTAGCAGAGCCACCCTGCTAGGGCAGCAGAGCCGACATGCTCGCCTTCCGATACCCAATAGTAGCAAGATCGCCTGCCTGTTGTAGCAGTGTCGGCCTCCAGTTGTAGCAGAACCGCCCTACTATGGTAGCAACACCGTCATCCTAGCCTTCCCCACCGTTAGCACCACCGGTAGCAACGGTGGCCGCATGTTGTAGCAAGACCGTCCGCCTGTTGTAGCAGCGTCGGTCAGCCATGGGAGGAGCGCTCGGGCTCAGGACAAGAGGGACGCCGGGGATGGAGAGCTTGGCGGTAGGTGCGGCCGGGACAGGGAGAAACCTACGGGAGAGTTCTATGGAGATGGATCCCCCTCTGCGGTCGATTGGAGCACCACCCCAACTCGCAGCACATCTGACGCTATGCTTGCAGCATGGGTGCCCCTGCAGCGTCGCCGTCGCCATCGTGGGAAGCCACACGTGAGCGGTTTGGGAGGCACCGGAACAACGGGAGCGCGTCCGTCGGCGACGGCTAGAGCCACGCGGGATCGAATCACGGAGGCGCGGCGCCAGATTTAATGGATAGTATCTCGGTGAGAGAGAGAGAGAGAGAGAGAGAGAGAGAGAGAGAGAGAGAGAGAGAGAGAGAGAGAGAGAGAGAGAGAGAGAGAGAAGAGGAAAAGAAAGGTGAACGAGAAGCAAAGCAGGGGAAGAGATAAGGTGAGAGGGGGTGGGTGCGGGTTTTCTGAGGTGTGGGGCGGTGGGCCATAGGCACACGCGTTGCGTGATAGGATGAGAACGATGGGAGAGTGCGATCGTCCGGGGGACAGGGATCATTTTCCTTAAATTATACGCAGTTGACTGCTTCGGTCACTTATGTCTTTAGACGTACCATTGCCTTAAACTCAAACAAATGCGCTAAGGTTGGACACTTTGATGAGTTGGACTCGGCCTCTTATTATTCAGCTAAATGTAGGTGCGTTCTTAGGTGCAATAAAGCTAAGCGGTACATGTAGTTGTGTCTGCGTTAAATAAATGTTTGCCGGCAGGGTGAAAAAACGCCAAGAACTTTATGCTCGGTATATTCCATTTATCTATGTAACTGATAAGTCCTACTCGGTACAACATGAGTTCTTTTAGGATTGGGCTACTTTTCGTTTTGCAGCGTAAAATTGATGATGTATATCTCCATAGTATGCACCACGACAAACGTCCGTGTCATCTCCCCGGGTTGTCAACCGCGCCCTAGAAACACGAAGAGAAGTCTAGTTACTCCCTCCTTCACGGTTTGCAGGGCGTCTAATCAAATTTGGGTATTTCTAAAACTACAATGTTCCTAGGCGCATAAGAATTAATTATTGATTAATGTGACAGCTTTCCTCCCAACTTTCTATGCATGCAACAGTCTTCCACCAATGTATATGTCTTAACCACTCATTAATAGGCATAATTTTCAGCCAATACGTTTACGCCTAGGTCCGTGAGATTTTTGTAGAGCGCCCTGCAAACCGTAAAGGAGGTAGTATATTTTATATTCATGATAAATGCTTATTCTCTATGCTATAACTATATTAATTGGAATCTAAATAGATGTCTGGATATATAAACAAGCAAAATAGTCAGCTACACACAGGCATAGCTACGCATAGCCTATCCACCGTTGATTCTCTTCCCTTTTGATATAGAGAGCACACATTTCCATACCCAAAACGATGGATCCCCATATGAGGCTATTAATGCCGTTAGTTGATGGAGAAGTGAAACCCTAGTTACTAGCTGGCCATTTTCAATGCAAACCCTAATATCCTACGTGCCATGGCATGCACAAAAATCTAGTCAAACTAAGCTTCTCGGATTACATTCCTTTGACTGCGTGCAAACCTTAATGTACTATATGCACAAAACTCTAACCGAACTAAGCCTTATTCCTTTTGTAACGCAAAACCCAATGTACCATAGACAAAGACATGCAAAAACCCTAATCAAACTAAGCTTCTCAGATTATGCTATGTGATTTCATTGCTTTAGGTATAGTAGCAAAAAATCCTAAACGAGGGCACTAGATATTGCATGTAGACCACAACTTCTTTTCATTTTATCTCTTGTTTTATAAGCTGCTGGCCATAGCCTCACATATTCATTCTTTCATCAAATTTCCTTGCTCACTGGATAAACAAGGTGGAATCGGCGATTGCTTTCTTTGTCCTACTTCATCCGTCGTCGTGCACGCCGCTGCCATCGGCAAATTTTTTTTGGTACGTACCATTGTTTTCCCTAATCACAAGCAATTTTTTTATGCCTTTCTTACTCACTCCACACCAACTTATGCATTTTTGTTTGATGTGGTTTCATTGCATGTATAGCGAGTATGAGCAGTGGCAACGGCTCATGGGTCGGTCGCAAGAGCCGCTCGGTGAAAGACATTCGTGTCGGCGTATCATATTCACGTCTAGCTGCAAATCCATCAGCATATGTCAGTTCACACTTGCTTTTTGAGCTGAATGACATTGTAAGCAAGTTCATCGAGAAGCAGAGACAACTTGCTGAATCGACATGATTCCGCATGTTTTCGAAGCCAATACATGCCATGAAGTTTGACCAGCAGTTCACATCATGGTTGATGCCCAAAGTAGACACCATGTGCAGGTCTATAGGTGCAGGTGTCGGGGAAGAGGATTATGATGTTCAAAGAGGACGCTGGCAAGGTGTTCGGTATCCCATCCATGAGAAAAGATGTGTGGGACGCGTCGCTGGATAAGAGTCAATCGATGCGCAACCACATAGAGAAAACCATTGGCATGGACGAGCACACGCCATCGCCCAATTTGGCCGCAAGGAAGACTTTACGAGCTCTAGCCGGACAGGAACTATCAACAGAAGACGAAGCTAAGTTCATGATTTGTTTCGTCATAACTGTCGTAAGCATACTCTGCGATGACAACAACCCCGGCGACACCATTTTTTCTTCTCAACAACGCACTAATCAAATTACCATACAGGCACCCAAGATACGACTTTGCACCCGAAGCTCTGCACTTCCGCCGAACATTCGACGGCGTTAAACAAGGAGGTCGACTGACTGCTGTGAGCATTACACGCCATTCTTTGGATGTCTACCATCTCCCATAATATGATTGTCAATATGAAAAGTAATTACTAATCGCATTTTCTTTTTTAAAATGCTTACTTTCAGCCATCTAAGGATTGCCCAACATCAGCGGACTTGCTATTCGACATGATACATCTTAAGAACAATTCAGGAAGCCTTCCGCCACAATTTGTTGAAGAATTGGACGACTAGTTTTACTGTTTTTCAGTATTTTCATTCCAACATGTAAAATTTAAAGTTTTGAATTAGCATCGCATTGCTAGAAAAACTATATGTTGTAATCGAAGTTTTGCATTTTTCGGTACTCTATTATCCACTTACGTGAAAACCTCGTTCCATCACAATTTTCCGCCGTTGTTCAGGATTTTTTATTGTCTCAACAGATCAAAAAATGAAATTATACCAAAAAAGAGACCGCATATTTATTTCACTATACCTATTCCGAATGAGCAAACCAAAAACAGACAAATCTCAAAAAAATTGTTTAAAGAACAATCCCCTTACTAATATTCATGCTACAATTTCCAGCTACTTTGTTAGAATGTTCAGACATAACAAATCGGCGTTACACCCGTGCACAAAATCTTGTGGCCATACATGGAGTGCAGCCACCCAAATCAAAACAACGGTCGTTTGTCTTTCGCATCTAATGTCCCCCAAAACCCTAAGGAAAACAATTATTGTTTTTGATGCCCAACATGAGATGCATGTGTAACCCTAACTCAAATAACTATTGTTTTTGATGCCCAACGTGAGGTGCATGTGTAACCCTTGTTTTGTTTCGATTTTGCATGCGGTCAATGAAGTCCTTGTTTTCCATCTACACCCACCAGGGCCGCGTGAGAATTAATTCTCTCCCGCCAAAAAATAAGACACTACACTATCCAGCTGGAAAGTTAGGGTTTGCATACTAGCACAAGCACTTAGTATGAAGCATTTGCATGCAAAACTCTTATAAGCCTTGTTCTCATTACCTTCCCATTTGAGATGCTAAAAATTTCTTAGCCAAACATCGCACTAAAAAGTTAGTGTTTGTCCTAAACCCTAGCCATTGCATGCATGTACAAAAATGGAATGATAAACACACCGTTATCCCTTTCCAAGAGCCAGCCACTAGCATCTAAAGGAGTATTGCATGTGATCTCTGTATCCAACGGATCTAAGCCTATGCACAGCTATGTCTGTATGTAGCAAATCCGCGTCAAGATAAACAATAACCTGTCCCTAGTAAGCTTCTACTGGCTAGCTAGTTGATTAACTGATGGTTAAGATTTCCTAACCATGGACATATAATGTTATTTGATAACGAGATTATATAATTAGGAGGATAATGTGATGGAAATACCCAAAACTAAGAATAACACTTTATCGTGTCACTAAGTTTAATTGTTGTAGATTTCTAAATATCAAGTATCATTTCTTTAGACCATGAGATCATGTAACTCCCTTGTACCGGAAGAATACTTTATGGGCATCAACCATCACTTCGTAATTGGGTGATCATGAAGGTGTTCTTCAGGTATCTCGGAAGGTGCTTGTTGGGTTGCATTGATCAAGACTAGGATTTGTCACTCCATGTGATGGAGAGATAACTCTAGTCCCTCTTGGTAACACAACATCCTAAGTAGCTTGCAAGCATATGACTAATGAGTTTGGTCATGGCCATATTGTATTACATAACAAGTATGATGATACCAACAATCAAATATCGAGCAAGTAATATATCGCAAGACAAAGGGAATTGAATATGGGATTGTTTGAATCCTCGGCATGGTGGATCGACCAAAGAAAGATCTTTATAGAATATGTGGGAACCATTATAGGCATTATGGTTCCGCTATTGGTTATTGATTGGAGAGGTTATCTCGATCATGTCCACATATTCTCGAATCCGTAGGATCACACTATAAAAACTACCTCCCGTGCGCCGCACTTTTTTGACGCAAAGTACCTGCAAAAGTTCTTTGCAGCATATAGAGTATTCGCGGAGACAACAAGTGTGGCGGTCGAGTATATGTCGTAGAAAATTTATTTATGTTAAAATGCATCGTGCTAGCTTTCCGTCAATGTCGGCATTCCGAGGCACCTTAGTACATGAACTGGGGCAGTAGTCACTACGCCATGTAAAAGATGTGATCTTGACTAGTCAATCTTGTCACACTGACCGGTGATGCCCACCGAAGCCTTGTATTGCCATATGAATATTATAAGAAAAACCTCCACTCAATGGCCATTATTTTTCTGATGTCTCCCACTTCGTCATTTCTTTAACCTCTATGTTTGTCTCTCCACAGAGCTTCTGTGTGCGTTGGCAGCGGGACTCGGCGGTGGCAGAATGCAAAGCAAGTCCCAGTATTGACATATCTAGCACCACGACTTACTTATCCATATATCCAAAGGTACCTTTATAATGTACCCAACTAGGAGTAATGTTTGATAACTTCTGGTTAAGCATCTTGTATCCAGATCGATGATATTCTCCATGCCTAAGGATGCAAGTAAACGTTAACCCAATATGAGAAAGTTCAGGCACCATATTGAAGGCCAATCACGCAATATATCATAAGGGGTCTATCATATAAAATTGTTACTCTTAATAATGTGTCCTCATTATTACCGGCATACTCATAACACTTTACTTATGCCCATGTCAATACCCAAGACAATCACTAAGAGCTTGTCTAGAGGCCTGACTAGGACTCTGGTTAGTGTTTATTATTCAACGCATGTGATTAGATTTTTCTCAGAATATTCTATTGAAAAACTATTCAGAGCATAGAACATAAACATAATTATGAACACAGAAATAGACAACTTTATTATTGAATTTATAGCATATTTCCAACACTTTGTGATGTTGAACTCGTTGGATTGCCTTCGATGTTGTATGGGACAACCAGATGAATCGCGGGCATTATTTAGGTTAGGCCCATGACGACGGGGTGGTGGCGATCGACTAGAGCGGTGGAGGTTTCTTAACCGGGCAGTCATCCTTAAGAGGGACTTGGAGTACAAACTAAGTTATATTTGGTTTAAATCTAGTCTATCTCAACATATCTAGTTCAAACATATTTCTATTCTAACAATTTATGCAATACTTCACTTCCCATTGTGTCTGAATGACAATGAAGATTGCACATTTGTTCACTGCCGGTTCTTGCAGCAGGTGTGGTGTAGAGTTTGGGCCTGAACTTTTTTTTAGAGAAGTTCGGGCATGGACTAATGCTAATTTTCCCATCCGAAGATTGGTGAGTGGCTACAGGCTAGAAAGAGGGCACTAAACAACTTGCGGTGGGGCTTCGGCACCGTGACTATTTTTGTGCACTGGAGACTGGAAGGACCGAAGGATTGTAATGCTCCTATTTTCCAACAACAATCAAGCGAACCAGACAGCGGGTGTTTGAATTGATTGTTGATGACATCTGTTTCTTGATGAGCTGAAGGTGGCTAGCAGCTTACTAGTGGAGCTTAGTGCGTGTCTCTGTGATCATATGTGCTGATTGTAATCCTGGGGCTTTCGTTCAGTGTGTCCAGGGTCGCGCGCCCTTCTTGTTATCGGCTAAGTTAGCCAATCGTGTATCAAAAATGTATAATTCCTCCTTTTTGCTATCTTAATAAACGGATTTGCTAGTTCTCAAATGACCTAGAACTAGCTAAATCTCAGTCACCTTGTAAGCCATCGGATTTGTTGCGTCAAGATTAGTGCAGCCTAGCTATATCGATTGTATACGTCTTCCTTTTGCGACTGCCTTTTTTTTTTAGTGGACCTTTTGAGACTGCCTTTTTTTTTTAGATACTTTTGCGACTACCTTGACATGGGTTGCTGGCTGCTCCTTTGTGTGGGCTGATCTTTTGTCGTGGGCTGCTGGACGTTCTGCTTGACAGGAGCTGCCTGGCCTTCCGTGGGTGATCCCTAACGGACGCTCATTGCGTCGTGTACGGCAACGAGGGCAAATGATATTTATCCTCTAAGGACATGTATATTGCGGACCGCTTGTTTAGACGCTTAAGGCGGTGGTTACCGGGGCCAAAATCCTTAGCGACCAGGCACAGGTCAAAGGCTTCGGGTACGTAAAGTAGACGCTTAGATGAATTAAAGAAATAAAAAAGAAGAAGAAACACGCCGTAAAAAAGCGAGTGCGGGGAAAAACTGAGGTGAATCGTCCGGCGGCAGCTTTTGCGTCGACGCTAGGGATTTTCCTAGGATTGAACGGGATTAGCGTCTAACTACCAGGAAATTAAGCCTAGCGTCCAGTGTTACCGCCCGCGGTGTACCTGCCCTAACGCGTGTACTAATAGCGGACGCTCACGCTGGCTGTTGCCTGGGCCGGACCGTTAGCGAAAGGGTTTTCAGGATTTCTACAGATTTCTGTTGGTTTTTTGGGGTTTTATTTGGGTTCTGGTTTTGCCAGTAGGTTTTTTGGGTGGTCAGTTTTTTTAAACAATTTTGGAATATGAAATTTTTCAAATTTGAATATTTTAAATTCAACCATTCTTCAAGTTTGAACATTTTTAAAATCTGAACAAGTTTTAAGTCCGAACAATATTTAAGTCCGAACAATTTTTAAGTTTGAGAATTTTTAATGTATGAACAAATTTTAAATCTGAATAAGTTTTAAATCAGAACATTTTTAAGTCTGAATATTTTAAATCTCTAAAAACCAGGAAAAACAGAAAAAACTAACAAACGCTAAGATACGTAGATATCGTTATAATGGACCGGTCCATTCGGTGGAGCGTGCAGGAGAGCGCAGGCGGAGCCCAGTAGTGCACGCGTCGAGCGTTGAATAACACCCCTGGCAATGAGGGGGATACTGGCCGCTCGAAGCGGCACCATCTGGAAGTGCCGCCTACAGCAAGGGCAAAATGGGCCGGCCCATTACCCTGGAGACACGGTATGTTGCTCATTTTTTGTTTTTTCAAATCTGAACATATTCAGGTATGAACGAATTTCAACTATAAAAGGTATTTTAAAAAATAATGAGTTTTTATAAATGTGAACATTTTTTATAAAATCATGATTTTTTTTAGAATTATAAACACTTCTCAAAAAGTTATGAAACAATTTTGAAAATCATGAGCAACTTTTTAAAAAGTTGAACATTTTAAAAAATCATGAACCAGATAAAAAAGTCATGAACCAAATTCAAAAAAATCATGTACCAATTTCAAAAAAGCACAAACAAATTTTAAAAATCAAGAACCAATTTTAAAAAGCTAAAAAGTTTCAAACAGCAGAAAAAAGGAAAAAAGGAAGAAAAACAAAACCGAAAAAGTAAACAGAAAACAGGAAAAAAAGAAAAGATAAAAGAAAGAAGACCTTGTGCGAAATGGGCCGGTCCAAGAGGGAGGCACCGCAGCGGGCGGTATTTAGCATTTGCGCGGCAATGACGCTTACGCCAGATCCTTCATGGGCCAGCCCAATTACACGTCGATAGTTATGACGTTCTATTCTCCAATATTCTCACCTCGATAAGGCTACGCAATTGGCTGAGTTAAGCATGGATTACCTAATACAAAAATGTTTTCTAATTACACAGTACAAATCAAAAATATACATTACTTATGTCGAAACCATATTTTGAAATTACTACCTAGAGATCATAAAACCAGCTTGGTCATACCACTTAGGTATTTTTTCCTACTTGGTCAATTAGGCTTGCTTTCAGTAAATCACTTAATTGGCAGATGAACCAAGGTTTTATAAAAGCATACCATGTGGGATAACCTCTACTATAATACACTGCTCTCCAACTTACAAAGCTTCTGTACATTGAAATGTTCCATTCCAAAGAAAGATATACTACTAACAATCCATATTCCCGGTGGGCAACATGCTTGCAGGTGGAGCAATTACCCTAAGCATGTAGGATCAGTGGACCAAAATACCAAATCAATCAATCAGTTGGTGAATGTATATAGTAGAAGGCTAATTGCCTTAAGATTCGGTCGACGCAATGCAGTAAACACCAACATCCCAAAAGCATGAATGTTTCTCCCAAAAGCTGATTCCTGGCTGTGGCTAGTTGAAGCCAGTGCATGCAAAGCCCTAATTGCACCACCTTTTATTCGCATTCTTTTTCATTCAGGTCATGCTAAAGCTAAGATAGATGGTACCATGCCAGTTGTCCAAAAGAGGAGAAACAAAGTTCGGTAAATTACGTGCTGTTGTTGTATATATATACCCCCTTTGAAAGATCCATGCCCTTTTTCTTGTGGGAAACGGGGAGCAGATAAAGCATTGTTCATACATGGGTATCAAGAATCTTCCTCTTGGCCCGTTCTCACTGATACCAGTTTCTATCATCAGTTTTCGTAGCAAATCAGGCATAGTAGCATGCACGTCTTCAGGAAGAAAACAAAACAATATGGCAAAAATTTATCTATTTTGTCGGTATAAGTGAAGCATGACATCGAAGTCAAGTTCAATATCTTGCACGGTTTAAGGAAACAATATTTTTCGATTCAAGGAACAGCCTAGGCTTGCAGCTGGCTCGGATGGTTTCGGCGATGGTTTGACTTGGATAGATAAATGTGAAGCGGCTCTGGTACAACGTAGGTAGATTACTGATTGGCTATGAAAGTCAATTATTTGTACGTAAAAATAAACAATTTGTCAACACAGAATCATCCCTAAATCCGTTTTTGTTGTTTATAGATGTACCAAGCACGACACTGATTACAATCATCTCTTCCTGCGCTGGCATAAGAAAGTTCCCTGCTTTCCGTGGACTAACGAAGCAGTGTGCAGTCCTGTGTAGGATACATATACAATTATCTTTACTAGTGCGTGCGTGGACAGCATTGGCCTGCTTTCTTTTTAAGAAAGTCAAAAGGAGTGCCAACGAGTCGTTGCACCGACTGTTCTGAATTCCATGCATGTACCTAGCTCGACATGGGCGGCTTAACGGCCAGCTAGTAGCCACATCTAAAACAAATGGTTCCCTCACATAGTGAGTACTACTTCTCTTTTGTTTTATATAGTGGGACTTATTTTTGAGATCTTTATATAATGGAACTGATATGCAAGTAGTGGGACTTAAAACATAGGTATGTCAACTATTTGGGCAGACATGGGTGCCTCTTGAGACAAGTAGTCCCTCTTACATGTTTCTTTGTTAATCGAATGCCAAATGGATAGTTTTTGCAATACACATAGATAGATAAAAGGGAAATAATCTATTTGCAGCAACTCGTTCCTCTATGTTGGTGCAATCTTTCATTATTATTCTTTGGACTAAAATCGTTCCAAGCCTCAATCATCCCTTTGCCCCATAAAAAATAGTTAACAAAGCAATAGAAACTAACTAACTTATGTGGAAAAAACTAACCTAACCATTTTTATAAAACAAGTTGTGTCTCATCTCCCTTTCAAGGGGGCCCTTATCAAAAAGACCTTTGTAGTCTTAATCTATGAGTTGTACAAGGCCCTTGTTTGTGTGATCCTGAACTAGGTTTCCAAGGACCACTACAGAACGCGCGCTACGTCGAGGGAAAAAAGCCGTCGGCGTAGGCCAAAATACCCTCGGCGTATGATACGCCGACGGCTGCCCTTGGCGTAGCCTTCTCGACAAAGATCTCCATCGGCGGAGCACACTCAAGCCGTCGGCGTATCGAAATGTTGTCGGCGTACGCTACGCCGAGGGCCGTCGGCATAGCCTGTCGGCCGGTTGCAAAAATATTTTTTTTAAAAAAAATAATTTTCTTTATTTTTTTCTTAATTTTTTATTCTTTGAATTGTTTTACTCGTTAATCTCCCACTTTGAACATTTTTAACACTAACTACATTTAATATTTAATTAAATTTCAGTCTTAGTTAAACTTCTCGACTAGTCACCCATCCTAATACTACTCCAGCTCCAGCACGCTTAACTTCATCGTTCCTTCAGAATCCGTTTCCGCAAAATAATTCATACATTGTTGTCAATACTATAATATCAATCGTATTAACTTTTATATCATCATGTCACATGTTTGTATTTTTTGAAATTACAAACAATTATTTGAGTAAACATTAATGAATAAGTAAAAATATTATTGAATTCAAATAAAAATATAATAATTTTACTTTTTTGTATTTTTCTATTTAATATGGATTAATTAATATCTTTAAATCTGTAAATCAGAATTCAACAAATAATATGTCTAAATTGATCAGAAAAATGAGAAGAATCCAAACATGATATCCATATCAGCTAATAACAAACCATCTGTTTTTGAATTAGCTATTTGGTGGTTGCTTTAGCAAATCCCCTTTTTGCGCTCGGATAATGAAAAATGGCTTTTTGGTCCGATAAAATGGAAAACTTGCATTGGATCTTTGATAAAATATCATATTGTGAACCTAAAAATGATTTTTGTAAAAAAACATGAGCATCGGATCATGTACCTGTAGTTCATATCTGACCCACTTCCTACCGATTCGGTAGGAATTTGTCTTTTTCACCAGAGGTGGACGGAAAGGTTTCGGATCCCCCTGTTGGGACATTGTCCATATAAGATGGTATAGTAGTTTTGTAAAATGTGGTGGTAGCATTTTTAATTAGCCATTTGGTGGTTGCTTCACAAAACAGTCCGTTTTTTATGCTCGGAAAATGGGAAATGGCTTTTTGGTGCGACGAAAAGGAAAACTTCCTCCTGCAACATTGTTCGCCATCCCATGATGCATATGTATGCACAATATGGGCACATTATCACAAACTATGCCTTGATTTTAGCCATAACATTGGTCATTTGACCCGAAAGCCAAGAAACCTCGAATGAGATAGGTCATTTTGTGAAAGTGTTTTTGAGACATAATCAATATATCAAGTTTGATATTTTTCATTATAACTATGCCATATAATATGACACCACGTGAAGGTTTCACATTGTTTCGATCGTTTTTCAATTTTTTATGCCCATTTTAAACTATCGTCAAACTTTGTCAAACGGAGGGCATGAAGATTCTTAGCTCGGGGCCGAGTCTCGCTAAACTTGCATTAGATCTTTGATAAAATAGCATATTGTGAACCTAAAAATGATTTTTATAAAAAAACATGAGCATCGGATCATGTACCTATAGTTCATATCTGACCCACTTTCTACCGATTCGGCAGGAATTTGTCTTTTTCACCAATGGTGGACGGAAAGGTTTCGGATCTCCCTGTTGGGACATTGTCCATATAAGGTGGTATAGTATTTTTGTAAAATGTTCTCGACAATGATGATTCCTACTATCGGTTTATCAGCAACGTCGATTAAGCTGTTCGGTTATTATTCCCTGAAATATTGGTGTTGGTACTCTTGCTGATGTTGGTTGATTACTTCAATGACTATGCGCGTGCATAAAGCCTTGGCATTGCGGCACATTAAAATTATGGGAGAACCAATGTTGGTATTTACATGTCTTTTGTTTGGTTTGTATGTCAGTTTAGTTCGGCTTCCTTCAGGAAAGTTCAAAATTATGTCGTGGAAGAAGAAAGAGTATGAAGAACTCGAAGATTTGCTAGTTTCTTTTAGACTTTATTTTATAATCGTTGGAGTCGGCTCATGTATCTCTACCATGTACTATTTGCTTCTATTAATAAAACTAGCACAGTGGCCCTCGCAAATGCGAGGACACCATCTATAGTAGGTTGAAATATGTTCCATATCATGGGTATCACATTCGTTAATAAGATATGTACTACGGTTTTATGGTACATGCTAGTAACATCTTAAATAACTTTAATTTTAGGAGATTAATAATAACAATGTTTTTTGGTAAGTGATATTGAACAGAACTATGTATTTTATGTGATCTTAGATCAGTATGTGTTGATATAAATTTCCTTCCTGAAATAAAAGGAGAGCAATCATCATCTTTAATAGGCAAAACCAAAAAAAAATTGTTACCTCCCTACAGGTTTCTTCCTTACGCTTACTTAAATTGTTTCAATATGTGCAACTTTTTGGATATTAACATAGTCTCGCATGGAGAAACTTGACCATTTTTATATTTCCAACAGACTCATCAACGATGTTTATACCTCGGTAGCCAAAGTGGGAGAAGTATAACTTCAAGTTTTCTAGAACATCAAATATTTCCATATGGTAATTTTGCCCATATTTCTAAAATCTATCAATTTTATGTTGACCCCAAATACAGTGCTATGCACACTTGATGCATGTATTTGACATGTCATGGCTTGGATGGCACATATACCCTATCAATTAATCAATTGTAGGTTTTATTGTGTGAATGGGATGACATGTGCTCTTATGTTCACTTCATTACATCATATAAAACACTAAAAATATCCTAGAGATGTCTAATCATCCAAAGCAAAGAATGTTTGTAAAAAAATCCGATAAACTAAAATTGTACAAATTTTATTTATAAAATCCATGACTTGTGATATGTTTTGTTTCAATTAAAGATGATTACTCAATGCAATGTGCTAAGTGTAGCCTATTTTTTAGACACGATATGATAATCTACCGATAGGATTTACTTTAGCGGAGTTTCAAGATCGACCAATTTTGGTATGTCACGTGACGGTCGTGATGATCTATTGCTTGTGATCTCGTGTGCATTCGGAATAGCTGTTCTAGTACTCGAATAAGAACATGATCCACACTGTTGATAGTCAGATGCTTACATTTTTGTGAAAGTCCTAGCATGTTCATATGTAGTGCTCTCATGACGATTATCATATACTCAACTGTGCACTTGTACATAGATAAACATACTCAACCATGCCCATATATAGATAAATATTCTCAACCACGTACACATATTGATCATTTTATTCTGGCACATTAGAGTTTTTTTTTCGGGCGTCTACTTACATTATTCTCTGGATCTACCAAATATGGTTTATTTAGATTATTAAATAAAACCAGAGCTTAGACAAAAAAATCTTAGACATAATTGACATTTCACGTCCAACTATAGTTGTCTTACACGTTGACATGAACATCTTGAATTAACATTTGTAGTATGTGGCATGGACTACTCCAAACAGCTCACGACTCTAGCTTTTAAGCAAGGGCACTTATTCTTTGGAAGTCTTAGATATCCTAACTGACCGGTCTATTTTTTTCTTTGATTGTGAAAATCGTGTATGTGACGGTCTGTTTCCTTTTGCTCACGTCGTGTATTAATTGGCGTGAATGTACATGAGTTCTATTCATGCATGAAAGGGTTTGTTTCTTTTTTTTTTGACGGGGGAGAGGGGGTCTGTTTCCTTGTTTTGCTCACGTGATGTAACGTCCATGTAGTCGTGACATTTAGAGAAGTTGTACGAATCTACTAATTAAATCATAACCTTAAGTAATCGATCTAACGGTTCATATTATTTGGGGTGATGTGGATTAACCTGGTGCCTCGAAAAACACCCTTATATTGCTTTTAGTATATAATAGATGTGGTATTGATTGTCAAAAAAGGGCCTTGCTCCCGTCTCCAAGGCAGATGGTAGTGGATGCACGAAACAGATCCTTGTCAATATCGTCACACAACAGTTGGGAACCAACGAAGGTTGGTCAGGGTCTGTCCATAGGTACCAAAGCAAACAAAGGCGAATGGCGCAAATGAAACTATCCAGGATACCGAGCCCCCAGTACCCTATGTCGATAGACAATCTTCTAGTTGACAAGCGAATACCCTCCCGATGTGTTACCGAAGTCTTACTTGCTCCGTATGAAGGCTCACGAAATCTTTTGCAGCTTGTTCTTGGCCCATTTAGGTATAAATAGTACCATAAGATGGTACAAGCAATAGCAGTAAGGACCGATTTTGCGAGAGCCACACGTCTTGACCTAGCAAGATTCTTTCCCTCCCAACCTGGGATATTGTCGGTGACCATGTCGATGAGAGGCCGTAGTTCAACTTTACGCAGCTTGCATAAGTGAAGAAGTAACCCCAATGTAATTCCTGGGAAAGGTAGCAATGCATCCTAGGAACACAGATAGAAGATTGCCGGTCCAAGTGTACACAACGGATGGGGAATAACTCTGTCTCGAACATGTTGGTTGCAAGGCCACTCGCTTGGCCTAAAAAATGCAAGAACGGTTGGAGAGCTTGCGGGTTGTCTTTGTCATGATTTGCAAAGATTCCAACATCATCGGCGAAGAGAGAAATTTCGCATCTTACCGATCGCGAGCGGATTGGCTTTAGAATCCCTCTATCAGAGGACCTTTGGAGGATCTTGTGAATAGATTTCATGCCTAAGTTGAAGAGCATAGGGGAAACAGGATCTCCCTTCCCAAGACTTCACGTGCCATGAACTGGCGCTAGATACACCACCGGAGCGAAGATATGGCGGAGGACCTTATTCTGACTTCAGGATGTAGCCACCGTCTTAACATCATGAAGAAAATACTAAAAAAAGTCTAAACAAATAAGGGAACCCTCCCGCCGGCGAGAGGCCACGGTCGACCACGCCTCCAAGGCTCCAAAGCCATCTGGGACGAAGCGGACCGGCGACATTGCTGGCAAACATAAACCTAGATGGGTTTTAGTTTATTGGCGTCTCCCTGTCGTGAGGCCTCACGTACCATATAAATAAAACATTAATTGACATCTATAATATCAAATGTACTCCATCCAATCCAAAAATAAGTGCCGGAGATTTAGTACAAAGAAACATACTAAAACACTACGGAATCACCAACACTTATTACGAGTCGGAGAGGATCCATAATATGAATTGCTACAATCCTAATAATATTAGTTCGATATTTTATGTGTTTATAATTTTTCTGCATGATTAATCAAACTTAACAAAGTTTAATTTTGACCAAATATAAAATGCAGAGTATTATGAAACAGAGGGGTGCAGGTACTACATTGTTTCTATATTTGATGAAACCCCATACTCTCTTGTCCCCGCCAGTCGATTCGACGCCATGTATTTTCCCTCGTTTGCACGCAAACAAATGCTGACGAATTATTGTTCACTCTCGTTTTCGCCAAATTTTCGAGTCGCCTTGGTGACTCAGGAACCGGCAACAGAAGCGAAAGAGAAGCGGCTTAACTAACAAGGAGGGGGGAAGCTCCCGAGCACACACCTGGCCGCCGGCCTGGACCTGGAGTTCCCGCTATCAACGTCGTGTTTAGCCTGGAGATATTGCAGAGGATAGGAGCAATTAGAAGAGGTTTGCCCCGGCGAAAGGTGATCTACTACGACGTCGCCACCGGACTCGGATAGCGACGGCCGGGTGGTTAGGCTGCTGCGATCACCCGACACTCTGCATCGGACATGAGCAAGATCGGAGACCGAGAGGAGAATCCAAGCATGAAAAACGAAAACGAATTTGGAAGTGCATGCGAAACAGTGAATGCAGGTGCAGAGAAGGCCACGACGCGATACCTGTGTTCTCTTGTGGCGATCGATCATCACTACGTAGTTGGTTGTTTGGTAGTAGGTCGTGTCATCATATCCCTGCATGGACCTGTTTTCTTTCATATTACATGTACCGTAGAACGGGAACTTCCTGAAAATACTGAGTATAGCATGCACACCCATTCACAAATCAGAGTCATGGAGTTTCAAGATTAATGAATTCTACACATGATTCTCACAGAATGATGGAGAAAATGTTTCACTTGGCCTCCGCGTCCCTCCGCTCTCAGACGACTTGGGTGGCGGCGTCAAGGAAGGTGGCAGCGAGGATCTCGCTGCTCCTTTAAGCTTCTCCTTCGGTTAATGTTGACCTGAAATTTAAGGGACAAGTTTGTACCAATTCGCTTGCATGAATAAATTTAGGGACATTTTCTTTTCAGAACTACTAAGGCCCTTTTCGGTTTGGCATGGATTGAAGGGAATTGACGTGGTTTGACATGGATTAAATCCATTCTAAGTCAAAATACCCCTAATTTCACTCCAATCCACCCCAATCCAATTGGAAGGTGGAATAACCGAACATGTCCTAATATGGATAATTTAATCAATCCACATTAATGTGATGTACCTTTTGTGAACCCGTGCATCATTGCTACTAGCTCGATTAGTTAGCATCGTCGGTAATGATAGTTGGCATCTTCTCAAGCAGAGGTGCCAAAATTGACAGCCCGATCGTTTGGCATGCATTGTTTTCAGCCAACTGCACGAGATGTGGAATGATTTGGATTCCAAGTGCGACGGAAAGGTAAAGGAGTAAGTAAGAAAATGTATCATGGAAAAGCAGAGGCGCTCGTGAATGGCGTGTGCGCGCGCGCATGAAGTGCCCAGCCCAACCTCTCCTTCCTTCCTGGGTCCTTCCACATGCGTGCAGTGTTCTCGGCAGCAGAAGCTGGGTAGAGAGACATAATTGATCAGGTGGGAGATCAGAAGATTCTAAACAGTGGCTAGAGTGCTCAAATTTCAGGGGGGGGCACAGCAACAACAAACTGCCAATAGTACATCGACAGATAGGCGTTTTCTGTTAGCATGCAGTTCTGGAATGGCCGTCAGGTCGTTCTCGGACACAAAGGATCAGTGAACTACTCCTGTTTTCTCGTTGTCCTCGTTGTCCTACCTAAAAATCGAGCAACTCCAGGTTCAGAAATATCTGTCACTCGCGATGCAATTAGCGACTCGTCAGATTTTATTTGCGTCTCGAGAATCTCGATTCTTGTGTACCAAATGGGCAAATAGGTAGTTAGTCAAGCTGATCATCCAGCCATCCAGGTGCATCCATCTGCGGTTAAACAAAGCTAAGCCTGCGCCTACTGATCTTGCACAACTTTAAGTGCATGCAAAATGGAAATTCCGTGCGCCAAATTAGCAATAGATTAGGACCCAAAATAAAATACAGTTGCTTTATAGCTAAATGTAATCAATACTCTGAAACCTCAACTCGCATCCGATGGTTGGTATGATAGCATCGGCTCAACCACGCCGCACTGCCTGCTCTCCTTTTCTTGCTTTACCATCTTGTTTGCAACGGGAGACAATCTACACGTACTGATAACCAGAAACTAGCTAGCGCCCTGTGCAAATTGCAGTTATTCCGGTTTCCAAATGCCTAATTATACAGATGACACATCCGACGTACGACTGAACATAAGGTAAGATAACTAAGGCTACTGTTTAGTTTTCTAGATGTAATTAAAGGCTTTGTGCCAGGCTTAAATTATAAATAACCATCACAAATAATATTTAGTTATATATAGACGAATACATTATTGCTGATTCATACAAATAAATATACCGGCGATTCATGTCTAGTACTACTTTAATTAGTTTTTGAGCCATACAACTTCTCCCCTGAAACCTCTTCTGCGTTAGCTTAATGATCAAGCTTTATAGCCGGTGATGCCCGTGTCCCCTTCAGAACATCGCATCATTTCGTTATGACGTTCTACGCTCCATATCGCTTTGAAAAGCATGCATCCTGTTTATGTTAGATGACACGTATCTTTCTCTTTCCTTTTCCACTTCTCTTTTTCTGCCCTCCTGACGACAGTCACTACTCTCCAATATATAGTTTGCCATCATGTTTTCAATAGACGTCACCTCTACAATGCTACGCCAATGGCTATCCCTAAACATGGCTTATTACCTGATAGCAGGCAGATACACACAAAGTACTACAGACTATTTTTGTCAAAATATAGTAGATACATCGGAAAACATCCTTTGAAATTGCACCCTCGAGATCCTCAAACTAGCTTGGTTGCACTAATTTTTACTTGGTCAATTGAGCAGACTTGCAAATGAACACCTAATTGGAAGATGAACCAAGTATGTAGAAAAGTAAACCAAGACCAAGTGGGACAAACATCTACTGTAATACACTCCAACTTATACATAAAAAATCCACATTCGCGGTGCCTAACATGTTTACAAATGGAGCAATTACCCTAACCATATAGTACGATCAGGACCAAATCAATCAATCAATCAGTCAGTCAGTCAGTCGGTCAGTAGGTGAATGTACAATCGAAGAATCGGGTTAATTGCCTAAAGATTTGGTCCACACACCGCAGTACAGCACCAGCATTTTTCTGCTTGTCCATACGAAGGACCCAATCCAATGCAACTAAATAAGCAAAAGAGAATAATTCACCCAAAAGCTGATTCCTGGCTAGTTGAAGCCAGTGCACGCAGAGCTCTAATTGCACCACTTTTTACTCGGATTTTGTTATCAGGTCATGCTAAAGCTAAGACAGATAGCTTATCAATTGTCCAAAAGGCCGGCGAGAGAGAAAATTCAGTAAGTATGTGCTGTGTTGTTGTGTTGTGTAAACCACCTTTGAAAGATTCATGCTCCTTTTTGTAGTGGAAAAATGGAGAGGAAATAAAGCATTGTCCATACTAGTGTATCAAAATCTTTTTTCGAACCAGTTCTCACTAATACCAGTTATCAGTTTTTACAGGTTTACGTATGAAAATCATACATAGCATGCATGCTTTCATAGCAAGAAAGCAAAATCCTTTTTCCAACGCTATTTTATCTTTCATCGAAGACAAAGTCAACACATCCATGATTTTATTTTCTATGAAAAAATGAAATATTTATTTATCCCCAAAATCTAAGGAGAAAACATGCCTTCTCTAGTCCCTAAGCAAACACACAAACATAAGTTGTCAGGACTACAGGAATGGCGCCGTGCGCCGACGACCAGACGCTACGCCGACGGCCAAAGGTCGGGGCCGTCGGCGTAGGACTGGGCCAGGCTAGCCTCCGTCGCCAGCTCTCGACGTAGAAAGGTCGTCGGCGTAGGCATTCGTCGCCGACGGTCACCCTCGGCATCCAGCGGCCCTCGGCGTAGCCATAGGACGCGTAGCAGATACCGGCCAGGACGGACGGCGCGCTAACGGTACGCTGAGGGCCACCCTCGGCATAGCATCCACCCGAGGTACGCCGAGGGTCGTGGCCGTTGGCCCAGCCCACGGCCTGGGACGGCCCAGCGCGTGCCACGTGTCGTGGCTACGCCGAGGGCTCGGTCGCGCCGTTAGCCGGCCGTGTAATGACAAGGATGCCGTTCGCCGACGGCTAATATGCCGACGGGCCTGCCACGGCCGTCGGCAAAGGCCTACGCCGACGGTCAGCCGATACACTGACGGCTTTTTCTTCTTCGCCGAGGGAGAGCTTCGCCGAGGAGGCTATGCCGACGGCAGCCCTCGGCGTAGCGTACGCCGACGGCGAAAGGGGCTACGCCGAGGGCTTTTGGCCATCGGCCTAGCGATCGCATCGTGTATTTGGGATTCTTTTTCCATGGCATTTCCTATTTTTTTATTTTTTTAGGAAAAAAACACAGCCGTTGCTAACATGATCCGGTGGCTAGCATGCCGTTGCGCTGGCGCGCCACCGCGCAGACGTGCGCGCGTTAGTTGGGTCCTATTTATTTCATGAACAACCTTGTCTAGCTGCCTCGGACAGTCGGGCGGTTTCAGAGCTGGCTTGACTCTGAGTCTCTGATAGAGTAATCTGAAGCAGCTTAGGTACGATGTATGTAGACTAAAATATTAACGACTAATGTCAACTAAGCCAATTTTTTCAACACAAAATCTTCTCTAAATCTATTCCTTGTACTAGCTTATAGAAAAGTGCCAGGCAAAACACTAATAATACTCCCTCCGTCCTAAAAAGAATGTCACAAGTTTGTCTAAACTTAAATATATCTAGACAGTATTTAATATATAGATGTATCTAAATTCAAATAAACTTGAGACATCCTTTTTAGGATGGAGGGGAGTATCAGTTATGTCTTCCTCCGGACGGCATACCAATACTTTATAAAAACATGATTTCTACGGACCAATGAAGTGAACCTGTGTTAGTGTGTGACTGGATGGGCTGGCATTTCGCCTGCTTTCTTTAAAGGAAGTCAAAAGGAGTGTCACGAAGTCGTAGCACGACAGGTTTTTTTTTAAGTTGTACACTTATACTAGCACCGACTGTTGTGAATTTCGTGTAGATCGATGTGGGCGGCTTAACGGCCAGCTAGCCATGGCCCTTGACTGCTATCGACAGTTTTTTTTTTAAGTTGTACACTTATACTAGCACTCTCACGATTCGATAATGATTAAAAACTTTAACATGTACCCTTTCTCTATCAAGCCAGCAAGAGGTAATAGAGGGATCTAGTCTTGGATAAATTTTTATAATTAAGTGTCTTATATAACGGAACTGATATGGAACGTTTCAATGTCTCTTAATTGTGAAGACATGGGTGCCGAGTTGTCCGAGTTTTCTATGTTTATGTTGGCTTAGGGAGACCTTCCTACTCCTTCCATTTAAAAATATAATACTATTTAGCTTTGTGAATCGAATGTATCTAAAAACTTTTTAATGTATAGGTTTGTAAAAGTTTAGAGTAATTTATACACTAAAAAAAATCTAGATACATTTATTTTACAAAGCTAAAATGTCTTATATTTCTGAACGGAGGGAGTATTTAATAATTAATTCTCAAGTCATTTGTTCCTCTGTATTTGAGTTCAAGTTCTCTTGGAACATGATGTCCCTCCTGCTTTCCTTTTCGCAAACTTAGCCGTGTGACACTCTCGTTTTGATTTAGTTAGCATTCCCTTGATATGGCCAAATTTAGCGTTAGAGCTAGTACAAGCAAAACAAAAGTACGGTAGTAAGATTTTAGTTACAGCTTCGAATTGAGGTCGTTTTGGCTTGAAAGTTGGACGATTTTGTTTCTTCTCACAAGGAATTATGTACTCCCTCCGTCTTAAAATAGATGTCTTAGGTTTTTTAAAATTTAGATAAATCTATATACTAAATACTGTCTAGATTCATCTAAATCTATTATATACTAAAAGCAATATAAAAATGTTTTTCGAAACTTTAGGTCGATCCACATAGACTAAAGTGTTTGAGCCGTTAATTGTATTGTAGGACCAGATTATAATGGACGAGATTTAAGGACAATATATATTACGTGCACAACGTTTGAGATAGATGGACACGTTCTCATATTATCCTGTTAAAAAAAAGTCAATCCAAAAGCAGCCACGTAACCTTTCGGCGAAAAAAAACTGGGTCGTACTGGGCGCATATCCATCTCCGTACAAATAGCTGAATCCTGTTGCATGAAAAAAATTGGATACACTCGAGTCGCGCTCCGCCAGGAAAAAGTTTGGACAATATATAAACTTGTGAGTATGCTCCTCTATATACGTGCATGGTTTAGTATTTCCACCCACCCATATTACTTGACTTGGATTTGTTAAAATTTGAATAAATCTAGACACTATTTAGTATATAGATTTAACCAAATCTAGACAATGCAAGTCAACTAATATGGGTTGGAGAGAGTATAAAAATTATAACAACTCCAATTTCTAATCCGAGTACATAATATAAAAGGGAGATTTTACGGTGCATCAGACTAGGAAATTTTCTGGACAGTATATAAACTTGTGAGTTGTGACTATGCTCTTCTATGTACGTGCATGGTTTAGTATAAAAATCATAACAACTCTAAAAAAATCATAACAAGGTAACACAATGTTTAATCCAAGTACAGAATATAAAAGGGAGATTTTACGGTGCATCAGACTACATATTTGGATGTGTGGTATATGGCATGATCAGACAGTCCAAATTAATTGGGCCAGTTTTGGACCATTAGTTAATCCGTTAATTTCTGATAAATGAAAATATGACCTTATTCTTCGACAGGAAAACTAGATGTGTGAATTGAATAGTGTCATATAAAAAATGCCCCTCGAGATGAACATACTACCAAAACTCCGATGTGGCATATTAGACCTGGACCGTAGGATAAATTTGACTGGACAACCAGGTTGCATTGATGTACAGTAAAATATCCCATACAAAAAGAGATACAAAAATTCCGAAAACATAGTTTAATAAAAATTTACTCTAAAAGTTTATTGACATGAGATGTATAAAGTCTCCATAAGTTTGAATGTTAAGTATAAAAAACAAGAATGTCCAAGCCTCTCTACACAAAGAAGATGACAACCAATAGGTCATTGTAACCGACAAATGTTGGAACTCTACCCAAGAAAATCCTATCGATACATTATCAATTTTTTCACACATAGATTATCATATTGTATCTGACATGATATAATAAGTATAATTTCATTGGATGCATTGCATTGGTAATCCTTTCTAACATGAAGTAAACATAAGATACCTAATAGGTTTTGTAAGCATATGAAAACACCTCCCGGTCAAAATTAATAACGTATAAATATATAGAATGATCCTGTCAGTCTCTATTGGATCCTAATTATTAGTTAGAGTATAAGCAGTACTCATATTATTCTTAATGATAGTCATACCAATCCAAAACAAAGGTGTAAGACAAATATTTAAATTGACTCATATCTTAAACTTATAAGAATTAAATAGTATGGGATGCACTACTAAGGGAATAAAAAGAGGAGTATGAGTTAGTTGCGATTATCGCTGAAAGAAGGTTTGAAGCCGAACAAGTGAGTTTTTTAGTGCATATTTTGTCTTCTCATAAAAATATGTGTTCAACTATATATACATGCTCCCCGCAAATAAAACTATATATACATGCTAGAAAAAATACACAACTAAATTACTAGGAGAAGATGGGGTATTTCGGATTGTTCTCGATATTTCTACAATGTGTTGTCATATCACTAAATTTGTGTTAACTTTACATTACCATTGTTTTCAGCACCATAGTAATATATAAAATAATGGTGAAAGTTTCACCATAGATACTATATGAATTTCTACAACTCGCAAATTTTAAAATTATGCGGTGGGAATTAAACACAAAATAATACAGATATTCTAACTATTAAGTTTGACATGCATATTAGCTAGGATGACACTATTCTCCTTTCAATTCATCATGAAAACTAATCGATGTTAGCTAACATCACATACTAATCAAATTAATTAAAAATCTAGAGTTCTATTACTAATATAATATCACTTATTAACAAAACACATTGGATTTAAGAGTTGGAATAATAATTACTATCCACAATTTTAAGAACTCGAAAATTCTACTCACACGTGGACTATTTTAATTACAATAACATTTGGATACTCGTGAGACTGTATTTATTAATATCATAAAATGTGATACCTATGAGACAATAACTTTCTTTCTCGAATACTTTCAACACAATAAAGATGATGCCCTCGTATTTGCGAGGGCCACCATGCTAGTTTTAATAAATTTGAAACATCTATTTTTAGATTGATGGAGTATACATATTTATGTATGTATGTATGTATGGAAAGAATACTTTGCTTTATGAATGGCCCGGCTTTGCCAAGTGTGAACGCCTCTTTCCAGTGCTACCCAAATGAATGCACATGCACACAGATACGCAGTCCCGTACGTGGGACGCTGTCGAGAGACCGAAAGAACAGAACTCTGGAAAGCGTTCCTCTGATGTCTTCACTGACAAGAGAAAACGATAGCGCGATGCATGTTCACACACACACGCACACACACCACCATTTTTATTTTGTGTGCACAAGAAAGTTAACCCCTTTGAAAGATTCATTCCCCTTTTTGTAGTGGAAAATGGAGATGAATTAAAGCATTGTTCATACTAAGGTATCAAAATCTCCTCTGGACAGGTTCTCACCAGTTTCGACAGGTTTTCGTGTCAAATCATATGTAGCATGTACCTCTTCTTCATCATGAGAAAACATAACGGTATTTTCAGTGCCACCACTTCATCTATTTTGTCGGTTCGCGTATAAGGAATATGTCAACCATTTATGTCTACTAAACCAATATGTCAACGCAAAATCATCCGCATATCGGTTTTCTTGTACTAGTTTATAGAAGTACCAGGCATGACATTCTTGTAGTTTATAGAAGTACCGATGGCATATAGCAACACTTTCTTAGTAGTGTCGTTTTTGCTGAGTAGAATACAAACATTGATCTGTACTAGCGCGTGCGTACATGTCATTTATGCTGCTTTCTTTAAAAGGAAGTCAAGAAGTGTGCCACACCAACTGTTCTGGATTCCATGCTAGCTACTCGACATGGGCAGCACGAACAGCTTAGACAGGTCTGGAAACCATGGCTCTTGACTATCCTATCCTACTCTCACTTTTCATTCTTTTTATGCTTATTACTATTTTCCTATCAAGAGAAGAGGTCAGACTTAGAAAATACATAATGATTTTTTATACAACTAGCATATGGTTAGTGTTTTATATAATTGAACTGATAGGTAGCTAGTAGGATTGAGTACTGACTAGTGAGTACTACCGAGGACATAAACCGTACCTTGGATCAAGCTTCGAAACAAGGACTTTTTCTCTGCTAAATTTTTAAAAGGAGTAAAATGCATCTACAGTCCTGAAACTCACTGGCCACGCACGAAACGGTCACGGAACTCACGGAATGCCTCAAAACGGTCCCATAACTTGTCCAGGACGTCCATATACGGTCCTGGATACGTATTTTGGTGACGTGGCGAAGCTTGCGGGCCCAGGAGAGACCCACGCGACGGTCTGCGGGTCTGGATCTTACCGTTATAATCGAGCTCGAGTACTCAATCGAGCTCCGGCCGCAATTCCCCTTTCTCTAACCCTAAATCGAGCACACCACCATCCACCGGCGCGGCGGGACCGAACGACGACGACTCCGGCTCCGTCCTCCTCCTCTCTTCTCCTGTTCGTCATGGGCGGCAATGGCGTGATCTCGTCGGAGGATATGTTGCCGCGCTTCCCGCTAGTGATCTGCGAAAAGTGCAACATCCGCAGAGTGAAGCATTGGGTTTCGAAGACAGAGGATAATTTTCTCAGGCATTTCTACAAGTGCCCGAATCATGGGGTAGGTTTTTCATTTATTTGGTCTTCTTTGTTCTTCTTTGAAGCATTAGATTCTGATTGCTCTTCTTTGTTTATGATTTCGTTGCTCCAGGCTCATGATGGTGGGTGCAATTTTTGGAAGTGGGAGGATGTGTATGAAACACATTTGTTGAGCATTGGGGAAGCTCAGAGCAATGGGAGTAGCTCAGCTAGAAAGGTTCAAGGTCGAACAAATCAATCAAAGATTGCTTGTGTGCCTGGTGGAAGCAATGAAATCCATAGGCAACTGATGGAGATAGTGTTTCTGCTGAAATTAGTGATTTTTGGTTTAGAATTTTAGTGTGTTTGATGCTTCTGGTTGTGTGGAGGCAGTAATGTGTTATGTTTATTGGTTGTGTAGTGCTTCAGGAACTGTACTTGTAATATGAAATGAATTTGGAAATTTGGCTATCTGTTGCTGAGCTCAGTTTGCACAGTTATGTGAGCTCTGTTTGACATTGTGATTATAGTTAAGATTCATATGACATAACAATCAGAAATTGCACCATTTAGAGAAACATAAATGCTGACAACAATAACAACTTCAGATAGTCTCACACACTTAAACAAAAGAACAGAATGTCCGGCATCTCTGAAAATGGTGCAATTTCTCTAGTATAAGAAGAAATTGCACCATTCAGAGAAACATAAATGCTGACAACAATCCAGGTAGTCTCACACACTTAAACAAAAGAACAGAAGTAGCACAAACAGAATGAAAGAAGTTTCCAACATGGATCTTTGACAGAAGTTTCCAAGATTGCATAGAAGGAAATGTAGCTAAATATCTGAAGATTTTTCTCAGAAATTGCCATGGCCAGGTTTGCCAGGAGGAGGGCCTTTGAGGTAATCAAACATAGATGATTTCCTTGGCTTCTTGAAAGCTGTCCAGGTGCTGCTCCTGCCTTCCTCTTCCAGTTTCCTTTTCTCCTTCGAGGCTACAATCCTGTGCAACTCATCTCTGTCTTGATCATCTTTCAGTGATTGTTCTCTTGCCATTTGGACTCTGATGAGGTTCTCTTCCCAAGCCTTTTGCCTTTCTACCTCTTCTTGTTGCATGTTCTGAACTCGTTCCTGCTCAATTCTTATTCTTGCCTCTTGCTCTTTCTTCTTTGCTTGTAGTGTTGCTTGCTTTCTTGCTTCTTCTTCTTTTTTCTTTGCAACTTTGGCTGCCTCTGCAACCTTTTTCCTAGCTTCTTGTTCTAGTTTCTTCTTGTCAGCTAGTGCAAGTTTTCCTCTTGAGCTTTCTTCCTATTCTCTGCAGTAATCCTCTTCTTTTCTTCAGCAGCTTGTTGCTTTGCTTCCCTCTCGGCCCTTCTCTTCTCTTCAGCAGCTAGTTTCTTAGCTAAAGCTTCAGATTTCTTCTTCTCAAGTGCTGCAACTCTTATTTCTTCTTCTTTTTGCAGCTTGGCCATGGCAGCTTCAAATTTGGCCTGATCAGCTACATCTCTTCTTTCAGCTACAGCCTTCAACCTAGCTACTGCAAGAACTTGTCTTTTTCTAAGAACATTACAATCCTTTGTTGCTGTAGTTGGTTGAACTGGTGGCTCATTGAGGATGTTCTCCTGGATGAAAGCACAATCAGGTAAAGGAGTAGCTTCAGATGCCACTCTTTGTGCTGATGTGCCCTGCAATATAGTAGCAGTAATGTTAATAAAGAACTAAAAGGAGTAAGCACTAAGCCAGTAGTACTACATTACCTCAGCTAATAAAGCAGTAAGCACTTCAGGCTCATAAGTTTTTGTGTCCTTTTGGACAAATGCCATTGTCTGCAAGTGATGTTCCTGCAAGAAGAAATTACAGTTAGATAAGAATTCAAAAAATAAGGCTAAAAAGATTACAAGTGCACAATATGTCACCTTAGTAACAAGTGCAACATCTTCAAAGTCATCATCTGACACATCATGTTCTGCCCTTGTCTTCTTTTCTTCTTTCTTTTTAGGAACTAAACCTAACTTCCAATCCATGCAAACACCTTTGTTATGGCCTGCCTCTCCACAGTAGCTACAGTGAATCACCACTCCATGCTTGCTCATTTTCTTCTGTCCATTTGTGCCTTCTTTCTCCTCAGGTTGTTGCCTTCTATTCCTTTGTGGCCTACCAACTTTCTTCACAATTTTAGGTGCTTTAATTGTCCTTCCATCCACTTTCTCCCACTCTCTCACATCTCTACATGGCCAAATTATGTGCTCATAGGCTTTCAAATATCTCTCAATGGTGTAGCATGAACTGACAACACTTTCTGGTGATATTTTGTCATGTCTCAATGCTGCCACAGCATGCCAGCAAGGAATTCCAGACAACTCCCACCTCCTGCAACTGCAGGTTCTTCTCCGAAGATCAACAATGTAATGAGTTCCCCTCTCCATTATCTCAAAGATTCCATTCCCAGATGGCTTTGCTTCACATATGTTGGACCACTCTACATGTTTTTCCAACTTCTTCCTAATTTTTGGACAAATTCTACCAGTCATGGACTGAGCTTCTTCTAGCTTGGTGTAAATTCTTGTAGTAATCTGAGACTTGATCTTCTGAATCATTGTAAGAATAGGGAATTCTCTTGCTTCTAACATGTAATTGTTGAAAACCTCACAATTGTTGTTTAACAACACATCACACTTTGGAAATTCACTTTGGAATGCTTTTACCCATGTGGAAGGGTCCATCTCCTCTAGCCAGTCATGTGTTGTCTTGCTAAGAACCAACATGGCATCCATGTTCTCCTGCCATTTTGCAGCTATGGTGCTTCTAGCACATTTCCAAAGTTGGTTCTTCAACACTTCACCTTTGAAGTTCTTGTTGAAATTTTGCCATAGATGCCTTACACAAAATCTATGGCCTGACTGTGGAAACAACTCATTCACAGCCTTAATTAGTCCCTGCAAGCATGAATTAATTAATTGAGGAACAAGACAAATAAAGAACAACATGGAGTAGAAGACAAGAAGTATAAGACAAGAAACTTACTTTCTGCTTATCAGACATGATGGTCCAAGGAGCAGTGTTGACTATGCCTAGGTCTTGTTTCAGAGCAGTCAGAAACCACTTCCATGAGCTTGTGTTTTCAACTTCCACAATTGCAAAAGCTACAGGAAAGATGCAATCGTTTGGATCCATTCCAATTGCAGTTAACAAAATTCCACCAAACTTTGTCTTCAAGTGACATCCATCTATGAAGATTATGGGTCTACAGCCAGCCAGGAAGCCTCTCTTGCATGCATCAATAGAGAAATAGCACCTCTAAAAATGTCCAGCATCATCTAGTAGAAGAAGAAATGTGCTCCCTGGATTGGATCTCCTCAACTCCTGTCCAAAATCCCAAAGTTGGTTGTATTGTGCAGTTTCATCACCATAGATTATATCAAAAGCATATTTACTTGCTCTTCCTAGCTTGCCCCTTTTGGGTGTCATTTTCCAATCTTTCTGAACCAACTGACCTAGACCCCTGAGTGTCATCTTCTCATTTGCTCTGATCTCCTCAACATAATGCTTTCCAATGTACTTAGCTGTGAATGCTGTCATTTGCCACGTGCTCTCACAAGTGTGCTTCAGTTCACACCTTTTCACCATTATGGCCTTTGGCCTAGAATCATAAGAAGCATATATTTCCCAGGGACATCCTTCCACACATTTAGCTAACACTCGTGTCTTGTCATTTTTTGTAAATTTGATATTCTTTCTATGCTTGCAGCTGTGCTCTCTAACAGCCTTTTTGAACTCCTCAGGTGTTTGAAACACTTGGCCATTGTGGAACTTTGGATCACTCATATCTTCAGCAGCAAAGGGTTTGAAATTCTTGAATATCTCTCTCTCATCATCTGACTGTGCAGGCTCAAAAAAATCATCATCAGACATCTCTCCTTCTTGTATTTGCTTCTTCTTATCCTTTGGTTCTTGATCTACAGATTGCTGGTACAAATCATCATCTCCTTCTTCAATGTCATTGTCACTATCAACAATGTCTGGCTCATAATCAGAATCACTAGAATTGTCAGTACCTCCATCCTCCTCATAATCAACTGGTCTCCTCTCCTTCCTTCCAGTAACAATGGCTTCACCATCATGAACACCAACAATTGCATTCTGTACTGAATCAGTTTTCTTGCTAGGACTAATCACATGTCGTAAGTTTGCAACAGGATTATCAACAACATCATCCCATTGCACTACATTCCTTGCTGGGTCATGATCAAGATAAACCATCAGATACCTGTGCCCCTTCTGAACCATTGCAGTCATGCTCAAAGCATCCTTGTCCTCAGCAATCAGCCGCAATCCATCTTCATTTATCTGCATCCCTGGCAACAACCAGTACACAGCAATCCTACCACCAGATTCATATCCCAAATTCTCTATTATATCGTCAAGCCACAGACTTGACCAAGTATCTGCTTCACAATCGTCATAGCAAACTTTGTGACCATCAACGTATGCCCTATTGCTACCATAACCAACAAAAAACCCTCCATGGATCACCTCCAAAGTGAAACAATCACTGCCTGCCTCTGCACATTAGCAAAAATCGCCAAAAATTCAGACCTTTTGCACTACTAGAACCCTAAATGAACAGAACAATCGACTGCAAAAATACAGAATAAAATCGATCTACCAGCAGAATGCTCACATATATCAACACCAAATCAACCTCAAAATCGAGAAAAATAGGAAGTAGAATCACACTAACCGTATTTCGGAAGGGGGTCTCCTTCCGTTCGCCTCACGGGCGCCATCTCCGGCGCGGAAGGCGCTCAACTGTTGCGCCGCCAGGATCACCTTCACCGCCGATATCGAAAACGTTGTTCTACGCTCACCGACCACCTTCCTCCACCACCACCGTCGCCGCTCACCTCGACGCCTTCGCAGGAAACAGAGCAAACAGGGGATTTCTGGGACTCGTAAAACCACGACGCCTCCGCTTCCTGGGCCCGCAAACCATAAATGCCATGGGAAAGGCGCGAGACCGTCGCGTGGGTCTCTCCTGGGCCCGCAAGTTTCGCCACGTCACCAAAATACATATCCAGGACCGTATATGGACGTCCTGGACAAGTTATGGGACCGTTTTGAAGCATTCCGTGAGTTCCGTGACCGTTTCGTGCGTGGCCAGTGAGTTTCACGACCGTAGATGCATTTTACTCTTTTTAAAAGTTTGACGATTTCGTTTATTCTGACAAGAAACTTTTAAAAGTCCGAGACGGGGTTTGTTCGATTCAATAGTACTACTGTCATGGGAACGAGGAGCCCACGATGTACGGACGGGATTGCGGAAACAGCCGGCCGCATACGTGCGTGTCGGCAGCGGGCCATCGGCTCGTTATTACACGTGGCGATGTGGAGGAGTACCGGCCCACCTAGCTGCCTTCCTGCCTGCCCTCGTTCTCGTTCACAGAAGAAAAGGAAATTTGGCCCGCGGGTGTGTGTCGGTTTTACGATAGGTTTGATCAGAGTGGAACACGTCTCGTTCCTCGAAGTAGTACGTATGTGCTTTTGTGTCGCCGACCTGAACGTGCTGGTCATGTCAGCCTGACTCAGATCGAGCTGGCGATCGTCGCTAGCTGCGCCCTGGTTTTTTACTTCAGGATTACTATTGTACTAGCTTTGGTTTATGCTTGGTTTTGTTTTGTTTCACGCAAGTTCGACAGTGCCGACCATCACTCAGCCGTGCAGTCACACAATGTGGAAGTGTCAATTAGAAAGTGAGATTGGACGGTCGAGCATCTAATTAATAGCTTGGCATCTTGAGCGTTTCGTGGTTGCTTGTGTAGCTTGTAGCTTGGGGTGGGCTTCAATATAATTAATGGCCCAACCTATGAAGGAGCTACAGGTGATCAGTGATCACTTTATTGCCGACTTGGTTGCATGCTGTTCCCACCTTCAAGTGACGATGTTCGCCAGGGGGGAACAGGTATTGTCATAGCATTTGTTGTTCGGTCTGAAAAATCCATGTGGAATGCTTTTTCATGATATCCTTCAAAAGAAAATGTAAAATGGTTGGTTTTCCTTTTTCATGATCGTTCGTTGCGATCAAAGTTGTAGTTAGCTCAAGGGATTTCTGAAGAAAGTGACGTACGTGGCAGACTTAATCTCGCACTGCACTAGCTACTAGTGTGAGCTCATCTTTCTCCCGATTTCTCCGGCGACCCGTGGGAGGTACACCGCGCGACTTCCCGATTTCTCCGGCGTCAATGTGCGTCGACTCGTCGGCCCACCCTCCACCGCCAACTATTTTGGTCATCCCGTCACCATACGTACACACGGATGCATGCATGCATGCATAGCCTCACACTGTTCTTTCAGGTGTAGGTGCTGAGATGTGAACAGGCAATGGAGATCAGACCGACGGAACCAGTACGAGCATCCGCTAAGATTGATACTTTTATCGTGTTGCAGGAGTGAAACCGATGACCTACATTATTTATGATTTAGTCACCTCGTCGGTGCCGACCTGCGCTTTCCACGTACAATGTTGAATCCAACTATATAAGTGGATTGCCTAACGATTTTTATAAGATCGGTCTTTTGGAATTGTTAGTCAGCGCATGAAACTTAACACGATATCAGAGTCTAAGGTCTTGAGTTTGAGTCCTGACTTCCGCAATTTATTCTAAAAATTGTTATTGTCCCACTTGTTTTTTATATTGTCCTCTTGACCCATACTTCTCCGTTTACACGTGTTTTGTCTTCCCGTCACACGTGTTTTGCCTTCCCGTCACACGTGAAGGGGGTATTGAACTATATAATTGGATTGACTAACTCTTTTCATCGGATCGGTATTTTAAAACACTTTTGCTTCGGTCCCCCACCCCTTCCCCTCTTTCAAATTTTGACAAACAAAAACTCGATTCTGATTGTTTAGAGGATCGTACAAACCCACCCGAACCATATGGTCCTCTTAGACGTATATTCACTATACACGTATGCTCATGTGTATGCGGAAGACGAAAATCAGAAGTTATATAACAACAACAAAAAAAAAAAAAATATGACATACAAAGGCGTAGATCGCGATAATAGGAGGTGAGATCGGCCGATCGGAACGTGGATTATACTCAGTTCGACCGAGTACACATATACAGAGATATACGTGATCTCCAGATGGATTTCGACGGGTCAAACAAATAACAAGACCCATGTAGCTTAAGTTTAGGGATAGGGGACCGAAGCACACCTCATTTTAAAATAGTTGGTTAATTAGTACATGAAGCTTAACATACAATGCGACGAAAAATATAGGTACTACCGGTAGTACCGTCTTTTACAGCTTTGAGAAAACCTGGCTTGAATTAGTTCCCACACATTTTTGGCACGGACCTGACTTTCTTGCCATCCTTCCATAGTCGTTTCTTCTTCGCCAAATGCACATTCCGCCATGGACGGCAGGATGGCAGTTATGTACACACCGGTTTTGTACATGTGATCTGGGCGTGCAAAAATACACGACTTTCCTGTTCTCGTATGACGACACGGTACGGCGAAAAGTGTCAAACGTCAACTCAGCCCTGTATATATGTCTGGTCCCGGTAGTGCCTGACTTCAAGTGACCCCCTTCCTCACTCCCGGGCGGCCCTTCCTGACTTTGACTCTTCACATGCCACGCTCAGATAAAGCCAAAGTCCCACTTGCACGACGCTACTAGTACTATAGAGTATGAAGTCTGCTGCTATCATAATCAAGCTGATCCATTGACATTATGTTCTACGACAAAATTATGGTCAGGATCATGCATACCGCATACAGTACGTGTTCAAAATATCTACTCCAATAAGGGTATATGTGTCAAGAAGGAAAGTTGACAACGAACTCAGCCCAGCTAGCTCATCATGCATGCAAGGGAAAAAGTAAAATATTTACGCTACTAGTAATTGTATGGAGTAGTGATCGGTGACAGCGTGGCCGCGGATCCATTTAACAATGCACTGCACATGCATGGTCTAGTCCACCGGCCGGCCGGCCCCTGCCAATGCCCATCACACATACACGATCTTTCATAAGAACAAGGAGAAACTGCCCCTTTTCTACTCGATCGATGGATTTCTTAAATAAATCGTACTACTGGTACGGCCATGTTTTCGAAATTCGGAACGAACAAAGAAAAGAGGTGTGACTGTGTGAGAGCAGAGCAACAAACCACTCTTTTGGACGCGCTTTGGTGATCCCAAGGCATCGTTTCCCATGTAATCTGCCAATGAAGCGATTAGCTGGCAACCACTTTGACAAAGGAATCGTACTCCCTCAGTTAGGGATTATAAGACTTATGGACCATTTTGATAGGATTAAGAAAAGCAATAACTCACCCTCTTGATTACTACATGCACCAATAGTTATACATGCATGAGAAAAGAGGAAGAAAAAGAAGACACGATAATAGATGCATTGGATAAGAGATGATAATAAATAAGAAATGACTTTTAATTCCTAACATTTTAAAAAAGCTCTTAGATCTTATAATCGCTAACGGAGGGAGTACGTCGTATACAGACACGAACCCGGCATAACAAGTGAATAATTAATGTGCGTGCAAATTAAAGACTAGCTAGAATAATGCGCATATATATATATATATATATATATATATATATATATATTGCTGGTACGTATTTAAAATCCCATACGTTCTTGTCGTCGCCGATCGATATATAGGCGCTAGCTAGATGCCCTGTATTCTGCCTTCCGTCCCTGGATGCAAAAACGAATGCCCACGAATTATTTGTTCAGCACAGCATCGATCGGTAGTGACCGATGATGGATGAGACCTTAAAATATGACCCAGCGACGACAGCTTTCTGTTGAAATGCCGCGTGGTGTTGTCCGTAGGAAATACGTACGTGCTAGCTTCCACACGCGCAATTTTCGTGTCAAAATTAGTGAACCGGAGCATCCAAGGATCCCCGATCGACATCGGCGTTGTGTTTTGTACTGTACGATCCACACTCGCACCGCCCGTATTTAGTACTTGCCTAAATGCTAAGCAGGAATTCCAGGCTGATGAAGCAGTATCATTAAATTTCACGGCTAACTAGCAGGCGAATTCCCACTCCAGATCTCACTGTCAGAGAGCGCCTTGGTGACTCAGGAACCGGGCAACAGAGGCAAAAGCGATGCGGCAAAAACGCCCGAGCACACACCTGGAGTTCCACTTCCACGTCGTTCGTTTAGACGTCGATCGATAGGAGAAGACCAGGTAGGAAAGTGAAAATTAAAGGAGCTCTGCCCTGCCAAAGGTGTTCTGCTAGCTCCGGGGGGAAAAGGAGGGGGCACTTCGCCGTCGCCACCGGACTTAACAGCGACGGGTGGTTACGCTGCTGCGATCAGACAATATGCAACGGAAGCGTGGACGCTGGACAAGACCGGAGACCACCGGGAGAGGCAGGCAATGGATATCTCGAGGAGGAAACTGGCAAAGCGCTGCCCACGATCTTTGTAGATCGCGTAGTAGTTTTTTTTTTTTTTTTTTTTTTTTTGAGGAATCGTTTAGTTGGTTGTTTGGTACGTCCTGTCATTATATTTCCCTTCACTGTAACTTTTTTTTTCTGCTTGCATGTGATGACCATACTTTACGTACGTACGTATGGATGTATTTTTTTACATAGTTTTGTTGCGCCTTCTTTTTTTTCTTTTTGGATGTATCCTATTGGACTCGTTTCGATTAGGGCGCATCTCGCGCCGTTAAATGATTTCGAGACGTAAAAGGTGCTCATTCCACTGGTTTCCTGAAGCCGCTAGCTTGGCCTGCTAGATGTACATAAGCTCGCATATGTAGGAGCAGGGGCGGAGGACCCCTTTGGACAAGGCAGGGCGGCCGCCCTACCTTGAATTCTTCCGAAAAAGTTGTATAGGTATGCATCAGGTTGATTGGAGTTCGACGGGCGATTTGTTCGTCTGCGTCAAGGACGTTTGGAGAAGAAAGGGAAGGAAGAACGAGCATGGGCAAGCTTATGGAGTTGTTCTAGTCGGTTGGGTTCAATGGGCTGGCTACTGGGCTTTATTTCGCGGAGCTTACGGACCTGTGGACCGTGCCTACATGCTTGAGCGGGCATGTGGCTCGACCTGTGGGAGGCCGGGACATGACATGAAGCCACCGAGCCAGGCAGTTCCAGGAACTAAACTCCATCTCTAAAAAAAAGACTAGAGCTCTAGCGACGAATCGAAACAATCTGAAACAAAAACGATAGGCGGCGGCAAGCCGGCAACCTTAGCAGATCGCCTCGGCGGACACGCAAACAGCCAGATCGGCGACTAATGGGGCGGCAGTGGCGTGCGGCCAACAATTCTGCAGGTCCCAGATCGTGAAGGGGCAAGCAACAGACCGCGGTCAACGAAGATGGACACAAGGGATAGGTCAGAATTTTTTTCTAAACCATCTAGTTGTGAATTAGTGATTTTAAACCTTTTCATCCTCCTTATGTTTTAGAATTTGCCCTACCTCGGATTTTGTTCGTCCTCCGCCACTGTGTAGGAGTCAGTACAGACGGCAGATGTAGAGATTGATAGGTCGCGATCGATTAACTAACAAAGAACACGAAAAATCTCCGTACCACTACCACACTGTGCTGCTCTGTGGTTACATGCTCCTCTGTGCTGCTGATGCTCTTGTCTGACTAGACGGCTCCCGGTCTAAATAATAAAACCAAATAAAAGAAGCATGTCAACACGAGAAAAACGGAGCAGCACCAGCTAGCTAGCCACCGCAGAATATATATATATACGCCCTGACCCGGTCGGCCGGCCGGTCCACACCCAATCCCTAAAACAATGAGCTAAAGCAAAAGCATTACGCAAGAAAATATAAACAATACAGTAACCGCGGGAGAAAAAAAAAGTACAGAATATAGTATGCTAAACAAGCTAATGAAGAATGGGCACGTACGTCTTTAAATTCGGAAGAAATGATGAGCACCCCACGTCTTGGAAAGTCGCAGAGCTAGCTAGCACCACACCGACGCAAGCAGGTCAAAGCGTGTCTTGGTTATACGGATCAGATGCGAGTATTATCATGTATGATGCCAAATTAGGAGCAGAGGATTATCTTAGCTAACTAACTAACACTACAAGACGGTTGATTATTAGAGGCAAAAAAATTGCCTTAAAATATATTATAAGTGCCTCTAAAATTTTTTGAAGGCAATAAAAATAATGCCGAACCAAATGGTGTAGGGAAAAATCATTTAAGGCACTTTGAAAAAGTGCCTTTAAAATTAGTTTTTTGAGGCACTTTTGAAAATGCCTTTAAAAACATATTTTTTAAGGCACTACAAAAATTAACTTAGAATAAATTTTAAGGCACTATTGAGGAAAGCCTCTAATAAATTTTGTTGGCTCTTTTCAAAATGCCTCAAAAAACATTTGTAGGCAGTTTAAAAAAATGCCTCAAAAATAGTTTAAGGCATTATACAGTAAATGCAGGCACTTGCAAAAATGCCTTAAAAATAATTAAGGACCATTTCTAAAGTGTTAAAATAAATAAATACACAATGCAAAGCAAATTTAGGCTCACATTACAATTCATCTATTCTTCAAGCTCACATTACAGTATTCAGGAACATGCAAGTTACATAACACTTCTACTCCATCCGGTTCAAAATATAAGACGTTTTACGTTTTTCCAACAACACCCAGAAGTGCGCATATGTACACAAGGACCCCCGTGAGACTATCCGAGCTCGACCCCCGCAGCCGACAATTTGTTTTGAATCTCAATCTCAGGATCCTCGCACAACTCTCGCACGGCCCAGGCAGAAGCACGCCTCGACCAGATCCACGCACGGCTCAGCCGGAATAGACACGCGCGTCGCCCAGATCCGTGGTCAGCAGCAGGAGCAGACCACCAGCCGACCAGCTTGCCCGCACCGTCGCCTTCTCGCCTAGATGCTCCTCGCCTCTTCCTCTCGACCACCACCAACCCCACGCCTAAGTGCTCCTCGCACAGAGATCAGTAGCAGCAGACATTAACACTTATGCTGAACAAAGAGCAGCAGGAGCCTCATACCTGAACAAAGAGCAGCTAATCACAGTAGCGGCACCTCACGGGCTTTCTCCTCGCAATACTTGTTCTCCTGCAGAGGAAAAAAGCAGTAAACAACCATTGTATATCCATGTAGTACAGTCTACTTGAAACTTTAAAAGTGTGTACTTTGTTGTGGGAGAAAATAAACCATTGTGTTGACCTTGAGTATATATACTTATTGGAGGACATGCTCATGCCCTTTATTTTCCTGTGTAGTCTACGGTCTACAATAGACACCACATTTACTCCAAGCAAGCAAGCACTACCACTGCATGAGAAAAAAACAATAGAAGTTGTGGTACAACATGAAATTAGTGCAGAGAATAACCTATCATTAAATTGAAACCTTTGCTGGTGTATAATCAACGCTACTCCATGAAGTACATTCAATATAATCAGTAGTGAATATTGACAGTACTGAATATCACATAACAGGATTTCAATAGATAGTTACTCCACTAATAATCAATAAAAGATCACCACTAATCATCACTGGAATACAGAGTACTACTCCAGTACAAGCACAGATAGCTAGAGGAGCATTTGGTTGAGTAACATGAGCATATGGTTGAGGAACATCTGGTTGATTAAAATCAAGCTAGAGGAGCATCTGGTTGATTAACTGCAGTTTTTACTACTCCATGTCAAGCACAAGCCACTGAACTGAAGATAACATTGTTTTTACCACTACCCAAAGAGACAGTACATAGCATAGTGACAAGAAGCTGCATTAACAAGAAGCTGATTGAACTCACATGGTAGGTAATGCATCTGGAATCCGGACACATTGTGCATGTAGTAAAACTCAGCGACACTATTGTTCAAGTTTAAATTACTGTTGGAGAACATGCTCTATTCAAGATAACATTACAGTCTATAGTATGTTCAGAGTAGTGAATGTACAAGTGAATTTATGCTACAGAAATTCAGCATTTGCAGTTTGCACCACTCCAAGCCAACTGAAGCAATGGCAATACAAGTGAATTCGCAATGGCTGCTACTTTGATTTATTTATAACACTGAATTCTAAGTGATGGAACTTGCTAGCTGCCAACTGAACTCTTTCAGATATTAGACTATTTCAGTTCTGGACGAAAGTGACCTCTATACTGCCAAATCTCTCTACATGCCTTTGGGATTTCAAAGTGTCAATTAGCGTTAAGACGCAGGACCTCTATCTGTCTAAGAGTGTCAAATGTCTAAGAGTATTACAGACTATTACCGAGTTGTATAGGTTAAAGCATACATGATTCGTCTTTGCACTAACATATGCAAAACTAGCAAGTTGTACATCAAACCAATTTGTATGCAAATAACTATCAGGTTTAAACTAAAGAATAGTCAGATTATTTTCACAAAACTACCGGAATATTTTACAGTGCTAGCAATCGATCCATGTATGTAATCGAACACCCAAAATGGTACTACAGCAGAATCCCCTTCCCCAGTACAGAGAGACTTGATCTTAGGTTCATCTTGCTGATCTCATATGCTGAAAACGAGATGAACCTACTAAGAGGCGGAGGGGTGAAAGGGGGAGAACCTGGAGCTGGATAATAAGACGACGAACTTGCTGACGACGCTCGCGGCGTGGTGCCAGTTAGCCCCAGTTGCGAGAGCGCGGCAGGGAGATGAACTTACACCCCTCGATCTCATCGGACGGTGACGGAGGAGGTGAGGCTCGAGAGAAGATGCGTCGTCGCTGCTATGTCTACTCCCTCCTACGCGCCACCTCCAACTCACGCTCGTGGATGCATCCTCATCGAGCGCACGACTCCATGTGTGTCGTCGACGACCTCCTCGCGTTCGACCGCGTCAGCTTCCTCCTCGAGCTCGACGGCGGCAGTGCTCTTCCCGCTGTGTGCTAGACGGCGGCGACGGCCCGCGATAGATATGGAAGCCTTCCCCTCGCGCTCGTCAGTGGAGGCATGGCGGATCCCTCCCCCGTCTCGCGCCTCTTCCTAGCGCTTGTCAGTCGTGCCCTGGTGGAGCCCTCCTTGCGGCGCTAGGGACGGGAGCCTCCTCCCCCCGCACGTCGCCGGCAGCCTGACGGAGCCCTCCTTGCTCCCCGCATCACGCCTCCTCCTTGTTCGTCGGCGACGGGACGGTGCTCTCCTTGTGCGATTTGGGAGAGAATGATTGGACTGGGGCATAAGAGAGAGGGGTGTGGATAAGGTTGGGGGTGCGACGGCGAGGCCGAGCAGTGCGCTAGGAGCTCTTAGCAGCCTATGGGGCGGCGGCGACGTACGGTCGAGGGCAGGGGCGGCGCAGGAACCCTATCGCCATGTTCCTCTTCGATCTGGATTAGGTGAGAGAGGGGGTAGAGAGAGAGTCGTGGGTGGGTCCCGCATGGAGGAGCGACCGTGACAAATAACGGAGATACGGGGCTGGACGGAGAATACAGAAACATTCGTTGGGGAAGGCAGGGACTACCGCACGCATCTAGATGCAGTCATTTTTGCTGGCACTTTAGAAATTGCCTCAAAAAATCAGATTATTGCTGGCATTCTATAAAACTGCCTAAAAAAATCATATTTTTATGGTACTTTTGATAGTGCCTTTAAAAATCTTCTTTTTATTGGCACTTTCCAGTAAATGCCTTAATAAATAGTTTTTTAAGCCATTTTAGGAAAATGCCTCTAATAAATTGCCTTAAAAAATCTACGGTGACATAGTGTAACCGAGCAGCAGCAAACAGCGACCGGAGACGAGGATTATTTGGTGCGAACCGTCGTGGAATCCCGGCGTACGTAGACGGCCCCGCCCTACCCACCAACCTACGGCGGCGCCTACCAACTGTTGCGTCGATCGTCCATTATCGTAGATTACTGCAAACATACCAACGTCTTGGACGAGACGACGTACAGGCGGGCCGGGGCGCACCGCGCACGGCTAGCTACGTGGCTGGCCGCGAATCGAGGAAGTCCCTCGCGCGCGGCCGGAGCGCCGTCGCCATCCGGCCGATCGATCGATCGAGCGACCATGCATGTGGGGGCAAGCCGGCAGCGTCCGGTGAACGGCGGCACTTGGCTGTTTAAAAATGTTTTCTGCCGCGCTACAGTGACGGTCCCGCCACTGTACGACGCGGTGGCGCACGCGTCTCGTGCGTTCGCATTCGCTCGAATTAGGTTTTTGTCACCTTTTGTAAATAAAGCAACCACATTATACTAGATTTTCAATCACCTATAGCATAGGAGCAGCAGCACAAACAAGCCCGAAAGAAAAGAGAAAAAAAATAAGAAAACAATAAGAACGACGACAGGTCGACAAAGCGAAGGTGACCCGCAACCGTTGCGTCCTCCAAAATTGTTTCACCCTGCTTTTAGCCATCGGATCGCCGAGTATCAAGCAACATCTTTAAGAAGGGATGCGACGTCGACGACACTGCTGTCCGGACCAGCATACTAGTCCTAGGGTTTCCCCTAATACTCAAAAGGGTGTGGAGAGGGGGTACCCCGGACGCCCTTCAGGAAGGAAAGGCCACACCCTCGAGCGTCACCGCGTCGGTGCCAAATGACTGGCAAGGAATTCTCCTGACCCCAAACCAGAAACCCTGGGCGATCCTTTGACCACCATCATGCGTTCGCTCTCGATCGGGTGTACGTACGTGCATAAATTCCACCCAGGTATTTTTCAAAGCAACACACGTATTTTATTAATAGAAAATCAAGTTACATGACGCAACGTACATGTAAACTAAAAGACAAACTGGAATAAACTGATTATCCCGAATTTGCATAAAATCCTAAAAGATCGAGAAATACAAAACGATCTCCAAGGTTTCCCGCAACCACCATAGCCATTGGCCGCCGCCAACTCCACTGCCACAAAGGTGGACGAAGCAACAGACGCCAAACCTCCACCATTGTAAGATCAAAAATCGCACCATCGTCGACAAGGCTTCGAGAGTCGATGAACATGCCTGTTGCATACAGCGAGGCACATATCGCTGTAGCACGTCGACCAGGGGACGTCATCGTGGTATCTTGGACCGAGATCCGCTGCCTCCTATCGACGAAGTCAAAAAAGAACAGCAAATCCACCACGTTCGGACCAACATCCTCGCTCCAGAAGAACGACATTGCCCCGACCGCCAGCGCCGTCACGGATAATAATGAACGTCGGCGATACACCGAGAAACTGTTCTCGGCAGACCTGAAGAACGGCGAGAAGACCAAGTTGTCGATCTGAAAGACTGATCAGCACACGTTGTCATCAACTCTGAGGCGCTGGCCCGAAGGTCATCACCGGTATGGGAGTAGACTTGAGATGGATTTATTCGCCCGGACACCGCTCCCACCACCCCAATGACGCACCATAGAAAACAAAACCTAACCCTAACTACTAGCCAGAACGGAGAAACGAGGCGCCCCTCCCTCCCGCCGCCCTGGCCGGATGAGAATGGGAGGACTTTTGAACCATTTCCCACATGTACTTTCTTCCTACCGAGAAAAAACCTGATTATCAATACGAGTTATGTAGGTACTACTTCCATTCTAAGGACGGGACAATACTAGATTTTCCATGGTGTTGTTTTCTTATGTTTAGAAGAACTAATCCATAATTTCATTTTTAGTCCCTAAGGCTATTTCTTTGGGAGTAGTCTAAGAGGTAATCAAAGACATACAAAATGCATGAATTCCACAAAACAAATATTTCTTGAAACAGGCTTTCTTCCCACTATATTAATATAGCAATCACACGGTATATCCGCTCTGGCAGTACAATGAAGCCCTGAAGAAAGAAAGAAAGAAAGAAAGAAAAACATAAACTAATATCAACACCGGCAGATCGATGAAACGAGGATGGCCCGTAACGTTGTGCTCTCCGGAATTGTCCCGCCATGCTCCTAGTACTCCGAACCGCCTGCGCACCAAGCAACACCTTCAATAAGGAATGCGACAACGACGATGTTGTTGCAAGGAATGTGATATGATATGGTCATATGTTACTAAATCTATGTATGCGATGATATTGTAGGGTTTCGTAGCATGAAAAACAAAAAAATTCTACTGCATGCAAACAAACAAGCCAAGATCTATCTACTAGATTGTAGCAGCGAGTCGATAGAGGAACTCACCCTCGAAGATTCTAAAGCGGTTAACGAGAGCAGATTCTCGTGGGTGATGTAGTCGTACTCTTGTCGATCTCAAGATCGCGTAGACGATCCTTCCGGCGCTGCGTTGCGGCAGCGCTTCCGCAGTCGGTCACACGTTCGGTACTCGATGAAGACCTTCCTCTCCCTTGTTCCAGCAGGCAGTGGAGGTTGTACCACTCTCCTCGCGATTCCGGCAGCACGACGGCGTGGTATCGGAAGTAGAGGGGAGATCTCGCAGGGCTTCGCCTTAAGCCGGAGCGAGTATGGTGGAGTACGAGAGAGGTCTTGGCGATCTAGGGTTTAGAAGGCACCAAGGGGAGAGTGTAGCCGGTGGCTAGGGTTTGGGGATCACCCCAACTCGGCGAGTTGGTGGTGCCCTAGGCGGCGGCAGCACAAGAAGGTGGTGGCGCCTGCGACTTGGAGGTGGTGGCACCAAGGACTAGGGTTTAGGTGTGAGGGTAGGGGGCAGCCCTACCCCTCCTTATATAGGTGGGAGGGGGCGTGTAGGGTTTCGCAGCATGGAAAACAAAAAAATTCTATCGCATACAAACAAACAAGCCAAGATCTATCTACTAGATTGTAGCAACGAGTCGATGGAATAACTCACCCTCGAAGATTTCAAAGTGTTTAACGAGAGCGGATTCTCGTGGGTGATGTAGTCGTACTCTTCTCGATCTCAAGATCGCGTAGACGATCCTTCCGGCGCTGCGTTCCGGCAGCGCTCCCGCAGTCGGTCACACGTTCGGTACTCGACGAAGACCTTCCTCTCCCTTGTTCCAGCAGGCAGCGGAGGTTATAGCACTCTCCTCGCGATTCCGGCAGCACAACGGCGTGGTACCGGAAGTAGAGGGGAGATATCGTAGGGCTTCGCCTTAAGCCGGAGCGAGTATGGTGGAGTATGAGAGAGACACTCGACGATCTAGGGTTTAGACACGCCGAGGAGGAGGCTTGGCTGGCGGCTAGGGTTTGACCTAGGCGGCGGCGACGAGTGCCCTAGGGCCGGCGGCGGCTATGGAGGGCGGCGGCGGCTTGGGGCTAGGGTTTAGAGGTAGGGAACTTGTGTGTCTAGGAGTGGAGCCCTGCCCCTCCTTATATAGGTGGAGGGGGGTGCGCCAGGTGAGGGGAGTCCCTCCCCAACTCGGCTTCAAGGTGGGTCGGCGGTGGAGGGGAGGAACTCCTCCCCCAACTTGGTTTCCACCTCCCTCTCCACTTCCCAAAAGAGCCGTTTGACTTTTTCAAATTGGCGTTTGACTTTTTCAAACTAGGATTTGATTAAACCCTTTATTTTGTTCAGCGATGACACTTAGTACATGATGCAATCATACCAACTTGGTATAACACATTCATGTACCCTTCCCTTCCGGAGTGCCGGACATTCCGGAACCTTCTAGAACATTCCCGATGAAAACACCGGAACCATTCTCCAATCCCGAAACAGGACTTTCCTTATATGAATCTTATTCTCCGGACCATTCCGGATCTCCTCGTGATATCCCAGATCCCATCCGAAACTCTGAACAACATTTTGTCTCTTACTCATCATTCCATAACTACTCAAACAACGTCGAATCCTTAAGTGTGTCTCCCTACGGTTCGTGAATTATGCGGACATGATCGAGACACTTCTCCGATCAATAACCAATAGAGGAATCTGGAAATTCATATGGCTCCCACATATTTCTACGATTACTTTGCGATCGAATGAACCACTTACATACGATACCAATTTCCCTTTATCTCACGATAGTTTACTTATCCGAGGTTATGATCGTCGGTATCTCTGCATACCTAGTTCAACCTCGTTACCGATAAGTACTCTTTTCTCGTTCCCGTGATATGTGATCCCTTTTGAGCCAGTCACATGCTTGCAATCTAATTGGATGACATTCCACCGAGAGGGCCCGGAGTATATCTATCCGTCATATGGATGGACAAATCCCACTCTTGATCCATGTGTCTCAACCAATACTTTCCGAACACTCAATGCCACCTTTATAACCACCCAGTTACGGTGTGGTGTTTGATGTCATCAAAGCATCCTTCCGGTGAAGGTGATATGCATGATCTCATGGTCGAAGGAATTAGGTTATTATGTATCAGAAAGCATATAGCAATTGAACTATTAAAATGACTTGATCTTTATGCTACGCTTATCTACAGGAGTATGTCCACCATATCATTCTCCTAATGATATGATCTTGTTGTTAATAACATCTCAATGTTCATGATAGGGAAACCACAATCATTTATTAACCAACAAGCTAGTATTATAAAGAGGCTTTACTAGGGACTCTATTTTAGTTTACAAATCACACAAGTATCAATGTTTCCTTGTTAATACTATTATAGCATGAATGTAAACATTTATCATAAACACAAAGATATAATAATAACTACATTTATTATTGCCTCTAGGGCATATCTCCAACAGTCTCTCGCTTGCACTAGAGTCATCTAATCTAGATTACATGGTAATATACCGAACACCCATGGCAGTTTGGTGTTGGTCATGTTTTGCCCTCGGGAGAGGTTTAGTCAACGGATCCGCCACATTCAGATCTGTGTGTACTTTGCAAATCTTTATGTCCCCATCTTGGACATGTTCTCGAATAGCGTGAAAACGTAGCTTCATGTGCTTCAGCTTCTTGTGTGACCTTGGTTCTTGCGCATTGGCTATGGTGCCCATGTTATCACAGTAGATAGACATTGGGTCCAGCGCACTAGGAACCACACCCAGCTCTGTAATGAACTCTTCCATCCATATCGCTTCTTGTGAAGCCTCCGAAGCAGCCATGTATTCCGATTCAGTTGAAGATCTCGCCATAATGCTTTGCTTTGCACTCCTCCAGCTAACTGCTGCACCATTCAAAATAAATACGTATCCAGATTGTGATTTAGAATCATCCGGATCGGTGTTCCAACTAGCATCGGTGTAACCATTAACAACGAGCTGTTCATCACCTCCATAAGAAAGAACCATATCCTTAGTTCTTCTCAAGTACTTAAGGATGTTTTTGACCGCTGTCCAATGATCCACTCCTGGTTCACTTTGATATCTGCTAGTTAAACTAAAGCATATGCAATGTTTTTGACCGCTGTCCAATGATCCACTCCTGGTTCACTCCTGGTCTACTTTCCTTCCAGTCACTTCTTTCGAGAGAAATTCTTTCTCTAGAAAGTATCCATTCTTGGCAACGAAGATTTTGCCTTCGGATCTATGATAGAAGGTATACCCAATAGTTTCCTTCGGGTATCCTATGAAGACGCATTTTTCCGCTTTGGGTTCAAGCTTGTCCGGCTGTAACTTCTTTACATAGGCTTCGCAACCCCAAACTTTAAGGAACGACAAATTAGGTTTCTTCCCAAACCATAATTCATACGGTGTCGTTTCCACGGATTTAGATGGTGCCCTATTTAAAGTGAATGCGGTTGTTTCTCATGCATAACCCCAAAATGATAGCGGTAAATCTGTAAGTGACATCATAGAACGAACCATATCTAAGAGTGTTCGATTACGACGTTCGGACACACCATTACGCTGTGGTGTTCCCGGCGGTGTCAATTGTTAAAGTATTCCGCATTTCTTCAAATGCTCGCCAAACTCGTAACTTAGATATTCACCCCCACGATCAGAACGTAGAAATTTAATCTTCTTGTTACGTTGATTCTCAACCTCACTTTGAAACTCCTTAAACTTCTCGAAAGTTTCGGACTTATGTTTCATGAAATAGATATACCCATATCTACTCAAGTCATCCGTGAAGGTAAGGAAATAACAATAACCACCGCGCGATGCTACACTCATTAGACCACACACATCGGTATGTATGATTTCCAACAAGTCCGTAGCTCGCTCCATCATACCAAAAAATGGAGTCTTAGTCATTTTTCCCATCAGACATGCTTCGCATCTTTCAAGTGATTCGAAATCAAGTGATTCAAGAAGTCCATCGGAATGGAGTTTCTTCATACGCTTCACTCCAATGTGAACAAGACGACAGTGCCACATATAGGTCGAGTTATCGCTCAATTTCAAACGTTTAGCCTCAATGTTATTAATATGTGTATTTCCACTATCGAGATTCAACAAGAATAGACCATCTATCAAAGGTGCATGTGTATAAAACATATTACTCATATAAATCGAACAACCATTATACTCGGACTTAAACAAGTAACCGTCTCACAATAAACAAGATCCCGATATAATGTCCATGCTTAACGCAGGCACCAAATAACAATTATTTAAGTATAAAACTAATCCCGATGGTAGATGAAGGGGTAGCGTGCCGACCGCGATCACATCAACCTTTGATCCGTTTCCAACGCGCATCGTCGCCTCGTTCTTCGCTAGCTTCCGTTTATTCTGCAGCACCTGTTTCGAGTTACAAATATGAGCAACCGAACCAGTATCAAATACCCAGGCACTACTACGAGTACTAGTGAGATACACATCAATAACATGTATATCGGATATACCTTTCTTCTTGATGTTGCCGTTCTTCAAATCCGCCAAGTACTTTGGGCAATTCCGCTTTCAGTGACATTCTCCCTTGCAGTAAAAGCACTCAGTATCAGGCTTGGGTCCATCCTTGGTCTTCTTCGTCGGCGCGGTAACTTTCTTACCACCCTTCTTGAAGTGTCCCTTTTGCTTAGACTTGCCTTTTTTGAATTTGGTGGTCTTATTGACCAACAACACTTGGTGCTCTTTCTTGATCTCCACTTCTGCAGATTTTAACATGGCAAAGAGTTCTGGCAACGTCTTGTTCATGTTCTGCATGTTGTAGTTCATCACAAAGTTCTTGTAACTTGGTGGTAGTGATTGAAGAACACGGTAAATCCCCAAAGCATTAGGAATCACTATACCCAAGCTTTGAAGTTTGTTTGCGTGCCCAGACATCTTAAGCACATGCTCACTGACGGAGCTGCCTTCTTCCATCTTGCAGTTGAAGAACTTTTCAGAAGCCTCATAGCTCTCAATTGCCGCATGAGTCTCAAAGATCAATTTGAGATCACGGACAATATCATGTGGGTCTGAATTCTCAAACCTTTTCTGAAGCTCCGATTCTAAACCATACAAGATAGCACACTGAACTGTGGAGTACTGAGTCTTCCGAGTGAGGTAAACATTATTTACTTCATCGGTAGCAGTAGCTGCAGGTGGGTCACCCAGCGGTGCATCCAGCACATAGGTCAAATTACTAGCTGTGGGGACAATCCTCAAATTGCGGAACCAATCCGCGAAGTTGCTTCCATTATTTTTCAACTTTTCTTTCTCTAGGAACACATTAAAATTGATGGTAGGGGCTGCCATTGATCTACAACATATTTGCAATAGTTTAGACTAAGTTTATGACAAATTGAGTTCAAATTAATAATAAAATTAATCTAGGTGAACTCCCACTCAAAACAACATCCCTCACATTGTTTTAGTGATCACACGAACCAAATCCACCATATCAAAACCGATCATCACGAGAGTTGATATAGCTTCAATGGCGAACAATCGACATGCTCATCATATCTACTATATGACTCATGCTTTACCTTTCGGTGATCCGTGTTCCGAGACGATGTCTGTACATGCTAGGCTCGTCAAGATCAAACCTTAGCTTCCGCATGAGCAAATCTGGCTTGCTCACGTTGTATACACTTGCGGAATCTAACACACCCGATCATCACGTGGTGCTTCAAAACAACAAGCTTTAGCAACGGTGCTAACTAAGGGTGAACACTTTATGACTTTAAATTTATGTGCATGAGGGATCATCTTATAATGCTACCGTTGTTAACTAATCAATACAAGATGCATAAAGGATTAACATCACATGCAATTCATAATATGTGATATGATATGACCTTTCTTCTTTGTGCTTCCGATCTCCATCTTCAAGCACGAACATGATCTCCATCATCACCGGCATTGCATAAAGGTCAATGACGCCGCTTCATGGTTGTCGTCCACCGGCTTCAACTATTACAACTACTTTGAATAGACACGCGGGTCTTAACATAAATTAAAGACAACCATATGGCTCCTGCCGGTTGCCAACTTACAATAAGGAACATTGCATACATCAAATATAATCATAATCATGGCCATATCACATCACAGCACACCCCTGCAAAACAAAGTTAGACGCCTCTACTTTCTTTGCATGTTTTACGTGGTTTGAGGCTTTCAATAAGTGTCGTTCTAACTTACGAACAAGAACCACAACATTGATACTAGTATTGTCAATCACCCGTTGTAAATTGAATCTTAACTATGTTGGGAGAAACAGGCACCCACAAAGCCACTTATGTAATACAAGTTGCATGTCAAACGTGGAGCAAGTCTTATGAACGATCACTACAACACAGTAGACATGTAGAGACACTAAATTTGAAGGCTACAGACGTGATATTTCATCTCTAATAGATTGTACAGACGTTTTCATAAAGCGTCATTGGAGCGTCTTCTTATGCACCGTCTCAAGTAACATAAGGACACTTGCTAAGCGTGTCTACGTACATAAAGACGCCCCATAGCGACGCTTGAAAAACATGCATACGCATGTACAGACGTTTTAATAGACACGTCAAGTTTGCGTCTCAATATATTTTTGAGATGCTTTATCGTGTGTATAGTATAGATGAGGTCATATACATTATGTCGTCTTATACGCATTATGTATATACGTATTCATGTATATACATATTCATGGCAGGTAGTATATACATACATTTATATTTCACGGCAGGCGGTATATACGTTATTTTATTTTGTATTTAGATATTAGCGTCTCGCATTTTATATGTGTTGGGATAAGTTTTTTTATTTGAAACTTTAAGTAAAAACTGATATTTTTCCTTCATAAATATGTTATTGCATCCAGAGATCATACAAGATTAGACTATTGTATCCAGCTATTATCGAAAATTAGAGAGTAAACCAAAATAAATTCATTAGTACCAAACCAGATCGGGAACTTAATCAAATATCCATATTAATAATTAAGGGATACATCGGGAAAGTTTATGAATAGAAAAGCCATAAAAATCCTATAAACTCCGCTACAGATATATCTAGTTAGAAACTAATGATTTGTCCCCTCCATCTTCATTCATTTCGGTCACATTTAGCTCCCTATTTAGCTCCAGAATTAACCTGAAAATCAAGTCAAGGCCAAAGTGAGAAATTCTGAGGAATTAACAAGTAGAGTGCTAGATGACAAGTTCACTTGACTAAATATGAAAATGCATCTGAGACTAATCATGCATGACAAAGATCTTCTATTCTTATCTACAACTTGCATCCTTTTGTCGATATGATCAAATGTTTAGAACCTGATGTTGCCGTACTTACATGATTGGCAATATCCTCATAACCATAAGATGCATCTATATATGGATTATGTACATGTGTTGCCAATTTAGCTATTCCATGATCAAGTACTAAACTTAACCGGAGCTATCAAATTTCAGTCCCACTTGTTGAATATGTGTTGACAAGAGTTCTATAATTTCTAGTCATGTATCCAAGAGGAATTTCCTTACAAACCACATCCAAGTATTCAAATGGCTAACTACTTGACCGTTGGGTATGCTCACATGTATATGGGATGGAAAACAGTACCGATAACTCCAAGTTGTTCACAGATATTAAATGGAAGAGGCATGGCATATTATTAACTTGTCGTATTAGAAACACTTGATATATGTAAAGTACTAGTGTGCAAAATTACTTAAACAAGTGGGTCTCTAAATCAAATCATTGTTAATTTTCTTACTCAGCCCTTAAAGACAAAAGTTTAGAAGAACTGTAACATACCAGGTTGTTACTCGTCTTGGTTGAGCTAGATTTTTTCTTTTTCATCACCTACAATGATTAAAGTTTGTAAATAAATGATCAAGCAAGCATCATAACTGGAATAAAATGTATTGCCTGTATATATGATAATTTCTTTACATAGAACCTAGGCCAAGCGATAACATGACCCACGGCGTCTTTGACGGTTTGGATATCTTTATATGGTCTTGGCAATTTTTCATGCGCGATCGGTGTAGGATGTTTAATAAGAACTCCATAAAATTCATCTCCAAGCATGTTTCCTCCAATCACATATGTTTTATCTTGACTCACCAAAGATCCTATTGCTACAACTTTATCTCTATTTCTCGGGTTTGCCGAGAACAAATAGACTTCAAGTTTATCCTGTAATTTTGAAGAAAAACATCATTAAAAATGGCACTATTACATGTATGAAACAACAAAACCACTTTGGTTTAGATAGGTTGTTTGTATATACCTTATTAGAAGGTTGATTATGTGGGAAAGATGATACATCACGACCTTGATCAGCTTTGGTGGAGTTTTCATTATTTTCTTTCTGCAGCCAAATATCATATGAGCTATACATGCGAAATAAAAACTTAGAAATAGTCTGATGAGTGAGTGAAAGTTTTTTGCACCATAGCAGTAATACGTCGACGTCCTAAAGCTGAATTAGCATAACTCTCTTTGCTATAATTTTCAGGAAGCAATTGCTGCAAATGTGAATGAACAACCATAATCAATAATATTACTATAGAAAACAATATAAGAACACCGATGTCAAATACATGTCCACAGTAGCATATACCTGCTTAGTAACCTGCTCATGTGGTACACAACCCTGATGGTTTTTAGCACAAATTTCTGGGTGTGCTTCCTACAGTTGAAGCCCAATTTAGTTCATACCAAGAAATAGGCACAGCTTCATGACTGAGCAAAACCTGCAAACATACCTTAGTAATATTGTACTCATGTGGAACAGGTGAAGTTGCATTGCCATCTTTTATTCTTGGACATTTTCTAGGAAGCAAATCCTGCTTACAACAAACAACAAACGATACTTTAAGGAATACAAGATCTTCAAATTAATTCTTATTAACAAATAAAATATTAAATAAACAAACTATTGCATCACCTGGGAAGTATTTGATGATGCGTGCATATTATGGGATGATTTTTGAATATCATTATTTATTTCACGTTGGATATTGGTATTGTTAGCATCTTCATCAAGGTCAACCTGCAACAGGAACATGATAAGAGTATATAGATGATGCTTAATTTATTTTTCAACAAAGATATTGATTCAGGTGCTAACTTCATTATTTTCTGCAGACTCCAATACATTTCTGTAATCCTCTCCTGGGAACTTCTTTGCTATGAACGCACACATCATTTGGAACTCATCTTTAATGTTTTCTACATTATCTCCAATAGCTCGTACTTTGAATAGAACATCTTCATCTTGCTCAGATTCATCCACAAAAACCATTCCTTCAGAAACCTTTACATGACTCCAATATTTATCATGATAAAACCCTCGAAGTTTTCTTTTTGCAAGTATACTTTTGGACACTGCACTATCATCTTTGGATGAAAGACATTCCTTGCCATCTAGTTTTTGTCTAGATAACTCGGTATCATATGTAACCTATGAATTAAACACATTATTTATATGATGAACTAGATTACATTATTTATATAAACACATGTAAAAAGTAGAGTCATACCATCATTATGTTATCATTTACAGAATCATTATTGTTGTCCTTTCTTTTATGGGCTCGATCCCATAGTTCAATCTTGCTGACCTTTCCATTCCTTTCAGTTTCCTATAAAACAAAGTAAAATACATGGTTTAGTAATCTTATTTCTGATAAAAATATGTTTTGTTTTTTCCAATAACAAATGTATACCATCTCTTTTAGGAGCCGAGCATGGCCCTTTCTCCCGGTTGTGTGTGAGTTCTTCTGTTGCTTTGCACATGCAGAATTTTTGAGACATATTTTCTGCAATTAAGGAAGATTTAAACAATTGTAATATTAGAAAACTGATTTCAAAATCTGGTTTTAAACATATGAAAATAAATATGTAGTACCATGTGGGAATCTTGACACCAGATTCCAACAAGAGTAAGCCATTGATGTTCATTAACACCAGGTGGAACATCTTTCAAAATTTCATCCAATGACCTTGTGTTACGGTTATAATATTTTTTCTTCAAGCATGATTTGTAGGATCTCCACTTTTTTGCTAGTGTCTTTAGGATCCAGTCTCGTGTAAGTTGCATTGTCTCGGGAGGGTAGACGAATTTTACCTTCAATAATACAAATGTATTGTTTGAAATGGTAATGGACATGATAATTTATGTTACAGTATTGTGTTGTAATTTTTTTACCTCAACAAGTCTGATCATCTCCTGTTGTTTTGGCTTAAACATCTCGTTGTCCCATCTTGGAATATGCAATGGTGATATTGTTGAATTTTGTGCTAGTTCAGCAAGATAACTGCTAAGAATGGAACCAGACCTTTCATTTGGAACTCCATTTTGATCGGTCCCCACAATAATCTTTCCTCCTTTCAAATTCGACAAAAAATTACTTCGAAATACCCCCACAATTTGTCGCATGTCGTCATTAGGCCCTGCATGTAGGAATATCACAATGATGCACATAATGGCAGGAAATGACAACCATACGTATCCTGAAGAAGATATTGCAAAACTTACAAATTATCTTTATTGGGCTTGTAGATTCATGAGGCATCCTTGGTAATATGTTATCAATCCTTGGAGGACCTTGTAAACCATCTTCATTGAGCTCTATATTCTCCGCGTCATGTTCTGAAAAGTTGATCTTTCGTACTCGTCGAGGTATACCCGACATAATATTTTTCCTACATGAATGCAAAATAAGTCAGCATTTATATACAGTAAAAATCACTTATAATTCAGTATTATGCATGACTATAGTGTTGTAAATGTGAATATGTAAGAACCTCCTTTTTGTGAACTGGCTGGATATTTTAGAACCAAATATCAGAACATATGTAGCATAGATGATAAGAAGTTCTCTTTTACTTTTTCCAAGATATACAAATAAGATAGCTTCACATGATTTTTACGAGAAATAAATAATATCATGTCAAGAAAGCAATACTCATGGTATGTGTAAAATTTGATCCCCACGCGAGCTTCACATTAAACGTAGATCAGGTCAAGAAAATAGAACATGACAATCATGACTTTTCATATCACTCAATGTACAATTTTTCATGTTGACACACCTAGACAGGTTTGATACATAACCATCAGAGGCCCTAAGCTTCTTGATTATTGAACAAAGAATTTCCTTCTGCTCTTTAGACATAGTGAAAGGTGCTGGTCGATATGTCTCTTTTCCTTTATCATCTCGAAAAGGTTGAAGGTCTTCTCGAATTCCAATTTCCTCCAAGTCATACTGTGCGTTAAAGCCATTCTTTGTCTTGCCATCAATATCCAATAATGTCCCGATTAAATTGTCACACACATTTTTTTCTATATGCATCACATCAAGATTGTGCCTTAACTTGTTGTGCTCCCAATAGGGCAAATCAAAGAATACTGACTTTTTTTAAACCAATCCTCCGGCTTCTTTTTATCACGCTTAATAGGCGCACCTGATCTTTTCGTGGTCACATTTCTCTTATGTTTTTGACCTTTACCATTTGCTTTCCCATTTTTATCATTCTTGCCTTTTCTTTCGGTACCAACTTTGGGCTTTTTTCCTAGCACAAACACTCTTCCCTGTAACATCTTCAAAGCTGAGCTGCCAGTCCTAGTTTTAGGTGCGAGTTCTGTTTCTTCAGTCTTATCAAACTGCATCCCTCTACGTCGATATACATGATCCTCTGGCAACCATCGACGATGACCCATAAAACACCATTTCTTCCCTTTGTTTAGCCATCTGGATTTTGTAAATGCGGCACACGATGGGCATGCATATTCACCACTTATGGTCCAACCATAAAGGTAAGCTAATGCAGGGAAATCATTCAGAGTCCATAATAGTGCAGCTTTTAGAGGAAATTTATCGTCCGCAGTAGCATCATATGTGTCCACACCCTTCGACAGTTGTTGGAGCTCATCAACCAATGGCTGCAAATAAATATCAATATCATTACCAGGAGAATGTGGTCCAGGAATGATCATAGACAAAATTAAAGATGTTTGCTTCATGCAAATCCAAGGTGGTAGGTTGTACGGAATAAGCATCACTGGCCAAGTACTATGCTTTGAATTCATGTTCCTATAAGGGTTAAAACCATCACTTGCAAGACCAAGGCGTACATTACGGGCATCCTCAGCAAATTTGGGATATCTTCTATCGAGATCTTTCCAACACTCACCATCAGCTGGATGACGCAGAAAATTATTTTTAGTGCGTCCCTCATCATGCCAACGCATGTCATCAGATGTTTTGGTAGTTGAAAATAGCCGTTGAAGCCTTGGTATCAAAGGAAAATATCGCAACACCTTTGCCGGTAACTTCTTGTTCTTCTTAGATAAAATTGGAGCATCTCCCTCATCATCAGTCAACCAACGAGATATACCACACACATGACAGGACTCTTGGTTAGCTCTTTCCCCTCGAAAAAGCATGCAGTCTTGAGGGCATGCATGGATTTTCTCATACTTAAGCCCCAAACCACGAATGATCTTCTTGGCTTCATGGTATTTCTTTGGTAACTTTGCCTCAGGAGGAAGTAATTTAGACAATACACCAAGTAGATCAGCAAATGATTTTTGTGACCAACCATGTAAGACTTTCAAGTGATATATGGTGACTAGAAAAGACAGCCTTGAAAAGGTTTCACATCCGTTGTGCAACTTTATGTTCGCATCCTGTAAGAAGATTTCTCTCATTCCATCACCTTTATGAGATGGAACATTCCAACTATCAGCCACATGAGGATCCATATCGACAAATTCAGATTGACCAACATCAGATGGGATTGATAGTGTTTCATAGCTGTTACTGAAAGTAGTGCCACATACAGTATTTACGAGACCTAGCATATCATCCATTCTTTTGTGGCCATCTTGTACAACATTATTCCTAAGATTACCAGGAAAAGCATAATTCTTATTGTTCTCTGATACGTGTGCAAATGCTATGGATGGTGCATCACATTCCTCTCCATGGAAACCCCACGTAGTATAATCTTGAAGAATACCATCACACCGTAGGTGGATTTTCACTTCATCAGAACTTTGTCTTGTTGTGTTTGCACATTTCACGCATGGACAAAGGATTTTTTCACCAAGTGAGACTTTACGGTATGCAAAAGAAAGGAATTCCTCAACACCATGTTTATATTCAATGCTTGCTCTTGGTTTACTCATCCATTCCCGATTCATTGAACTTTAGTATACTGCGGGGATAAAAGTAAAGTAAATCAGTTACTGTATGTCAATGTGTCCTGCAAGACATAAACCTTTGGTCGAGAGAAATACAAGTATGTAAGGGACGCTGGGACTGGAGTTGCATAACTTTATTTTCTATAGTTCACTAATTTTAGATTAAAATTGTCAACATAAAACATACTAGATACATATTACTACAGTACTTAAAGACCAGTAAAAGAAAGTATGTAAAGAAAGTTTAACAGGTGACCAGACTGGATACATATGCATGAGGATAAGTACTACATATATAACTAGTTGATTGTAACTTGTACATCCCTCGGTTTGCTTCGACTAACTTGGCCATTTTAGACTTGACTTGGTCATTCATATGGTTCTTTTGCAGATTAGCTTAATCAACCATACAAAAGCACGAGTTATGTCAAACCACTGAAATTGTCACTCCGGTTTGACAACACCAATATCGATCTCACCACATAATTATATTACTGCTCTAACTAACAGGTCCAGGAAAATATCCCAAGCCAGCATCATGCGCTCCGAAGCTTGACAATGAGACCTTCGGTGATCTAAAAATCCAGAGATAACGAGAGACACCAATGAGACATAGAGCCTACTACCAGCCTGCACTATTAATTGTGGTGGTGTTTTGCATTACTCTACCCAGGTCTGCATGTTCAAGCAAGTTATGTTTCAAACTTCTATGCAGGACAACAGGTGCCTGGCCCAAGAGATTCACTACAAAGGGAAGCCGTGCATACCTGCCGACATGAATAACAGAAACCAAAATAAAAAAAGAAGAAAAAGAAACCTGGAGGAAACCTGTAATGGGATTGGAGAAATTGAATATTGATGCCAGTAATTGTATCAGCTTGGGAGAAATATGATCGGCATCCAAATGCTTAAAAAGCAATACCATTATTGCCTTTGAAGATCAAGACAATCTGGGCTAACCCAGTGCAGGTACAATGATGCTCTGCCGTGCATGGTGATTGCTGTCAAACTGAATATGTTTAGTTAAAGACTAACTACTGGGTAGGATTAGAAAGCTTTATCGCTTTCCTCTTTATCTAAACCTTCTTTTGTTTCTGTACTTCCCATTCATATTGTCTACTTTTACTCTGTCAAAACACCTATTGGCTGACATTCATAGATTCCCTGCTACAAGAAGCAGAACAGAGATGACGAATTGAATACCTAATGTTATTTAGTAGTATAGAGTAAGATCTTGTTCTCTTTTACTTCTTAATAGTATAAAAATCATATATAACTTCACCGATTTAGAAAAAGGCACAGAGAACGACATATTATTTAAATAGATAAGATTCATCCACCCGACATAAAAAAACTCCCATGCTTGGTGTATGAGCCGATCCACATGAAAGCTTAAGATTAAGCACAACCCAAACTAAGAAGATAGAAATTAACCTTTCAAAGTCCAGCGACAGATCCAGGAAGAAGATTAACCCGAGCAGATTCTAGGTTTGATGCCGCACGAAAAAGCTTGAATTGTGTACGCCGTCGTTCGGTAGCTTTCTCTTTTTAGGTATATAAAGCAAAGAAAATAAAGTGGCGGTTATATATACGATATATACGGTCGTTGCTTTGGCCGGATATCTCAAAAAAAAACAGGTTATATATGGTTGTTGTTTTGTCCGGATATCTAAAAAAATGATTCGGAATTTTTTTTATACCAATACCTCTTCATTTTTTTGGTGGAATACCTTTTCGATTGGGGATCCAATAACTACCGTTCGGTCTTCATGAAAGGATTTTTTTAAGTATCGATGTTCACGGAAGAGGATACGTATATTATCTCTATTATATATATATATATTATTTTTAATATATATTAATGACTGTATTACTTTTGGTTGTTGACACGTTTTCTAAAACGTCTCATGTGTACGTCCTTAATATTCTTAAATTAGCGTTATTATTTTTTTGGCTATCTACTAAAAATTAATAGTGTGACGTTATACCGAGCGTCTCAAAATACGTCCCTACATGAAGGTGCTCTAGAATTCTAAAGACGAATATAAACACGTCTCATTAGAAACGTCTCTATATGACAAGTTTGTTGTAGTGGATGTCATGTAAGGTTAGCCGGGCCGCTTCATCCCACCATTCCGCAAGATGCAAAGTACACAAGAAGTAATCGACAACAAAAGCATCAACGCCCACAATGACCATTGTGTTCTACTCGTGCAACAGATCTACATATAGACACGGCTCTGATACCACTGTAGGGTTTCGTAGCATGGAAAAAAAAATTCTACCGCATACAAACAAACAAGCCAAGATCTATCTATTAGATTGTAGCAACGAGTCGATGGAATAACTCACCCTCGAAGATTCCAAAGTCTTTAACGAGAGCGGATTCTCGTGGGTGATGTAGTCGTACTCTTGCCGATCTCAAGATCGCGAAGACGATCCTTCCGGCGTTGCGTTTCGGCAGCGCTTCCGCAGTCGGTCACACGTTCGGTACTCGACGAAGACCTTCCTCTCCCTTGTTCCAGCAGGCAGCGGAGGTTGTAGCACTCTCCTCGCGATTCTGACAGCACGACGGCGTGGTACCAGAAGTAGAGGGGAGATCTCGCAGGGCTTCGCCTTAAGCCGGAGCGAGTATGGTGGACTATGAGAGAGACCCTCGGCGATCTAGGGTTTAGACACGCCAAGGAGGAGCAAGGCCGGCGGCTAGGGTTTGCCTAGGCGGCGGTGGCGGCTTGCCCTAGGCGGCGGCAGCAGGAGGTGGCGGCGTCGGGGCTAGGGTTTGCGGGGTGCGTGGGTTATAGCTTGGAGGGGCAGCCCTGCCCCTCCTTATATAGGTGGAGGGGGCGCGCCAGGGGAGGGGAGTCCCTCCCCAACTCGGATCCCAAGTGGGCCGGCGGTGGAGGGAGGGAACTCCTCCCCAAGTAGGTTTCCTACTTCCCCTCCACCTCACAAAATAGCCGTTTGACTTTTCAAATTGGCATTTGACTTTTCAAACTAGGATTTGATTAAACCCTTTATTTTGTTCAGCGATGACACTTAGTACATGATGCAATTATTCCAACTTGATATGACACATTCATGTACCCTTCCCCTCTGGAGTGCCGGACATTCCGGAACCTTCTAGAACATTCTCGATGAAAACACCGGAACCATTATCCAACCCCAAAACAGGACTTTCCTTATATGAATCTTATTCTCCAGACCATTCCGGATCTCCTCGTGATATCCCGGATCCCATCCGAGACTCCGAACAACATTCGGTCTCTTACTCATCATTCCATAACTACTCAAACAACGTCGAATCCTTAAGTGTGTCTCCCTACAGTTTGTGAATTATGCAGACATGATCGAGACACTTATCCAATCAATAACCAATAGAGGAATCTGGAAATTCATATGGCTCCCACATATTTATACGATTACTTTGCGATCGAATGAACCACTTACATACGATACCAATTTCCCTTTGTCTCACGATAGTTTACTTATCCGAGGTTATGATCGTCGGTATCTCTGCATACCTAGTTCAACCTCGTTACTGATAAGTACTCTTTTCTTGTTCCCGTGATATGTGATCCCTTGTGAGCCAGTCACATGCTTGCAAGCTAATTGGATGACATTCCACAGATAGGGCCCAGAGTATATCTATCCGTCATATGGATGGACAAATCCCACTCTTGATCCATGTGTCTCAACCAATACTTTTCGAACACTCAATGCCACCTTTATAGCCATCCAGTTATGGTGTGGTGTTTGATGTCATCAAAGCATCCTTCCGGTGAAGGTGATATGCATGATCTCATGGTCGAAGGAATTAGGTTACTATGTATCAGAAAGCATATAGCAATTGAACTATTAAAATGACTTGATCTTTATGCTACGCTTATCTATAGGAGTATGTCCACCATATCATTATCCTAACGATATGATCTTGTTGTTAATAACATCTCAATGTGCATGATAGGGAAACCACAATCATTTATTAACCAACAAGCTAGTATTATAAAGAGGCTTTACTAGGGACTCTATTTTAGTTTACAAATCACACAAGTATTAATGTTTCCTTGTTAATACTATTATAGCATGAATGTAAACATTTATCATAAACACAAAGATATAATAATAACTATATTTATTATTGCCTCTAGGGCATATCTCCAACAATTGCATATCTCGATTATTCCATACTCATATGGTGTTTCGGGAAACGCAAATCCATGGAACGATTCCTCAAATCTTAGGTGTTATGCTAAACTTGTAACTCAAATATCTCCCTTTATGATCCTATCATAAATTCTTTTATTTTCTTGTTACATTGATTTTGCACTTCATCTTGAAAGTCTTCGAACTTTTCAATTGTTTCACACTTCATCCTCATTAAGTAAATATTCATATATTCACTCAAATTTTCGAAGAAAGCATATGAAGTTGAAATCCATCGCTCTTGACTACACATAATGGGATTTATACATCTATATGTACAATTTCCAATAAGCTAGTCATTCGTTCACTTTTGGCCTATGAATGGAGTTTTAATTATCCCTAGGAAAGTTTCGCAAGCGTCATTTGATAAAAAATCAAAAGACTCCAAAATTCTATCCACATGGAGTTTCTTCATGCTTTCTTTCCAATATAATTTAAACAGCGATGTCACTTCCTAAGTGATCTTTCAATCAATTTGTCTTTCGACATTTTTAGCACTAGTTTTATGGATGTGATTTCTCCAACGAGATTTGTAAATCATCCATCTTTTATGGATTACGGCAATTATTTGAACAACCCTTTTGTTCTCATAATACCTGATCGAAATAACAATTATTAAAAACAAATCTTGAAGGTAAGTTTTGATGTTTAACAAGCAGCACAATAACCCTTTATTTGTTCTCGATGAACATCATCACATATTCTTTTGCTAGTTACTTAGGTCATTGTAGTTCATGAATTGTGTTGTTTTGTATGACGATTCACACCAACAAATTCAGTATCAAATACTTAAGAACCACATTGTTTAATAAGCAAAGAATATAGCCATAACATGTATATCATCAATTCTAGTCTTTTCTTTTCTACCATATATTTATGAGATTCTCTTTCAGTATTTCCTTTTCTGTTTGAAAGAATCTATCAACATCAATAGTGGAGCCATATACATGACACATAGTCCAAAGCATGTATAGTAAAATACCAATGTCTTTGGACTTGCACTTTGAAGTAGATCACCATCATCAAATGTTTGGTGTTCTTTCAAATCCCTTTCTTTAGTAATCTCTTGGTGTAGTAAACATTTTACCTACATCAAATATTCACCCTTATCATGGAATTATCCATGATCAAGCTACTTTTAGCTTATAACGGTGAATCGTGAGTATAATGTTGCTCTCCAAAACCTTTTGGAGGATTAGGACAACTAGTGTCTCCAACCTTTTGTAAATTCTCATCAAATATGAGAACATGACTTTTGCCATATTATACTCTATCATGTTGCAACCAAAACTTCGTTTCAGATATCACAATATCTTCCACACATCATGGTTTCTGAAACAACTCTTTCAGATCCTAGATAACCTTGATATTAAGACAATCCTTTGAATATCAAGAATCATGGAGACAAACATGATACTCATACACTAACGCTTGGAATTGTCACTCTTGATTTAGTACCAATTATTAAACTTCATGGAGTAACCGGAACTTACTGAAAGTTTGCAATAGGACTTTTAAACTTTAGATTAATACTTCAAAACAATACGATACCAGTTCGTAAAGTAACTAACCAGAATTCTATAGTTCTATGATCTCAATTATAACTAAGCGCAAGGTGGTAAACGGATGCCAATGACTACAATAATTATGAAAATTCACTTTGATTTAATTTATGATAAATAGTGTTCAACTTTTAATCATATTGTCGTTGAACTCCAACTCAAAACAATATCCCTCACATTGTTTTAGTGATCACACAAACCAAATCCACCACATCAAAACCGATCATCATGAGAGTTGATGTAGCTTCAATGGCGAACAATCAACATGTTCATCATATCTACTATATGACTCATGATTTACCTTTCGGTGATCCATGTTCCGAGACTATGTCTGTACATGCTAGGCTCGTCAAGATCAAACCTTAGCTTCCGCATGAGCAAATCTGGCTTGCTCACGTTGTATACACTCACAGAATCTAACACACCCGATCATCACGTGGTGCTTTGAAACAACGAGCTTTAGCAACGGTGCTTACTAAGGATGAACACTTTAAAACTTGAAATTGTGTCCTTGAGGGGTCATCTTATAATGCTACCGTCGTGAACTAAGCAATACAAGGTGCATAAAGGATTAACATCACATGCAATTCATAATATGTGATATGATATGGCCTTTCTTCTTGTGCTTCTGATCTCCATCTTCAAGCACGAACATGATCTCCATCATCACCGGCATAGCGTCAAGGTCAATGGCGCCGTTTCATGGTTGTCATCCACCAGCTTCAACTATTACAACTACTTTGAATAGACACGCGGGTCTTAACAGAATTTAAAATTGACCATATGGCTCCTGCCGGTTGCCAACTTACAGTAAGGAACATTGCATACATCAAATATAATCACAATCATGGCCATATCACATCACAACACAACCCTGCAAAACAAAGTTAGACGCCTCTAATTTTCTTTGAATATTTTACGTGGTTTGGGGCTTTCAATAAGTGTCATTCTAACTTACGAACAAGAACCACAACGTTGATGCTTGAACTATCTAGTGCCCGTTTTAAATTGGATCTATACTATGATGGGAGACACAGGCACCCGCAAAGCCACTTATGCAATACAAGTTGCATGTTCAGCGTGGAGCAGGTCTCATGGACGATGTCATGTAAGGTTAGCCCGGGCCGCTTCATCCCATCATACCGCAAGATGCAAAGTACACAAGAAGCAATTGATAATAAAAGCACCACCGCCCACAATGACCATTGTGTTCTACTCGTGCAACAGATCTACATATAGACACGGCTCTGATACCACTGTAGGGTTTCGTAGCATGGAAAACAAAATTTTTCTACCGCATGCAAACAAACAAGCCAAGATCTATCTACTAGATTGTAGCAACGAGTCGATAGAGGAACTCACCCTCGATGATTCCAAAGCGGTTAACGAGAGCAGATTCTCGTGGGTGATGTAGTCGTACTCTTGCCGATCTCAAGATCGCGTAGACGATCCTTCCGGCGCTGCGTTCCGACAGCGCTTCCGCAGTTGGTAACACGTTCGGTACTCGATGAAGACCTTCCTCTCCCTTGTTCCAGCAGGCAGCGGAGGTTGTAGCACTCTCCTCGCGATTCCGGCAGCACGACAACATGGTACCGGAAGTAGAGGGGAGATCTCGCAGGGCTTCGCCTTAAGCCGGAGCGAGTGTGGTGGAGTACGAGAGAGGCCTTGGCGATCTAGGGTTTCGAAGGCACCAAGGGGAGAGTGTAGCCGGCGGCTAGGGTTTGGGGATCACCCCAACTCGGCGAGTTGGTGGTGCCCTAGGCGGCGGCAGCACAAGAAGGTGGTGGCGCCTGCGACTTGGAGGTGGTGGCGCCAAGGGCTAGGGTTTAGGTGTGAGGGTAGGGGGCAGCCCTACCCCTCCTTATATAGGTGGGAGGGGGCGACTTGGGAGGAGGGAGTCCTCCTCCTACTCCTCCTCATGGCCAGCGGGTGGGAGGGAGTGGGACTTCCTCCCCAAGTAGGTTTCCTACTCTCCCTCCACCAAGCAAACTTCAGATTTGACTTTTTCAAATTGGCGTTTGACTTTCAAACTTGGATTTGATTTCTCTCTCCATATTACCTAGCCAAGTGACCTAGTACATGATGCAACCATTCCACATTGTCATGACACATCCATGTACCCTTCCCCTCCGGAGTGCCGCACCTTCCGGACCCTTCTAGAACATTCCCGGTGAAAACACCGGAATCATTCCCCAACTCCGAAACAGGACTTTCCTTATATGAATCTTATTCTCCGGACCATTCCGGATCTCCTCGTGATATTCCGGATCCCATCCGAGACTCCGAAAAACATTCGGTCTCTTACTCATCATTCCATAACTGCTCAGCAACATCGAATCCTTAAGTGTGTCTCCCTATGGTTCGTGAATTACGCGGAATGATCAAGACACTTCTCCGATCAATAACCAATAGAGGAATATGGAAATTCATATGGTTCCCACATATTTCTACGATTACTTTGTGATCGGATGAACCACTTACATACGATACCAATTTCCCTTTGTCCCACGATAGTTTACTTATCCGAGGTTTTGATCGTCGGTATCTCTGCATACCTAGTTCAACCTCGTTACCGATAAGTACTCTTTTCTCGTTCCCGTGGTATGTGATCCCTTATGAGCCAGTCACATGCTTGCAAGCTAATTGGATGACATTCCACCGAGAGGGCCCAGAGTATATCTATCTGTCATATGGATGAACAAATCCCACTCTTGATCCATGTGTCTCAACCCATACTTTCCGAACACTCAATGCCACCTTTATAGCCACCCAGTTACGGTGTGGTGTTTGATGTCATCAAAGCATCCTTCCGGTGATGGTGATTAACATGATCTCATGGTCGAAGGAATTAGGTTACTATGTATCAGAAAGCTTATAGTAAATGAACTATATTAAATGACTTGATCTTTATGCTACGCTTAACTATAGGAGTATGTCCATCACATCATTCTCCTAATGATATGACCCTGTTGTTAATAACATCTCTATGTTCATGATCAGGAAACCATGATCATATATTAACCAACAAGCTAGTTTAACAAGAGGCTTTACTAGAGACTCTTTTATGTTTATAAATCACACAAGTATTACTGTTTCCGATTAATACAATTATAGCATGGTATGTAAACATTTATCATAAGTATGAAGATATGATAATAACCACTTTATTATTGCCTCTTGGGCATATCTCCAACAGATATTATTTGTAAGTTATAACAATCGGCTGGATCCATATGATTGTTTTTATTCTTTTATGGTATGCGTGCCAAAAATAGAAATTCGTGTAATTTAAATTAGGGAGAACATCCAAGATGATGGTATCATGGACCTTGGAGCCACGCAGGTGGAATGATGGCGATCATACAATGGAAGCACAAGATAAAATATCAAGCGCAAGAAAGGACTATATCATATCACATTAAATTGATTTAATGGTCTTCTAAACGCCAGCTTACAGTCTCCCTTTCATCCGTTGAGGCTAAGACCGTGTGTTGCACATGCCGTTGTGGAAACTATGTGGTTGCGACAGTTTTAACGGAGTTACATCATTCTATTCAGCAGGCCACTATTGTTTATCGTAACAACATTTCAGCAGTTACATGTCTGGCAATCCATCCAGTTCAGCATCGGAGGATCAAACACATCGATATTGATATTTATTTTGTTCCTAAAAAGGTTACTCTTTGTCAAGTTCGTGTTCTCTATGTGCCGACCACAACTCAGTTCGCCGACATCTTCACAATGGGGCTAGCTACTACTCCGTTTACTGATATCCGTTTCAGTCTCAACGTCGTTGAGCCCGTTGTTGATACTGCAGGGATGTTAGATTATAATCTTGTAGTACAAGTTTGGATCGGTTTTAGGTTCTGTTTTAAGTCGGTTTGATTTGTCTTAGCCGGCAAGGGTTGTACATCTATGTAAACCTTGTACGCTCAAACGAAAATATATGCGAGATTATTAAACTTTACAGCTCCGTTTGTTTTGTTTCACGGTTCGATGGTGCCGACCAGGGGGGGGGGGGGGGGGGGGGGTCACTTCCTTCTCTTTTGTGCACCATCACTCAGACGTGCAGTCACGCACTGTTGAAGTGTCAATTAGAAACTGGGATTGGACGACGATCGAGCATCTAGTAGCTTGGCATCTTGAGCGTATTGTGGTTGCTTTTGTAGCCTGTAGCTTGGGTGCTTCTAAACGGCCCAACCTATGAAGCTACCGGTGATCAGTGAGCACTTTATTGCCGACTTGTTTGCATGCTGTTCCAACCTTCCGGTGACCATGTTCGCCGGGGGAAAAGAAGTGTATGGTCATAGCATTTGTTGCTCGGTCGGAAAATACCATGTGGAATGCTTTCCTCTCGGGTGACCCCTCATCAAGAGAAAATGTAAAATGGTTGATTTTATTATAATTCTTTCCTGTAACCAAAGTAGCATGAACTGTTAGAAAGTCTTACGGTGGTAGAAGTAAGCTGATCTACGGATTTCTGTGGACGACGCTATTTTCTCTTATTCGGAACGAACCTTATACGGTATGGAGTATTTATTTCCCGTCCTCTTCGAGGAATCGCAAGAAACTGAAGAAAGTCATGTGCACCGCCGGCTTCATCTCACCACAGGATTTGTCCGGCGTCAACTGTGCACCGAGATCGATCGACTCGATCGGTCCACACCTCCCCTCCTCCACCGCCTGCTATGTTGGTCCCTCCGTCGCCCTAGCTAGCTACGTACACACGCATGGATGCATAGCCTCACTGCTCGTTCAGGTAGATGCTGATTGCTGAGGTGTCAAAAGTGGCAATGGAGATAAGAACGACGGAACCGGCCGTTCCAGTATGTACGATCGACTAGCATCCTCCAGCTCCAAGATTGACATTTTTTTAGGACGCGATTAGGGGGCTGGCGCCTGCCAGATTTCTCGCATCCGGCGGGCACCGGACCGATTCCCACCCCCACCCCCGCCCCTACCCCGCGATTCCTTTCTCTTATCTCTTCTCACTGCGCGCATCCGTACAGTCACGCACGACGCGTGACCAACCCAGCTGACACCACCTCTCCCGGCAGATATCTCCTCCCCAGCATCAACTTCCCCTTCAAGAAAGAAAAAGGAGACAAAGCAGAACGAAAAGACTCACCCTCGCCCCCTGTCGTCCTCGATCTCTTCCTTCCTCCATCAGCTAGATCCATCCCCCTTCTTCCTTCCTCCTCAACCTCTTCAAAAAGGACATAGAAATCTTCAGCTAAACCTTGATATGAAGTTACCCACCTGAACAGAGGTAATTTCGTTCTGCTAAACCTACAGAAACATCTGAAAATTCTGCTTGTTTCAGCAAAAACAATGCACATAGATCCTTTAAAACCTAAACTTGATCTTACTCCTGATCTGTGAAAAACACAGAGATTTTTTCGATTTCTACAATGTTTGCTACAGATTTGAGGCATCAATGTTCTTCTAAATCTGGCACAAATTTGACTATGAAAACTTATGAATTGCTGCATTGTATAAAATTTCCTCTACTGAATCAGCTTCTGGCACACCATCTGCATAGAAAATGAAAAAAATTAGTTCCTACAAATAACTATAATGAAATTCATGTTTGATCTTGCAGAAAGAAATCATGGTTTTTGACCTTAATATCGACCTTGGACAACAAGAAGAGCAGAAAGAAGAATACAGTGCAACAAACACGAATGCAATTGTTCAAGTTGCTCGTCAAAAAGGTATGATGCAAAGAAGAAAATTAAAACTAAAAATTACCCACATGCTTTCAGTAGAGTGAACCATATGTTGACAGTAAACTTATCCATTGCTATAACTGAAGTAACCCATATATTTCACAAGCACAAAAAAATGTTTGAACCAAATACCAAACACACATGACAGCACACAGTTATCCCACTATAAACCCTACGTACTAAACCACTTCATATCACTAAACACAAGACAGTAATATTAGGTTTGGAAAAAGAATGTACAGCAGCCACTGCCTACAAAAAGTTACCCATACATATGAGCAAAAGTGATCCACCGTACACAATAAAAGTTACCCACACTTTGGATATAAAGTTACCCACATGCGCTATAAACAAAGCTAATATTGACTGCTGTTTTTTGCTATATTACAGGGGATGGATCACACCATGTTCATAATGTGAGTAACAGCATTGATACTGCACACAAATATGGACAAGCAACAGGACATACAATTGAGGAACCAACCTATATCACACCAGGGTCAGATGAGGGAGGGGGAAACGACAATGACGAGGATGCCGCGCACTCCACCCCACAGGCTAAAGGTATGATGCAAAGAAGAAAATTAACACTAAAAATTACCCACATGCTTTCAGTAGAATGACCCACATGTTGACAGTAAACTTATCAATTGCTATAACTGAAGTAACCCATATATTTCACCACAAAAAATGTTTGAACAAAATAGCAAACACACATAATAGCACACAGTTACCCCCCTCCCCCTATGAACACTATACTAAACCACTTCATATCACTAAATAGGATCCCACACTCAACACAACACACACTAACATGACAGATTCAGAACACAAAATATAGATATGTTCAACACAGTAGTTACCCACCAGTCATAACAAAACTGACACATAGCTACAAGCAAGAGTTATCCACACACACACATCACAAAAGCACAATGGTTTTACAAAAAAACATATTACAATTCAGAATTAATTGTGCTGAACAACAGAAGGAGAATTAACTTACAGACTGCATTACATGTTAGGTTTGGAAAAAGAATGTGCAGCAATAAAAGTTACCCATACATATGAGATGAAGTGATCCACTGTACACAATAAAAGTTACCCATACTTTACTTGTAAAGTTACCCACATGAGATATGAACAATGCTGATATTGACTGCTGTTTTTTGATATATTTCAGGGGATGGATCACACCATGTTCATAATGTGAGTGAAAGCATTGATGCTGCACACAGATATGGACAAGCAACAGGAGATATAATTGAGGAACCAACCTACATCACACCAGGGTCAGACGAGGGAGGAGGAAACGAGGATGACGAGGATGCTGCGCACTCCACCCCACATGCACCAACACATGGGATGCGCTTTGAAAGCTTCAAGTATGCTAAAGACCACGACCCGGCATATGCAGAGAGAAAAGGGTTTGGAATCAGAATTGACTAGGGACATTTTGCAGACGATGGTGAGTACGACAGGGTGAACATTGTGTGCACATGCGCTGGCAAACCGCATAAGAAGAAAGAAGGAGAAATCAGCCAAAACCCAAAATCCGTGGTTCCAACAAGAAAGTATAACACACATCCTAGAACTGGCTGCAAAGCACGCGTGTATTTAAAGAGGAAAGACGCATGGTATCACGTCGAAGATTTTGATGACGAACACAATCATCCATTGATCCTCAAACCGTCGCTCACAAGGTTCTTGCGCTCCCACCGCGGCATACCACCAGAGGAACAAGTGTTCTTGAGGATGTTGCATGCATGCAACATACCGACGTCCCGACAGATGCAGCTAATGGCACAGTTCTATGGCGGCCTATCAGAGGTGCCATACATAGCTAAGGACGTCTCCAACCTGAGGGCCAAGTTCCGCAATGAGCAAAACAATCATGACATGCAGGACACATTGGAATACTTTGCAAAAATACAAAAAGATGATCCAGATTTCTTCGTCAAGATATCGCTCGATGAAGAGTGTCGTGTAGAGAGCATCTTTTGGGTCGACGGAGCAGCACGGCGAGCATACAAGTCATTTTCTGACTGCATCTTGTTTGACACCACCTACCTCACAAACCGGTACAAGATGCCATGTGCTCCGTTTATCGGCATAAATAACCATGGTCAGTCGATTCAACTTGGATGCGGTTTCGTGCGAAACAAGCTGAAAAATAGCTTTGTGTGGCTATTCAAGATGTTCCTTGAAGCTATGGGCGGCGTACAGCCAAAGAGCATAATGACAGACCAAGACACTGCAATGGAAGAGGCCATTAAAGATGTGTTTACTAATGCTATACACAGGAACTGCAGGTGGCACATCATGCAAAACGCAACTGAGATGATTGGCCCTTTCATGGGAAAAAACCTAGAACTGCTAGAAGCATTCAATGCCTGCGTGAATAACAGACTAACACCAGAAGAATTTGAATTTTTTTGGATGGATATGATAAATCTCTATGGAGTGAAAGATAACATAGATCTGTTTTCAATATGGAAGGAGAGAAAATGCTGGGTACCGGCGTACTTCATGCATGCTTTCTTCCCCTTCCTTCAAACCACGACAAGGAGCGAGGGCTCTAACACAGTCCTAAAGAGGTACATCAACCCCAAAAACTCGATATTCGACTTCCTAAAGCAGTACATGGCAATCCAAGACAAGATAAACAATGCTGAGGAGAAGGCAGAGGCAGAATCATCTCTCACGGACCCACCATTCTGGTCTCGCAACCCTATGGAGCGCAAAATGGCAAAGCTCTACACACGTAACATATTCTACAAGTTTCAATCTGAGATGCAAGAGTCCGCGTCTTACGAGTGCAGGCACATCGGTGGGTACGAGTTTGATCTAGATCCTATAGGTGGTCCTGTCCCTTTTTATGGAACTCGAGTTTATAAGGTGCACGGGAACTATAACAACAACGTGTACACATGCGAGTGCTGCAAGTTTGACAGAGATGGTATGATCTGCTGCCATATACTTAAGGTGATGACAGAGGTTAGAGTCTACGACATCCCAGAAACATACATATTGAAAAGGTGGACTTGGGATGCAGCAGCAGTGTTAGGCGAAACAGGTGGCAGCGAAAAGCCAAAACTGAGAGAAATGCCAGTAGAACAACGCAATTTGATGGTGTTCGCGACACTGAGGGACGAGTTCACTAAGGTAGCAAAGGTGGCTGTAAAGATAGACGATGGTAAGAAAATAGTACGAATACACTTGAAAGCAATGAAGCAAGAGCTAGATGTCATAACAAGACAAGATCAAAAGAAAGCAAGAGGAGAAGAAGAGGCATCAATAACAATGCCATCATACAGAGCTCCAGATGCACCCTTGCATCCAGAAAAAAGCATCACATCTGCATCAAGGAAGCGGAAGACAAGCAGCAATACAACTTCTGCCCAACAATCAACCAACTCAAGATCTAACGTGTCATCTACACAGCATATACAGAACCCGCCAGTTTCAAACACAAAAGGACGCCCACAAGAAATTGCAAACAAAAATCCACTGGATCTTGCTGCAAAGAAAAGGAAGAAATGCAGCTTCTGCCAATCAACAGAACACACCATCAAAGGTTGCAAGGAAAAGCTGAAGCTACAGGGATACCCCAATTGAAGCATGTAATCATAGCCATGAAATGAACTATGCTAAGATGGTGTATTAATCAATGTAAATGAAGTAAATGAATGCAATGAATATGGAATCCCTATAAAATTGTAATGGTTATGGTCCTTTAAGTGTATGGAATCATTATGTCACTGTTTTGTTCAGAAGTTACACACAAGTTTTGTTCACAAATTACCAAAACATTTTGTTTAGAACATACCCACAAGATTACACATAAGTTACCCACCAAACTAACAATTAAGTTATCAACAAAATTCCTAATGATATACTACAGTAATCAACACAAATCAAATAAACTACAGTAATTAACACAAATCAAACAAAAGTAAAACCCAATAAATATTAGATGAGCAAGTAACCCACAAGTTTATGCGAGTGTATGGAATAATTATGTCACTGTTTGTTCAGAAGTTACCCACAAGTTTGTTCAGAATTTACCCACAAGTTTGTTCACAAGTTACCCAACAGTTTGTTCAGAAGTTACCCAAAAAAACAACAATTAAAGTTTCAAAAGAAGTAAAACACAATAAATTGCCTGCTGTAAAAAGTTACCTCAAAGCATGTTGTCATCCAACAAACTCCTCCAATTTAATAGGCGGTTGCGCTCGTGCCTCAACCACTTAGTTGTAAGAATCTTCCTGAATGCTAGGATCTGCTCTTGATAGACGACAGGAACCACACCGCCGTTCCATAATTCTAGATATTTCAGCATGAAAAAGGCACAACAAGTACTACAGAGTAAAATGAAAACAAAGAAACAGTGAGCGATGAACCAACAAATAATAATTACAGAGAAAAATGGCAGATGGAAAAAAGATTGCAAAACAATAACACTGACCCGGTCTCTTGCTTCGGTACAGGAACATACTCAAGCTCGAAATCATCAATCTGTCGTCTTGAATCAGAGTAGTTCACACGGTACATTGTTTTAATTGCATCCACAAGCTGGTTCGCGTGCTCGATCATATCCAAATTAGTTGGTTCACGAAGAGAGTCAAGAATCTCAAACCTTTTTGTAGACATATTGAGCGAAATCATGTACCAATGCCCCATAGAGCACTTTTTTGTACCAAGCTCCTGAAGAACAGGGAAAGATAACTGCAAAAAACAAAAAACAAAAGATAATAAGACAATAGCATGCATAACATGTAAAAAACAGTTAAACATGTATAGAACTATATAGTGATACACCTACATAAACAACAATTACACGAATAAAAAAGGAAAAGAGCATAAGACCAAGGACAGAAATACACATACAAGATCTTTGTGACTGAGCTTGTACAATGCATCTTTCCTGAAGTGCGTCAACAAAATCCTGCAGTTAAACTTCCGTTCCATTAAATACCTTGTCACAATATAGGGAAAAATGACTTTGTTTTTTGGACAACTGTCTTGCATGACAGAAATAGCAATGTCACACACGGTGTTAGAAAGCTGGCCACCCGGCATCACACTGCCAGCAAGTTCTTCAGTATTTACCCATATCGGTTCAATGTGTAAAATTCTTGACCTACAACAGAAACACGAGAGGCTAGATTAAAATAATAATGCATAGAAAAACAGAACTAAAAAAGATATACAAATATCAAATTTAAAAAGTTACCCAGATAATACATATAAAAGTTACCCACCATAAGCAGTGAAAGTGACCCAAAAAACATGCATTAACAATTTTACGAAAACAAAAACACAAATAGTGTAAGTGCTTGTCCAAAGAAAATAGGAACAAGTGATCCACCATACATTGAAATAAATACCACGAGACATAATACAAACCATGGCATGGAAAGAGTAACCAACCAATAACAGTAAGAGTTGTCCACACAATAAACCTAAAGTTACCCATATAATGAAGGTAAACTTACCCACATAAAAACACGCATAAAAAGAACAGGAAGAACAGGTACAGACAAAAAAAAGTTATCCACCAAACATTGTACAAGTTACCCACAGCATTATGATATAGTTATCCATGAAAAAGGCTAAAAGTTACCCACATCAAAAAAGAAAAAGAATTATATACCTTCTGATCCTTGACCTAACTTTATCCTTGTGGTGAACAATAACTTACACATATATGGAGTCTTCATGCTCAGTTGTTGTTGTGCACAGAAAAGGCGGCTTAAGAGCATTGTAAGGATGAATAAATCTCACAGTGCGCAGGCGCGTAGCCGGAGTAACATTCTCAGCAATGAAGTTATGTCCACCAGTGATACTAGCCGGAGTACAGTAATCTGGTACAACTGCAATAAAAAACAGGAAACCAGAGCACATTAAAACATAGAAAGGACATACTTAAAAACAAGATCTGAAGTTACAAAGCAACTTAATAAACAGAACCTACATAAAACAATAAAAGATAGAACATAGTACCTTTCCGAGACCCAATTATGTGGAAGTCTGAATCATCATTTGCCTTTTCAGCTACTAGATCATCAAGAGAGATAACATAACTTTCTTGCTTCATATAAATTCTGCCCTTATCCGAATCAGTTGATTTGTTCTCAGCTAGAAAAAAGATAAAAAGAACAAAGAAACTTCCAAATGAAAAAACAGAAAAAAGGGCGAACCCCACATGGTAAAAGACTCCCACATGTTTAATCACCTCAAACAATGAATATAAAAAGGCAAAAGTATAAATAAAGTAAATTCAGCACACCTGGAACATATAACACAAATAATTTACATATAACGACACAAACACATTGTCAACAAAGTATCACACAAACATATTACATAAATATACTACATACTCCAAATTCAGAACATAAATACGATCACCCTAGGAATAACATCAAAAGCGCACCACTGCGGTAACAAATTTCATCAACTACGAATCTTCATCCTACTTCAGGTGGGAAACTGTCTTAGATAGAGCCATCCGATCCATTATTTTCGCCTCCGCCATTATTTTTCCCGCTGTTTATGTTGATAAATTCTAGATGTGACGAGCAAAAGGAAGGAGCAAGGAAGGAAGAAAATGAAAAAATAGCACACAAAAACAGAGACAAAAAACAGAGTTATTAAGAATTAATGATACATTGGTTGCATAAATAGACAACACATAATAATTAACAAATAAACTACAATAAAAGAATTTGAAATACAAAAATCATCGTGTGGAATGCTTACCAGTTGAAGTGGAGGGTGCCAACGACAGCGGGATAACGGTTTCAGCTTCAAAAACGTCGAAGAAATCTTCGGCATGATCACCAGTACCAGATGCAGCAAACCATTCAGCACTTGTAAAGCCAGATCTTGGCGCAGCAGCAACAGACGAGCCAGCAGCAACTGAGACACCATCAAAAGGTACAGCTATAGACGGCCCAGCAACAGGAACATAATTCACCAAAGCAGTTGTTGTGCCGACTTGATGAGTGCCATGATCAGGGACCAACGTCACGGGAATAAAGGGCGTTGCAGCATTTGCTGGTTGCTGAGGAGAACCATCCGGAAAACTAGCAATCGTGAGAGTATCATCCAAAGACGAAGGATCAATAAAATCAGCCGAGGACACAGGCGATTGGATAGGGGCAGAGAACAATGTTGATGCAGGTACTAATCCAGAAGAAGACAGATCAACAATGACAGGTCTACCAGCTTCGTCGTTTTGAGCTACAAAGGAAAAAATGAGAGATTATATTAACAACCATAAAAAATAGAACCAAAAACAGTAAAATATTCAAAATTATCAGAAAAACAATACAAAAAGACATGAAGCTGCAAACCAGTATGAGCAAAAAAGTTATCCAACATGCATACAGAAACATAGTTATCCATATTTAATAGTTAAAGTTATCAGACCAAAACACAAAAAGTTATCCACATATAATAGTTAAAGTTATCAACCCAAAATACTAAAAGTAACCCACATAAAATATTTAAAGTTATCCACAAAAAAAGTTAAAAGTGATCCATGCTTTTAGTAGAGTGACCCACATGTTGACAGTAAACTTATCCATTGCTATAACTGAAGTAACCCATATATTTCACAAGCACAAAAAAATGTTTGAACCAAATACCAAACACACATGACAACACACATTTACCCCACTATAAACACTATACTAAACCACTTCATATCACTAAACACAAGACAGTAACATTAGGTTTGGAAAAAGAATGTGCAGCAGCCACTGCCTACAAAAAGTTACCCATACATATGAGCAAAAGTGATCCACCGTACACAATAAAAGTTACGCACACTTTGGATATAAAGTTACCCACATGAGCTATAAACAAAGCTCATATTGACTGCTGTTTTTTGCTATATTACAGGGGATGGATCACACCATGTTCATAATGTGAGTAACAACATTGATACTGCACACAAATATGGACAAGCAACAGGACATACAATTGAGGAACCAACCTATATCACACCAGGGTCAGATGAGGGAGGGGGAAACGACAATGACGAGGATGCTGCGCACTCCACCCCACAGGCTAAAGGTATGATGCAAAGAAGAAAATTAATACTAAAAATTACCCACATGCTTTCAGTAGAGTGACCCATATGTTGACAGTAAACTTATCAATTGCTATAACTGAAGTAACCCATATATTTCACCATAAAAAATGTTTGAACAAAATAGCAAACACACATAATAGAACACAGTTACCCCTCCCCCTATGAACACTATACTAAACCACTTCATATCACTAAATAGGATCCCACACTCAACACAACACACACTAACATGACAGATTGAGAACACAAAATATAGATATGTTCAAGACAGAAATTACCCACCAGTCATAACAAAAGTGACACATAGCTACAAGCAAGAGTTACCCCCACACACACACCACAAAATTATACATGATAAAGAAATAATGAGTATCTTAAAACAATGGTAACAAATACATATACCGTCTGATACTTGAGATGGTTCTCCTTGCGACTGCATATCAGCATGAACGGTCGGCGACACATAGTTCTCAAAGAGTGTTGACGCATTCACAAAACCAGTCATATCATACGAAACTCTGGATGTTGTAGTAGTGACAGCTTCAGTTGCAACAGACACTAGTGGAACCGAACTTACAACAGCGCTAACATCACCAGCGTCAGAAAGTGGAGGTGCCACAGACACCGTGCATCCAGCTTCTGGAGGGGCCACAGTAGATAAAGCTTCTGGAGGGGCCACCGACACCGTGGATACAACTTCTGGAGGGGCATCGACAACAGGATCATAGCATTTTCTTCCTAAACGGGGAGATGAGCTCACAGGATCCAATTTCTTCTTCAACACGACTGGCTTCTTTTTTGGAGCGTCATTCCTAAACAAAAACAGAAAATTGCACATGCAAACACACATAAGTAATCCACCAAAAAATATACACCATAAACACAAAAAAGGATAAAAACTTCACAAAGTAAATAAAAGTAACCCACATAGTATATATAAAGTTACCCATACAGAACAGGTAAAGTTATCCAACATAGACACAAAAAGTAATCCATAAACAAAACTAACAAAACAGTAAAAAATGGCTCATATACTTTAGATGACGACTCCTTTGATTTGGGAACACCAACCATCACAGCTGTTGCCTCACCAAGGTTGATGCCAAGCTCATCCAAAACAATAGCTTTTTATGGCTTTGTCAATGGACCTAGCAGACTGCAACCTTTTATTTTTCCCATCATTGGGATTCTCGACACGAACATCAGCCAATACCATCACTTCATCATTTTTAGCAGTAGACTGAACCATATGGGACTTCTTCTTTGTGCGCCTGTAGAATTTCTTAACAGGCACATCAAGACCTTTACCGCCATCAATAACTACACGGTGCGCTGCTGCAGCAGTTGTAGCGGTGTCAACAAGAGCGTTGGTCACATCTAGAGAAGATTCATCAAACACAACAGCAGCTGCAGATGGATCACCAACCGGTGCATCAGCAACATTTACATCGCTGACTCCTCCTTCAATGCGAGTAATATCACGGTCAGCTGTCAGCTCCGGTAGTGGCATCAAATCAGAAACAGGCGCAGGACGGGGAGAAAGATCCGTGGCAGAGCGTGAAGACTGTCCCTCTCCATTCCTCTGAACAAAAATATAATTGTCCATATCTTCATCATCACTGTCATCATCATTATCAGGAAAGTCTGCATCCATTCGGGGAATATCAGATATTTTCAGAGACCCCGGAGCTCTGTCTTGAACACCCTTCTCACGGCCACTTGGAGAGCGCGTAGCAGGGGCAACAGATTTCTGTGCTGCCCCGAAACGTCTGGCCTCCGCACCCCTCCCACGACCACCTGCAGCGCGTGTAATAACTCCACCAGCAGGGATTGGGGACGACATACTGCTAACAATATCAGCAGCAACACCAACAAACTGATCTGACATCTCAAACACCCCCTCCCCTTGAAGGGTTGTCCATCCTTGTACAAGCGAGCTCAGCGCTCCAACAATATCAGATGCAAACCTGCCAATCAGATTGGAAATCTGTGCTCTATGCTGGAAAAAAAGTACACAAATTACGACATAAAAATCTAAAGAATGACAAACATGACATAAAAATGGTAACCCATACAAATCAATATAACAGTGACAACAAAAGAAAACTTAGCTGCACACTGAAACATATAAAGTTACCCATGCAGTAGCACAAAAGTTACCCACATAGTGAAACTAGAATTACCCATAACAGATAAAGTTACACACAAAAAACAGAATAAAGAAAGACTAACTTAGTTTGATTTATTTATGTTAGCTAGTGAAAACTAATCGAAAAATAATGCCAAACATGACATAAAAAAAGTAATACATGCAAAAAAATATAAAATGACACACAAAAGAAAACTTAGCATAACAAAAGTCCCAACTGAGACATATAAAGTTACCCATGCAGTAGCATAAAAGTTACCCACTTAATGTAACTAAAGTTACCCATCAAAAAACAAAATAAGGAAAGAGAAATTAGATTGTATATTTAAAAGACATGATTTATTTATGTTAGCTAGTGAAAACTAATGGCCGACAACACACCTGATTGGGGCGAGCTGGGTGGGAGTAAGTGTTGAACCACCTATCAAAACCTTCGACACCTCCAAACAACGAATGATTAACACCAAACTCAGCTTTGAGCTGCACAGGTAACAATAAAAATGAGTATTAAGTAGCAAACATAAAAAGATAAAAAGATGGAGAGGAAAATATAAAACAAAAGGTAAGAAGGAAGACAAAAATATACCCCGAGCTTGCCATACGTTCCATCTCGGTTCAAATCAACAGCCAAAACTTTGTCAATATTCTCAGCAGACCAGATGTTGACTGCGTAACGACCCTCTGGAAGATCAATGTCCAGGCCGCTAGTATCAAGAGAGTCAACATATAGTAGCTGCACGAAGATAAGAAAACAGAAACGTAAAACACAAACAAAAATTTTATCACTTCCGACCATAAAAGAACACAAGTATATATAACAATAAATAAATTTTACATTACATGAATATACCTGCAGATGGAATAGACAACCCTTGTTAAATTTCCCCTCAGAAAGTGCATTATGGAGTTCGTCGACCACGAACTTACACCAGTTTAGGTTAGTCACATTGTCGATATTCGCCTACAAAACATAAACATATATAAACTTATTCATCAAGTTTTGCTGAAATGACCTAAGTAGTGCAATAAGAGTTATCCACTAAACAAGCACATGTAACATAAAGCAAAAAAGGATAAAAAAATCGTGCATAGATAAGTTACCCATAGATAATACAAAAAGTGACCCACACTAAAACCTAAAAGTTATCCACAGAGATGTGAATAAGTTATCCACTATTGCAAACCAGTGAAAAAACAATTAAAAAGAAAAAACTTACCATTACATGGTAGACCCTGTTACTGACACGGTTCCTCGTCGTAGGCCTAAGGATTGTGGAAACAAGGAACATCAAATACAACTGTTTGAATTTATCATCTGAAGCAGTCATTTCCATCAAAAACTCGCACACCCGAGAAACAAAAGGGGTGGACACATCATCAGGAAACAATGTAGGACCCAGACTAGCTTCACATTAGAATCGACACCATAAAAAACCTCCTCGCTATCACTAGGTAAACCGAGGGTGCGGAAGGCTGAACGATCATCCAACGGGATCCTTCCGCGACCAGGGATGACAAACTCATGACTATTAGGATCATACAAACTTGCCAGCCACTTGATCAAACCAGAATGCAGGTAGAAACATTTGATATCAAGCATGCTATCAAGCTCCATCGTAACCACCGCTGCCTTCTGGTCGACCGTCAATGTTTCATATATCTTAACAAACGCAGAGGGTGAAGCCCTGTTACGAATACGCTTATTCGTCGCACGATGTCCATCACAATCATCAATAGGGGCTCCGGCTGCTTTCCTCTTCTTAGGTGCCATTGCACCTCCTGCAAAACAGAACAAGTAAGAAAAAATCATAACCACTGAAAACACCAACAAAAAATGATGGCACTAAAAAAAGAGATTGCAGGGCAATGCCGCTGTCCTGTCCGACGCAGCTCCACGCACGCCGAGCCGACACCTACCCTCCCTTCCCAGTCAGCACGCCGCACGCGCCCCGCGCGAGCGACACACACACCAAGCACAAGCAGCCGGGTCAGGTCAAACCGGCGCCTCCATCCCCTCCCCGCCCACACTGTGCGCCTCCGCCGCCAAGTACCGGCAACGGCGAGCCCCCAACCCCTCCCAAAACACGTCGCGCGCCTCCGCAGCCAAATACATCGCCCCCATTCCCTCCCCCACCCACACTGCGCGCCTCCGCCGCCAAGTACCGGCAACGGCGAGCCCCCATCCCCTCCCAAAACACGCTGCGCGCCTCCGCCGCCAAATACGGCGCCCCCATTCCCTCCCCACCCACACTGCACGACTCCGCCGCCAAGTACCGGCAACGGCGAGCCCCCAACCCCTCCCAAAACACGCCGCGCGCCTCCGCCGCCAAATACGGCGCCCCCATTCCCTCCCCACCCACACTGCGTGCCAACACATGCCGAGCGAGACACTCAAACGAGCACGAAAATGGAACGAGACAGAGCGGAGAGGAGGGCCATACCTGCGCCACCAAACTCGGTGCTGGAGAAATCGCCGGAGGCCTGCCAAATCGCCGGAATTCGGCGCGGAATCAGCGGCGGCAGGTGCTCCTGTGGAGAGAACGAGGACGAACTCCTCCTCCTGCGCACTCCTTTCGAAACGGTCGGAAGAGTGGGAGGGGGCACACATTGACATGTGGGACCGGGGAAGAGTGGGAGGGAGCAAACAGTTTCCGCCTACGACGTGTCCGCAAACCGCCGCCGCCCCGCCTCGCATCAATCTGAGCCACTCGTTTCAAAATGGACGTGCCGCCGAGTTGCTGAAATTAACAGGCGCAGAAATTCCGTTTTTTTTATCGTGTTGCAGGGGTGAAACCGACGAGCTAGGCGCCTAGCTAGGTTACTGTGATCTAGTCACCTCTGCGAGTCAGTGCGGCGGTGCCGACCTGCGCTTTCCACGTTGCATCCGTACAATGACACGAGAAGGAGAATATATACTCCGTACTCTCTACGGATACACGTCCCTTGCATTGCAGTACACACATCTTTTGCAGCTTTCGGTAAACCAGAACCTGAATTAGTTTCCACACGTACATCATGCATGCGTTTCTGGCGCGGACTTGACATTCCTACCGTTCCTAATTTGCTGCTTCTTTGCTGTTTGATGATCGAACGGGACGTACACGTCGATCGTACAGTGCTGGCCGGTACGTGTGAATTGGGTGTACCAAGATACAGGACTTCCCGTTCATATATATGCCACGTTTGCAACAAACAGTTAAGTGCGAAACGTCAAACCTGCATGCATATGCATGTCAGTCTAGTCCCGGCGCTGCCTAACTTCGATCGAGTGGTATACCCCCTGATTATCCTCCCGGACTTTCGACTCCGCAAATGCCACAAAAGCCAAAACTCCCACATGCACGACACTAGACCTAAGCATGCAGCAGCTATCATCAAGCCGATCCATCGACATTACTATATTCCTCGCCAAAACTAAGCCAGGGAATGGTGCTGTTGCAATGAAGTTTTTTTTTTTAACAAAGGAAGGGGCGTGGAAGGACCCCGATATGCCATATATTCAACGCGGTGGGTAAAAATTACAAACATGCCCTTTGCACAGCAAGAATTGCAAGTAAAGCATGCAAATAAGCAAGGAGGACCCTAAAGATAACTCCAGAAAAGCTATCCAGTCCTTTGACCTCGCCACCGCAACAGAACCACCGCCGCCGGCCATCTCCTTCCATCCGGGGACGAACCACTTGGCTGGATGAAGACGACGAGCGCCGACGCAGGGATCCAGACATGCCTCCGTCTTGGAGGTGATTGACACACCTTATTGGCGTGAAGCCAACCCTTCAAGGCCGCAGATGCCGGTGGCCATCAAGCAGGAAGCTCGTCGAGGCAGCAGATAACCGCAAAAGCAGACACCATCGACGTCCATCCCATGTTCCCCCTCGCCTCCTCGATCGGCCAGGTCGATGTGATGGTCGTCGATGCCTCTTAACCGCAGTAGACGACGCTTATTACTCTAGGGCCTTTCGAGAGGATCTGCAGCCAACAACTCCCAACACGGGAGCACCGCATCGCAGCTCCACCACTCCCTCAAGATGCATCACCGATGCACCAGAGAGAAAGACTCCCGTCATCCTTCTGCGTCGCATCCTCCCCCGCTCATCCTTCTTCTCCCCCCACCACCACGGCCGGCCAAAGCAAGAACACCAAGCAGAGAAACCAGAAGCAAGAAGGAGGGCGACCACTTGGGCTTACTTGCGGAGATACCTGGGGAGATGCAGCTCGACAGTGCCTCCGACCGCCGGAGCTCACCGCCAAGCCACCACCTACACAGATTGCACCAGATCTGGCCCAAATAGATCAGTGCCCTACTCCAATCTACCGGCATCAAGCCGAAAACCCTACATCTACCTATAAACTACTCCGGCGCGTCCCCCTCGCCAACTCCGACCGCCAAAGCCGCCGGAGAAGGCTTGTGTTTGGCCTGGCCGACGCTGGTCAACGGCCAGGCGGGGGGGGGGGGGGGGGGGGGGGAGAGGAGAGAGGAAGAGTAGCCCTCTGTTGCAATGAAGTTGAAGTTGTCCAATTGTAAGCACGATGGACAGTGTATGATGATGCCACTTGCTCTGGTGGTATCTTTGTTGGGCATCCAGGCGCTTTCTATGTACTGTGTTGCTCCCATCGATGTAAATGTTTTGGTTTTTCTCCAATAAACCGAGTAGTTTGGATCCATTATATTTCTCTATTATTATGAATATAACAGCTCCTCTGCTGTTATTAAAAAAACTAAAAGGTTAGGAATCAGGATCATGCTTACAGTGGAGTGAATATTTGGTGCACACAAGAATCGGGATCATGCATACAGTGCAGTAGAGATTTGGTGCATATGGGAACCAGTGGTCTCTTTGTTTTGAAAACAATTAAAATTAGTTTTTTGAGTTTTTGAAAAAATAAAATAAAAAATCACAGGAATACATGGACATGGTTCATACACTTGTGCAAAATTTCAGTAAAAAATCATTTTATTTTGGGTTATAGGAAAAAAAAAAGCAAATTTTTGATAGTGAATAGGAATAGTAATACCTACTTTTATCAGAAATTTGTCTTTTTGTTTAGCCTAAAACACAATATATTTTTACATGAAATTTCTAGCATACATTCCGGATGTATAATTATATAATTAATTTTAGAATTTTTGAAAACATAAAAGTACTAGTTTACAGGAGCGGTGTCCATGTGCCCAAGACACTTTCAGCCTACAATGTCCCAATTATCTACTACTCCCTCCGTTTTAAAATATAAGATGTTTTATCTTTGTGAAAAAAATATATCTAGACTTGTTTTAGTATATAGGTTCACTCAACTTTGGGTTAAATCTATACATTAAAAGAAGTCTAGATTCATTTTCTTTATAAACCTAAAACATCTTATATTTTGAAACAGAGGAAGTACTACACTCTAGTAAAAGTGTCAAGAGGCCAAACTGACAACGAATTCAGCTCGGTGATGCATGCAAGAGAAAAATAAAATAGTTTCTCCGTCTCAAATTAGTTTTCTAATATTTTATCAAAATACGGATGTATACAGCTACTGCCACCGTATATATAGTCGTATATAGCAGCTCAATTTTGGGGCGAACGAAAGGAAGACGTGTGACATCAGAGAAAAAAAAAACTGCGTTTTAGCCTGTTCCGCTATAGCTTTGGACGCGCTTTTGCTACTATATATCCGAAGGCATATCTCGTTTCCCTCTCTGCCAGCGAAGCGTTTATTAGTTGGCAACCACTTGAACACCGGGCGGATGGTCGTATACAGACACGAAAAACCGGCACAAGTGAATGTGGGTGCAATGGCTAGCCAGTACTGCATTATTCCTAGTAGTAGTAGGAGTATTTTATAAACCCATACGGTCTCGATCTTGTCATCGCTGATCGACTAGGTGCCATGTATTCTCCCGGTGGCCGATGTTAACAAAGCTTAAAATATGACGAGACCGATGTTGTACGTACAGCTTTGTGGTGGTGATTGTCCGTCGATCGACAATAATACTACTTGCACCCCCAATTCTGAGGCAGGGCAGCTGAGCCCAGATCCAAGGATCCCCGACGACGTCGACGCTGCGTTTAATTTGTAGGTTTCCACACTCGCAGCACAGTCACAGTCGCATTGCCCCGTATTGAACTGCATTTTCACAACCAATAAGCAGGAATTCCACGCTGATTAAGAAGCGGCGGTGGCATGCAGGCGAATTCGCGCTCCAGATCTCACTATCGTGTTCGCCGAACTGTCGAGGCAACAGAGGTGAAAATCCCCGAGCACACACGTGGCCGCACCTCCGCGCACCTGGACTTCCACGTCGTGCGTTCAAACGTCGGAGACGGCCGGGAAGGAAAGTAGAAATTAAAGGTGCACTTTGCCGTCGCCCCCCGGGTTCAACAGCGATCAAACATATAAGCCCTCCAACCACTATGCAACGGAGGCGTGGACGGACGCTGGACAAGACCGCAGACCCGGGAGAGTCCAAACAATGGATATTTCGATCCATTATTACACGGTTTTGAGACGTAAAATAAAGGCAAGCCCTACCCGTCCCCCGGACAATGGGAGGGCTCCCATCGTCCTGCTCCGGCTACTGCCACATGTCCCTAAAACCGGCTTTAATCCCGCGTTGCTGCAAAATATCCCGGTTTGCTGCAAATGTTCCCGTTTTTGCTTCCGAAGTAAAAAAAACGGTTCGTTTCAGAAATAGAACACTTCCCCGGAGACTATGCAGCAAAAAAAATATTTTAACGTAGCAAAACCGACTTCGCCGGAAACATCGTCGAAAAAAACTCGCTGGCGACTCTCGCCGGAGACCTTGTAGCAAATACTTGACACTGTTGTAGCAAAACCACAAGACGATTGTAGAAAAAAAAATCTTCTAATATAGCAAAAACCCTACTTCGTCAGAGACATCGTCGGAAAAATTTAGCCAAAAGACCTCGCCGCTAAACTTGTAGCGAAAGCCAGGCCGGCCGCCGCTGGAAGCAACCATGGCCTCCCATGGCAGCGACCAAGGCTGCCCATGGAAGCAAGCTTGGCCACCGCTGGAAGCAAAGACCAAGCTGGCCATGGAAGCGAACTCGGCCACCGCTGGAAGCAACCACAGCCACCCATGGCAGCGACCAAGGCTGCCGATGGAAGCAAGCTGGCCACCGCTGAAAGCAAACTCGGCCGCCGTGGCGGCGACCAAGCTGGCCATGGAAGCGAACTCGGCTGCCGCTGGAAGCAAGCTCGACCGCCCGTGGAAGCAAGCTCGGCCACCGCTGGAAAGCAAGGTCGGCTGCCCATGGAAGAAAGCTCGGCCGCCGCAACTTCGACCGGCAGCGCGGGTGCTTGGGGTAACAGCTCCATGGCGCGTGGAGGGTGCTCGGCGTTGGAAGCAAGCTCCATGGCGGATGGACGGAGCTCGGTCTTGGGAATTGATAGAAAGAGATAAGATAGGAAGGGAAAAGAAAGGAACGCGCACACGTGGGTGGGCCCATGCCTGTGTGGTGGAGTTGCGTCCACGCGGAAGAAAGACGTGACCCGGACCGATGCCATCGTCCGGGGGATTGCCATCATTTTCCTAAAATAAAGCTGCTCATTACTACTACCGTGAGAGTTTTCTGAAGACGCTTGGCCTGCTAGATAGTATATATTAAAAGCAGAGGTCAGTTTAGAGTCTTTAGACGGCAGATTGGAGAACACATATGATTGATAGGTCCTGATCTCGATGAACATGAAAATCTCCCAACCACACTACAATCTCTTTGATTGGAATTTGATACGTCGGTTACATGCATGCCCCTCCGTGCTGCTGCTCTTGTCTGACGTACGTACGAGACGGCGCCCGGTCTAAATAGAACCAGAACCAATGTCAACACGAGGAAAACGGAGAAAGCACCAGTTAGCTAGCTAGCCAGCCAAGAATATACATACGCCCTGACCCGGTCCCCGGCCGGTCCACCCAAATCCCTAAACAATGAGCTAAAGCAAAAGAACTACGAAGGTCGCAAGACAGCCTAAAAAATTCAATAACCGCTAGATAAAGGGGTACGGGTATATACTACTGTAATTGACAAGTTAATGGAAAAGGATCGATGAACACGGCTTTAAAATTCGGAGGAAATGATGAGCACCCCAAGTCGCAGTAGCACCGCACCGACGCAAACAAACATATCGCAAGCTAGCAGGTCAAAGCGTGTCTTGGTTATACGGATCGGATTATCTTAGCTAACTAACCGAGCAGCAGCAGCAATAGCGACAGGAGATGAGCTGATGAGGGCGTGAGAAATCAGGTCGGCGGTGCGCCTATCTTATTGACTCGCTTTTGCACTGACGGCATCGTCGATCGATGCCTACGGATTTTCATAATTTGAATCTCGCTGGCGACGCGCTCTGCCCGTGCCGGCCGGTGCGCCGGTGACCCCTCCCCCCACCCCCACCCCCACCCCCCATGGCGCCCGCCCGTCGCCACGCCTCGGACCTTTCGCCGCTGCGGTGGAGGGCGTCCGCTTCCTCCGTGTTCGCCGGCTGCCGGCCAGGTTGGTCGGCGGCAATCGTGGTCCTCCGGCGAGCCGAAGGTCGCCTGGTCCTGCTCAGCGCCGTCGGTGTCGTCGTCGACGCCCACGACCGCAGCCGCGGGGAGTTCATGCGGCAGGGCGCCACCATCGTCTTCCCGACGCACGCTGTGAAGATAGGGGCCCGCGTGTCGCCCGTGGCCTCGCCGGTGGCGCGTCCCGGTCGGTGCCCGTCGCCGCCTGCCCCTAGACCTCTCCCGCCGGAGCGAGTGGCAGAGCTCGCCGACCTCCCCGAGCTCGCGTGGGGGGCAGAGCTTTGCCAGCACCGGAGCTCGGCGTGCGGATGGCGGAGGAGATCTCGGATGGCGAACATGGCGTCCCCCTACCCAGGTGTCGTTCTCTCCTCCTCCTCCCGTCCCTGGGCGACTTCCTCCCCCTGGCCAGGGCTGCCTCACGGCGGCCTCGCCGGCGGGGAGGGTCCCCAACAAGGACAGCCCTGGCGGCGCCCCAGCAAGGGCTCGAGGGGTTGGGGAGAGGGCAGAGGCGGGCGGCCGCTGGGCTGGCTAGCTGGACCGCCTGTGGGCCGCGGCCTGCAGGTGATCTGGCCCAGCCGGCCCAGGGTTGCGTTGCGGGTCCGGAGGGTGCCCACGTGGGTCGTCGTCCACTAAGGCCCACTCGGCCCAGGTGGAGGAGCCCTTCTCCAGTGCCCTGGTCCCCGTCAGCACCAGGTCTCGCGTGCCTCCCCCTGCCCTCGACCCTCTCCAGCCGCCACCCCCTACCCCCGCTCCCCGACGATCCTATCTCGCCGCATTGATGGCGCCTCGCCCCAGGAGCCCGTCGGCGGCTCCATGCCTGGCCTCCCCTCGTCGCTCCTCCCCGCCCCCGCGCCAGACTCCCTTCCCCGCCCGCGGCCGACGGCAGCCACCAATGCGGGGCCAACACGGGGCCTACAGGCACCCTGCTCGCCGTTCGCCGCCACCGCTGCGGTCCCCGGCCGCCCACCGGCCTTCTCGGTCCCCCCCCTCCCCGTGCCAGGCGCCGCTTGGAGGAGCCCAGGCGGTCGCCCCTGAGGCCATCTGCGACGGACCGGGACCGTGAAGCCCGTCTCAGGACGGCAGCGCTGCAGTCACGTGATGGGGCAGCTCCGTCCCGGCAGGGTGCTGGTCGCGCTGATGCAGGCCCATGGCATGAAGAGATCCCACCGCCCCTCCCCACGAGTGTTGAGCCGACGCAGGTCGAGGTGGATGCGGCGGCGGCCCCCAAGAAGAAGAAGAAAAGGAGCAAGAAGAAGAAGGGCCCATCTGCGGCCGCCGCGGGCACCGCGGGGGGCCTCGGCTCCCGTACTCAGTGCCTCGGTGTCCCGGGGGGTGGCCGCGTGCTGGCGGCCGCCATCCCGCGTCCCAGGGATACTCTGGAGTACTATGGCCACGGTGTTGACGGAGGCTTTTACTACATTGACCTGGGGGTGTGCAGCTGATGGTTCCGGAGACCCTGGCGAGGGTGTCGGTCCTCCCGTACCAGGTGCCCCCTCTCTCGGTGGCGGTGATGGAGACCCTTCTCCAGGAGGAGCTCAGCGTGGTCCTGCCGGGCCATGATTGGCCGGTCCACTGCATCTCTGACTCTGAGTTTGTGGTCTCCTTCCCCTCGGTGGCGATTTTGCGCATGTGCGCCCTCGGCTCCTCCTTCACGCTTCCTATCCATCAGCTGAAGGTTGCCATTTAGCCATCCTCGGCGGGACAGGAGACGGTGGACACCCTCTCGGAGGTATGGGTTCGCCTCCACGGGGTCCTGTCCGAGGCTCGGACCTCGGAGGTGGTGGCGCTTATCTCTTAGGCGGTGGGCAAACTGACGGAGGTTGACTTGGGCTCGCTGGTAGGTCACGGGGCGATCAGGTTGCGCCTGCTTTGCCCGGCCGCCTCAGTGTTCCCTGTCTCGCATCCCCGGTTCTTCTTCGACCGTGTGGGCCGGGATCTCTTGTTGGAGCTCGACGAGGAGGTGGTAGCCCCGGAGGTCAGCCCCCCGCCCAGCCTCCCTCCACCGGCTAGTGATGACCCGGGGGCGGGAGGAGGTGGCTCGAGGGTGGAGCGCTCGGACGACAGTGACTCGGGGTCCGACCCAGAGTCACCTCTCACCACCGACACGTCGCCGCTGCCGCCACCCCCTGCAAGGGACCACTGGAGGCTGCTCGACCCCTTCTCTAGCGGCGGGGCTCTCCGGTGGAGGTACCTTCTTCCTGGGGAGACGCCCCTGTCGCTAAGCGCTCCGGCCAAGCTGGCCCCTGTGGACCTCCCCCGCTGATACCGCCTCGACCCCCCCGTCTCTCTCGACCTCGACATCGCGTAGTACGGCTCCAACCTGTCGTGGTATTGCACGGCAGATGCTACTGGGGGTAGCTTACGTAGAGGGAACAAGGCGACGTAGGAGAATCCGGGAGCGAGATTGGCACACGATGTACCCAGGTTCACGTCCCCTCGATGGAGGATCGCTACGTCCTGCTATCAATCTAGTATATGATCATAGATTGGTTTACATGGGAGCCGCCGTAGGCGGAGGGAGAGACTAGATCTAATCTAATGTGGGAGAAGATGTAATATGATATGGGAGAGCATACCCCGTGGGGGTGCCCCTGGTGGCTTTATATATGAAGCCACCTAGGGTTTACAAGTGCACTAATGGGCTTTGTATTGGAGTCGCTGTCTTGGGCCTCCAGTCGGTGCCGCTTGTCCGGGTCCAGCGTGCGCCAGTCGCCGTATTGGGCGAGTCGACCCGCTCTGGGCTTGGCTTCAGTCGGCTCGATCCACCTGGCGAATCCGCTTCGTGGGTATACCCCGATTGATATTCCCCCATCAGTAGTCCCCGAGAACATTGTTGATTCGACGTGGGCTTGAGGCAGGGCGCGGAGAGTCTTGACGATGGGTCGTGGCGAATCGGCGACGAGCTCCTGAACAGAGAAAAGAACCGTGAAGCGAGAGACGGTCGGCGTGAGCCAGTCGGTGATGGCCAGTTGGCGAAAGACGCAGGGTGTCGGTGAAGCCTCTAGTTACGGCGAGTCCCCGAACGTGGAACGTTCCGTGTCCCCGAGTGTCTCGGGGACACAGCGCTTGACGCTGTCTGTGGCGCGCCAAGTCCCGAAGCGCGTTGAGTATGCGAGGGCGGGTCCCCGAGCCTGTTGAGTACGCGAGGGCGAGTCCACGGCGGCGAGTCCCCGAGCGTGTTGAGTACACGAGGGCGAGTCCACGGCGGCGAGTCCCCGAGCGTGTTGAGTACGCGAGGACGGGTCCGCGGTGACGAGTCCCCGAGCGTGTCGAGTACGCGAGGGCGAGTCCGCGGTGGCGAGTCCCCGAGCGTGTCGAGTACGCGAGGGTGAGTCCGCGGCGGCGAGTCCCCGAGCGTGTCGAGTACGCGAGGGGAGAGTCCCCGAGCGTGGCGAGTTTGCGATGATTGCGAGTCCGCGAGTGGAGAGTCCGCGGTGGCGAGTCAACGGGGGCGAGTGTCCGTGACAGCGAGTCCCTGAGCGTGGAGAGTACGCGAGTGGAGAGCTCGCGGTGGCGAGTCGACGAGGGCGAGCCGCGGTCGTGGAACCACACGCACACGCAGCATGCCTAGGAATAGTCCCCGAGGCTCGAGTTGGCTTGTAGAGGCGACTCGAGGCTCTTTAGAGATGCATATTCTGAAAATAGTAGTGGTTGCTGCCGAGCATGGCGAGTGGCGAGGTCGAGCGACCGACGATCACCGATTCCCCGTGCATGGCGAGAGCAGAGTCCTCGAGCATGTCGAGTACACGAGGGCGAGTCCGCGGTGGAGAGTCCTCGAGCATGCCGAGCCTACGGTGGCGAGTCGACGAGGGCGAGTGTCCGTGACAGCGAGTCCCCGAGCGAGCGGCGAGCGGCGAGGTCGAGCGACCGGCGAGCGGCGAGCGGCGAGGTCGAGCGACCGGCGAGCGCCGAGCCCCCGAGCACAGCGAGTGGCGGGGTCGAGCGACCGGCGAGCGCCGAGTCCCCGAGCGCGACGAGGGGCGAGGTCGAGCGACCGACGGGCGCCGAGTCCCCGAGCGCGGCGAGTGGCGGGGTCGAGCGACCAGCGAACGCCGAGTCCCCGAGCGCGGCAAGGGGCGAGGTCGAGCGACCGGCGGGCGCCGAGCCCCCGAGCGCGGCGAGTGGCGAGGTCGAGCGACCGGCGAGCGCCAAGTTCCCGAGCGTGGCGAGCGGCGAGGTCGAGCGACCGACGAGTACCGATTCCCCAAGCGTGGAGAGAGCAGAGTCCCCGAGCGTGTCGAGTACACGAGGGCGAGTCCGCGGTGGAGAGTCCTCGAGCATGCCGAGTCCGCGGTGGTGAGTCGACGAGGGCGAGTCCGCGGCGGAGAGTCCTCGAGCATGCCGAGTCCGCGGTGATTCGATTCCACGAGGGGAGAGTCCCCGAGCGTGGCGAGTCCGCGAGGGGAGAGTCCCCGAGTGTGGCGAGTCCGCGATGATTGCGAGTCCGCGAGGGGAGAGTCCCCGAGCGTGGCGAGTCCGCGATGATGTTGATTGCGCTGTTTTGTTAGCGAGTCTCTCGTCTTGGCCCGGGGGGCCAGTCGCATGGCGACTCCAAAGATGGCTCTCGACTTGGCGTTCTTCCTGGACGATTCGAGGCTCGGTTTGCGAGTCGTCGTCTGTAGTACTTGGCCGTGCGAGTCGCACTGTCTAAGGTTGAGGAGGACATGGTGCTGTTTGTGTAGCACAACCATTTGTCTTGGCCCGGAAGGCCAGTCGAGCAAGGCGACTCCAATGATGGCTCTCGGTTAGCGTTTTTCGTGGACGATCCGAGACTCGGTTTGCGAGTCCTCGTCCGCACTACTTGGCCATTGCGAGTCGCTCTATCAAAGGTTGACAAAGGCGAATTGATTTTTCCCGGAGGGAAGAGACACCCAGTGGTGAGTCCATGCAGCGTGGCATGCGACCCTCTCTGGCGACTCGGACGATGAAGGTCCCTTAGCAGGAGCGGCATACGCATTTGTTGCATCGAACAGGGCCGCACGGCGTCTATCCGGAAAAAGTCGACGCGGCGGACACAGAGTCGACGCGGCAGACGGAGATCGCGATATGGCGAAGTCGACGCGGCAGAGGCAGTCGCACGGCGAACAGGGATCGCGCTTTGGCGAAGTTGACGATGGCGGGGCCGCGAGTGAGAGGTCACGATGGCGATCCGTGGCAGGCGAGTTGCCGAGCCTAGCGAGTTCGCGTTTATGCGTGTCCGCGTTTAGGCAAGTTCCGGAGCATGGCGAGTCGGCGAGCCGGTATATTGGAGAGTCGGCGATGGGCGAGTCGCCGAACATGGCGAGTCCGTGATGACGAATTCATGGTAGGCGAGTCCCCGAGCACGGCGACTATGCGGTGGGTGAGTCGCCGAGCCTAGCGAATCGTGAGGAGCGAGTCTGTGGCAGATGTAAACCAGCATGTCAACTCGTCTCCATAGATTGATTCTCCGCAGTATGTACATGAAAAACCATGTAGGAAAGATTAGTCTAATCTTAATTAAATAATAAATCATTGGAATAAACAGTGACAGGTATTTAGATTAAATATAGACACTCGCGGACACATGGCCATATGTGTCTTGTTCTCTGATGGCATCGCTTCATCTCCCTGCTGATATGATGACAGCCGTCTACGCTTTAGCTATTTTATTCCAAACTAGTTAGATTGCCTCTGGACTGGATCAATGAAACTTGGCTGCCTGATGAGGCTGACTAGTACGGCACGAGTTGTTTTCAACTGACGTGTGTAGCAAAATCCTCGGCGATTGCTCTTGTCATGCAGTATACGGAGATCATTAGTTAACGTATAATAATCAATAAGCAATGGTAATAAGAGAGAGAAATTGTTGGGCGCTTCGGTGAGTCAGGTCGCCGCCATGAAGATCCCGTCTGATGCAGACAACCTTGACAGATGCAATCTGGTCGCCGGCGATGAAGAGGGATCCTGTCCAGATTATCATGCTCCAAGCATCGCTTTCTCCATGGTGGGCGCCAACTGTCGTGGTATTGCACGGCAGATGCTACTGGGGGTAGCTTACGTAGAGGGAGCAAGGCGACGTAGGAGAATCCGGAAGCGAGATTTTCACACGATGTACCCAGGTTCACGTCCCCTCGATGGAGGATCGCTACGTCCTGCTATCAATCCAGTATATGATCATAGATTGGTTTACATGGGAGCCACCGTAGGCGGAGGGAGAGACTAGATCTAATCTAATGTGGGAGAAGATGTAATATGATATGGGAGAGCATACCCCATGGGGGTGCCCCTGGTGGCTTTATATATGAGCCACCTAGGGTTTACAAGTGCACTAATGGGCTTTGTATTGGAGTCGCTGTCTTGGGCCTCCAGTCGGCGCCGCTTGTCCGGGTCCAGCGTGCGCCAGTCGCCGTATTGGGCGAGTCGACCCGCTCTGGGCTTGGCTTCAGTCGGCTCGATCCACCTGGCGAATCCGCTTCGTGGGTATACCCCGATTGATATTCCCCCATCACAACCTCCCTCGGGGTCCGTCGCCCCGCCCGGATCCCCCGGTCGTCCCCTCCCCCTGGACTGGAGTCCTCGGGGATTGAGGGGATGGTCGTGTGTGCCAATCAGTCCACGCGGTCCCCCGGAGTGGTGTGCTACACCCTCGCTCCGGACACCCCTGATCCGCTGGGGCTGGCGCCGGCCGCTGGTGACCCCGTCACTCCTGCTGCTGCGTCAAAGCTTCGTCGGACCAGGGGCCCCAGGCCGCCTCTCCCGCCCCCCTCCCGCCACAGTGTGCGTCTCGCTGACTCCTGGACAGGCTTGTCCGGGCCTGAGCCGACGGTGGCGGAGAGGGCTTCTCGTCGGGTGGCGGCGCGTGATGAGTTTTCAGGTACCACTGCTGACTCCTTAGTCCCCTGCCCGGTCCCTGGTCCTTCGGGTTTGCCTGGTTCTCCGTTCTGTGTGCTTTCAGAGGTTTCACTCGCTCACTTGGGCGAGGTGGCTGATGACTGTGGGATTGTGTTCCGGGCGAGAAGGGTCCGCGTCTCGAGCAGCTTGCGGCCATTAAGGCGTGGGAGGGGTATGTGGGGGCGATCGCTGCTGCCCGGGCGCGTGACGCCCAGGAGCGGGAACGCTCCCGGATCCTTGCCGGGACATGCTCATTGGGCATGGACCCAGCAGGGATCCCCCTCCTACCCCTGATGAGCAGGAGATCACTCACGAGCCAACTGTAGGGTTTCGTAGCATGGAAAACAAAATTTTTCTATCGCATACAAACAAACAAGCCAAGATCTATCTACTAGATTGTAGCAACGAGTCGATGGAATAACTCACCCTCGAAGATTCCAAAGCGTTTAACGAGAGCGGATTCTCGTGGGTGAGGTAGTCGTACTCTTCCCGATCTCAAGATCGCGTAGACGATCCTTCCGGCGCTGCGTTCCGGCAGCGCTCCCGCAGTCGGTCACACGTTCGGTACTCGACGAAGACCTTCCTCTCCCTTGTTCCAGCAGGCAGTGGAGGTTGTATCACTCTCCTCGTGATTCCGGCAGCACAACGGCGTAGTACCAAAAGTAGAGGGAAGATCTCGTAGGGCTTCACCTTAAGCCGGAGCGAGTATGGTGGAGTATGAGAGAGACCCTCGATGATCTAGGGTTAGACACGCCGAGGAGGAGGCTTGGCCGGTGGCTAGGGTTAGCTAGGTGGCGGCAGCGGTTTTCCCTAGGGCGGCGGCGGCAGCAGGAGGTGGCGGCGCCGGCGGATAGGGTTTAGAGGTGGAGGTGTTGTGTGTTAGGAGGGGCAGCCCTGCCCCTCCTTATATAAGTGGAGGGGCCGCGCCAGGGCCCCTCTCGGTTTCCCAAGGGGGCCGGCGGTGGAGGGGAGGAACTCCTCCCCAACTCGGTTTCCACCTTCCCCTCCAGTTCCCAAAATAGCCGTTTGACTTTTCAAATTGGCGTTTGACTTTTCAAACTAGGATTTGATTAAACCCTTTATTTTGTTCAGCGACGACACCTAGTACATGTTGCAATCATACCAACTTGATATAACACATTCATGTACCCTTCCCCTCCGGAGTGCCGGACATTCCGGAACCTTCTAGAACATTCCCGATGAAAACACCCGAACCATTCTCCAACTCCGAAACAGGACTTTCCTTATATGAATCTTATTCTTCGGACCATTCCGGATCTCCTCGTGATATCCCGGATCCCATCCGATACTCCGAACAACATTCGGTCTCTTACTCATCATTCCATAACTACTCAAACAACGTCGAATCCTTAAGTGTGTCTCCCTACGGTTCGTGAATTATGCGGACATGATCGAGACACTTCTCCGAACAATAACCAATAAAGGAATCTAGAAATTCATATGGCTCCCACATATTTCTACGATTACTTTGCGATCGAATGAACCACTTACATCCGATACCAATTTCCCTTTGTCTCACGATAATTTACTTATCCGAGGTTATGATCGTCGGTATCTCTGCATACCTAGTTCAACCTCGTTACTGATAAGTACTCTTTTATCGTTCCCGTGATATGTGATCCCTTGTGAGACAGTCACATGCTTGCAAGCTAATTGGATGACATTCCACCGAGAGGGCCCAGAGTATATCTATCTGTCATATGGATGGACAAATCCCACTCTTGATCCATGTGTCTAAACCAATACTTTCCGAACACTCAATGCAACCTTTATAGCCACCCAGTTACGGTGTGATGTTTGATGTCATCAAAGCATCCATCCGGTAAAGGTGATATGCATGATCTCATGGTCGAAGGAATTAGGTTACTATGTATCATAAAGCATATAGCAATTGAAGTATTAAAATGACTTGATCTTTATGCTACGCTTATCTATAGGAGTATGTCCACCATATCATTCTACTAACGATATGATCTTGTTGTTAATAACATCTCAATGTTCATGATTGGGAAACCACAATCATTTATTAACCAACAAGCTAGTATTATAAAGAGGCTTTACTAGGGACTCTATTTTAGTTTACAAATCACACAAGTATTAATGTTTCCTTGTTAATACTATTATAGCATGAATGTAAACATTTATCATAAACACAAAGATATAATAATAACTACATTTATTATTGCCTCTAGGGCATATCTCCAACAGTCTCCCACTTGCATTAGAGTCATCTAATCTAGATTACATGGTAATATACCGAACACCCATGGCAGTTTGGTGTTGGTCATGTTTTGCCCTCGGGAGAGGTTTAGTCAATGGATCCGCCACATTCAGATCTGTGTGTACTTTGCAAATCTTTATGTCCCCATCTTGGACATGTTCTCGAATAGCATGAAAACATAGCTTGATGTGCTTCAGCTTCTTGTGTGACATTGGTTCTTGCGCATTGGCTATGGCGCCCATGTTATCACAGTAGATAGACATTGGGTCCAGCACACTAGGAACCACACCCAGTTCTGTAATGAACTCTTTCATCCATATTACTTCTTGTGAAGCCTCCGAAGCAGCCATGTATTCCGATTCAGTTGAAGATCTTGCCACAACGCTTTGCTTTGCACTCCTCCAGCTAACTGCTGCACCATTCAAAGTAAATACGTATCCAGATTGTGATTTAGAATCATCCGGATCGGTGTTCCAACTAGCATCGGTGTAACCATTAACAACGAGCTGTTCATCACCTCCATAAGAAAGAACCATATCCTTAGTTCTTCTCAAGTACTTAAGGATGTTTTTGACCGCTGTCCAATGATCCACTCCTGGATCACTTTGATATCTGCTAGTTAAACTAACAGCATATGCAATGTCGGGTCTAGTACATAGCAGGGCATACATTAGAGATCATATGGCTGAGGCATAGGGAGTTTTACTCATCCTTTCTCTATCTTCTGCCGTTGTCGGACTTTGAGTTTTATTCAACGTCGTATTGGGCAACATGGGCAAGAACCCTTTCTTGCTATCTTCCATTCCAAACATGTTTAGAACTTTGTCCAAATATGTACTTTGTGACAATGATATTAGGCGTCTCGATCTATCTCTATAAATCTGTATGCCTAATATGTAAGCTGCTTCGCCAAGATCCTTCATTGAAAAACTATTATTCAAATATTCCTTGACACTGTTAAGAAGGTCTACATCATTCCCAATCAACAATATGTCATCTACATATAGTATTAAGAATGCTACAGAGCTCCCACTCACTTTCTTGTAAATACAAGCTTCTCCATAAGTTTGTATAAAACCAAAACTTTTGATTACCTTATCAAAACGTTGATTCCAACTTCGGGATGCTTGCTTCAATACATAGATGGACCGTTGAAGTTTGCATACCTTGTTAGCATCTTTAGGATCGACAAAACATGTGGGTTGCATCATATACAACTCTTCATCAATGTCTCCATTGAGGAATGTTGTTTTGACATCCATCTGCCATATTTCATAATTGTAATATGCAGCGATTGCTAACATAATCCTCACAGACTTTAGCTTCGCTATAGGTGAGAAAGTCTCATCGTAGTCAACTCCTTGAATTTGTCGAAACCCTTTTGCGACAAGTCGAGCTTTATAGACAGTAACATTACCATCAGCATCTGTTTTCTTCTTGAAAATCCATTTGTTCTCGACAGCCTTCCGGCCATCCGGTAAGTCCACCAAAGTCCATACTTGGTTTTCGTACATGGATCCAATCTCGGATTTCATGGCTTCTTGCCATTTATTGGAATATGGGCTCATCATCGCTTCCTCATATGTCGCAGGGTCATCGGTGTTGTCCACCAACATGACACTCATAACGGTATCATACCAATCAGGAGTGGTACGAGTTCTCGTTGACCTGCGAGGCTCTGTAGCAACTACAACCGAAGTTTCATGATCATCATCATTAGCTTCCTCTCTTATTGGTGCAGGCACCACAGGAACTTCTTCCGGTGCTGCGCTACTCGCAAGTTCGAGAGAAGGTTCGACAACCTCGTCGAGTTCTACTTTCCTTCCAGTCACTTCTTTCGAGAGAAATTCCTTCTCTAGAAAGGATCCATTCTTGGCAACGAAGATTTTGCCTTCGGATCTATGATAGAAGGTATACCCGATAGTTTCCTTCGGGTATCCTATGAAGACGCATTTTTCCGCTTTGGGTTCAAGCTTGTCCGGCTGTAACTTCTTTACATAGGCTTCGCAACCCCAAACTTTAAGGAACGACAATTTAGCTTTCTTCCCAAACCATAATTCATACGGTGTCGTTTCAACGGATTTAGATGGTGCCCTATTTAAAGTGAATGCGGCTGTTTCTAATGCATAACCCCAAAATGATAGCAGTAAATCTGTAAGTGACATCATATAACGAACCATATCTAAGAGAGTTCGATTACGACGTTCGGACACACCATTACGCTGTGGTGTTCCCGGCGGTGTCAATTGTGAAAGTATTCTGCATTTCTTCAAATGCTCGCTAAACTCATAACTTAGATATTCACCTCCACGATCAGATCATAGAAACTTAATCTTCTTGTTATGTTGATTCTATACTTCACTTTGAAATTCCTTAAACTTCTCGAAAGTTTCGGACTTATGTTTCATGAAATAGATATACCCATATCTACTCAAGTCATCCGTGAAGGTAAGAACATAACGATAACCACCGCGCGATGCTACACTCATTGGACCACACACATCGGTATGTATGATTTCCAATAAGTCCGTAGCTCGCTCCATCATACCAGAAAATGGAGTCTTAGTCATTTTTCCCATCAGACATGCTTCGCATCTTTCAAGTGATTCGAAATCAAGTGATTCAAGAAGTCCATCGGAATGGAGTTTCTTCATGCGCTTCACTCCAATGTGACCAAGATGATAGTGCCACATATAGGTCGAGTTATCGCTCGATTTCAAACGTTTAGCCTCAATGTTATTAATATGTGTATTTCCACTATCGAGATTCAATAAGAATAGACCATCTATCAAAGGTGCATGTGCATAAAACATATTACTCATATAAATCGAACAACCATTATTCTCAGACTTAAATAAGTAACTGTCTCGCAATAAACAAGATCCCGATATAATGTTCATGCTCAACGCAGGCACCAAATAACAATCATTTAAGTATAAAACTAATCCCGATGGTAGATGAAGGGGTAGCGTGCCAACCGCGATCACATCAACCTTTGATCCGTTTCCCACGCGCATCATCACCTCGTTCTTCGCTAGCTTCCGTTTATTCTGCAGCACCTGCTTCGAGTTACAGATATGAGCAACCGAACCAGTATCAAATACCCAGGCACTACTACAAGTACTAGTGAGATACACATAAATAACATGTATATCGGATATACCTTTCTTCTTGATGTTGCCGTTCTTCAAATCCGCCAAGTACTTTGGGCAATTCCGCTTCAAGTGACCTTCTCCCTTGCAGTAAAAGCACTCAGTATCAGGCTTAGGTCTAGCCTTGGTCTTCTTCGTCGGCGCGGTAACTTTTTTACCACCCTTCTTGAAGTGTCCCTTTTGCTTAGACTTGCCTTTCTTGAATTTGGTGGTCTTATTGACCAACAATACTTGGTGCTCTTTCTTGATCTCCACTTCTACAGATTTCAACATGGTGAAGAGTTCTGGCAACGTCTTGTTCATGTTCTGCATGTTGTAGTTCATCACAAAGTTCTTGTAACTTGGTGGTAGTGATTGTAGGACACGGTAAATCCCCAAAGCATTAGGAATCACTATACCCAACCTTTGAAGTTTGTTTGCGTGCCCAGACATCTTAAGCACATGCTCACTGACGGAGCTGCCCTCTTCCATCTTGCAGTTAAAGAACTTTTCAGAAGCCTCATAGCTCTCAATTGCCGCGTGAGTCTCAAAGATCAATTTGAGATCACGGACAATATCATGTGGGTCTGAATTCTCAAACCTTTTCTGAAGCTCCGATTCTAAACCATACAAGATAGCACACTGAACTGTGGAGTACTGAGTCTTCCGAGTGAGGTAAACATTCTTTCATTCATCGGTAGCAGTAGCTGCAGGTGGGTCACCCAGCGGTGCATCCAGCACATAGGTCAAATTACCAGCTGTGAGGACAATCCTCAAATTTGCGGAACCAATCCGCGAAGTTGCTTCCATTGTTTTTCAACTTTTCTTTCTCTAGGAACGCATTAAAATTGATGGTAGTGGCTGCCATTGATCTACAACATATTTGCAATAGTTTAGACTAAGTTTATGACAAATTGAGTTCTAATTAATAGTAAAATTAATCTAGGTGAACTCCCACTCAAAACAACATCCCTCACATTGTTTTAGTGATCAAACGAACCAATTCCACCACATCAACACCGATCATCACGAGAGTTGATATAGTTTCAATGGTGAACAATCGACATGTTCATCATATCTACTATATGATTCATGCTTTACCTTTCGGTGATCCGTGTTCCGAGACCATGTCTGTACATGCTAGGCTCGTCAAGATCAAACCTTAGCTTCCGCATGAGCAAATCTGGCTTGCTCACGTTGTATACACTTGCGAAATCTAACACACCCGATCATCACGTGGTGCTTCGAAACAACAAGCTTTAGCAACGGTGCTAACTAAGGGTGAACACTTTATGACTTGAAATTCATGTGCATGAGGGATCATCTTATAATTCTACCGTCGTTAACTAAGCAATACAAGATGCATAAAGGATTAACGTCACATGCAATTCATAATATGTGATATGATATGGCCTTTCTTCTTTGTGCTTCCGATCTCCATCTTCAAGCACGAACATGATCTCTATCATCACCGACATTGCATCAAGGTCCGTGAAGCTGCTCCATGGTTGTTGTCCACCGGCTTCAACTATTACAACTACTTTGAATAGACACGCGGGTCTTAAAAGAATTTAAAGACAACCATATGGCTCCTGCCGATTGCCAACTTACAATAAGGAACATTGCATACATCAAATATAATCACAATCATGGCCATGTCACATCACATCACACCCCTACAAAACAAAGTTAGACGCCTCTACTTTCTTTGCATGTTTTACGTGGTTTGGGGCTTTCAATAAGTGTCGTTCTAACTTACGAATAAGAACCACAACATTGATACTAGTATTGGCAATCACCCGTTGTAAATTGGATCTTAACTATGCTGGGAGAAACAGGCACCCGCAAAGCCACTTATGCAATACAAGTTGCATGTCAAGCGTAGAGCAAGTCTCATGAACGATGTCATGTAAGGTTAGCCCGGGCCGCTTCATCTCAACATCCCGCAAGATGCAAAGTACACAAGAAGCAATCGACAATAAAAGCATCAACGCCCACAATGACCATTGTGTTCTACTCGTGCAACAGATCTACATATAGACACGACTCTGATACCACTGTAGGGTTTCGTAGCATGGAAAACAAAAAATTTCTATCGCATACAAACAAACAAGCCAAGATCTATCTACTATATTGTAGCAACGAGTCGATGGAATAACTCACCCTCGAAGATTCCAAAGCGTTTAACGAGAGCGGATTCTCGTGGGTGATGTAGTCGTACTCTTCCCGATCTCAAGATCGCGTAGACGATCCTTCCGGCGCTGTGTTCCGGCGGCGCTCCCGCAGTCGGTCACACTTTCGGTACTCGACGAAGACCTTCCTCTCCCTTGTTCCAGTAGGTAGCGGAGGTTGTAGCACTCTCCTCGTGATTCCGGCAGCACAACGGCGTAGTACCGGAAGTAGAGGGAAGATCTCGCAGGGCTTCGCCTTAAGCCGGAGCGAGTATGGTGGAGTATGAGAGAGACCCTCGACGATCTAGGGTTTAGACACACCGAGGAGGAGGCTTGGCCGGTGGCTAGGGTTAGCTAGGCGGCGGTTTGCCCTAGGGCGGCGGCGGCAGCAGGAGGTGGCGTCCCGGCGGCTAGGGTTTAGAGGTGGAGGTGTTGTGTGTTAGGAGGGGCAGCCCTGCTCCTCCTTATATAGGTGGAGGGGCCGCGCCAGGGGAGGGGAGTCCCTCCCCAACTCGGTTTCCCAAGGGGGCCGGTGGTGGAGGGGAGGAACTCCTCCCAAACTCGGTTTCCACCTTCCCCTCCACTTCCCAAAATAGCCGTTTGAATTTTCAAATTGGCGTTTGAGTTTTCAAACTAGGATTTGATTAAACCCTTTATTTTGTTCAGCGATGACACCTAGTACATGTTGCAATCATACCAACTTGATATAACACATTCATGTACCCTTCCCCTCCAGAGTGCCGGACATTCCGGAACCTTCTAGAACATTCCCGATGAAAAGACCAGAACCATTCTCCAACTCCGAAACAGGACTTTCCTTATATGAATCTTATTCTCCGGACCATTCCGGATCTCCTCGTGATATCAGATCCCATCCGAGACTCCGAACAACATTCGGTCTCTTACTCATCATTCCATAACTACTCAAACAACGTCGAATCCTTAAGTGTGTCTCCCTACGGTTCGTGAATTATGCGGACATGATCGAGACACTTCTCCGAACAATAACCAATAGAGGAATCTGGAAATTCATATGGCTCCCACATATTTCTACGATTACTTTGCGATCGAATGAACCACTTACATACGATACCAATTTCCCTTTGTCTCACGATAGTTTACTTATCCGAGGTTATGATCGTCGGTATCTCTGCATACCTAGTTCAACCTCGTTACTGATAAGTACTCTTTTCTCGTTCCCGTGATATGTGATCCCTTGTGAGCCAGTCACATGCTTGCAAGCTAATTGGATGACATTCCACCGAGAGGGCACAGAGTATATCTATCCGTCATATGGATGGATAAATCCTGCTCTTGATCCATGTGTCTCAACCAATACTTTCCGAACACTCAATGACACCTTTATAGCCACCCAGTTACGGTGTGGTGTTTGATGTCATCAAAGAATCCATCCGGTAAAGGTGATATGCATGATCTCATGGTCGAAGGAATTATGTTACTATGTATCAGAAAGCATATAGCAATTGAACTATTAAAATGACTTGATCTTTATGCTACGCTTATCTATAGGAGTATGTCCACCATATCATTCTCCTAACGATATGATCTTGTTGTTAATAACATCTCAATGTTCATGATTGGGAAACCATAATCATTTATTAACCAACAAGCTAGTATTATAAAGAGGCTTTACTAGGGACTCTATTTTAGTTTACAAATCACACAAGTATTAATGTTTCCTTGTTAATACTATTATAGCATGAATGTAAACATTTATCATAAACACAAAGATATAATAATAACTACATTTATTATTGCCTCTAGGGCATATCTCCAACCCCAACCCCCTCGGGTAGGCCACGTGGGAGACCTCCCAAGGCAGCTGTGTCATGCCCCTCTCTCCCTCGTGCCCGTTCGGTCCCTACTAAGGGGACCACCCCGGCCTGAGGTTTCCCGATGAATATCCTTCGGGACTTCCGGATGTTCATTTGGAACATCTGGGGGTTCGGTCACGAGGGCCGACGTCGCCAAATCAAGGATTACATCCGCCTGGAATTGTCGGCCTTCAAGAGACGATTCGCCAAGACTTCTCCATCGCCGAGTTGGAGGCCCTTAGCCGCTGCAACTTCTCCTGGTCCTGGCTCCTAGCATCTGGCCATTCCGGGAGGATCCTCCTGGGGGTGAAGGAGGATACCTTTGAGATAGATGATATGGACCGCGGGGATTTCTTCATGAGCATGGCCCTCACACATATACAGACTCGCTTCAAATGGGAGGTGATTATTGTCTATGGCCCCGCGGATCATAGGAGGTCCGTGGAGTTTTTGCTTGAGCTCAAGTCGAAGGTGGAACAGACTGAAATCCCGGTGGTAATCGCCGGTGATTTCAACCCGATCCGCTCTGTGGAAGACAAGAGCTCGGCGAACGTGGACCTCCCTAGGATGCTTATGTTTAACGACTGCATCGCTGATCTGGCACTTCGCGAGATTGTGCGTGTGGGCGCTAGATATACGTGGACAAATAAGCAGCTCCACCCTATCGGCAGCGTCCTCGCCCGTGTATTTGTTTCCGTTGAGTGGGAAGTTGCCTTCCCCCTGTGTGCGCTGAAGGCGGTCACTAGGATTGGGTCCGATCATACCCCGCTCCTCTTCTCCTCCGGAGGGGGTCGCCCACCAAGACTGAACCGATTCCACTTTGAATCCTTCTGGCTCTAGAAACAAGGCTTTGTGGAGGCGGCTCGGTCTTGGTGGATGACTGCGGCCGCCTCAATTCCTCGAGTTTACTGTGTTGTTGATATCTGTCACCATTGTGCCAAGTTATCTTGCCAGTTCATGAGGGGTTGGAGGGCTAATTTGGGGGCGGACCTCCGTGCCCAGAAGGAGGCCATCCTGGGGGAAATCCAAGCCTTGGATTGGGAGGCCGATTAGCATGGCCTCTCGGCCGAGGCTTGGTCCCATAGGTACTCCCTTGAGACCTCCATTATGGAGATATACAAGGGGTAAGAGGCGTTCTGGCGGCAGTGGAGCCGCCAGAACTGGACTGTCCAAGGGGAGTTAAACACGGCCTATTTCCATGCCATTGCTAATGGCAGGAAGAGGAAATGCTCGATCCCCTGCCTCTGGGTGGGCGAGGACCTGTTGGAGTCCCCATAGGCCCTCTCCGACCATATTTATGCCTTCTACCGGGACCTTTTCTTGGCGTTGCAGCCCTCGGGTCTCTCGCTTGCACCGGACTTCTGGTCTGGTGAGGCGTTGGTCTCCCAGGCGGATAATGCGGAGCTCACCCATCCTTTTCTCCCGGAGGAAGTGTCGGCTGCCCTGAAGGCCATGAAGTCTAGTTCGGCCGTGGGCCCTGATGGTTTGCCTGTGAGCTTCTTCCAGACTTTCTGGGTCCAGCTTCAGCCGGTGATCCTCCAGATGTTCTAGGAATTCTATGTAGGGACCCTGGTGATGTCTCGACTGAACCTCGACGTGATTACCCTAATCCCCAAAGTAGTGGGGGCCACGGACATCCGCCAATTCCGCCCTATCATCGTGATTAACGTTATCCAGCGTCTGTTCGCCAAGGTCTGTGCCCTTCGTCTCGCTCCAGTCTTGGAGCGGCTTACCCATCCCCTCCAGTTCGCCTTCTTGAAGGGACGCCTCATTCACGATGATGTCCTGGCCTTCCATGAAATTATTCATGAAGTCAAGGCGCAACGTCAGAAAGGGGTGTTTCTCAAGCTGGACTTCCAGAAGGCCTATGATCGCTTGGACTGGGCCTTCTTGAGGCTAGTGCTGGAGAAGAGGGGTTTCGACGATCGTGTGATCTGCTGGATTATGCAGTTCGTGATGAGTGGGCAGACGGCGATCAACATCAATGGGGAGATTGGCCCATACTTTAGTCCATCCTGCGGGGTTAGACAAGGGGACCCGATTTCCCTCCTCCTGTTTAACGCTACAGTAGACGCCCTGGCGGAGATTTTGGATAGGGCCAGAGTAGCTGGCCACATCTCTGGGGTGGTGGGCCACTTGATCCTTGGAGGTGGTATCTCTCACCTCTAGTATGCGGATGACACCATGATCATGGTGCAGGGTTCGGACCTTGACATCATTAATTTGAAGTTCCTTCTCCTTTGTTTCGAATCCTTGTCTGGGCTGACGATCAACTTAGACAAGAGCGAGGTGATGATTATGGGTTACTCCGAGGAGGATCGCCAGAGGATAGCTGATAACCTGAAATGTAAGCTAGCTGACTTCCCCATTACCTATCTGGGGATGCCCATCCGGGAGACTAGAGTTTTGATTAGGTATTTGGCCCCCTTGGTCACGAGGGTGCGCTCGAGAGCGGAGCCTTAGAGAGCACACCTTACGACTAAGGGGAGCAAGTCGGTACTGATTAACTCTTGTCTCTCGAGCCTGCCCATGTACCAGATGGGCCTGTACCTTCTGCCGGAAGGGATGTCGGGTTTCGTAGCATGGAAAACAAAAAAATTCTATCGCATACAAACAAACAAGCCAAGATCTATCTACTAGATTGTAGCAACGAGCCGATGGAATAACTCACCCTCGAAGATTCCAAAGCGTTTAACGAGAGCGGATTCTCGTGGGTGATGTAGTCGTACTCTTCCCGATCTCAAGATCGCGTAGACGATCCTTCCGGCGCTGCGTTCCGACAGCGCTCCCGCAGTCGGTCACACGCTCGGTACTCGACGAAGACCTTCCTCTCCCTTGTTCCAGCAGGCAGTGGAGGTTGTAGCACTCTCCTCGTGATTCCGGCAGCACAACGGCGTGGTACCGGAAGTAGAGGGGAGATCTCCCAGGGATTCGCCTTAAGCCGGAGCGAGTATGGTGGAGTATGAGAGAGTCCCTCGACGATCTAGGGTTTAGACACGCCGAGGAGGAGGCTTGGCTGGCGGCTAGGGTTGCTAGGCGGCGGTGGCGGTTTGCCCTAGGGCGGCGGCGACAGCAAGAGGTGGCGGCGCCGGCGGCTAGGGTTTAGAGGTGGAGGTGTTGTGTGTTAGGAGGGGCAGCCCTGCCCCTCCCTTTATAGGTGGGAGGCGCGGCCAAGGGGAGGGGAGTCCCTCCCCAACTTGGCTTCAAGGTGGGCCGGCGGTGGAGGGGAGGAACTCCTCCCCCAACTCGGTTTCCACCTCCCTCTCCACTTCCCAAAATAGTCGTTTGACTTTCAAATTGGCGTTTGACTTTTTCAAACTAGGATTTGATTAAACCCTTTATTTTGTTCAGCGATGACACCTAGTACATGATGCAATCATACCAACTTGATATAACACATTCATGTACCCTTCCCCTCCGGAGTGCCGGACATTCCGGAACCTTCTAAACCATTCCCGATGAAAACACCGAAACCATTCTCCAACCCCGAAACAGGACTTTACTTATATGAATCTTATTCTCCAGACCATTCCGGATCTCCTCGTGATATCCCGGATCCCATCCGAGACTCCGAACAACATTCGGTCTCTTACTCATCATTCCATAACTACTCAAACAACGTCGAATCCTTAAGTGTGTCTCCCTACGGTTCGTGAATTATGCGGACATGATCGAGACACTTCTCCGAACAATAACCAATAGAGGAATCTGGAAATTCATATGGCTCCCACATATTTCTATGATTACTTTACGATCGAATGAACCACTTACATACGATACCAATTTCCCTTTGTCTCACGATAGTTTACTTATCCGAGGTTATGATCGTCGGTATCTCTGCATACCTAGTTCAACCTCGTTACTGATAAGTACTCTTTTCTCGTTCCCATGATATGTGATCCCTTGTGAGCCAGTCACATGCTTGCAAGCTAATTGGATGACATTCCACCGAGAGGGCCCAGAGTATATCTATCCATCATATGGATGGACAAATCCCACTCTTGATCCATGTGTCTCAACCAATACTTTCCGAACACTCAATGCCACCTTTATAGCCACCCAGTTACGGTGTGGTGTTTGATGTCATCAAAGCATCCATCCGGTAAAGGTGATATGCATGATCTCATGGTCGAAGGAATTAGGTTACTCTGTATCAGAAAGCATATAGCAATTGAACTATTAAAATGACTTGATCTTTATGCTACGCTTATCTATAGGAGTATGTCCACCATATCATTCTCCTAACGATATGATCTTGTTGTTAATAACATCTCAATGTTCATGATTGGGAAACCACAATCATTTATTAACCAACAAGCTAGTATTATAAAGAGGCTTTACTAGGGACTCTATTTTAGTTTTACAAATCACACAAGTATTAATGTTTCCTTGTTAATACTATTATAGCATGAATGTAAACATTTATCATAAACACAAAGATATAATAATAACTACATATATTATTGCCTCTAGGGCATATCTCCAACAGTCTCCCACTTGCACTAGAGTCATCTAATCTAGATTACATGGTAATATACCGAACACCCATGGCAGTTTGGTGTTGGTCATGTTTTGCCCTCGGGAGAGGTTTAGTCAACGGATCCGCCACATTCAGATCTGTGTGTACTTTGCAAATCTTTATGTCCCCATCTTGGACATGTTCTCGAATAGCGTGAAAATGTAGCTTGATGTGCTTCAGCTTCTTGTGTGACCTTGGTTCTTGCGCATTGGCTATGGCGCCCATGTTATCACAGTAGATAGACATTGGGTCCAGCGCACTAGGAACCACACCCAGCTCTGTAATGAACTCTTTCATCCATATTGCTTCTTGTGAAGCCTCCGAAGTAGCCATGTATTCCGATTCAGTTGAAGATCTCGCCACAACGCGTTGCTTTGCACTCCTCCAGCTAACTGCTGCACCATTCAAAGTAAATACGTATCCAGATTGTGATTTAGAATCATCCGAATCGGTGTTCCAACTAGCATCGGTGTAACCATTAACAACGAGCTGTTCATCACCTCCATAAGAAAGAAACATATCCTTAGTTCTTCTCAAGTACTTAAGGATGTTTTTGACTGCTGTCCAATGATCCACTCCTGGATCACTTTGATATCTGCTAGTTAAACTAACATCATATGCAATGTTGTGTCTAGTACATAGCATGGCATACATTAGAGATCCTATGGCTGAGGCATAGGGAGTTTTACTCATCCTTTCTCTATCTTCTGCCGTTGTCGGACTTTGAGTTTTATTCAACGTCGTATTGGGCAACATGGGCAAGAACCCTTTCTTGCTATCTTCCATTCCAAACCTCTTTAGAACTTTGTCCAAATATGTACTTTGTGACAAAGATATTAGGCGTCTTGATCTATCTCTATAAATCTTTATGCCTAATATGTAAGCTGCTTCGCCAAGATCCTTCATTGAAAAACTATTATTCAAATATTCCTTGACACTATTAAGAAGGTCTACATCATTCCCAATCAACAATATGTCATCTACATAAAGTATTAAGAATGCTACATAGCTCCCACTCACTTTCTTGTAAATACAAGCTTCTCCATAAATTTGTATAAAACCAAAACTTTTGATTACCTTATCAAAACGTTGATTCCAACTTCGGGATGCTTGCTTCAATCCATAGATGGACCGTTGAAGTTTGCATACCTTGTTAGCATCTTTAGGATCGACAAAACCTGTGGGTTGCATCATATACAACTCTTTATCAATGTCTCCATTGAGGAATGCTGTTTTGACATCCATCTGCCATATTTCATAATTGTAATATGCAGCGATTGCTAACATAATCCTCACAGACTTTAGCTTCGCTACAGGTGAGAAAGTCTCATCGTAGTCAACACCTTGAATTTGTCAAAACCCTTTTGCGACAAGTCGAGCTTTATAGACAGTAACATTACCATCATCATCTGTTTTCTTCTTGAAAATACATTTGTTCTCGATAGCCTTCCGGCCATCCGGTAAGTCCACCAAAGTCCATACTTGGTTTTCGTACATGGATCCAATCTCGGATTTCATGGATTCTTGCCATTTATTGGAATCTGGGCTCATCATCGCTTCCTCATATGTTGCAGGGTCATCGGTGTTGTCCACCAACATGACACTTATAACGGGATCATACCAATCAGGAGTGGTACGAGTTCTCGTTGACCTGCGAGGCTCTATAGCAACTACAACCGAAGTTTCATGATCATTATCATTAGCTTCCTCTCTTATTGGTGCAGGCACCACAGGAACTTCTTCCGGTGCTGCGCTACTCGCAAGTTCGAGAGAAGGTTTGACAACCTCGTCGAGTTCTACTTTCCTTCCAGTCACTTCTTTCGAGAGAAATTCCTTCTCTAGAAAGGATCCATTCTTGGCAACGAAGATTTTGCCTTCGGATCTATGATAGAAGGTATACCCGATAGTTTCCTTTGGGTATCCTATGAAGACACATTTTTCCGCTTTGGGTTCAAGCTTGTCCGGCTGTAACTTCTTTACATAGGCTTCGCAACCCCAAACATTAAGGAACGACAATTTAGGTTTCTTCCCAAACCATAATTCATACGGTGTCGTTTCAACGGATTTAGATGGTGCCCTATTTAAAGTGAATGCGGCTGTTTCTAATGCATAACCCCAAAATGATAGCGGTAAATCTATAAGTGACATCATAGAACGAACCATATCTAAGAGAGTTTGATTACGACGTTCGGACACACCATTACGCTGTGGTGTTCTTGGCGGTGTCAATTGTGAAAGTATTCCGCATTTCTTCAAATGCTCGCCAAACTCGTAACTTAGATATTCACCTCCACGATCAGAACGTAGAAATTTAATCTTCTTGTTACGTTGATTCTCTACCTCACTTTGAAAATTCCTTAAACTTTTCGAAAGTTTCGGACTTATGTTTCATGAAATAGATATACCCATATCTACTCAAGTCATCCGTGAAGGTAAGAACATAACGATAACCACCGCGCGATGCTACACTCATTGGACCACACACATCGGTATGTATGATTTCCAATAAGTCCGTAGCTCGCTCCATCATACCAGAAAATAGAGTCTTAGTCATTTTTCCCATCAGACATGCTTCGCATCTTTCAAGTGATTCGAAATCAAGTGATTCAAGAAGTCCATCGGAATGGAGTTTCTTCATGCGCTTCACTCCAACGTGACCAAGACGATAGTGCCACATATAGGTCGAGTTATCGCTCGATTTCAAACGTTTAGCCTCAATGTTATTAATATGTGTATTTCCACTATCGAGATTCAATAAGAATAGACCATCTATCAAAGGTGCATGTGCATAAAACATATTACTCATATAAATCGAACAACCATTATTCTCAGACTTAAATAAGTAACTGTCTCGCAATAAACAAGATCCCGATATAATGTTCATGCTCAACGCAGGCACCAAATAACAATCATTGAAGTATAAAACTAATCCCGATGGTAGATGAAGGGGTAGCGTGCCGACCGCGATCACATCAACCTTTGATCCGTTTCCCACGCGCATCGTCACCTCGTTCTTCGCTAGCTTCCGTTTATTCTGCAGCACCTGCTTCGAGTTACAGATATGAGCAACCAAACCAGTATCAAATACTCAGGCACTACTACGAGTACTAGTGAGATACACATCAATAACATGTATATCGGATATACCTTTCTTCTTGATGTTGCCGTTCTTCAAATCCGCCAAGTACTTTGGGCAATTCCGCTTCCAGTGACCTTCTCCCTTGCAGTAAAAGCACTCAGTATCAGGCTTAGGTCCAACCTTGGTCTTCTTCGTCGGCGCGGTAACTTTTTTACCACCCTTCTTGAAGTGTCCCTTTTGCTTAGACTTGCCTTTCTTGAATTTGGTGGTCTTATTGACCAACACACTTGGTGCTCTTTCTTGATCTCCACTTCTGCAGATTTCAACATGGCGAAGAGTTCTGGCAACATCTTGTTCATGTTCTGCATGTTGTAGTTCATCACAAAGTTCTTGTAACTTGGTGGTAGTGATTGGAGGACACGGTAAATCACCAAAGCATTAGGAATCACTATACCCAAGCTTTGAAGTTTGTTTGTGTGCCCAGACATCTTAAGCACATGCTCACTGACGGAGCTGTCCTCTTCCATCTTGTAGTTAAAGAACTTTTCAGAAGCCTCATAGCTCTCAATTGCTGCGTGAGTCTCACAAATCAATTTGAGATCACGGACAATATCATGTGGGTCTGAATTCTCAAACCTTTTCTGAAGCTCCGATTCTAAACCATACAAGATAGCACACTGAACTATGGAGTACTGAGTCTTCCGAGTGAGGTAAACATTCTTTACTTCATCGGTAGTAATAGCTGCAGGTGGGTCACCCAGCGATGCATCTAGCTCATAGGTCAAATTACCAGCTGTGAGGACAATCCTCAAATTGCGGAACCAATCCGCGAAGTTGCTTCCATTGTTTTTCAACTTTTCTTTCTCTAGGAACGCATTAAAATTGATGGTAGGGGCTGCCATTCATCTACAACATATTTGCAATAGTTTAGACTAAGTTTATGACAAATTGAGTTCTAATTAATAGTAAAATTAATCTAGGTGAACTCCCACTCAAAACAACATCCCTCACATTGTTTTAGTGATCACACGAACCAAATCCACAACATCAACACCGATCATCACGAGAGTTGATATAGTTTCAATGGCGAACAATCGACATGTTCATCATATCTACTATATGATTCATGCTTTACCTTTCGGTGATCCGTGTTCCGAGACCATGTCTGTACATGCTAGGCTCGTCAAGATCAAACCTTAGCTTCCGCATGAGCAAATCTGGCTTGCTCACGTTGTATACACTTGCGGAATCCAACACACCCGATCATCACGTGGTGCTTCGAAACAACAAGCTTTAGCAACGGTGCTAACTAAGGATGAACACTTTATGACTTGAAATTCATGTGCATGAGGGATCATCTTATAATGCTACCATCGTTAACTAAGCAATACAAGATGCATAAAGGATTAACATCACATGCAGTTCATAATATGTGATATGATATGGCCTTTCTTCTTTATGCTTCCGATCTCCATCTTCAAGCACGAACATGATCTCCATCATCACCGACATTGCATCAAGGTCCATGACGTTGCTCCATGGTTGTCGTCCACCGGCTTCAACTATTACAACTAGTTTGAATAGACACGCGGGTCTTAACAGAATTTAAAGACAACCATATGGCTCCTGCCGGTTGCCAACTTACAATAAGGAACATTGCATACATCAAATATAATCACAATCATGGCCATATCACATCACAGCACACCCCTGCAAAACAAAGTTAGACGCCTCTACTTTCTTTGCATGTTTTACGTGGTTTGGGGCTTTCAATAAGTGTCGTTCTAACTTACGAACAAGAACAACAACATTGATACTAGTATTAGCAATCACCCGTTGTAAATTGGATCTTAACTATGCTGGGAGAAACAGGCACCCGCAAAGCCACTTATGCAATACAAGTTGCATGTCAAGCGTGGAGCAAGTCTCATGAACGATGTCATGTAAGGTTAGCCCGGGCCGCTTCATCCCAACATCCCGCAAGATGCAAAGTACACAAGAAGCAATCGACAATAAAAGCATCAACGCCCACAATTACCATTGTGTTCTACTCGTGCAACAGATCTACATATAGACACGGCTCTGATACCACTGTCGGGTTTCGTAGCATGGAAAACAAAAATTTTCTATCGCATACAAGCAAACACGCCAAGATCTATCTACTAGATTGTAGCAACGAGTCGATGGAATAACTCACCCTCGAAGATTCCAAAGCATTTAACGAGAGCGGATTCTCGTGGGTGATGTAGTCGTACTCTTCCTGATCTCAAGATCGCGTAGACGATCCTTCCGGCGCTGCGTTCCGGCAGCGCTCCCGCAGTCGGTCACACGTTCGGTACTCGACGAAGACCTTCCTCTCCCTTGTTCCAGCAGGCAGCGGAGGTTGTAGCACTCTCCTCGTGATTCCAGCAGCACAACGGCGTGGTATCGGAAGTAGAGGGGAGATCTCGCAGGGCTTCGCCTTAAGCCAGAGCGAGTATGGTGGAGTATGAGAGAGTCCCTCGACGATCTAGGGTTTAGACACACCGAGGAGGAGGCTTGGCCGGCGGCTAGGGTTGCTAGGCGGCGGCAACGGTTTGCCCTAGGGCGGCGGCGGCAGCAGGAGGTGGCGGCGCCGGCAGCTAGGGTTTAGAGGTGGAGGTGTTGTGTCTTAGGAGGGGCAGCCCTGCCCCTCCCTTTATAGGTGGGAGGCGCGGCCAAGGGGAGGGGAGTCCCTCCCCAACTCGGCTTCAAGGTGGGCCGCTGGTGGAGGGGAGGAACTCCTCCCCCAACTCGGTTTCCACCTCCCTCTCCACTTCCCAAAATAGCCGTTTGACTTTCAAATTGGCGTTTGACTTTTTCAAACTAGGATTTGATTAAACCCTTTATTTTGTTCAGCGGTGACACCTAGTACATGATGCAATCATACCAACTTGATATAACACATTGAAAGTACCGACTTGATACGACTAGAGGGGGGTGAATAGGCGACTACCCAATATTACTTTGTTTCTCAATTTTAGGCTCAACAAGAAAGAAAGTTATCTAGAGAAGCAACTAAGTGAACAACCTAAAGCAGGAAAACTGAAACCAACAACAAGGAACAGTAAAAGCAAGGAGTAAAGGAAGGGAACGAAGTAACCGGCGAGGGGACACGGAGATGTAATTCCCGTAGTTCACTCCCAAGGAGCTACGTCTACGTTGGAGAGGTGTCGGGGCCACACAAGGTCACCCGAGCGCCACAAAGGCCTCACCTTCTTCTCCGGTGAGCTCCCCCACAAAGGAGGCCTCACAATCCACTAACAGGTGACCTTGAAGGCGCCAACCGAAACCTTTACACCAAGGTTGAGGGGGAGGCTCCACAACTCAATTGGAGGCCCTCAACGACACCTCGAAGCTTTACAACACATGCCTCAGCTCCGGGGATGCCCTACACCGTCTAGGGTTCCAAGAAACCCAAGAGCAACAAGATCCACAAAGGATGGGTGGGGAAATCAATTCTTCTTTGGTGGAAGTGTAGATCTAGGTCACCTCCCTCACCTCTCAAAAGATCAGATCATTTGAGTGGCTAGAGAGAGAGATCTAGTGAGGTGAAGCTCAAGCATTAATGGAGGAGAGAGAGAAATTCGAGAGAGAGTGGGAGGAAGAAGAGGGGTGCCTTAAATAGGCCCCCTGCACTGAACCGTTACAGCCCCCACGACCTCACCGGAAGTTCCGGTGAGAGGCCGGAAGTTCCGCCTGAGCCTAGATCCAACGGTCATCAGACCGTTGACGCCTGCTCGTGAAGCGCAACCGGAAGTTCCAGTCAAAACAGACCGGAAGTTCCGGTGAACTTCCGAGCAAGTTCCGATCAAGTTCCGACAAATAGCACACTTCAAAACAGAAGGTTACTGAACCGCCACCGGAACTTGGGCGGAACAAGAGGCAGAACTTTTGGGTCGCGAGCGGGTCAGACCGGAAGTTCCGGCCTCAGGCGGAAGTTCCGCTCAAGAACTTTTGGCAGGGCTAGTTCAGATGCAAGTTCCGGCCAAGTTCCGGCCAAGTTTCGGCAAATAGCACACTTCACCCAGAAGGTTACTGAACCGCCACCGGAACTTGGGCGGAACAAGCGTCGGAACAAATAGAAGAGCAGCCCGCAGAAAAAGTTAGAGCGGAACTTCCGGTCTAGACCGGAAGTTCCGGTGAGACACAAAAGGCCCCAACAGAACAGGAAAACGCTCTCTCTCACGAGATAATGGGATGGCTGTGGCGGTGCATATAGGTTTGTGCAAGAACAAGTGATTTCCCACAGCCTTCCAAAATGGACCCGATACCAAAAGATGTCTATTAGGTTGTCTACGGGATTTGCATGGGTTGAGTCGCGAGCCTGTTCTTGCCTTTGATCTTTTCTTACTCGCGAACTCTCTAGTTTATTGGTGTGCTTGTGGTTTTATGTCCGTGAACTTATGTGTGCTTGTGGACCATGTGGTATGTTATGTTTGAGACTATGTGGTATCTTTGTGGTATCTTATTCTTTGCCGTAAGTGTGGTATCTTATTGTCATCTCTTGGGCTGTTGCTATGGTGGTGGAGCCTCATTGCTCTTGTTGTTATTATTACTCTGTTTGTCTCCACCACATTTGGTTGGTTCTGGTATGATCTCTATCCCTTTTTGTACTTGTGCTATCTTTGCAATTGTTAGGGGGAGCCTCCGTGTATGTGTGCTAGTTCAGTCCTTAGGGGTCTTCTCTCTACCTTGCACACATACAGGGGGAGCCTGCCCCGTCCATTGCAAAGATTGCTTTGTTTCTATGCAAATCTGTGGGATTGTCATCTAACACCAAAAAGGGGGAGATTGAAAGGACTATATCTTCCCATGATGTTTTTGGTGTTAAATGACAATCCCAACCGTGTTTTTAACTGTGCTCTTGAGTTTCAGGGGAAACGTCGTTGTTGTCTCATTCTATTGTGATGGATGCTCTCTTGTGATCTTTTGAAGACGGTGGCCTTTTTAGTCTTCTTCTAGTTTCTTTCTGGTTGATGTTTTTAGGTCACCGTACTATTAAGAGGGGGTCCATTTTGGAAGGCTGTGGGAAATCACTTGTTCTTGCACAAACCTATATGCACCGCCACAGCCATCCCATTATCCCGTGAGAGAGAGCGTTTTCCTGTTCTGTTGGGGCCTTTTGTGTCTCACCGGAACTTCCGGTCTAGACCGGAAGTTCTGCTCTAACTTTTTCTGCGGGCTGCTCTTCTGTTTGTTCCGACGCTTGTTCCGCCCAAGTTTCGGTGGCGGTTCAGTAACCTTCTGGGTGAAGTGTGCTATTTTCCGGAACTTGGCCGGAACTTGGTCGGAACTTGCATCTGAACTAGCCCTGCCAAAAGTTCTTGAGCGGAACTTCCGCCTGAGGCCGGAACTTCCGGTCTGACCCGCTCGCGACCCAAAAGTTCCGCCTCTTGTTCCGCACAAGTTCCGGTGGCGGTTCAGTAACCTTCTGTTTTGAAGTGTGCTATTTGCCGGAGCTTGATCGGAACTTGCTCGGAAGTTCACCGGAACTTCCGGTCTGTTTTGACCGGAACTTCCGGTTGCGCTTCAGGAGCAGGCGTCAATGGTCTGATGACCGTTGGAGCCAGGCTTAGGCGGAACTTCCGGCCTCTCACCGGAACTTCGGGTGAGGTCATGGGGGCTGTAACGGTTCAGTGTGGGGGCTATTTAAGGCACCCCTCTTCTTCCTCCCACTCTCTCTCGAATTTTTCTCTCTCCTTCATTAATGCTTGAGCTTCACCTCACTAGATATCTCTCTCTCTAGCCACTCAAATGATCTGATCTTTTGAGAGGTGAGGGAGGTGACCTATATCTACACTTCCACCAAAGAAGAATTGATTTCCCCCACCCATCCTTTGTGGATCTTGTTGCTCTTGGGTTTCTTGGAACCCTAGACGGTGTAGGGCATCCCCGGAGCTGAGGCATGTGTTGTAAAGCTTCGAGGTGTCGTTGAGGGCCTCCAATTGAGTTGTGGAGCCTCCCCCTCAACCTTGGTGTAAAGGTTTCGGTTGGCGCCTTCAAGGTCACCTGTTAGTGGATTGTGAGGCCTCCTTTGTGGGGGAGCTCACCGGAGAAGAAGGTGAGGCCTTTGTGGCGCTCGGGTGACCTTGTGTGGCCCCGACACCTCTCCAACATAGACGTAGCTCCTTGGGAGTGAACTACGGGAATTACATCTCCGTGTACCCTTGCCGGTTACTTCATTCCCTTCCTTTACTCCTTGCTTTTACTGTTTCTTGTTGTTGGTTTCAGTTTTCCTGCTTTAGGTTGTTCACTTAGTTGCTTCTCTAGATAACTTTCTTTCTTGTTGAGCCTAAAATTGAGAAACAAAGTAAAATTGGGTAGTCGCCTATTCACCCCCCCCTCTAGTCGTATCAAGTTGGTACTTTCACACATTCATGTACCCTTCCCCTCCGGAGTGTCGGACATTCCGGAACCTTCTAGAACATTCCCGATGAAAACACCGGAACCATTCTCCAACCCCGAAACAGGACTTCCCTTATATGAATATTATTCTCCGGACCATTCCGGATCTCCTCGTGATATCCCGGATCCCATCCGAGACTCCGAACAACATTCGGTCTCTTACTCATCATTCCATAACTACTCAAACAACGTCGAATCCTTAAGTGTGTCTCCCTACGGTTCGTGAATTATGCGGACATGATCGAGACACTTCTCCGAACAATAACCAATAGAGGAATCTAGAAATTCATATGGCTCCCACATATTTCTACGATTACTTTGCGATCGAATGAACCACTTACATACGATACCAATTTCCCTTTGTCTCATGATAGTTTACTTATCCGAGGTTATGATCATCGGTATCTCTGCATACCTAGTTCAACCTCGTTACTGATAAGTACTCTTTTCTCGTTCCCGTGATATGTGATCCCTTGTGAGCCAGTCACATGCTTGCAAGCTAATTGGATGACATTCCACCGAGAGGGCCCAGAGTATATCTATCCGTCATATGGATGGACAAATCCCACTCTTGATCCATGTGTCTCAACCAATACTTTCCGAACACTCAATGCCACCTTTATAGCCACCCAGTTACGGTGTGGTGTTTGATGTCATCAAAGCATCAATCCGGTAAAGGTGATATGCATGATCTCATGGTTGAAGGAATTAGGTTACTATGTATCAGAAAGCATATAGCAATTGAACTATTAAAATGACTTGATCTTTATGCTACGCTTATCTATTGGAGTATGTCCACCATATCATTCTCCTAACGATATGATCTTGTTGTTAATAACATCTCAATGTTCATGATTGGGAAACCACAATCATTTATTAACCAACAAGCTAGTATTATAAAGAGGCTTTACTAGGGACTCTATTTTAGTTTTACAAATCACACAAGTATTAATGTTTCCTTGTTAATACTATTATAGCATGAATGTAAACATTTATCATAAACACAAAGATATAATAATAACTACATTTATTATTGCCTCTAGGGCATATCTCCAACAAGGGACCCATGCTGACTTCGCCAAGGAGTTGTCTAGGTTCTTTTGGGCGGCAAGGGATGGCCATCAGAAATACCATATGGTCAAATGGGCATATGTTTGCGCCCCCAAGTGCCTTGGGGGCTTAGGTATCCTCGACTCCCGGCGCTTTAATGTGGCGTTGATGCTGAAGTGGGTTTGGCGCATCCTTAGGGATGATGGAGGGCTCTGGCTTCAGCTTATCAAGGCCAAATATCTCCGGGTCGCCCCTTGTTGGCCTGCGAGAGGCGTGAGGGCTCTCAATTCTGGAGAGCCATCTAGGAAATTAAACACTTCATTGGTTTGGGTGTGTCCTTTGTGGTGGGGGCGGCCAGGAGGTGCGGTTGTGGCTTGACCCGTGGCTACTCCCAATCCCGTTGGGGGTCCAATACCCCGTTCTCTTTGCCATCTCCTCCTCCCCGTCGGCGCTGGTGGCGGAGGTCTTTCGTGAGGTCCGCTAGAACATCTTGTTCCGTCGCTACCTCAACGAGGAGGAAGCCGCAGACTTCCTGCAGCTCCTGGGCTCTCTCCCGGTGACCTTAGCGGAGGTCCCGGACTCGTCCACTTGGCAGCTGCATCCTTCGGGGGAGTTCTCGGTGAGATCGGCTTATCGGGCCCTGTTCCAGGGCCCAGAGCTGAACTGGACCTCTCCCCTGTGGAAGGCCCCCCTTCCTCTTAGTATTCAGATTTTTTGGCAGCTGCTTCGGGATAGGCTTCCCTCGGGGGTCGAGGTGGCCAAGCGTCACTGCCCGGGCAATGTCTTGTGTCCCCTTTGTGGGACTCCGGAGTCTTGTGCCCATATTATGTTCTCTTGTTCAGCTGCGCACGCTCTTTGGAGCTTTGTCCAGGAGGCACTAGGGCCGGCCTGGCAGGCGCAGGAGCTCGGGGAGTTCCTGCAAACCCAGGCAAACATGGCCGGAGGAGGGCGCCACCTATTCTCGTACATGTTTGCAGGCATCTCATGGACCTTTTGGAATGTGCGTAACAAGATGGTGATTGTGAAGGTCTTTCCTTCCCGCGTGTCTGACCCAGTTTTCTCCTTTCTGGCCTTCCTGCAGCAGTGGTCTCTCCTGGTGCGGCTGCGTGACCGGCCGACCTTCGACGACACTCTTCGGGCCTTGAGGACGGCGGCGCTCCCCCTCTCGGCTCCTGCCTCGCCGACCCTTTTGGTGGCCTAAGTGTTCCTCCCGTCGCTTCGTCGTGGTTTTCAGTTTTCTCTTGGGAACACTAGTAGAAAAGAGGGCAATGACCAAGCCCCCATATTCCCATTAGCTATGGTTTCATAAAAAACCGAGACCAATGCCTCGTAATGGCCCCGTTTTGGTTTGCGCCGCCGTCCAGGAGCAATAGCCCCGGTTCGGTTATGGGCAATAGCCCCGATTCGGGGCAAAAACCGGGGCTAATGCTCGCTGCGCGCGACACGTGTCGTTCCGTGGAGAATTAGCACCGGTTTTTGCCCCTAACCGGGGATATTGCCCCTCCCTGCCTATATATAAACCCCCATAGCCCAGTTTTTCTTTCTGGCTGGATTTGTGAGAGGGGTGGGTGCTAGGAATTTTTGCCTATGCACACAAGGTGTTCGGTGAAATTCCCGAGCCACACTTAAGTTAGAAAAATGGTATCCTTGTCCGAGGTTAGCAACCTTGTCCTTTTCATCTGTAATTGATTCAAAAATAGTGCATTTGTGCATGTAAGATAGTCATTTGACTATATATTTATGATGCAGATCAATGCACAGAAGGGATGGATGTACAGCGACCAATGCGATTCCGACTTCATTGCAGGCCTGAATAAATTTATCGATGTGGCTGAGGATAACAAGGTGAATAATTTTATGCCTTGTCCATGTGTTGACTGTCGGAACGTCAAGGAGTACACAAACTCGAGAACCATTCAATTCCACCTGCTTCGCCAAGGTTTCATGCCCGGATATTATTGTTGGTCCTTGCACGGAGAAAGAGGGGTTACGATAGAAGACAATGAAGAAGAGGAGGATGATGACAACTATCGCATGTTCCATGAAGAAAACGAGGATACTGCAATGGAAGACAATGAAGAAGAAGGAAGTAACAATGAAGAAGAAGGAGGCGGCAATGAATAAGAACACCGGACATCAGATGAGCCCGCTGATGGTCTTGGTCGGGTCATTTCTGATGCAAAACAACAATGCGATACAGAAAGGGAGGAGCTGAAGTTGGACGCCATGCTAAAGGATCACAAAAAGGTGTTGTACCCAAATTGCGAAGATGGCAGCACAAAGCTCGGTACAACACTCGAACTGCTGCAATGGAAGGCTGAGGCTGGTTTGTCTGACAAGACATTTGAGCAGTTACTGAAAATAATGAAGCCAAAGCTTCCAAAGGATAACGAGCTGCCCGAGACAATGTATGAAGCAAAGAAGACTATCTGCCCTCTAGGATTAGATGTGCAGAAGATACATGCATGTATTAATGACTGCATCCTGTACCGCGGTAAGGAGTACGAGAATATGGATAAATGCCCGGTATGCACTGCATCTCGGTACAAGATCGGACAAGATGACCCTGGTGATGTTGAGGGCGATGACGATCCCCCAGTAAGAGGGTTTTTGCTAAGGTTATGTGGTATGCTCCTATAATACCACGGCTACAACGTCTGTTCAGAAACAAAGAGCATGCCAGATTGTTGCGATGGCACAAAGAAGAGCGTAAGAAAGACGGGTCGAAGTTGAGACACCCCGCCGATGGGTCGCAGTGAAGAAAAATCGAGAGAGAGTACCCGGAATTTGCAGGTGACACGAGAAACTTATGGTTTGGTCTAAGTACAGATGGCATGAATTCTTTTGGGGAGCAGAGCTGCAGTCACAGCACCTGGCCCGTGACTCTATGTATCTACAACCTTCCACCTTGGTTGTGCATGAAGCGGAAGTTCATTATGATGCCAGTGCTCATCCAAGGACCTAAGCAACCCGGCAACGACATTGATGTGTACCTAAGGCCATTAGTCAATGAACTTTTGCAGTTGTGGGCCGAACCAGGTGTACGTGTGTGGGATGAGCATAAACAGCGGGAATTTGACCTACGAGCATTGTTGTTCATAACCATCAATGATTGGCCAGCTCTTAGTAACATTTCAGGACAATCAAACAAGGGATACAATGCATGCACACATTGTTTAGATAATACTAAAGGTATATATTTGGATAAATGTAAGAAGGTTGTGTACCTGGGGTGTCGTCAATTTCTTCCGACCAATCATCAAGTGAGGAAGAAAGGCAAGCATTTCAACGGTGAGGCGGATCACCGGAAGAAGCCTAAGCTCCCTAAAGGTGCTGATGTATTTGGTATGGTGAGGGACCTGGAAGTAATCTTTGGAAAGGGTCCTGGCAGTCAATATGTTCTGAAAGACAACGTTACCGGACACGCGGCCATGTGGAAGAAGAAATCAATATTTTGGGAGCTACCTTATTGGGAATGCCTAGAGGTACGGTCTTCAATCGACGTGATGCACGTGACGAAGAATCTTTGCGTGAACCTGCTAGGCTTCCTGGGCGTGTATGGGAAGTCAAAAGACACACCAGAAGCATGGGAGGACCAGCAACGTATGAAAGACCCATACAACAAGAATAGTGATAAAGGGCGTCAATACTTAAGAAGCTATGCTCTTACGAAAGCAGAGAAGGAAATCTTTTTTGAATGTCTGAGCAGTATCAAGGTCCCGGCTGGCTTCTCGTCAAATATAAAGGGAATAATAAATATGGCAGATAAGAAATTTCAGAATCTGAAGTCTCATGACTGCCACGTGATTATGACGCAGTTGCTTCCGGTTGCATTGAGGGGGCTTCTACCGGAAAATGTTCGAGTACCCATTGTGAAGCTATGTGCATTCCTCAATGCAATATCTCAGAAGGTAATCGATCGAGAAAGTCTGGAAAGGCTACAGAGGGATGTGGTCCAGTGTCTTGTCAGTTTTGAGTTGGTGTTCCCCCCGTCCTTTTTCAATATTATGACGCATTTCCTGGTTCACCTAGTCGACGAGATTTCCATTCTCGGTCCTGTATTACTACACAATATGTTCCCCTTCGAGAGGTTCATGGGAGTCTTAAAGAAATATGTTTGTAACCGTGCTAGACCAGAAGGAAGCATCTCCAAGGGCTATGGAACAGAGGAGGTCATTGGGTTCTGCGTTGAATTTGTTCCTGGCCTTAAGCCGCTTGGTGTTCCTGAATCGCGGCATGAGGGGAGGCTAAGTGGAAAATGCACGCTAGGAAAGAAAGCAGTGATATGTAGGGACGAGCGTTCTTTCACTCAAGCACACTACGCAGTTCTACGAAATTCCACCTTTGTGGCTCCGTATATCGAGGAACACAGGAATGTTGTACGCTCCAAGTTCTCGGGGAATGCTGACTCTTGGATCGAAGAAAAACACATGGAGACTTTCGGAAGTTGGTTGCGAGCACGTCTCCTGAATGACAACACTGTTGGAGATCAGCTCTACTTGTTGGCTGCTTCACCATCTTTGACTGTATTGACTTTCCAAGGGTACGAGATAAATGGGAATACATTTTACACGATCGACCAAGATAAAAAGAGCACCAACCAAAACAGTGGTGTCCGCTTTGATGCAATAGGAGAGAATGGGAGAAAGGACACATACTATGGTTACATAGAGGAGATATGAGAACTTGACTATGGCTCTAATTTTAAGGTCCCTCTGTTTCGGTGCAGTTGGGTCAACATGAATGGGGTAAAGGTAGACCAACTGTATGGAATGACAACAGTGGATCTCAAGAATCTTGGTTACAGAGATGATCCATTCGTCCTAGCCAACGATGTGGCTCAGGTTTTCTATGTGAAAGATATGTCCTCCAGACCGAAAAAAAGAAAAAATAAGCAAACGAATACATCAGACGATGAGCCCAGGCGTCACATAGTTCTTTCATGGAAAAGAAACATCGTGGGAATCGAGGACAAGACAGACATGTCAGCAGATTATGATAAGTTTGATGAAATTCCGCCCTTCACCGTGAAAACTGACCCAAGCATTCTGTTAAATAATGAAGATGCTTCATGGTTACGGCCTAAGAAGCGATCATAGGCAAGGGATCGACATACGCGAAGAAGGATTCGTGACTTTCATGTAAAACTTATGTGTGCTCTCATGTATTAAAACTTATGTGTGCCCTCATGTATTAAAACTTATGTGATGTTTTCAATCTTCCAAGTTTAATATTTTTCCTTGTAACTTTGACACATAATATGACACCACGCAAAGGTTTCACATTGTTTCGATCATTTTTGAATTATTTATGCCCGTTCCAGATACACCGGTTGGGAAATTGTCCAAGTAATTAAGGTTTCACATTTAATTTGGTGGTTGCTTCACAAAACAATGGGTCATTTTTAAATTTTTAATAATGCCTATTCAGAAACTTCCTCCTGCAAAAATTGTTAGTAAGAATAGTTATTTTATAAAACAGAAAATGGCTTTGGATTATTTATTCAAATTTGAAGACTTTTCATGTTGAAAGTGTTTTCAAATTCAAAAATATGGAATACATATTTGTTAATGCATTTTTAATTGAAAAATACATATGAAAATATGGAATACAGATTTTTGAAATTCAAAATAAATTTGCATGAAAAAATACATCTGTAATAATGCTCCTAAATCTAGAAAAAAGGCGGGAACCTCCGGAAAATTCAATCTTTTTTCGAAAAAGGCTTATTAGTCCCGGTTCGGCCCAAGAACCGGGGCTAATAGCCCACGATGCGCGCAGCCGGATTTTCCTGGGCCAATAGCCACGGGTCGGGCGCTGACCCGAGGCTAATAGGGCAATAGCCCCGGTTCTTGGTAGGAACCGGGGCTGATGCTCCTCTAATATAGATCGCTGCCGCCTCCTTCCTCCCCATTCACGCACGCGAGGAGAAGAGATGACGCCGTCAGGATGCGCAAATCCTCCGCCGGCCCACGCCTCTGCGTGCGTCCCCGAGCACCGCTGCCGCCGGCCCGCGCCTCCGCGTGCGTCCCCGAGCACGCTTGATCCTCCGCCGGCCCGCGCCTCCCGAGCACCGTCGCTGGTCTTCGCTTCACGAGCGCAAGGTGAGCCGCCGCTGCCGCCCTCTCCTTTTTCTTCTATCTCTTGCCCGCCGCTGCCGTGCGCGCGCACCGCCGCCGCCGCCGTCCACGAGTCGATGTCGTCGTGCGCGCGTGCACGAGCGCGCGTGCACGCGCCTATGCAGCCACCGCCGCCGCCGTGCGCGCGCGCCTGTGCCACCACCGCCGCTGCGCCGCCGTGCGCGCACGAGCCCGAGCCGCCGCCGCCATGCACGCGCGAGCCTGCGCCGCTCGCCGTCGTGCGCACGCATCGCTCGTTGCCGCGCTGATTTGCTGCGTGGGAGGCGGAGGGGCCGGGATGCTGTCGGAGATGCACGCCCAGCGTCGGGGGCGTGCTTGGTGTGGCGGAGCACGGGGCCGCGGAGGTGGCGTCAGGCCATGTTTCGCGGCGGAGTAGGAAGGCCGTACGCCGCTTCTCTTAACTATTTCTGTGTATTCTTTTGTTTGGCAGATACTATGGATCCGGGACTCGGAAGAGACGATTATCAGGAGAACATCATGGAGGGTTTCATCCGTGGGGATGAATTTATTGTTGGCGATGTCACCAAGAAGTTTCTGAACGACTCCAAAGAGGGAGATGAGTCTCTCAGCCGAGGAGGTAGATGCTCTGGTGAGGTAGACGCCGACGCCTCGGGCGAGGGAGGACTCAGCGGCTCCGATGAGGGAGAAGACGACGAGCAAGAAGTCGAAGAGAGAGAAGACGACGAGCAAGAAGTCGAAGGGGGTCATGCTAGAGCCCTTAACATGGATCGAACGGGCAAGAAATTGGTTTTACGGGCATGCGGGCACGTTGAACAAAGAAGGGAAGGCAGTGTATAACCAAAGACACAAAGATAATCCCCTGCTACCCATCGACGACATTAGAAGTGCGGTAAAAGATGTTGAAGAGGGACGGTTCATTCCTGATAGAGAGAAAGACGAGCTGGCACGCGCCCTTAGAAATAAAGAACACAAAGGACGATCACGGGGCACCGAAGGATCCAAGCCATGGACAGTTGCGTTTCCCGGGGAAAGGAAGAGATTTCCTGATAGAAGCCATCCGAGGAGGTGTAACATCCCAAAAACACCAAACTTAGATCATCAAACACTAATCATCAAGATTAGGGTTAACAAAAACTTTTCTAAATAAACTCATGAATGCATGCATATTTGTATGCATGGATTTTGAATTTCTTTAAAAACCACCTTGTTTGTGTGATCCGTTGCTTGTAAAATGTTTCTTAGGTGAAATAAACATCATCTAAAACATTTCCCACACTTTTCTTAAAGACAAGTAAATCAAAAAAAATATATTAAGTGAATGGTCACTTTGACCAATTTAACTCTCATGCCTACTTTGGCTGTCTCAAACTTTCAGAACCTAGCAGAAACTTTTCTGGATCTTTGCACCCCTTGATTGTACTCATAACAGAGTATCAAGGCCCACTTTGTGATCATCCAGAAACTTTCAAATGCATAGTTTAAATCACAATTCAAAATTGAATCTTCTTCATATGGGAAGATCCCACTTTTTCAAAACCCACTCAAACAAGCTCAACTTTCAAAACCCAAGCATCTGCAGACTCACCAGCACCAATCTAGCAAACCCACCAAAAATCATTTCAAAATTTAAAACTTAATTTCATGCGGCCGTTTCATCAAACAGGTTGCAGACACAAATCAAACAAAACCTCAAACACTATAGTGTGCAGTGATTCTTGCCTAACTTGTTCCCTAGTTAGCTCACACACAGCTTAGTAGATCATCTAGAAAGATTAGCCCAATACTAGAACCCCTGTGAGCTTGCCATTTCCATTAATGGTGAACAGTCGAGCACCCCAATGTCACTCCATTGTGGACAGCAAGCTAGAGGAAGAACTAGCCGTGCCAACCTTGTCTAGGAGGCAGCCCACCGTCCACCGCCACTCACTGTCCCAGCCGCAAGCGTTGCCAAGCCATGGACCACGCGCACAAGCCGCGCCCAGACCATGCCGAGCGTGCGCTCGAGCGCCACCCTCGACCATCACCCACAGACCGCGCGCCGCCCTCGCCGCGTGCATACACGATTGCCATCAACCCAGGAGACCGCCAGACATCTCCATTTGCCGCCCCGTGCCGCACAGCCACCGCCCGCCGTCGAAGACGCCGCCTCTGCCGCGCAGAGCACCGCCCGTTCCAGACCAAACCACACCGCCCCATGCCTCGTGACCATGTCGTTGAGCATCGCCAGGAGACACAGCACCGTCCCCTACCCTTGCTCATGCCGTTAGCCGCCTGTAACGTGGCCCCCGACAAGCTCACCGTGCGCCCCGATGGTCCCCTCGCTCGACTATAAATAGAGGCCACCCCCGCATGAATTCTTCACACCATCTCACTCCCCTCTCCTCACTGATCGTGCCACACCATCCTCAGAGCAAGGCGAGCACCACCTCGCCGGAATTTCACTGGAGCCTGCCGCTGCCGGAGAAGAAAGGAGCCAGTGATTGGAGCCACCCCAGGAGCTGCCGCGACCACCCCTGAGTTCACCGTCGTCGACTTCGAGTTCGCCCGCCTCGCCGACCCTCGCTAGTACCCCGGTGAGCCCCCAGCGACCCTCACTGGCCGCGCTAGGTTTCGTTCTCGCCGGAGCTGTCTCGCGTCGACGATGACTCCCAGCCGTTAGATTAGAACCAGATCGAACGACCCACGTTGCCCCATACCGCTTCGCCCAGCCCCGTGTCACTGACGAGTGGGGACACCCACTTAAGCAGCCCGCGGGAGCACTGCGCTTAGTAGGTCGGCCCGTTAGATTTTCCCGCGCAGCCCAGTTATTCAAATTAAATCTTTTTCTATTTCTTTTCAAACACACTTCTGTACCCAACTTCAAAAATCAACCCAGATCGATTCAGTGTGCTAATTTGAATAAAACCAATTTTGTTGGAAAGGTCTGTGAATGCTGAATCCAAGCCCGTTGGATTCAAGTCATTTGGATCTATAGATCACCCCTGGTAAAAATAACAAGGCAGAAGCTTTTATGCATTCAAACATTTTTCAAATTTAAACCATAATAGCTTTTGAGTTGATTCCAACTCTCAAAAATCACATTTAACCATACCTTTCAGAATATATAAAAATATATAGGTTTACTTGCAGAAATATTGTTCAAGTAATAAAAGAATGCTCCATAAGCATTTCTAGCCACTTTAATTAATTAAAATAAAAGGGTAAAACCTTATTAAATTGTGACACCACTTTAAATCACATTCCCATGGACTACAATATGTGGTGATGACATGTGTCAACATGATCCCATGTTTAGTTTGGAGAATATTAAATCTTAAGTAGTTTTTCAATGAGTAGAAATTACTTTTCTAAAATTAAAAAGATTTAAACCAAGCCTTAACCTTGTAATGTTAGAGATGATGCTAGATCGTCTATAGGACCCTTGTGTGTGATGATTGCAAGTAGTTAAGTATTATTTGGTGATTGTGTACCTCGTATTTATTCATAGACGCTAGTACCGACCAAGGATACGAGGAGGAAGGAGGATACTACGAAGAGGAAGCCGAGGAGAACTTCAACCACTGCTCTGCACAAGGCAAGCTGATATTATACCAATGAAAGCTGATACTATACCAATGCAAACTGATACTATACCAATGCAAGCTAGTAACTATGCAAGCTAACACTTGCACTTTAGCAAGCTTATACTGATATTGATGCAAGCTAACCCTTGCAAGATACCCTCCTGATGCCACAAACCCATACTTGTGCTATGGCTACTATATGCCTTCAGCATATGTGATCATACCCACTTGATAAACCAAATCCTAGTTTTATGTGCAAGCTTCTTATTTTATTTCTTTATCAAAGCTTACTTAGAGTCTACCTAAGAGTTTGGTAGATACTAGACAGTTGTGCTGAAGGTTGCATAAAGAGCATAAAATTTGGCCTAAGATAGAAACCTTGATGTCATCCTAAGGCATGAGGTTGTACTTAGTTGAAACTCCACTAGTTTACCACCCCTCCTTAGTACTATACCACCTGTAGATGCTAGTGCTAAGCATAAAACTTGATCAACCCTAGATAGGATTACTTGGTGGAAAAATGGTTATGAAAACCTTGGAATGATGGATCATTCTATTGAAATGTTTTGGACATGTGTTTCCAAACACTTGATGATTTTGGTGATGAAAACGTTGAGGCATGAGCCTTAGCCCTTTATAAAACTGATGGTTGTCTGGATGCGATACCATTCCAATTTTATCGTACAACCACAATACCCGAAGATTGGGTAGGGCTTGACTGGAAACTTATATCCCTTAGTATTAGTTCCCTCATGGCCAAGGTCTGAGCTGAGGCTACCTTGTGAAGATTGTCCACCTGTGCAGTACCCAAGATGACAGTTGGTCATGGTTGGGAGGCCAAACTCACAGGAGAGGTGCTTGTACTAGGGCGTGTAATCGAAAGGTTAGGATTGATTATCCACATACTGAGTATGGTGAATTCAGGATTTGTTCCTGACGGATGTATCGAATGTTGTGGTAAAAGTGTACAATCTCTGCAGAGTGTCAAACTATTCGAATAGCCGCGTCCGCGGTTATGGACAGTTGGAGTGGCCATACTGTTCCCCCGTCAGACTTTTCAAAATGACTTGTGAAACGAATTGAGACTTTGACTTGACCACAATAGAGTCGTGACCTTAATTACAAGATCCCACTTAGGAGTTATAAAATTGTGACTAGCTTTGGAACTGAGTAGAGCTAAACCTGGCTTTTTGCAAAACAACCCTAGAGCCTAGTGTCCTATTATCCAAAAAACCCTTACCTATTAGTATTAGTTTGCGAGTACTTAAAGAGTACTCATGGCTTTGTCCCTCGCTATTCCCATGGCCAGACTATGAAGAGGAGTACCTGGAAGATGGACCCCAGGAAGGTTACGACAACTAGGATCATCTCCCATCGTCAGCATTGCCTGTGACCCTGAAGATGGAGCTTCGCCTACGCTACCGTTATTATTACGTATTCCACTGCTTGAAGTTGTATTAAGAATTGGATCATGAGATCCCTATTTGTGTAAGAACTTATATATCGTTGTAATGGATGATGTACTATGGTATCCAATTCTGTTATGTCTCGCAAAAATGGTAATCCTGGGATTGCGATGTATGGCATAACAGGCATCTAGGATTGAAAAATCCAGGTGTTGACAGGAGGAAGGAAACGGAGGCAGCTGAGAAAGCTGATGCTGAGGCTGAGAAAGCTGCTGCTGCAGCATCAGGATCAAATCGAAATACTTAGCCAGCAAAGTAGCAGGCAATCTCAGCGGTACCTGATAGAACCTGCATCCGATGCTACCGGCGCCCCATCAAATAAGAAAAGCAGCATCGCTTCCACGTAGCTCCAGGATGATGGTGATGATGATGTACTGACGGCTCCGGAGCATCGTTACCAAGTGGATGATATCACAGAGCACACCTTGTGAGTTAAAGGTGACAGTTGCTAACTTAAGGTTGACGGCGGTGCTCGGCATGGCCCTACCAATTGGACCTAAACCAACTTGGCATTGCAAACCGGTTCCAAAAGGGTACGCTGTCATCACGGTGGATCAAGTCATGCCAGATTATGAGGAGCCGAAGCTGGACTACCCCGTAGGTGAAGATGGGGAGCTGACTGAACTAGGAGAAGTAAAAAGGGGGGCTGCTGTTTGGCCAAAGGAGCACATCCATCTTCCAAATTATGTGCCGCCAATGCCACCCACTCCTCAGATCAGCAACAATCCACCTTCGCCGCCACATGACCATTCTCTAGCGCAACCTTCACCTTCGCCGCCACATTACCATTCTAGAGCGCAACCGTCTCCATCGCCGTCGCAGCCGTCTCCACCGCCGCCATCTCCCAAGCGGAAAAGGGGTCGTACGACTACGAGGGGCAGCAGCAAGAGGTTCATATCACCAAAACGTAAGATATCGCCCCTCCCAAAAGTACCCCATGCAAATATAGATTTCAGTATCCCTCGACCTGGGGAGATGACAAACGAGCAACTTGATGCGGCCTCAGAAGCCAGTTATCAAAAGTGGAAGATTGACATAGCTAACAAGAAGAAGCCGATAGAGCCAATCTTTCCTTGCACCAAAGAAGATGTAGCAAAGGCAATATCCCAGGTGAATCTCATGGCCGTGTACCCGCCGCCGCTACCAGAAGACTTGACCTCTCTATTCGCAAGTCGGCTGAGGCAAAAGAACAACGGTTGCAAAGTATCAGCTCTAGTGGAAAATCAAGCGAGAAATCAGTTGCCCAGCTCGGAGAACAGAAAAATCAATTGTGCCTCCAGCTAAAAGTGTATTCCGATGCCGAGGTGCGGTCGAGGAGAGCTACATCCAAACAGAGGTATGATCCGGAAACTGATCCGGAGTTAGTAGAGTTGTACGGAGAAGCGGCAGCGGCTCAAGGCATGTCTATTCGTAGGTACTTAAACCATATAAATGAATTCGCTGACATAGCATACAAGTATCGACACGGGCACCCTCTCGTCAAACCTGAGTTAGTCAAGGATCTACCAACAAAAATGCGAAGATTACATATCTGGTACATGCGACAATCTGCTGCTAACGAAAACTGGATCAACATTGCAACGAGCATTATGGGCATGGAGATGGCGTGGTAATGATTGAATTTGATGAGTTATTTCAGTTATACCAACAAGACGCCCTCGACAAATCTATCATGAGTGCCTATTGTTTGTAAGTATTATTAATTTATGTAATTAAGTCTTTCTAGCTCAGCTATCGTTCATTGCATGTATAATCTTACTCATCACTATATTTATTTTGCAGAATGAAGATTCTCCAATGCAAAAGAGGACAACTCTATGACATTGGGTTCATTGACCCAAATATCATTTATCAGAATGTTCTCCACCTGAGACCCGAGGTGACAGAGAACAACTTGGTACAAGCGTTAAGGTTTCATGAGACCAAAAGGGAAATACTATTTTCTTACAACTACGAGTGAGTGTTACTGTCTTGTACACATTATATTTTGCTTACTCAATGTTAAGTGTATAATTGACTCGTTATGCGTGCGCAGCTTCCACTATATCCTACTAATCATTAAGCCCGACGATGAAATAATAAAAGTCATGGACTCGAAACGCAAAGACCTCAATGAGTGGGCGGACATGCAAGCATGCCTCCAGAGGTAATTTCAATCATTATGTCACTATATCGGCACTATTTCCTCGCTGATAGCAAGTGATCAATATAGAACTCCGTTATTCATCTTCTTTGCCAGGCAGGGCTTGGAAAAGGTTCACCACCAAGGCTGTTGGTGTTTGGAAGCCAGAGCTTACATTTCAACAACTTAATGTAAGTAGTACTAGCTAGATCCGCGCATCTCTTTGATTCTAGTTTCAATATCATGCTTGAATATTATTTTGATTGAACTATATATGTTCTCGTAAAGTGCTTGAGGCAGGAACCCGGGAATAACTTATGTGGCTACTATGGGTGTGTTTGGTAGCCCGGGTGTCCTATCTCACCTCGTACATGCCGAGTGTAGCTATGTGGAGTACACACATATATGTTTTACATGACGTGTTTGGTAGGTCGTGTGTGATGAGCTGTGCTCAGCTGAGACTGTGTTTGTTGTCCCGTATGACAAGAGCTAGGCCAAATAATTATTAAACAGCAATCAGGTCCCTGGCTAAAAATATAAAAAGCAATCGGGTCCCTATGAGGTCGCCGGTGCCGGCGAGAGGAGCCGCCGCCGCTGCCGGCGAGACGCTCCCCCACCACCAGGATGCCACGCACCCGCTTCCCTGCCGGCAGGATGCCATGCATCTCCTTCCCCATCGACAGGACGCCGCGCTCCGACTCGCTATTGCCGCCAGGAGGCCGCGCCTCTGCAGGGAGAGGAGATCCGAATCGAGGGGACGGGGAAGGGGAGTGGGATGGTGGAGCTCGACGGGGAGGGAAATGGGACGGTGGAGCTCGACGGGGCTGCCCCAACGCGCCGCCGCTATGCGCCGCAACTCGCCGCTGCCACTCCCTGCTCCATGGCCGGTGAGGAGCTGCCGCAGCTCCATGCGTGGTGAGGCCTGGAGAGGCATGCCCTACCGCTGCAGTGCCGTTGCTCCACGACCTCGTCGGCGACGCTGGGTGGCAGACGTGCCAGGGAGAGATGCTGGCCGCCACTCGTTGCTCCATGGCCGGTTGAAGAAGAGGAAGGGAGCGTCAAGGAGAGCGCTAGGGAGAGATGCGGGAGGGAATGACTCGCTAGAGGGGTTGCGGGGCCGCGACCCCTGCGGGCTGGAGCGCGCGTTGCGGGATTGACTCGGCACTGCCCGGTAGCGAAGCTTGATCTGAGCTTCCCAACTCGGCAGTGCCGAGGGGCATTTTTCGTAGGAGGTGGGCACTGCCGATCTGAGCCAACCCGGTCTAACAAACAGCGAAAGGTGGGATGAGGAGAGAATTTCTGAGCTCCCACGGGCTACCAAACACGCCCTATGTATGCGAGTTCATTCGCCAGACGACCAAATATACTGCCACAAAGAGGGACTTAAAAAAATTGAAGTACGATAAATAATATTCATAACTTTAGTTTATTACCATCAATTGTGTTCATTTTCATTAATTCATATATATTGACCCCTTCTTTAAATTATATTAGGTCGAACGGTTGCGGGACGGTCTTCTACTACAAGAACGCATATGAGCAATTCAAGAGGAAATTGCCGGATTCATAGATGCCGAGGTCCTAGATCCGAATGGAGAATACTATTCCCCACCGATGGATATGCGAGTGTGATATGTTTTGTAATGTGCATGTAATAACTCGTGGTGCGTGTATTTTGTAATATGTTCGACAACACACATTGGATGAGATGGTGTAATATATTCGCGACGATGATGTGCACTATATAGTTGTTCCTTCATTGTTGTATGTAGTATTAATTATGCCATCCAATTTAGCGCAAAACATAAATTAAAAAAATGTCCAAAAAATAAATGAAAAATAGCAGGAAACGGATCCTGTCGCGGCATAAAAACGAGCCGTTTTCCTGCCGCGGCAGGGGAGCAATAGCCCCGGTTCCTTTTAAAAACCGGGACCTTTGCCTGCTAGGCCCCTCGCTCGCCAGCCGCCCACCTAGAGCACCATTAGCCGCGGTTCGGGGCAGAACCGGGGCTAGCAATAGCCCCGTCTGGCTTTCCCCGCATCCAGAACCGGGGCTAATGGCCCATACGAACTGGGGCTATAAGCCTCTTTTCCACCAGTGGCATGCTTGTGTTGTGGCCCCAGCGGTGGGGGGCGGGCCCAACATGTATCAAGGGTATCAAAAGTTTTGGCAAAAACTTCTAAATTATATGATGTGTCTTATATTTTAGTATGATTGTATAGAAAACTGATTGGAATTTTAGCACAAGTATACATGGTGTAGTTGGTTAGGACAAATGTTTACAAGCCAATTGATCACAAGATCAAGTACTCCCTCCGACCCATATTAATTGACTTGGATTTATCAAAATTTAATAAATCTAGACACTATTTAGTATATAGGTTCATCCAAAATTTGACAAACCAAATCAATTAATATGGGGCGGAGGAAGTACTACTCTTGCACCATTTTTTGTTATTTTTTCCTTCATTTTTTACTACGAATACCCATTATGAAATTCTCGAGCCCGCCACTGTCTAGCGGACTGTCGTACATTTTTCTTTTCAGTTTGGCTGCGGCCTCTTAATGTTGTTCGAATCTTGTTTGTGGATGTTGCTTTATATATAAAGCAGGGCGAAGGGCTATTTGGAGACGAGGGCGTGAGGCAAGAAGAAGCATCCGAAAAGGATGCATGCAGGCCGGCAGGTTTGGTGCGAACCGTGGTCGGGGAATCCCGGCGTACGTACACGGCCCCGCCCTACCCACCTACGGCGCCTACCAACTGTTGCAGCGATCATCCATCATACTACACTACTGTACGAGACGACGCCCGGCTAGCTACGTGGCCGCGCGCGAATCGAGGAAGCGTCGGGGTCGTCGGCCGTCGCGGCCGGCGGGGCGCCGTCGCAATCCCGCACCACCCCAACCCGGCGGATCGATCGAACGAGCGAGCGACCATGCATGTGGGGGCAGAGTCCGGTGAACGGAGGAACTTGGCTGTTTAAAAAATGCATGCTCTCTGCCGCGCGCACGCACGTACGTACAGCGACGGTCCCCGGCCGGATGCAAACGAACGCGCGGCGGCGCGCGCGTCCCGTACATTCGCACCTCCGACAGTACCCCTAAATTCCACGCGGTTTAAGAAGACGGTGCCGTTTTGGCTCTAATCTTGTCTTAATAACTGTACTTATCTACGGTTTCAAAATCGGGAAATATCGACCATTATATTCCAAGATGTCGCTTTTTTTAAAAAAAAATTGCCATAGCAGGTGAAAGGCAGCGCGTAACGGCCTGGCTCGCCACACGATCTTATTCGGCGTTGAGCAAATAAACCTCGAAAAAAAGCCCTAAAACAAACAGTGCCAGGAAAAATGAAAAAACCCATGCAACTTACAATCCGCTCTTAGAGCCAAACGAGGGCACGTTTTCTCCTTATAATTTCATTTTTTTTGCGATTGACATGATGTTAACTTTGAGCGAATTTCATGATAACATAAATTTTTTGGTTACCATATATCACAAGCAAAGAATTTTTTTTATCACAAGACCAACATTTCTGGGGTAAATGAATCACATAACTCAAGTCTCGCAATTTAGTTGGTTTGGCTAGCCTAGAAATTAGGTGGGTGGACCAACTTGCATGTTTGACACGTGACAATTTATATCTAGAGAATGGTTCCTAATTCTGTTTTCACTTTTCTTTTTTGGACACGTCTTGGTTGCTGAAGTTGGTCCACATTGATGAATTTGTGGATCAGGTCTCATAGAGTTATTTTCCGTAGAAGAGGTAGTTCTCTCCTGGTTTTTTCTTGCATGCCAGACCGGAATTGAACCAATTTTTTTGGTAGATTACACATTATTTTAATTTTGTCCAATGTTTATTTTAAATCTAACTTTTTACAAATATCTAGAAATTTAAGTAATTTACTCTACCAATATTGAGTAAATTGGACAATTTATACTTGTTTTTCCTATATATTTTTTTGCATTTTTAACATTTGGCCCTAAGATATTAAAATATAAATATAAATATTTTAAATACAATACTTTGCTCCATTAGTGAGCATAGGTTAAACTACTGTATTTTTTTCATTTTTTAAGAAAAATACATTTTTTGATTGAACTTTGATGGAAAGTTTAAACATATTAATTCAAAATTGCTAGGAAAAATGCCAATTTAATTGCTACATGTAGTTTTAAATATTATAAATTTATTAGAACTTTTAAAATGATTAGTTTTTAAAGAAATTTTGGCTGAAAGTTTGGACAAGTACAAAATTTGAAAAATGGCTAGACAAAATGAGCACCAAATTTACCTATTTACAACCTACATTTAGTTCTAGTTATTGGATTTTTATCTAGCTTTATTTAAAGTTTCATCTTCTAACCACATTCGGTCAAAGGTAAAAATTGTGAAAGCATCTATATGACCGGTTCGGTTTAAGTCCAGCTTAGTGTAGCCTAGTGTGTAAAAAAAGCACGATATTTGAGTTCCGTGAAACATTTACAACAAAATGATAAGTTTTCTTTCTATTGTGGTTTTGTGAAACCATAGCCCCAATACTTGTGGTTTTATGACTTTTCTCTTCTAGAAACATCGGGTTTAATGAAGACCGTTTCGCCTTCGCTCGGCAAAATGGTAACTTCATGCCACCATCTTGCCCCGCTCTGCGCAGTATCTTGCTCGTGCTATGCTCAGGATTGCTCTTGTGAAACCCTAAAAAGGGTGACTCTTCTTGCCACTCACCCCGTGCTTTCTTTGGCCTCTTCTTATTCCAAGCTTGTAAGTTTTAGATGGACCCTAACAGATCCACGTCAGAGGAAAGGTTCATCAAAATGCTTACGAATAAGCCTCTCTTCGAAGCACATGAGTTGTAATCATTTTTCTTGGATTTTTCCTTGTCTTTGTCAATTTCAGTTAGCAAAGAAGCAAGAAAATTTTGCCAATGAGATCAGCTCTATAACCTCTCAATTACATTGGGCCATCTTCTATAAATAAATATCACTTAGTATAAATTAGTGAGGGATTTGCTAGTTTTCATTGGGGCAACTCACCCCAAATGACCATAAGGCAGCTCCATTTTCCTACTTCTAGTTTCTTAATATTATTATTTTATATAATCTATCTTCACTATAAAAAAATTAGCGTGTATCAACCTGTGCAGAGCCCTGGCTTACCCATCCGTGAAAAAAATATAACGTGTCTCATAGCGTGTTTCACTAATAACTAGACGATTTCAATAAAATGGACAACGAGTTAACTTCTAGACGACCAGATTGTAAAACTATTAGCTGGTGGACAATTTATCCTTTTCTATTTATGATTTGTGCCCTGAATACCATGATATATATGATAGCCATAGTCAGGCCCATGGATGAAGAAACATGTCAAAGTGAGCCATTTCCCTCTAACTTCTCTTTCTACACGCTTAAACAGATACTTTCTTCGTCTCAAAATAGATGGCGTAAATGTGTCTAAATTTAGATTGTATCTAGACACTTTTTAGTAGTACAAGATAATTTTAAATTTAGAAAAAAATTATGACATCTATTTTGAGAGGAGGGAGTACGGTATATATGGATTTGCCTACACATGCCACCAAGATTTCTAACTATGTAAATCGCAAGTTGTTGTCACCAGCCGCTTGACGATAATTGTCGCCGGAACGACCCATTTTATTCACTGGGTCAATCAGCCACTACGTACTCATCATCAGTAGTAAGGTGTACCTCCGCCAAGCCATGTTCCTCCTGGTTTCCTCCCATGCATCCACCAAAATTCACCAAATCCCGCGCATCTAGCTATTGCCCACATTATTTCCCTTGTAATATATTCCCCATGGCATGGACATGGACCCGATGATGATGGGCCCGGACCGGAGCGCAAAGTCCACCTACTAACCCTCCTCCCAGTCCCAGGGTCAGGTCGATCGGTCCCACCCACCCATTCAACACGGTATGCCGCCCGTCCTCGACGGCTCTGCCTCAGCTCGGCGCCGCGCGCGCTCCCCCACCCCACGCCTCCTGCCTACATATAGGCGAGTCCCCCGTATTGTCGACAGCCCACCACCCCACCCCGCCCAGCTAGCTACTCATACTTTCCCCCTGCTCTCTCTCTCTCCATCCACCGAATCATCCAACGACCGATACCTCGAACAACCGGGCCGGAGAAGTCCCCTCCCCCAGCAACACCAGCTCTGCCTGCCTACGTGCTCGATCGACCTCCAGCCGGCCGGCGATCAATCGGCCGCACCGGGAAGCTTGTTCATATAGGCGACGGTTCCTCAAGGAATAGTGCATACATAGCTGCTGGTTAGAGAGCGCGATGATAATGAGGATGAGGAGCGGCGCCGCGGCGTGGGTTCTCGGACTGGCCGTCGCCGCCGTGTTCTTCTTGGCATCGGAGGCGGCCAGCAGCGCCGCCGGAGCGCCACACGACTACGAGGAGGCGCTTCGGAAGAGCCTGCTCTACTTCGAGGCGCAGCGGTCCGGGCGGCTGCCGCACGGCCAGCGCGTCGCCTGGCGCGACCACTCGGGCCTCACCGACGGCCTCGAGCAAGGGGTGCGTCCCCTGAAATCCCACATCTTCTTCTTCTTCTTCTTCTTTGCCGGTCGGCCGAGCGGCCGATCGCATCGCATCGCATCGATACGATCGATCAGGGACAGGGGTGCTGACAGAACCGGATCTTGTCTTTGTTGGTTTATTAGGTGGACTTGGTGGGCGGGTACTACGATGCGGGCGACCACGTCAAGTTCGGCCTCCCCATGGCCTTCACCGTCACCATGCTGTCGTGGAGCCTCCTGGAGTACGGCGGCGACGTGGCGGCCTCCGGCGAGCTCGCCCACGCCCTCGAGTCCATCAAGTGGGGCACCGACTACTTCATCAAGGCGCACACCCAGCCCGACGAGCTCTGGGCCGAGGTAAATACTTATATTACTACTACTTCCAGTTACTCATCTCTCAATCATCGCCATTAGCTACCTCATCATTCGATTCAACCAACGGTTTCAAGCAAGGAAGGATCCGAGATGCATGCACCACCATTGGTCGTGCGTGGTTGGCAGACGGAGAAAACAAAACAAAAAAACAAAAGCGAAAGAGAAGGAACACTGTAGTAGTTGCATGTTTAAAATATTCATATTTTTGAAAGCTGGGAGGGAGGAACATATGTTAGGTGGGGCTAGAGGACAAGCCAACCCAAGGTGCGCATCGCTCGGCGGTTCAGTCGAGAAACGCGCAAATCTCACACACCTCACATGGATCAGCTAGGAGTTGCAGCAATTAATCATGCACACATATTACTGTATGCCTAGTTCCATCCATGGCTTTGACGAATGTGGGCCTGAATGATATTGATCGTGATTATATGTGCAGGTCGGTGACGGCGACACGGACCACTACTGCTGGCAGCGGCCGGAGGACATGACCACGTCGCGGCAGGCGTACAAGGTCGACCGCGAGCGCCCCGGCTCCGACGTCGCCGGCGAGACCGCCGCCGCCCTGGCCGCCGCCTCCATGGCCTTCAGAGAGACCAACCCGCACTACGCCCACCTCCTCCTCCATCACGCCCAGCAGGTAAAAATCCATAATTATTAAACCTACAATTTAGCTGGTGTGGAATGTCTCGGGTGCATGTAGCGCAATTGTCGGTCTGTAGATTCTGAGTAGTACTAGCCGGCCAGAGTCAAAGTGGGACGAATTTTTTCCTCTGGTTCACATTGGAACCGCGTTCTTCGCTCGTTCCTCGCGCCACACGTGCCAACTTGTCAACACGACGTCATGGACTCACTTGTGAGAAAAAATAGTAACCCCGCGAAGTTTCTGTCGGTTTGCAGAGACCGACAGGTGGGCCCATGAAAGAGCTGCACGCGGTACACTGTCAGCTCCGTACTTAGCTGAGTGCGTGATGCGATGCGACAGGCTACTTGACGTAACCACCACATTTCCCTTCACGTTATCGTCTGCACAAACCCATGCGATTAGTACTTACAACGATGCAGCGATGATCAGTACTGTATCAAGGGAATATTAGTTGGGTGGTTAGCTTTAATAATCGAGCGTAGTATTATGTGTACGTACGTGAGTACTGACCTACTACTGCCTTTTCTCTTTTGCTGCGTACGTACAGCTGTTCGAGTTCGCCGACAAGTACAGAGGCAAGTACGACAGCAGCATCGCGGAGGTGAAGAGCTACTACGCGTCGGTGAGCGGGTACCACGACGAGCTCCTCTGGGCGGCGCTCTGGCTGCACCGCGCCACCGGCCGCGCCGCCTACCTCGACTACGTCGTCGACAACGCGCACGAGTTCGGCGGCACCGGGTGGGCCATCACCGAGTTCAGCTGGGATGTCAAGTACGCCGGCGTCCAGCTCCTCGCCACCAGGCTGCTCCTCAGCGGGGACCACTCGGAGCGCCACAGGGCCACGCTGGAGCTGTACCGGGCCAAGGCGGAGCACTACGTCTGCGCTAACATGGGGAAGAACGCCGCCGCGGAGGACAACGTGGAGCGCAGCCCCGGCGGGATGCTCTACGTGAGGCAGTGGAACAACATGCAGTACGTCACCAGCGCCGCGTTCCTCCTCTCCGTCTACTCGGGATACCTCAAGGATGCCGGCGCCGGCGAGCGCGTGGCGTGCGCGGCGGGGGACGTCGGCGCCGAGGAGATGTTCGGGCACGCGAGGGCGCAGGTGGACTACGTGCTGGGCAGCAACCCGCGGGGCATCAGCTACCTGGTGGGCTTCGGCGCCAAGTTCCCGGCGAGGGTGCACCACCGGGCCGCGTCCATCGTGCCGTACAAGGACAGGAAGGAGTTCATCGGCTGCGCGCAGGGCTTCGACGACTGGTTCGGCCGCAAGAGCGCCAACCCCAACGTCGTCGTCGGCGCCATCGTAGGCGGGCCCGACAGAAGGGACAGGTTCAAGGACGACAGGGTCAACTACATGCAGACGGAGGCCTGCACCTACAACACCGCGCCCATGGTCGGCATGTTCGCCATGCTCAACAGGGTGGCGCGGGAGCACGGCCCGATCTCGGCGCCGACGCCGACGACGGTGACGTCGCAACGGCAAGAAAGCAGTACAGGCACTGCGGCCGCGTGAAGTGTAAATTATAGGTAGTGTGTTACGTACGTGCAGGGGACCTGTACAATTTTGCCCCTCCAATTCTTTTGTTCATTCTTTTCGGTAGATGTGAAGGCTCTTCTTCGCAGGAAATTGTTTGTATACGAGAAAAAAAAAAGAAGGGCGGAGGCATTTGACAAGCAAATGTAAACTCCCTCCCCGTAAATATAGGATCGGAGGAAAAGGTTCATAATATATATCAGTCTCTTATACGAATATATGTTCCCATGAATGATTGCGAGCTAATATTCTGGTAAGAGAACATTAAGCGCCTTTCTAATCATGCACCAGACTACCAAAAGGGAGCTCGTGCAATGATTAAGCTTTAAGCATCTGGTTTAATTTGGAACATAAGTCATTTCAACGCGGCAAAAAACCATTCTCGTGGCAATTTAATATTCTGTGAGATCGGGGTAAAGATCCTCAGAGCAATGTCAGGACTTTAGAATAATAACTCTCAAAATAGCGAGATCTCTGTCTTAGGAGTGGCGGCCGGTGAGCAAGAGCGAGTAGCGCGCTTGTTCATCCTGCAAAGGGCTTTCTCCCTCTCAAATACACTTGGGAATAACTGGCAATGGGTACCCATAAGAGGATGGACATGTTCAACCTGCAAACTTGGCTCTTTCCCTCTCAAATACACTTCGGGATCCCTAGGATGACAATGGGTATCCATAAGAGGATGGAAGGTTCCCGTGTCACGCACGCTACCACCACGCCGCCCCCTCCTTCGCTAGCAAACGCGCCGCCACCACTATGGGATCCAATCCCTACGAGGCGATGGCGAGCTCTCTTTCATGCACAATTAGACAATCAACTACGATGGTTTGAGGAGGGTATGATCTGTGTTCATATATCACAGGAGCTTGTGTTGCTTGATGGACATGGATGTGTGATCGATTCCAGCTTCAAGGTGGATGGACCAGATTCATACACGGCATGTTCCAGCGCGTGCACGACCCCTGCTCGTACATGCAACTGGTTGTGGATTAGCCTGAGTCATGCCGGGTGACGTCAATGGCGAACGCAGCTTAGTAGTGGGGATTGGGACACAATCCAACACTGCTCATTCCAGGCTGCCGGCGGTTGTTGCCAATGCCATATCCCTAAGTCAGGGTCTCTCCGTCTCCCCAAACCCTAACTCTACCACGGGAAGAGTGGTGTTCATGAGAGCGCCGAGCCAAATCCACCAAAACTACCCATGGTTTTTGTTGGAGATATGCCCTAAAGGCAATAATAAATGTAGTTATTATTATATCTTTGTGTTTATGATAAATGTTTACATTCATGCTATAATAGTATTAACCGGAAACATTAATACTTGTGTGATTTGTAAACTAAATTAGAGTCCCTAGTAAAGCCTCTTTATAATACTAGCTTGTTGGTTAATAGATGATCGTGGTTTCTCGATCATGAACATTGAGATGTTGTTAACAACAAGATCATATTATTAGGAGAATGGTATGATGGACATACTCCTATAGATAAGCGTAGCATAAAGATCAAGTCATTTTAATAGTTCAATTGCTATAAGCTTTCTGATAAATAGTAACCTAATTCCTTCGACCATGAGATCATGCTAATCACCATCACCAGAAGGATGCTTTGATGACATCAAGCACCACACCGTGACTGGGTGGCTATAAAGGTGGCATTGAGTGTTCAGAAAGTATGGGTTGAGGCACATGGATCAAGAGTGGGATTTGTCCATCCATATGACGGATAGATATACTCTGGGCCCTCTCGGTGGAATGTCATCCAATTGGCTTGCAAGCATGTGACTGCTCACAAGGGATCACATACCACGGGAACGAGAAAAGAGTACTTATCAGTAACGAGGTTGAACTAGGTATGCATAGATACCGACGATCAAAACCTCGGATAAGTAAACTATCGTGAGACAAAGGGAAATTGGTATCGTATGTAAGTGGTTTATTCGATCGCAAAGTAATTGTAGAAATATGTGGGAGCCATATGAATTTCCAGATTCCTCTATTGGTTATTGATTGGAGAAGTGTCTCGGTCATGTCCGCATAATTCACGAACCGTAGGGAGACACACTTAAGGATTCGATGTTGTTGAGTAGTTATGGAATGATGAGTAAGAGACGGAATGTTGTTCGGAGTCTCGGATGGGATCCGGGATATCACGAGGAGATCCGGAATGGTCCGGAGAATAAGATTCATATAAGGAAAGTCCTGTTTCAGAGTTGGGGAATGATTCCGGTGTTTTCACCAGGAATGTTCTAGAAGGGTCCGGAAGGTCCGGCACTCCAGAGGGGAAGGGTACATGAATGTGTCATAACAATATGGAATGGTTACGTCATGTACTAGGCCACTTGGCTGGGAAAAATAAAGAGAGAAATCAAATCCTAGTTTGAAAGTCAAACGCCAATTTGAAAAAGTCAAACGACAAGTTTGCTGGGTGGAGGGAGAGTAGGAAACCTACTTGGGGAGGAGTTCCCCTCCCTCCACCCGCCGGCCAAGGAGGCCGAGTTGGGGGAGGACTCCCTCCTCCCAACCGGCCACCCTCCACCTATATAAGGAGGGGTAGGGCGCCCCCTACCCCTCACACCCAAAAACCCTAGCACTAGCCGCCGACCTCCTCCAAGTTGCCGCCGCCACCTAGGGTTCCGCCAACTCGCCGAGTTGGGGCTTGCCCAAGCCCTAGCAGCCGGCCAAGCTCCCCCCTTTGGTGCTTCTAAACCCTGGATCGCCAAGGCACCTCTCTTGTGTTGGAGATATGCCCTAGAGGCAATAATAAATGTAGTTATTATTATATCTTTGTGTTTATGATAAATGTTTACATTCATGCTATAACAGTATTAACAAGGAAACATTAATACTTGTGTAATTTGTAAACTAAATTAGAGTCCCTAGTAAAGCCTCTTCATAATACTAGCTTGTTGGTTAATAAATGATTGTGGTTTCCCTATCATGAACATTGAGATGTTATTAACAACAAGATCATATCGTTAGGAGAATGGTATGATGGACATACTCCTATAGATAAGCGTAGCATAAAGATCAAGTCATTTTAATAGTTTAATTGCTATATGCTTTCTGATACATAGTAACCTAATTCCTTCGACCATGAGATCATGCTTATCACCATCACCGGAAGGATGCTTTGATGACATCAAACACCACACCGTAACTGGGTGGTTATAAATGTGGCATTGAGTGTTCAGAAAGTATGGGTTGAGACACATGGATCAAGAATGGGATTTGTCCATCCATATGACGGATAGATATACTTTGGGCCCTCTCGGTGGAATGTCATCCAATTGGCTTGCAAGCATGTGACTGGCTCACAAGTTATCACATATCACGGGAACGAGAAAAGAGTACTTATCAGTAAAGAGGTTGAACTAGGTATGCAGAGATACCGACGATCAAAACCTCGGATAAGTAAACTATCGTGAGACAAAGGGAAATTGGTATCGTATGTAAGTGGTTCATTCGATCGCAAAGTAATCGTAGAAATATGTGGGAGCCATATGAATTTCCAGATTCCTCTATTGGTTATTGTTCGGAGAAGTGTCTCGATCATGTCCGCATAATTCACGAACCGTAGGGAGACACACTTAAGGATTCGATGTTGTTGAGTAGTTATGGAATGATGAGTAAGAGACCGAATGTTGTTCGGAGTCTCGGATGGGATCCGGGATATCACGAGGAGATCCGGAATGGACCGCAGAATAAGATTCATATAAGGAAAGTCCAGTTTCAGAGTTAGAGAATGATTTCGGTGTTTTCATCGGGAATGTTCTAGAAGGGTCCGGAAGGTCCGGCACTCCGGAGGGGAAGGGTACATGAATGTGTCATAACAAGTTGGAATGGTTGCATCATGTACTAGGTGTCATCGCTGAGCAAAATAAAGGGATAAATCAAATCCTAGTTTGAAAAGTCAAAAGCCAATTTGAAAAGTCAAACGACAAGTTTGCTTGGTGGAGGGAGAGTAGGAAACCTACTTGGGGAGGAGTTCCTCTCCCTCCACCCGCCGGCCAAGGAGGCCAAGTTGGGGGAGGACTCTCCTCCCCTGGCCGGCGCCCTCCCACCTATATAAGGAGGGGCAGGGGTGCCCCTCTAGACCTATACCTGTAGGGTTTCGTAGCATGGAAAACAAAAAATTTCTACCGCATACAAACAAACAAGCCAAGATCTATCTACTAGATTGTAGCAACGAGTCGATGGAATAACTCACCCTCGAAGATTCCAAAGTGTTTAACGAGAGCGGATTCTCGTGGGTGATGTAGTCGTACTCTTCCCGATCTCAAGATCGCGTAGACGATCCTTCTGGCGCTGCGTTCCGGCAGCGCTCCCACAGTCGGTCACACGTTCGGTACTCGACGAAGACCTTCCTCTCCCTTGTTCCAGCAGGCAGCGGAGGTTGTAGCACTCTCCTCGTGATTCCGGCAGCACAACGGCGTGGTACCAGAAGTAGAGGGGAGATCTCGCAGGGCTTCGCCTTAAGCCGGAGCGAGTATGGTGGAGTATGAGAGAACTCCTCGGCGATCTAGGTTTTAGACACACCAAGGAGGAGGTGATAGAGCCGGCGGCTAGGGCTTGGGGCAGCCCAAGTCGACGGCTAGGGCAACCCTAGGAGGCGGCGGCAGCTGCAGGAGGTGGTGGCGCCAAGCTAGGGTTTGGGACAGGGAACTTGTGTGTCTCTAGGAGGGAGCCCTGCCCCTCCTTATATAGGTGGACGGGCCGGCCGACCAAGGGGGAGGGAGAGGAGTCCCTCCCCAACTCGGCTTGGAGGGGGCGCCGCCGGTTGGAGGAGGGAACTCCTCCCCAACTCGGTTTCCCCTTTCCTCCTCTTTTCCACTTTCCAAATTTAGCCGTTTGACTTTTCAATTTAGCTATTTGACTTTTCAAACTAGGATTTGAATCAATCCTTTATTTGGAACAGCGATGACACTTAGTACATGATGCAATCATACCAACTTGATACAACACATTCATGCACCCTTCCCCTCCGGAGTGCCGGACATTCCGGAACATTCTAGAACATTCCCGATGAAAACACCGGAATCATTCCCCAACTCCGAAACGGGACTTTCCTTATATGAATCTTATTCTCCGGACCATTCCGGATCTCCTCGTGATATCTCGGATCCCATCCGGGACTCCGAACAACATTCGGTCTCTTTCTCATCATTCCATAACTACTCAAACAACGTCGAATCCTTAAGTGTGTCTCCCTACGGTTCGTGAATTATGCGGACATGATCGAGACACTTCTCCGAACAATAACCAATAGAGGAATCTGGAAATTCATATGGCTCCCACATATTTATACGATTACTTTGCGATCGAATGAACCACTTACATACGATACCAATTTCCCTTTGTCTCACGATAGTTTACTTATCCGAGGTTATGATCGTCGGTATCTCTGCATACCTAGTTCAACCTCGTTACCGATAAGTACTCTTTTCTCGTTCCCGTGATATGTGATCCCTTGTGAGCCAGTCACATGCTTGCAAGCTAATTGGATGACATTTCACCAAGAGGGCCCAGAGTATATCTATCCGTCATATGGATGGACAAATCCCACTCTTGATCCATGTGTTTCAACCAATACTTTCTGAACACTCAATGCCACCTTTATAAACACCCAGTTACAGTGTGGTGTTTGATGTCATCAAAGCATCCATCCGGTGAAGGTGATATGCATGATCTCATGGTCGAAGGAATTAGATTACTATGTATCTGAAAGCATATAGCAATTGAACTATTAAAATGACTTGATCTTTATGCTACGCTTATCTATAGGAGTATTTACATCATATCATTCTCCTAACGATATGATCTTGTTGTTAATAACATCTCAATGTTCATGATAGGGAAACCACAATCATCTATTAACCAACAAGCTAGTATTATATAGAGGCTTTACTAGGGACTTCAAATTAAGTTTACAAATCACACAAGTATTAATGTTTCCTTGTTAATACTATTATAGCATGAATGTAAACATTTATCATAAACACAAAGATATAATAATAACTACTTTTATTATTGCCTCTAGGGCATATCTCCAACAGTCTCCCACTTGCACTAGAGTCATCTAATCTAGATTACATGGTAATATACCGAACACCCATGGCAGTTTGGTGCTGGTCATGTTTTGCCCTCGGGAGAGGTTTAGTCAACGGATCCGCCACATTCAGATCTGTGTGTACTTTGCAAATCTTTATATCCCCATCTTGGATATGTTCTCGAATAGCGTGAAAACGTAGCTTGATATGCTTCAGCTTCTTGTGTGACCTTGGTTCTTGCGCATTGGCTATGGCGCCCATGTTATCACAGTAGATAGACATTGGGTCTAGCGCACTAGGAACCACACCCAGCTCTGTAATGAACTCTTTCATCCATATCGCTTCTTGTGAAGCCTCCAAAGCAGCCATGTATTCCGATTCAGTTGAAGATCTCGCCACAACGCTTTGCTTTGCACTCCTCCAGCTAACTGCTGCACCATTCAAAATAAATACGTATCCAGATTGTGATTTAGAATCATCCAGATCGGTGTTCCAACTAGCATCGGTGTAACCATTAACAACGAGCTGTTCATCACCTCCATAAGAAAGAACCATATCCTTAGTTCTTCTCAAGTACTTAAGGATATTTTTGACCGCTGTCCAATGATCCACTCCTGGATCACTTTGATATCTGCTAGTTAAACTAACAGCATATGCAATGTCGGGTCTAGTACATAGCATGGCATACATTAGAGATCCTATGGCTGAGGCATAGGGAGTCTTACTCATCCTTTCTCTATCTTCTGCCGATGTCGGACTTTGAGTTTTACTCAAGGTCGTATTGGGCAACATGGGCAAGAACCCTTTCTTGCTATCTTCCATTCCAAACCTCTTTATAACTTTGTCCAAATATGTACTTTGTGACAATGATATTTGGCATTTCGATCTATCTCTATAAATCTTTATGCCTAATATGTAAGCTGCTTCGCCAAGATCCTTCATTGAAAAACTATTATTCAAATATTCCTTGACACTATTAAGAAGGTCTACATCATTCCCAATCAATAATATGTCATCCACATATAGTATTAAGAATGCTACAGAGCTCCCACTCACTTTCTTGTAAATACAAGCTTCTCCATAAGTTTGTATAAAACCAAAACTTTTGATCACCTTATCAAAACGTTGATTCCAACTTCGGGATGCTTGCTTCAATCCATAGATGGACCGTTGAAGTTTGCATACCTTGTTAGCATCTTTAGGATCAACAAAACCTTTGGGTTGTATCATATACAACTCTTCATCAATGTCTCCATTGAGGAATGCTGTTTTGACATCCATCTGCCATATCGCATAATCGTAATATGCAGCGATTGCTAACATAATCCTCACAGACTTTAGCTTCGCTACTGGTGAGAAAGTCTCATCGTAGTCAACTCCTTGAATTTGTCGAAACCCTTTTGCGACAAGTCGAGCTTTATAGACAGTAACATTACCATCAGCATCTGTTTTCTTCTTGAAGATCCATTTGTTGTCGATAGCCTTCCGGCCATCCGGTAAGTCCACCAAAGTCCATACTTGGTTTTCATACATGGATCCAATCTCGGATTTCATGGCTTCTTGCCATTTATTGGAATCTGGGCTCATCATTGCTTCCTCATATGTCTCAGGGTCATCGGTGTTGTCCACCAACATGACACTCATAACGGGATCATACCAATCTGGAGTGGTACGAGTTCTCGTTGACCTGCGAGGCTCTGTAGCAACTTCAACCGAAGTTTCATGATCATCATCATTAGCTTCCTCTCTTATTGGTGCAGGCACCACAGGAACTTCTTCCGGTGCTGCGCTACTCGCAATTTCGAGAGAAGGTTCGACAACCTCGTCGAGTTCTACTTTCCTTCCAGTCACTTCTTTCGAGAGAAATTCCTTCTCTACAAAGGATCCATTCTTGGCAATGAAGATTTTGCCTCCGGATCTATGATAGAAGGTATACCCAATAGTTTCCTTCGGGTATCCTATGAAGACGCATTTTTCCGCTTTGGGTTCAAGCTTGTCCGGCTGTAACTTCTTTACATAGGCTTCGCATCCCCAAACTTTAAGGAACGACAATCTAGGTTTCTTCCCAAACCATAATTCATACGGTGTCGTTTCAACGGATTTAGACGGTGCCCTATTTAAAGTGAATGCGGCTGTTTCTAATGCATAACCCCAAAATGATAGCGGTAAATCTGTAAGTGACATCATAGAACGAACCATATCTAAGAGAGTTCGATTACGACGTTCAGACACACCATTACGCTGTGGTGTTCCCGGTGGTGTCAACTGCGAAAGTATTCCGCATTTCTTTAAATGCTCGCCAAACTCGTAACTCAGATATTCACCTCCACGATCAGAACGTAGAAATTTAATCTTCTTGTTACGTTGATTCTCTACCTCACTTTGAAACTCCTTAAACTTTTCGAAAGTTTCGGACTTATGTTTCATGAAATAGATATACCCATATCTACTCAAGTCATCCGTGAAGGTAAGAACATAACGATAACCAGCGCGATGCTACACTCATTGGACCACACACATCGGTATGTATGATTTCCAATAAGTCCGTAGCTCGCTCCATCATACCAGAAAATGGAGTCTTAGTCATTTTACCCATCAGACATGCTTCACATCTATCAAGTGATTCGAAATCAAGTGATTCAAGAAGTTCATCGGAATGGAGTTTCTTCATACGCTTCACTCCAATGTGACCAAGACGACAGTGCCACATATAGGTCGAGTTATCGCTCGATTTCAAACGTTTAGCCTCAATGTTATTAATATGTGTATTTCCACTATCGAGATTCAATAAGAATAGACCATCTATCAAAGGTGCATGTGCATAGAACATATTACTCATATAAATCGAAAAACCATTATTCTCGGATTTAAACAAGTAACCGTCTCGCAATAAACAAGATCCCGATATAATGTTCATGCTTAACGCAGGCACCAAATAACAATTATTTAAGTATAAAACTAATCCCGATGGTAGATGAAGGGGTAGCGTGCCGACCGCGATCACATCAACCTTTGATCCGTTTCCAACGTGCATCGTCACCTCGTTCTTCGCTAGCTTCCGTTTATTCTGCAGCACCTGTTTCGAGTTACAAATATGAGCAACCGAACCAGTATCAAATACCTAGGCACTACTACGAGTACTAGTGAGATACACATCAATAACATGTATATCAGATATACCTTTCTTCTTGATGTTGCCGTTCTTCAAATCCGCCAAGTACTTTGGGCAATTCCGCTTCCAGTGACCTTCTCCCTTGCAGTAAAAGCACTCAGTATCAGGCTTAGGTCCAGCCTTGGTCTTCTTCGTCGGCGTGGTAACTTTCTTACCACCCTTCTTGAAGTGTCCCTTCTGCTTAGACTTGCCTTTCTTGAATTTGGTGGTCTTATTGACCAACAACACTTGGTGCTCTTTCTTGATCTCCACTTCTGCAGACTTCAACATGGCAAAGAGTTCTGACAACGTCTTGTTCATGTTTTGCATGTTGTAGTTCATCACAAAGTTCTTGTAACTTGGTGGTAGTGATTGGAGGACACGGTAAATCCCCAAAGTATTAGGAATCACAATACCCAAGCTTTGAAGTTTGTTTGCGTGCCCAGACATCTTAAGCACATGCTCGCTGACGGAGCTGCCCTCTTCCATCTTGTAGTTAAAGAACTTTTCAGAAGCCTCATAGCTTTCAATTGCCGCATGAGTCTCGAAAATTAATTTGAGATCCTCAACAATATCATATGGGTCTGAATTCTCAAACCTTTTCTGAAGCTCCGATTCTAAACCATACAAGATAGCACACTGAACTGTGGAGTACTGAGTCTTCCGAGTGAGGTAAACATTCTTTACTTCATCGGAAGCATCAGCTGCAGGTGGGTCACCCAGCGGTGCATCCAGCACATAGGTCAAATTACCAGCTGTGAGGACAATCCTCAAATTGCGGAACCAATCCGCGAAGTTGCTTCCATTGTTTTTCAACTTTTCTTTCTCTAGGAACGCATTAAAATTGATGGTAGGGGTTGCCATTGATCTACAACATATTTGCAATAGTTTAGACTAAGTTTATGACAAATTGAGTTCAAATTAATAGATTTAATCTAGGTGAACTCCCACTCAAAACAATATCCCTCACATTGTTTTAGTGATCACACGAACCAAATCCACCACATCAACACCGATCATCACGAGAGTTGATATAGTCTCAATGGTGAACAATCGACATGTTCATCATATCTACTATATGATTCATGCTTTACCTTTCGGTGATCCGTGTTCCGAGACCATGTCTGTACATGCTAGGCTCGTCAAGATCAAACCTTAGATTTCGCATGAGCAAATCTGGCTTGCTCACGTTGTATACACTTGCGGAATCTAACACACCCGATCATCACGTGGTGCTTCGAAACAACAAGCTTTAGCAACGGTGCTAACTAAGGGTGAACACATTATGACTTGAAATTCATGTGCATGAGGGATCATCTTATAATGCTACCGTTGTCTACTAAGCAATACAAGATGCATAAAGGATTAACATCACATGCAATTCATAATATGTGATATGATATGGCCTTTCTTCTTTGTGCTTCCGATCTCCATCTTCTAGCACGAACATGATCTCCATCATCACCGGCATTGCATCAAGGTCAATGACGCTTCTCCATGGTTGTCGTCCACCGGCTTCAACTATTACAACTACTTTGAATAGACACGCAGGTCTTAACATAAATTAAAGACAACCATATGGCTCCTGCCGGTTGCCAACTTACAATAAGGAACATTGCATACATCAAATATAATCACAATCATGGCCATATCACATCACAACACACCCCTGCAAAACAAAGTTAGACGCCTCTACTTTCTTTGCATGTTTTACGTGGTTTGGGGCTTTCAATAAGTGTCGTTCTAACTTACGAACATGAACCACAACATTGATACTAGTATTGTTAATCACCCGTTGTAAATTGGATCTTAACTATGCTAGGAGAAACAGGCACCCACAAAGCCACTTATGCAATACAAGTTGCATGTCAAGCGTGGAGCAAGTCTCATGAACGATGTCATGTAAGGTTAGCCCGGGCCGCTTCATCCCAACATCCCGCAAGATGCAAAGTACACAAGAAGCAATCGACAATAAAAGCATCAACGCCCATAATGACCATTGTGTTCTACTCGTGCAACAGATCTACATATAGACACGGCTCTGATACCACTGTAGGGTTTCGTAGCATGGAAAACAAAAAATTTCTACCGCATACAAACAAACAAGCCAAGATCTATCTACTAGATTGTAGCAATGAGTCGATGGAATAACTCACCCTCGAAGATTCCAAAGTGTTTAACGAGAGCGGATTCTCGTGGGTGATGTAGTCGTACTATGGCGCCCCGCAAAAACCACTACTAGAAAATCGCGTTGTTTTTGTGCATTGCATCATCATGACCGCATGCTCATGCCATCATGCCACCTTGCATTTGAGCATCGTCATTTCATCTTGCATTTGTTTGCATAAAACTATCTTCGAAAAATCTATTTTTGTCTTCCGAACGCCCCGTCTTTATTCAAACCCAAAACCCGGGTCTCCGGAATATTTTGTTTTGTCTGCCAACGGTTTTCCAAAGCCCCGTTTAAAAAAATAAAAATTTCAATTTGTTTTTAGGAGGCAGCCCGCCGGGCCCGAAAGCCCAGCCGGCCACCTCCAAATTAATCCTAGCCTAACAAAACCCTAGTCTAATCCCCACCCCACCTAATCCCTACCCCTGCCAGCCTCTCTCTCTCTCTCTCTCCTCCGGCCACCTCACTCCCACCAGTCGCGGTGCCACCTCACCCCCTGGCCAATCCCCATCCACCAACTCCCTTTTCCCTCCACCTCATCCCCACCAGCCGCACCCCATTTCCCAATCCCCCCTGCCTGCGGGCCCGCACCCAACCACTCCCCCCACGCGACCGACCCCTGATCCCATCGACCCCGCCCCCACGTCCCGCGCCCGGCCCCACCCTACCTAATCCTCTGCCGCCGACACCCCCTGGACCCGACCCCACCGCCCTCCTCTCGCTCCCGACCCCATCGCAACCCCCTCTCGCTCCTCGGTTCCCCACCCAGCCCGGCTCTGCCGCGAGCCCCTCCCCTCATCGGCGCCGCCCTCCGCCTCACCGCAGATCCCCACCGGGCGCGCCAGGGCCGCCCTCTCCTCTCCCTTTCCCTCCGACAGAGCCTCTGCTCGCAGCCGCCTCCAGCACCGGGAGCTCTGCCCGGCCTTCCTTTTTGCAGCCACCGCGGCGAGCACTCCTGGCGCCTCCTCGTCGTCCCCGGCACCCTGCGCGACCCCGCTCGGCCGTGTCGCCGCCAGCAGGCCGCCTCCGTCGATCTTCGCCAGGTCCGGCCCTGCCGCCGCTATCTCCCCGCGCTCCCCTCCCTTCCTCCGAGCCCGGCGCCGCCGCCTGGGCCGCCCGCGTTGTAGTCCCCTGCAAGTCTACCCGTCCTCGCCACCGCGGCCGACGAACCTCCCCTTTGACGCGGTTCTGCCGAGCATTGTCGGCCCGCCCGCATCAAGGTCCTCTCCGCCGGCATACCCCTCTCCGGAGCCTCGCCTCCACCGCGTCGTCCCCGACCGACGTCGCTTCCCCTTCGGTAGCACGCCGCCGCCGCCAGCAGGTCCCTCCTGCTCGGCCGCGACCCCGCCTCCCGAGCTTGTCTCCGGCCGCCCCGGGCCCGCGTCCCTGGCGCCGCCCTGGAGCCGCATGCCTCGCCTTATCTTCCTGGCCTCGCGCGCGCCGCTCCCCCTGCAGTATCCTGACCATATGGTGTTCGACCTGGTGCCTGTGTGATTGGTGCATGCGGGCCCTCTCGTTTCTGTCAGGTGGTTTGGCCTGCCGCCGCTTTGTTGTTGCTGGTTGAGTACAAGGATGAGGTGGTGAGGTGATGTTGCGAATCTGATGAAGATCTTCCTACGGAACAGAACCAGATCACGGACCAGGACCTCGGTGGCGCTACTTCGACTTGGGAATGGATGCCTCCTGTTGGTCTCGGCCATCCCTTTGTCTACTCGTTGAAGTTCCCCGACGCCCAGTCCAAGATCGACAACGGCCCTCGTAACCATAAACCCGATGCCTTCGACACGGAGAAACGAGGATGCCGTCACGGAACCGAAGACCGTGGACGCCAAGTCCCCGGATTCAAAGGCGTCGAGACCCCGATGCCCCGATCCGAAGACCGATCCCGGCGCCCGAACCCCGAACCCCCAAGATCTTCGGACCAATGTGTGATGCCCTTTCCAAGCCCCGTATTTTTATAATATATGATATAAAACTGTTGCATTAAATCTTTTATGTCGCATACATATCTGTGGGTGTTTGGGGGTGTTTCGACGATTCACCTAAATCAAATATGGAGGCCATATGCGGGCGAATCTAGTCTAATATTGCCTCCATTTAAATTTGTGCATCAAACCGGTGATATATTTTGACATGTTAATACAACATTTAATTTGCGGGGGTTCTAAATAACATGAACCTATTAATTAGTTGTCGGAACCCCGGTTCCGCTTAATATTGCCTTATTGCAACGCATCTTTGCCATGTCATACATCATACCTGCATCATGCCCGATATTTTGCCGTAGTATTAAATGGTGCATCCGGTGTTTCTTCTAGTGTTTTGCTTCTTCGCGGATTAGGCCGATGAGTTGATGCGAGTGTTGACCCGATCTTCGGATGAACCTTCGGCAATGTTTTCCAGGCGAGCACCTCCCCCTTTCTACCTATCTTACTTTTATAGTCTTTATTTCCTCCTGTTGATCTATTGCTATCTGTGTTGCGATGCTATAGTTTTCGTACCCGTGAAATCCCTTGCAGCCTTATATTGCCTTGGACACATCCTATTACCTGTTGTTGGTAGATAGTTGGACTTGCGCGTCGTAGTCGCTTGCTCTAGTGCTGTTGCGTCTCGTCCAGTGCCACAGTTGTTGGAGTGTTGCCGCATGTTTAATGTTGGAGTTGATCAAGACTTTAATTACTGTTTAATAACTAAAACTGAAGTAGGTAATGCAGAGGCACCGGTGGGTGATAGACAATATTTGGTTTCCGACCGCTCACTGGTGTCCCGTAGGACCCCGAGTTCTTGACACCTGTTCCGAGATCGAGCGCGCTAACCACATGTGGGATGTGTGGGCACCCCATCGATTAGTACCTGATTTCAAAGTATTGTACTGGGGGCCACAACTAGTTTGAGGTTTTATTTACTATTCTGTACTTATGCCATGCTTTACTGCTTTATTTAAATTGTGCGATGTACTGCACCTGTACTGTTTAGGATCGGGACACGTTTTCGCTGTATCGACAAGCCCAGTCATCTTTTCGGGTTCCCAGTCGTTTACAGCCGTCCACCCAAACCCTGAGTCCGTCTCGGAGACCGGCCGACTTCGTTGCGGGTAGACTTAGTGGGGTGGCCCCCATGTACTTGCTTTGGGTCTGGGAAACGTCATGACTTAGGCCCCGCCGACATACCGATGGGTGTATGTTAATTGATCTGGCAAAAAGGGTCGAAGTGCGTGTGGATACTTTGGTGCACCATTGCAGGGTTAAATCTTTTCGAAAAGCCGTGTCCGCGGTTATGGACGACTTGGAGCACAGTTCTCGATCATAGACAACTATAACTAAAGTTTACTGTTATAATTTGACTTGTATCCGATGTGACTAGTAATCAGCTCAACTACAACGGAATGGCTAAATAAAAGTACCAACAACTGCTGGGTTTTGGGATATCTCATGCTAATTGTATTTGACTAGTAAGTGTCGCAACTACAGCGGAATGGTTAAATAAAACTGCCCACTGCTTATTTTATCAGGATGACTATCTATACTTGACTAGTAATTGCTGCAACGATAACTGAATAAATAAAACTGCCAACTGTGTGAGTTCCTCGGTTGACTTCCTCGTTTGGTGTCGAGGGGGAAATACCAGGATGGGTATGTTTGGTGGTAGTATCAGGATGGTTCCGAATAGGTCTTTCTTATCCCTCTCTGATAGCCGACAGTTATATCGAGTCTCTATAGGTTGTTTAGTACATGCTGCGCTGCCGCTTCAGTCCACCATACCTACGTAGGCGAGGACCGCCGAATTCTAGTCTCGCCGTGTACTGGCCTCAGTACTGACCGCTCTCTCTTTTTCCTTTGCCCTTTGTCGGCACCCCTTTTGTTTAAGCAGGTTTTGAGATCGCCGTTGTTAGCAGGGTTACCCTTCCGGCTTGGCCTGGGCAGGGTTATGGACGCCATTGGTTATTCTTCAGGGCTCTTAGCCCCATTTGCATCTTGTCCGTAGTCGGACGCTCTATCGTTTCCAAGGTGATTTGGATCTTTGTAATATATATCTGTATTCTTGACTCATGGAGTCGTTGATGTATATATCTGTTCTGTGGGTCCCATCGAGGACTGTTGTGTAATGTTATTACTTCGTTTTCCACCCGCACGAAAGTGCCTGGTGGGTGTCCTTGAATCGTTTCTATGCGGGTTTGGCGGAAAAGGCTAAAACTTGCATAGGGCCGATTCGAGGGTGTTACAGAGTGGTATCAGAGCTCAGCAGTTGCGATACCCCACAAGTCCAGCCTGTAGGATAACCTAGCTAACGGCCGAAGTAGAGTGTCAAAACTATTTTTTGCAAAATCGGTTGGATAGTTCTGATTAGGTCTGATTTTACTCCTTACCCCTATGCTATTCTCCTCTCACCTCTGCGTGTTTTGAATCCGCTCTCTTCTCTTTCTTCGAGTCCAGGATTTCTCGTGGTTGGGTTCCGTCGTACCTTCAGGTTTTCGCTTCCTCCTTTGGTAACGGTGTTGCTACATCTGGTCTTCATGCTATCCGAGGAATCCTTCGTCTGGTGGACTTCTCTTTGTTCCTTCTCGTGCCTTCCGGTGTTTTCCGACGCGACGACATCATCTACGCCAGATCCGATGCAGAGTCTGCATCACTCCTTTGTTTCTGAACCTCGATTGGCGAGATCTTCAGTCTGATTCCGAGAATGGTTGCACGCTTTTCTACTGATTGTGCAGAGTAATAGTTTGGGTGCGTGATGGATTGGCCCCCATGCCGACTACTCAATCTATTTGCTCTTGTACATTGAAGTGGATGAGAATGCATCGGTTCCCTCTTTCTATCGAAGTTAGAGGTGGCTTTATTTGTGGATACCTCTACCTTCGCCCTTTGTTCCCGGAGTGTTCTCTCGACGATCACGGACAACGACCTCTTGTTAGTGGTGTCGCGAGGATCTACACGAAGCGAGAAGACGCAGATCGCCGACCTTCCTTCCGGTACCATGAGGCGGATCTCGAGGGCGAGATCCATTGTTAGTGGTGTCGAATTGTGGCGCCCCGCAAAAACCACTACTAGAAAATCGCGTTGTTTTTGTGCATTGCATCATCATGACCGCATGCTCATGCCATCATGCCACTTTGCATTTGAGCATCGTCATTTCATCTTGCATTTGTTTGCATAAAACTATCTTCGAAAAATCTATTTTTGTCTTCCGAACGCCCCGTCTTTATTCAAACCCAAAACCCGGGTCTCCGGAATATTTTGTTTTGTCTGCCAACGGTTTTCCAAAGCCCCGTTTAAATAAATAAAAATTTCAATTTGTTTTTAGGAGGCAGCCCGCCGGGCCCGAAAGCCCAGCCGGCCACCTCCAAATTCATCCTAGCCTAACAAAACCCTAGTCTAATCCCCACCCCACCTAATCCCTACCCCTGCCAGCCTCTCTCTCTCTCTCCTCCGGCCACCTCACTCCTACCAGTCGCGGTGCGCCACCTCACCCCCTGGCCAATCCCCATCCACCAACTCCCTTTTCCCCCCACCTCATCCCCACCAGCCGCACCCCATCTCCCAATCCCCCCTGCCTGTGGGCCCGCACCCAACCACTCCCCCACACGACCGACCCCTGATCCCATCGACCCCGCCCCCACGTCCCGCGCCTCAGGGTGCATGTGGGAGTGGGCTGCCCGCGGAGCCCACTACCCAAGCCCACATAAAAGGCTATGCGGGACACCCGCGGGTAAACAAGAAAAAATAGTGGGTTTCCGTGGGAAGCCCACGATCGAGCGCGTACATTAAAAAAACTACTTCGATCCAAATTAATATTTTTATATTTGTCTAGATTCGAATATATCTAGACATATTTAGTGCTAGATACATCCAAATCTAGCAAATATGAGGACATTGATTTGGATAGAAAAGAGTAAGAATTTCTCAATCAAGCAAATATTATAGCTAGTAGAAAGAATGGCGAGTCACTTAAAAAGTGGAAAAAATAATTAATACATTAAAGTGCTAAATGTTGATCGTATTATATACTAAAATATTTTTATAAACATTATACAAGCAATAATTATAATAACATATTTGCGGTTATATGTGGGTATACGCGGGATACTGGACACCCGCATAAGTTTCACGGGCTCCCGTGGGACACCCACTTAAATTGTGTGGGACTGTGCGGGCGTACGCGGGCTTCCCGCGGGCAGTGCCACCTGCACCCTTACCCGCGCCCGGCCCCACCCTACCTAATCCTCTGCCGCCGACACCCCCTGGACACTCCCTGGACCCGGCCCCACCGCCCTCCTCTCGCTCCCGACCCCATCGCAACCCCCTCTCGCTCCTCGGTTCCCCACCCAGCCCGGCTCTGCCGCGAGCCCCTCCCCTCATCGGCGCCGCCCTCCGCCTCACCGCAGATCCCCACCGGGCGCGCCAGGGCCACCCTCTCCTCTCCCTTTCCCTCCGACAGAGCCTCTGCTCGCAGCCGCCTCCAGCACCGGGAGCTCTGCCCGGCCTTCCTTTTTGCAGCCACCGCGGCGAGCACTCCTGGCGCCTCCTCGTCGTCCCCGGCACCCTGCGCGACCCCGATCGGCCGTGTCGCCGCCAGCAGGCCGCCTCCGTCAATCTTCGCCAGGTCCGGCCCTGCCGCCGCTATCTCCCCGCGCTCCCCTCCCTTCCTCCGAGCCCGGCGCCGCCGCCTGGGCCGCCCGTGTTGCAGTCCCCTGCAAGTCTACCCGTCCTCGCCACCGCGGCCGACGAACCTCCCCTTCGACGCGGTTCTGCCGAGCATCGTCGGCCCGCCCGCATCAAGGTCCTCTCCGCCGGCATACCCCTCTCCGGAGCCTCGCCTCCACCGCGTCGTCCCCGGCCGACGTCGCTTCCCCTTCGGTAGCACGCCGCCGCCGCCAGCAGGTCCCTCCTGCTCGGCCGCGACCCCGCCTCCCGAGCTTGTCTCTGGCCGCCCCGGGCCCGCGTCCCTGGCGCCGCCCTGGAGCCGCATGCCTCGCCTTATCTTCCTGGCCTCGCGCGCGCCGCTCTCCCTGCAGTATCCTGACCATATGGTGTTCGACCTGGTGCCTGTGTGATTGGTGCATGCGGGCCCTCTCGTTTCTGTCAGGTGTTTTGGCCTGCCGCCGCTTTGTTGTTGCTGGTTGAGTACAAGGATGAGGTGGTGAGGTGATGTTGCGAATCTGATGAAGATCTTCCTACGGAACAGAACCAGATCACGGACCAGGACCTCGGTGGCGCTACTTCGACTTGGGAATGGATGCCTCCTGTTGGTCTCGGCCATCCCTTTGTCTACTCGTTGAAGTTCCCCAGCGCCCAATCCAAGATCGACAACGGCCCTCGTAACCATAAACCCGATGCCTTCGACACGGAGAAACGAGGATGCCGTCACGGAACCGAAGACCATGGACGCCAAGTCCCCGGATTCAAAGGCGTCGAGACCCCGATGCCCCGATCCGAAGACCGATCCCGGCGCCCGAACCCCGAACCCCCAAGATCTTAGGACCAATGTGTGATGCCCTTTCCAAGCCCCGTATTTTTATAATATATGATATAAACCTGTTACATTAAATCTTTTATGTCGCATACATATCTGTGGGTGTTTGGGGGTGTTTCGACGATTCACCTAAATCAAATATGGAGGCCATATGCGGGCGAATCTAGTCTAATATTGCCTCCATTTAAATTTGTGCATCAAACCGGTGATATATTTTGACATGTTAATACAACATTTAATTTGCGGGGTTCTAAATAACATGAACCTATTAATTAGTTGTCGGAACCTCGGTTCCGCTTAATATTGCCTTATTGCAACGCATCTTTGCCATGTCATACATCATACCTGCATCATGCCCGATCTTTTGCCGTAGTATTAAATGGTGCATCCGGTGTTTCTTCTAGTGTTTTGCTTCTTCGCGGATTAGGCCGATGAGTTGATGCGAGTGTCGACCCGATCTTCGGATGAACCTTCGGCAATGTTTTCCAGGCGAGCACCTCCCCCTTTCTACCTATCTTACTTTTATAGTCTTTATTTCCTCCTGTTGATCTATTGCTATCTGTGTTGCGATGCTATAGTTTTCGTACCCGTGAAATCCCTTGCAGCCTTATATTGCCTTGGACACATCCTATTACCTGTTGTTGGTAGATAGTTGGACTTGCGCGTCGTAGTCGCTTGCTCTAGTGCTGTTGCGTCTCGTCCAGTGCCACAGTTGTTGGAGTGTTGCCGCATGTTTAATGTTGGAGTTGATCAAGACTTTAATTACTGTTTAATAACTAAAATTAAAGTAGGTAATGCAGAGGCACCGGTGGGTGATAGACAATATTTGGTTTCCGACCGCTCACTGGTGTCCCGTAGGACCCCGAGTTCTTGACACCTGTTCCGAGATCGAGCGCGCTAACCACATGTGGGATGTGTGGGCACCCCATCGATTAGTACCTGATTTTAAAGTATTGTACTGGGGGCCACAACTAGTTTGAGGTTTTATTTACTATTCTGTAGTTATGCCATGCTTTACTGCTTTATTTAAATTGTGCGATGTACTGCACCTGTACTGTTTAGGATCGGGACACGTTTTCGCTGTATCGACAAGCCCAGTCATCTTTTCGGGTTCCCAGTCGTTTACAGCCGTCCACCCAAACCCTGAGTCCGTCTCGGAGACCGGCCGACTTCGTTGCGGGTAGACTTAGTGGGGTGGCCCCCATGTACTTGCTTTGGGTCTGGGAAACGTCATGACTTAGGCCCCGCCGACATACCGATGGGTGTATGTTAATTGATCTGGCAAAAAGGGTCGAAGTGCGTGTGGATACTTTGGTGCACCCCTGCAGGGTTAAATCTTTTCGAAAAGCCGTGTCCGCGGTTATGGACGACTTGGAGCACAGTTCTCGATCATAGACAACTATAACTAAAGTTTACTGTTATAATTTGACTTGTATCCGATGTGACTAGTAATCAACTCAACTACAACGGAATGGCTAAATAAAAGTACCAACAACTGCTGGGTTTTGGGATATCTCATGCTAATTGTATTTGACTAGTAAGTGTCGCAACTACAGCGGAATGGTTAAATAAAACTGCCCACTGCTTATTTTATCAGGATGACTATCTATACTTGACTAGTAATTGCTGCAACGATAACTGAATAAATAAAACTGCCAACTGTGTGAGTTCCTCGGTTGACTTCCTTGTTTGGTGTCGAGGGGGAAATACCAGGATGGGTATGTTTGGTGGTAGTATCAGGATGGTTCCGAATAGGTCTTTCTTATCCCTCTCTGATAGCCGACAGTTATATCGAGTCTCTATAGGTTGTTTAGTACATGCTGCGCTGCCGCTTCAGTACACCATACCTACGTAGGCGAGGACCGCCGAATTCTAGTCTCGCCGTGTACTGGCCTCAGTACTGACCGCTCTCTCTTTTTCCTTTGCCCTTTGTCGGCACACCTTTTGTTTAAGCAGGTTTTGAGATCGCCGTCGTTAGCAGGGTTACCCTTCTGGCTTGGCCTGGGCAGGGTTATGGACGCCATTGGTTATTCTTCAGGGCTCTTAGCCCCATTTGCATCTTGTCCGTAGTCGGACGCTCTATCGTTTCCAAGGTGATTTGGATCTTTGTAATATATATCTGTATTCTTGACTCATGGAGTCGTTGATGTATATATCTGTTCTATGGGTCCCATCAAGGACTGTTGTGTAATGTTATTACTTCGTTTTCCACCCGCACGAAAGTGCCTGGTGGGCGTCCTTGAATCGTTTCTATGCGGGTTTGGCGGAAAAGGCTAAAACTTGCATAGGGCCGATTCGAGGGTGTTACACGTACTCTTCCCGATCTCAAGATCGCGTAGATGATCCTTCGGCGCTGCGTTCCGGCAGCGCTCCCGCAGTCGGTCACACGTTCGGTACTCGACGAAGACCTTCCTCTCCCTTGTTCCAGCAGGCAGCGGAGGTTGTAGCACTCTCCTCGTGATTCCGGCAGCACAACGGCGTGGTACCGGAAGTAGAGGGGAGATCTCGCAGGGCTTCGCCTTAAGCCGGAGCGAGTATGGTGGAGTATGAGAGAACTCCTCGGCGATCTAGGTTTTAGACACACCAAGGAGGAGGTGCTAGAGCCGGCGGCTAGGGCTTGGGGCAGCCCAAGTCGACGGCTAGGGCAACCCTAGGAGGCGGCGGCAGCTGCAGGAGGTGGTGGCGCCAAGCTAGGGTTTGGGGCAGGGAACTTGTGTGTCTCTAGGAGGGAGCCCTGCCCCTCCTTATATAGGTGGAGGGGCCGGCCGGCCAAGGGGGAGGGAGAGGAGTCCCTCCCCAACTCGGCTTGGAGGGGGCGCCGCCGGTTGGAGGAGGGAACTCCTCCCCAACTCGGTTTCCCCTTTCCTCCTCTTTTCCACTTTCCAAATTTAGCCGTTTGACTTTTCAATTTAGCTATTTGACTTTTCAAACTAGGATTTGAATCAATCCTTTATTTGGAACAGCGATGACACTTAGTACATGATGCAATCATACCAACTTGATACAACACATTCATGCACCCTTCCCCTCCGGAGTGCCGGACATTCCGGAACATTCTAGAACATTCCCGATGAAAACACCGGAATCATTCCCCAACTCCGAAACGGGACTTTCCTTATATGAATCTTATTCTCTGGACCATTCCGGATCTGCTCGTGATATCCCGGATCCCATCCGGGACTCCGAACAACATTCGGTCTCTTTCTCATCATTCCATAACTACTCAAACAACGTCGAATCCTTAAGTGTGTCTCCCTACGGTTCGTGAATTATGCGGACATGATCGAGACACCTCTCCGAACAATAACCAATAGAGGAATCTGGAAATTCATATGGCTCCCACATATTTCTATGATTACTTTGTGATCGAATGAACTACTTACATACGATAACAATTTCCCTTTGTCTCACGATAGTTTACTTATCCGAGGTTATGATCGTCGGTATCTCTGCATACCTAGTTCAACCTCGTTACCGATAAGTACTCTTTTCTCGTTCCCGTGATATGTGATCCCTTGTGAGCCAGTCACATGCTTGCAAGCTAATTGGATGACATTTCACCGAGAGGGCCCAGAGTATATCTATCCGTCATATGGATGGACAAATCCCACTCTTGATCCATGTGTTTCAACCAATACTTTCCGAACACTCAATGCCACCTTTATAGCCACCTAGTTACGGTGTGGTGTTTGATGTCATCAAAGCATCCATCCGGTGAAGGTGATATGCATGATCTCATGGTCGAAGGAATTAGATTACTATGTATCAGAAAGCATATAGCAATTGAACTATTAAAATGACTTGATATTTATGCTACGCTTATCTATAGGAGTATTTCCATCATATCATTCTCCTAACGATATGATCTTGTTGTTAATAACATCTCAATGTTCATGATAGGGAAACCACAATCATCTATTAACCAACAAGCTAGTATTATATAGAGGCTTTACTAGGGACTTCAAATTAAGTTTACAAATCACACAAGTATTAATGTTTCCTTGTTAATACTATTATAGCATGAATGTAAACATTTATCATAAACACAAAGATATAATAATAACTACTTTTATTATTGCCTCTAGGGCATATCTCCAACAATACCTTGCCCCACCAAAACCCTAACCCTAGCCGCCAGCCCTCCTGTAGCCGCCGCCGCCGCCCTAGGGTTTTCTCCCAAGCCGCCAAGTTGGGGCTTCTCCTTGCCCTAGCCGCCGGCCTAGCCCTCTCTACTTGGTGCCTCTAAACCCTAGATCGCCAAGGCCTCTCTCATACTCCACCATACTTGCTTCGGCTTAAGACGAAGCCCTGCGAGATCTCCCCTCTACTTCCGGTACCATGCTGTCATGCTGCCGGAATCGCGAGGAGAGTGCTACAACCTTCGCTGCCTGCTGGAACAAGGGAGAGGAAGGTCTTCATCGAGTACCGAACGTGTGACTGACTGTGGGAGCGCTGCCGGAACGCAGCGCCAGAAGGATCGTCTACATGATCTTGAGATCGGCAAGAGTACGACTACATCACCCACGAGAATCCGCTCTCGTTAAACACTTTGGAATCTTCGAGGGTGAGTTATTCTATCGACTCATTGCTACAATCCAGTAGATAGATCTTGGCTTGTTTGTTTGTATGCGGTAGAATTTTTTTGTTTTCCATGCTACGAACCCCTATAGTGGTATCAGAGCCGTGTCTATATGTAGATCTGTTGCACGAGTAGAACACAATGGTCATTGTGGGCGGTGGTGCTTCTATTATCAATTGCTTCTTGTGTACTTTGCATCTTGCGGTATGATGGGATGAAGCGGCCCGGGCTAACCTTACATGACATCGTTCATGAGACTTGCTCCACTCTCAACATGCAACTTGTATTGCATAAGTGGCTTTGCGGGTGTCTGTCTCTCCCATTATAGTATAGATCCAATTTACAACGGGCATTTGATAGTTCAAACATCAACGTTGTGGTTCTTGTTCGTAAGTTAGACCGACACTTATTAAAGCCCCAAACCACGTAAAATATGCAAAGAAATTAGAGGCGTCTAACTTTGTTTTGCAGGGGTGTGCTGTGATGTGATATGGCCATGATTGTGATTATATTTGATGTATGCAATGTTCCTTATTGTAAGTTGGCAACCGGCAGGAGCCATATGGTTGTCTTTAATTTCTGTTAAGACCCGCGTGTCTATTCAAAGTAGTTGTAATAGTTGAAGCTGGTGGACGACAATCATGAAGCAACGTCATTGACCTTGATGCAATGCCGGTGATGATGGAGATCATGTTCGTGCTAGAAGATAGAGATCAGAAGCACTAAGAAGAAAGGCCATATCATATCACATATTATGAATTGCATGTGATGTTAATCCTTTATGCATCTTGTCTTGCTTAGTAGACGACGGTAGCATTATAAGATGATCCCTCATGCACAAGAATTTCAAGTCATAAAGTGTTCACCCTTAGTTAGCACCGTTGCTAAAGCTTGTTGTTTCGAAGCACCACGTGATGATCGGGTGTGTTAGATTCTGCAAGTGTATACAACGTGAGCAAGCCAGATTTGCTCATGCGGAAACTAAGGTTTGATCTTGACGAGCCTAGCATGTATAAACATGGTCTCGGAACACGGATCACCGAAAGGTAAAGCATGAATCATATAGTAGATATGATGAACATGTCGATTGTTCGCCATTGAAGCTACATCAACTCTCGTGATGATCGGTTTTGATGTGGTGGATTTGGTTCGTGTGATCACTAAAACAATGTGAGGGATATTGTTTTGAGTGGGAGTTCACCTAGATTAATTTAACTATTAATTAGAACTCAATTTGTCATAAACTTAGTCTAAACTATTGCAAATATGTTGTAGATCAATGGCGGCCCCTACCATCAATTTTAATGCGTTCCTAGAGAAAGAAAAGTTGAAAAACAATGGAAGTAACTTTGCGGATTGGTTCCGCAATTTGAGGATTGTCCTCAATGCTGGTAATTTGACCTATGTGCTGGATGCACCGCTGGGTGACCCGCCTGCAGCTGATGCTACCGATGAAGTAAAGAATGTTTACCTCGCTCGGAAGAATCAGTACTCCACAGTTCAGTGTGCTATCTTGTATGGTTTGGAATCGGAGCTTCAGAAAAGGTTTGAGAACTCAAACCCACATGATATTGTCCGTGAACTCAAATTGATATTTGAGACTCACGCGGCAGTTGAGAGTTATGAGGCTTCTGAAAAGTTCTTTAACTGCAAGATGGAAGAGGGCAGCTCCATCAGTGAGCATGTGCTTAAGATGTCTGGGCACGCAAACAAACTCCAAAGCTTGGGTATAGTGATTCCTAATGCTTTGGGGATTTACCGTGTCCTCCAATCACTACCACCAAGTTACAAGAAGTTTGTGATGAACTACAATATGCAAAGCATGAACAAGCAGTTGCCAGAACTCTTCTCCATGTTAAAATCTGCAGAAGTGGAGATCAAGAAAGAGCACCAAGTGTTGATGGTCAATAAAACCACCAAATTCAAGAAAGGCAAGTCTAAGCAAAAGGGACACTTCAAGAAGGGTGGTAAGAAAGTTGCCGCACCGACGAAGAAGACCAAGGCTGGACCTAAGCCTGATACTGAGTGCTTTTACTGCAAGGGAGAAGGTCACTGGAAGCGGAATTGCCCAAAGTACTTGGCGGATTTGAAAAACGGCAACATCAAGAAGAAAGGTATATCCGATATACATGTTATTGATGTGTATCTCACTAGTACTCGTAATAGTGCCTAGGTATTTGATACTGGTTCGGTTGCTCATATTTGTAACTCGAAACAGGTGCTACAGAATAAACGGAAGCTAGCGAAGAACGAGGTGACGATGCACGTAGGAAATGGATCAAAGGTTGATGTGATCGCGGTCGGCACGCTACCTCTTCATCTACCATTGGGATTAGTTTTATACTTAAATAATTTTTATTTGGTGCCTGCGTTAAGCATGAACATTATATCGGGATCTTGTTTATTGCGAGACGGTTACTTGTTTAAGTCCGAGAATAATGGTTGTTCGATTTATATGAGTAATATGTTTTATGCACATGCACCTTTGATAGATGGTCTATTCTTATTGAATCTCGATAGTTGAAATACACATATTAATAACATTGAGGCTAAACGTTTGAAATTGAGCGATAACTCGACCTATATGTGGCACTGTCGTCTTGGTCATATTGGAGTGAAGCGTATGAAGAAACTCCATTCCGATGGACTTCTTGAACCACTTGATTTCGAATCACTTGAAAGATGCGAAGCATGTCTGATGGGTAAAATGACTAAGACTCCATTTTCTGGTATGATGGAGCGAGCTATGGACTTATTGGAAATCATACATACCGATATGTGTGGTCTGATGAGTGTACCATCACGCGGTGGTTATCGTTATGTTCTTACCTTCACGGATGACTTGAGTAGATATGGGTATATCTATTTCATGAAACATAAGTCCGAAACTTTCGAGAAGTTTAAGGAATTTCAAAGTGAGGTGGAGAATCAACGTAACAAGAAGATTAAATTTCTACGTTATGATCGTGGAGGTGAATATCTAAGTTACGAGTTTGGCGAGCATTTGAAGAAATGCGGAATACTTTCACAATTAACACCGCCGGGAGCGTAATGGTGTGTTCGAACATCGTAATCGAACTCTCTTAGATATGCTTCGTTCTATGATGTCACTTACAGATTTACCGCTATCATTTTGGGGTTATGCATTAGAAACAACCGCATTCACTTTAAATAGGGCACCATCTAAATCCGTTGAAACGACACCATATGAATTATGGTTTGGGAAGAAACCTAAATTGTCATTCCTTAAAGTTTGGGGTTGTGAAGCCTATGTAAATAAGTTACACCGGACAAGCTTGAACCCAAAGCGGAAAAATGCATCTTCATAGGATACCCAAAGGAAACTATTGGGTATACCTTCTATCATAGATCCGAAGGCAAAATCTTTGTTGCCAAGAATGGATCCTTTCTAGAGATGGAATTTCTCTCGAAAGAAGTGACTAGAAGGAAAGTAGAACTCGACGAGGTTGTCGAACCTTCTCTCGAACTTGCGCGTAGCGCAGCACCGAAAGAAGTTCCTGTGGTGCCTGCACTAATAAGAGAGGAAGATAATGATGATGATCATGAAACTTCGGTTGAAGTTGCTACAGAACCTCGCAGGTCAACGAGAACTCGTACCACTCCTGATTGGTATGATCCCGTTATGAGTGTCATGTTGGTGGACAACACCGATGACCCTACGACATATGAGAAAGCGATGATGAGCCCAGATTCCAATAAATGGCAAGAAGCCATGAAATCCGAGATTGGATCCATGTACGAAAACCAAGTATGGACTTTGGTGGACTTACCGGATGGCCGGAAGGCTGTCGAGAACAAATGGATTTTCAAGAAGAAAACAGATACTGATGGTAATGTAACTGTCTATAAAGCTTGACTTGTCGCAAAAGGGTTTCGACAAATTCAAGGAGTTGACTACGATGAGACTTTCTCACCAGTAGCGAAACTAAAGTCTGTGAGGATTTTGTTAGCAATCGCTGCATATTATGATTATGAGATATGGCAGATGGATGTCAAAACAGCGTTCCTCAATGGAGACATTGATGAAGAGTTGTATATGATGCAACCCAAAGGTTTTGTCGATCCTAAAGATGCTATCAAGGTATGCAAACTTCAACGGTCCATATATGGATTGAAGCAAGAATCCCGAAGTTGGAATCAATGTTTTGATAAAGTAATCAAAAGTTTTGGTTTTATACAAACTTATGGAGAAGATTGTATTTACAAGAAAGTGAGTGGGAGCTCTGTAGCATTCTTAATACTATATGTAGATGACATGTTGTTGATTGGGAATGATGTAGACCTTCTTAATAGTGTCAAGGAATATTTGAATAATAGTTTTTCAACGAAAGATCTTGGCAAAGCAGCTTACATATTAGGCATAAAGATTTATAGAGATAGATCGAGACGCCTAATATCATTGTCACAAAGTACATATTTGGACAAAGTTCTAAAGAGGTTTGGAATGGAAGATAGCAAGAAAGGGTTCTTGCCCATGTTGCCCAATACGACCTTGAGTAAAACTCAAAGTCCAACAATGGCAGAAGATAGAGAAAGGATGAGTAAGACTCCCTATGCCTCAGCCATAGGATCTATAATGTATGCTATGCTATGTACTAGACCCGACATTGCATATGCTGTTAGTTTAACTAGCAGATATCAAAGTGATCCAGGAGTGGATCATTGGACAACGGTCAAAAACATCCTTAAGTACTTGAGAAGAACTAAGGATATGGTTCTTTCTTATGGAGGTGATGAACAGCTCGTTGTTAATGGTTACACCGATGCTAGTTGGAACACCGATCCGGATGATTCTAAATCTCAATCTGGATACGTATTTACTTTGAATGGTGCAACAGTTACCTGGAGGAGTGCAAAGCAAAGCGTTGTGGCGAGATCTTCAACTGAATCGGAATACATAGCTGCTTCGAAGGCTTCACAAGAAGCGATATGGATGAAGGAGTTCATTACAGAGCTCGGTGAGGTTCCAAGTGCGCTGGACCCAATGTCTATCTACTGTGATAACATGGGCGCCATAGCCAATGCGCAAGAACCAAGGTCACACAAGAAGCTGAAGCACATCAAGCTACGTTTTCACGCTATTCTTGAACATGTCCAAGATGGTGACATAAATATTTGCAAAGTACACACAGATCTGAATGTGGCGGATCCGTTGACTAAACCTCTCCCGAGGCCAAAACATGACCAACACCAAACTGCCATGGGTGTTCGGTATATTACCATGTAATCTAGATTAGTTGACTCTAGTGCAAGTGGGAGACTGTTGGAGATATGCCCTAGAGGCAATAATAAATGTAGTTATTATTATATCTTTGTGTTTATGATAAATGTTTACATTCATGCTATAACAGTATTAACAAGGAAACATTAATACTTGTGTGATTTGTAAACTAAATTAGAGTCCCTAGTAAAGCCTCTTCATAATACTAGCTTGTTGGTTTATAAATGATTGTGGTTTCCCTATCATGAACATTGAGATGTTATTAACAACAAGATCATATCGTTAGGAGAATGGTATGATGGACATACTCCTATAGATAAGCATAGCATAAAGATCAAGTCATTTTAATAGTTCAATTGCTATATGCTTTCTGATACATAGTAACCTAATTCCTTCGACCATGAGATCATGCTTATCACCATCACCTGAAGGATGCTTTGATGACATCAAACACCACACCGTAACTAGGTGGTTATAAAGGTGGCATTGAGTGTTCAAAAAGTATGGGTTGAGACACATGGATCAAGAATGGGATTTGTCCATCCATATGACAGATAGATATACTCTAGGCCCTCTCGGTGGAATGTCATCCAATTGGCTTGCAAGCATGTGACTGGCTCACAAGGGATCACATATCACGGGAACGAGAAACGAGTACTTATCAGTAACGAGGTTGAACTAGGTATGCAGAGATACCGACGATCAAAACCTCGGATAAGTAAACTATCATGATACAAAGGGAAATTGGTATCGTATGTAACTGGTTCATTCGATCGTAAAGTAATCATAGAAATATGTGGGAGCCATATGAATTTCCAGATTCCTCTACTGGTTATTGTTCGGAGAAGTGTCTCGATCATGTCCGCATAATTCACGAACCGTAGGGAGACACACTTAAGGATTCGATGTTGTTGAGTAGGTATGGAATGATGAGTAAGAGACCGAATGTTGTTCGGAGTCTCGGATGGGATCTGGGATATCACGAGGAGATCCGTAATGGTCCGGAGAATAAGATTCATATAAGGAAAGTCTTGTTTCGGAGTTGGAGAATGATTCCGGTGTTTTCATCGGGAATGTTCTAGAAGGGTCCGGAAGGTCCGACACTCCGGAGGGGAAGGGTACATGAATGTGTCATAACAAGTTGGAATGGTTGCATCATGTACTAGGTGTCATTGCTGAGCAAAATAAAGGGATAAATCAAATCCTAGTTTGAAAAGTCAAACGCCAATTTGAAAAGTCAAACGGCAAGTTTGCTTGGTGGAGGGAGAGTAGGAAACCTACTTGGGGAGGAGTTCCTCTCCCTCCACTCGCCGGCCAAGGAGGCCGAGTTGGGGGAGGACTCTCCTCCCCTGGCCGGCGCCCTCCCACCTATATAAGGAGGGGCAGGGGTGCCCCTCTAGACCTATACCTTGCCCCACCAAAACCCTAGCCGCCGACCCTCCTGCAGCCGCCGCCTCCCAAGGGTTTTCTCCCAAGCCGCCGAGTTGGGGCTTCTCCTTGCGCTAGCCGCCGTCCTAGCCCTCTCTACTTGGTTCCTCTAAACCCTAGATCGCCAAGGCCTCTCTCATAGTCCACCATACTCGCTCCGGCTTAAGGCGAAGCCCTGCGAGATCTCCCCTCTACTTCTGGTACCACGTCGTCGTGCTGCCAGAATCATGAGGAGAGTGCTACAACCTCCGCTGCCTGCTGGAACAAGGGAGATGAAGGTCTTCATCGAGTACAAAACGTGTGACCGACTACGGGAGCGCTGCCGGAACGCAGCGCCAGAAGGATCATCTACACGATCTTGAGATCGGCAAGAGTACGACTACATCACCCACGAGAATCAGCTCTTGTTAAACACTTTGGAATCTTCGAGGGCGAGTTATTCTATCGACTCGTTGCTACAATCTAGTAGATAGATCTTGGCTTGTTTGTTTGTATGCGGTAGAATTTTTTTGTTTTCCATGCTACGAACCCCTACATCTTGCTCCACTATACTCGCACCGGCTTAAGGCGAAGCCCTGTGGGATCTCCCCTCTACTTCCGACACCACGCCATCATGCTGCCAGAATCACGAGGAGAGCACTACAACCTCCGCTGCCTGCTGGAACAAGGGAGAGGAAGGTCTTCATCGAGTACCGAACGTGTGACCGACTGCGGAAGCGCTGCCGGAACACAGCACCGGAAGGATCGTCTACATGATCTTGAGATCGGAAAGAGTACGACTACATCACCCACGAGAATCTGCTCTCGTTAACCGCTTTAGAATCTTCGAGGGTGAGTTCCTCTATCGACTCATTGCTACAATACAGTAGATAGATTTTGTCTTGTTTGTTTGCATGCGGTAGAAATTTTTTGTTTTCCATGCTACGAACCCCTACAGTGGTATCAGAGCCGTGTCTATATGTAGATCTGTTGCACGAGTAGAACACAATGGTCATTGTGGGCGGTGGTGCTTTTATTATCAATTGCTTTTTGTGTACTTTGCATCTTGTGGTATGATGGGATGAAGCGGCCCGGGCTAACCTTACATGACATCGTTCATGAGACTTGCTCCACGCTCAACATGCAACTTGTATTGCATAAGTGGCTTTGCGGGTGTCTGTCTCTCCCATTATAGTATAGATCCATTTTACAAAGGGCACTTGATAGTTAAAACATCAACGTTGTGGTTCTTGTTCGTAAGTTAGATCGACACTTATTGAAAGCCCCAAACCACGTAAAATATGCAAAGAAAATTAGAGGCGTCTAACTTTGTTTTGCAGGGGTGTGCTGTGATGTGATATGGCCATGATTGTGATTATATTTGATGTATGCAATGTCCCTTATTGTAAGTTGGCAACCGGCAGGAGCCATATGGTTGTCTTTAAATTCTGTTAAGACCCGCGTGTCTATTCAAAGTAGTTGTAATAGTTGAAGCTGGTGGACGACAACCATGAAACGGCGCCATTGACCTTGACACTATACCGGTGATGATGGAGATCATGTTCGTGCTTGAGGATGGAGATCGGAAGCACAAGAAGAAAGGCCATATCATATCACATATTATGAATTGCATGTGATGTTAATCCTTTATGCATCTTGTATTGCTTAGTTAACGACGGTAGCATTATAAGATGATCCCTCAAGCACACAAATTTCAATTTTTAAAGTGTTCATCCTTAGTAAGCACCGTTGCTAAAGCTCGTTGTTTCGAAGCACCACGTGATGATCGGGTGTGTTATATTCTGCGGGTGTATACAACGTGAGCAAGCCAGATTTTCTCATGCGGAAGCTAGGGTTTGATCTTGACGAGCCTAGCATGTACAGACATGGTCTCAGAACACGGATCACCGAAAGGTAAAGCATGAGTCATATAGTAGATATGATGAACATGTTGATTGTTCGCCATTGAAGCTACATCAACCCTCTTGATGATCGGTTTTGATGTGGTGGATTTGGTTCGTGTGATCACTAAAACAATGTGAGGGATATTGTTTTGAGTGGGAGTTCACCTAGATTAATTTAACTTTTAATTAGAACTCAATTTGTCATAAACTTAGTCTAAACTATTGCAAATATGTTGTAGATCAATGGCGGCCCCTACCATCAATTTTAATGCGTTCCTAGAGAAAGAAAAGTTAAAAAACAATGGAAGCAACTTCGCGGATTGGTTCCGCAATTTGAGGATTGTCCTCAATGCTGGTAATTTGACCTATGTGCTGGATGCACCGCTGGGTGAACCACATGCAGCTACTGCTACCGATGAAGTAAAGAATGTTTACCTCACTCGGAAGAATCTATACTCCACAGTTCAATGTGCTATCTTGTATGGTTTGGAATCGGAGCTTCAGAAAAGGTTTGAGAACCAAGACCCACATGATATTTTCCATGAACTCAAAATGATATTTGAGGCTCATGCGACAGTTGAGAGTTATGAGGCTTCTGAAAAGTTCTTTAACTGCAAGATCGAAGAGGGCGGCTCCGTTAGTGAGCATGTGCTTAAGATGTCTGGGCACGCAAACAAACTCCAAAGTTTGGGTATAGTGATTCCTAATGCTTTGGGGATTTACCGCGTCCTCCAATCACTACCACCAAGTTACAAGAACTTTGTGATGAACTACAATATGCAAAACATGAACAAGACGTTGCCAGAACTCTTCTCCATGTTGAAATCTGCAGAAGTGGAGATCAAGAAAGAGCATCAAGTGTTGTTGGTCAATAAGACCACCAAATTCAAGAAAGGCAAGTCTAAGCAAAAGGGAAACTTCAAGGAGGGTGGTAAGAAAGTTGCCGCACCGACGAAGAAGACCAAGGCTGGGCCTAAGCCTGATACTGAGTGCTTTTACTGCAAGGGAGAAGGTCACTGGAAGCGGAATTGCCCAAAGTACTTGGCGGATTTGAAGAACGACAACATCAAGAAGAAAGTTATATTTGATATACATGTTATTGATGTGTATCTCACTAGTACTCGTAGTAGTGCCTGGGTATTTGATACTGGTTCGGTTGCTCATATTTGTAACTCGAAATAGGTGCTACAGAATAAACGGAAGCTAGCGAAGAACAAGGTGAAGATGCGCGTAGGATATGGATCAAAGGTTGATGTGATCGCGGTCGGCACGCTACCTCTTCATCTACCATCGAGATTAGTTTTATACTTAAATAATTGTTATTTGGTGCCTGCGTTAAGCATGAACATTATATCTGGATCATGTTTGTTGCGAGACAGTTACTTGTTTAAGTACGAGAATAATGGTTGTTCGATTTATATGAGTAATATGTTTTATGCACATGCACCTTTGATAGATGGTCTATTCTTATTGAATCTCGATCGTGGAAATACACATATTAATAACATTGAAGCTAAACGTTTGAAATTGAGCGATAACTCGACCTATATGTGGCACTGTCGTCTTGGTCATATTGGAGTGAAGCGTATGAAGAAACTCCATTCCGATGGACTTTTTGAATCACTTGATTTCAAATCACTTGAAAGATGCGAAGCATGTCTGATGGGTAAAATGACTAAGACTCCATTTTCTGGAATGATGGAGCGAGATACAGACTTACTGGAAATCATACATACCGATGTGTGTGGCCCAATGAGTGTAGCATCGCGTGGTGGTTATCGTTATGTTCTTACCTTCACGGATGACTTGAGTAGATATGCGTATATCTATTTCATGAGACATAAGTCCAAAACTTTCGAGAAGTTTAAGGAATTTCAAAGTGAGGTAGAGAATCAATGTAACAAGAAGATTAAATTTCTACGTTCTGATCGTGGAGGTGAATATCTAAGTTACGAGTTTGGTGAGCATTTAAAGAAATGCGGAATACTTTCACAATTGACACCGCCGGGAACACCACAGCGTAATGGTGTGTCCGAACGTCGTAATCAAACTCTCTTAGATATGGTTCGTTCTATGATGTCACTTACAGATTTACCGCTATCGTTTTGGGGTTATGCATTAGAAACAGCCGCATTCACTTTAAGTAGGACACCATCTAAATCCGTTGAAACGACACCGTATGAATTATGGTTTGGGAAGAAACCTAAATTGTCGTTCCTTAAAGTTTGGGGTTGCGAAGCTTATGTAAAGAAGTTACAGCCGGACAAGATTGAACCCAAAGCAGAAAAATGCGTCTTCATAGGATACCCGAAGGAAACTATTGGTATACCTTCTATCATAGATCCGAAGGCAAAATCTTCGTTGCTAAGAATGGATCCTTTCTAGAGAAGGAATTTCTCTCGAAAGAAGTGTCTGGAAGGAAAGTAGAACTCGACGAGGTTGTTGAACCTTCTCTCGAACTTGCGAGTAGCGCAACACCGGAAGTAGATCCTGTGGCGCCTACACCAATAAGAGAGGAAGCTAATGATGATGATCATGAAACTTCGGTTGAAGTTGCTACAGAACCTCGCAGGTCAACGAGAACTCGTACCACTCCTGATTGGTATGATCCCGTTATGAGTGTCATGTTGGTGGACAACACCGATGACCCTGCGACATATGAGGAAGCGATGATGAGCCCAGATTCCAATAAATGGCAAGATGCCATGAAATCCGAGATTGGATCCATGTACAAAAACCAAGTATGGACTTTGGTGGACTTACCGGATGGGCGGAAGGCTGTCAAGAACAAATGGATTTTCAAGAAGAAAACAAATGCTGATGGTAATGTTACTGTCTATAAAGCTCGACTTGTCGCAAAAGGGTTTCGACAAATTCAAGGAGTTGACTATGATGAGACTTTCTCACCGGTAGCGAAGCTAAAGTCTGTGAGGATTTTGTTAGCAATCTCTGCATATTATGATTATGAGATATGGCAGATGGATGTCAAAACGGCGTTTCTCAATGGAGACATTGATAAAGAGTTGTATATGATGCAACCCAAAGGTTTTGTCGATCCTAAAGATACTAACAAGGTATGCAAACTTCAACGGTCCATATATGGATTGAAGCAAGCATCCCGAAGCTGGAATCAATGTTTTGATAAGGTAATCAAAAGCTTTGGTTTTATACAAACTTATGGAGAAGCTTGTATTTACAAGAAAGTGAGTGGGAGCTTTGTAGCATTCTTAATACTATATGTAGATGACATATTGTTCATTGGAAATGATGTAGACCTTCTTAATAGTGTCAAGGAATATTTGAATAATAGTTTTTCAATGAAAGATCTTGGCGAAGCAGCTTACATATTAGGCATAAAGATTTATAGAGATAGATCGAGACGCCTAATATCATTGTCACAAAGTACATATTTGGACAAAGTTCTAAAGAGGTTTGGAATGGAAGATAGCAAGAAAGGGTTCTTGCCCATGTTGCCCAATACGACCTTGAGTAAAACTCAAAGTCCAGCAATGACAGCAGATACAAAAATGATAAGTAAGACTCCCTATGCCTCAGCCATAGGATCTCTAATGTATGCCATGCTATGTACTAGACCCGACATTGCATATGCTGTTAGTTTGACTAGCAGATATCAAAGTGATCCAAGAGTGGATCATTAGACAGCGGTCAAAAACATTCTTAAGTACTTGAGAAGAACTAAGGATATGGTTATTTCTTATGGAGGTGATGAACAGCTCGTTGTTAATGGTTACACCGATGCTAGTTGGAACACCGATCCGGATGATTCTAAATCTCAATCTGGATACGTATTTACTTTGAATGGTGCAGCCGTTAGCTGGAGGAGTGCAAAGCAAAGCGTTGTGGCGATATCTTCAACTGAATCGGAATACATAGCTGCTTCGGAGGCTTCACAAGAAGCGATATGGATGAAGGAGTTCATTATAGAGCTCGGTATGGTTCCAAGTGCGCTGGACCCAATGTCTATCTACTGTGATAACATGGGCGCCATAGCCAATGCGCAAGAACCAAGGTCACATAAGAAGCTAAAACACATCAAGCTACGTTTTCACGCTGTTCGAGAGCATGTCCAAGATGGTGATATAAAGATTTGCAAAGTACACACAGATCTGAATGTGGCGGATCCGTTGACTAAACCTCTCCCGAGGGCAAAACATGACCAACACCAAACCACCATGGGTGTTCGGTATATTACCATGTAATCTAGATTAGTTGACTCTAGTGCAAGTGGAAGACTGTTGGAGATATGCCCTAGAGGCAATAATAAATGTTATTATATCTTTGTGTTTATGATAAATGTTTACATTCATGCTATAATAGTATTAACCGGAAACATTAATACTTGTGTGATTTGTAAACTAAATTAGAGTCCCTAGCAAAGCCTCTTTATAATACTAGCTTGTTGGTTAATAGATGATCGTGGTTTCTCGATCATGAACATTGAGATGTTGTTAACAACAAGATCATATCATTAGGAGAACTAGCACGATGGCCCTCGCAAATGCGAGGACATCTCTTATGTAGTTATAAAATGTTAGTTATATTCTTCAAATATGTTTTCCTCGTATTTATCTCTTTTGTTACAAAGTGCAGGATGCTGTAGACCTCCATATACTTGTAGAAATGTATAAATTTTGGCTCTATTTTTATATTAATATAACTTTATGTTTCTAAAAAAATATGAAAAATGAACCCTTGCAAAAATAAGTCAACTCTCATTGCGATTCTCACTTAGAACAATAATTTCTTAAGCCAATGATCGTCCCAAACCAATGATCGACACAGCCTCAAGTTTTTGGTTCTAGAAACTCGAAGCTATTTTATGTAATTCCTCCTACCACCCTTCGAAAAATTATTTGTTAACTATAGTACTAATTGTCTACAAACCATAATCTTGTAAGATTAGTTTTCTGTCTTACTTTTTATAGGTTTTCAACAATGTATCTATATCACTGGTGTATATGTGGTGGAGACTGACATTTTTAATCATGTGTAACATGTGCTCATCATTTATATTTGATATAACAATTAACATGCAGGCATAAAAGAATTTTGTATGTGAGATCCATATTATACTCTATTGATTGCATTTAGCTAGCTATAGTTACGAAGATCTACCCACTGCTACATCGCTCTATAAATATTTTCTATTTATTACATAATTTAAGGTTCATTATTTATTAATAAAAATAATCCATGTTTTTATAATATATTTTTAAAAATTTCTAGCATCACTCTCTATATTATATTCTAATTGTTTCTATATTGTGTTATTTTCTTTGATTTACTCACATGGATATTTATATTGACATGTATGGCCAAATTCGTAAAACATGATTAAACATGGCAACACATATCATATTTTCAGATGTCGCATCTACCCTTCCCTATTTCATTACGGTTTTCTTTGTACTGGTTCTTATTAAAAATTCTTATGCAAACTATTAATCACTAATGCCTTGTTCGCGAGTTTTTCGTTCTATTGTCCGCCTCAGGCATATTGCAAACATGTGTTTTAGTGCAGTGACATACATTTGTATAAGAAGAATTGTGTGGAAGTCGCCAAGATATTGTTTCACTCATAATTGTCATAGCTTGTTATTTCTGATGATGGCCATGTTATTTGCGTACTTGACATGAATTGTTGCTTCTAATATTTTTGTTAATGTATCCAAAATTCACCAATGTGCTATGTTAATGTAGTGGTTTGCTTTATTTTTCATCATATTTGCACAATTATCATTCAAATCAGAACATAATACAATAGAAAAAATCTCAAGGGAACACAATCAAACTTTGGTGGAAATGTTCCACCGAAGTGATTTACTGGTGTAAAGACACCGGTTGATGTCAATGGGTCGGTGATCGGCATATTATAAAGCAAAAATAAAAACATAAAATTCCATTCTGATCATAATATTTCTCTATCATGCTCCTCTAAATCAGGTGTTACTTTTCTCCAACTTAAAATACTAATCATAAAATACCGGTGTTACAATCTTTGGTAATTGTGACTTATTGACTTACCAAGAAATAATTATCTCTAAGTTGATATCGTGAACCATCCAATGTGATCACCGAAATTCTTACAAGCACAGAGTATAAAGGGATAAGAAAATCATCATCATCGAATGTCTGCCAACATAGCTTAACAATAATTATTTCTAAGTCAATAGTCAGTTGCTAAAGTTTTTTATAATTTTTTTTGTCTTGTTGTTTAAATAAATTCAAATTAATTAAATGACAATAAGATTAATGTTAAGTTAAAAATAGCATTTTATTTTAAGATTTACAGGTTAGGTTTTAGATTTAATCCTATCAGACAATTTTTTATAATGAAAATGGATTTGTTGAATTTCATATATTATCTTGAGATTTACATAAAGAGCGAGGTGTCTTATTTATTCACCTAATAAAATATGTAAATGTTATTAGTATTGTGAACTTCTGGCTGATAATCTTGATTAGCGGTCGATGATCAAATACATGAGTACATTTTGATTTTAGCTTAAATCAGAAATACGTTTGGTTGGTGTCGATGATGTGTATGTGGTGTTTCGGTAGGTTGATGTCATTATTTTCTTTCCATGTTAGAAGAATCTTTTGAAGTATTTTTATACCGTGCCATTTAACTTGTACAATGTGGAGGCAATGTCTTCCAAGACATAATATATAACTTATACAATGCATTATATCTTATTGCTATCTCTAGCAATTAATAAGTATTAATTATTTTTAGTAAGAAATTGGTTGGCTAAGGAAAGACATATGGTATAATGGATAAAATAGTCTTCTCTTATTTTAAGAGATCATCCCTTAGTTAAGGAAAGATAGCCTTCTTTCTCTTTTTTTGACAATAATAGTGGGGAAGACCCCACAGTGTCAGATTTTTCATTATAAAAAGGAGAGGTACATGGATGGAATATTTACAAGGGGAGGAGGGATCTCTGATAAGGAAATTATAATGTGTCTATCCAAGTCAACATACCCTCCTTTAGGCTGGGTTTGACCCTATGTCTAACCAGACTAATAGAGTTTTTGAAATAAGAGAAACATTGCTCAATATCCCTAGGTTCATTATCAAAAATTATATTATTCCTGTGAATCCATAGGCTCCAACAGCCAGTAATCATAGTTTCTTTGAAGAAACTGTTGCTGGTTCTTTCCTTTGCTTCTTGAAGCATGTCAATAAAACCAAGATCAATATCTCATTCCTGACTCAATCTCCACCAAAATATCTGACTGAAGTCACATCCAAAGAACATATGGATCATTGATTCTTCGACTTGGTCATCACATAATACACAATATTTGCATTCAACATGAAAGTTTTTTCTGGCCATAAGTGCCTTGGTATTCAGTCTATCTTGAATCAGCAGCCAGAAGAAGAATTTCTGCTTTGGGAGACAAGCCGACTTCCATAGCCATTTAAATGGGGTTGGGGCATCTGGGGCATTGATTAGGGCAAGATATACCTTTTTAGTTGGGTACTTCCTGCAATTACCTGGGAGACACCATTCATCAGGGGCATCAGTTTGATTAGAACTGTGCTTCTGCGGTATCTGACAGAGGGTGTTGCATTGCTGAACTGCAATCATGGAAAGAGGGATGTTGAACATGTTATAGATGTCATCTTGCCAAATCTCGGCTGCTCTTTGTACTGTAATCATTTTATCCTTTGCAAATGAAAAGAGGTGAGGGAGCAGTGATTTTAGTGGCTGTTCCTGCCACTAGTCAAGCCAGAATAAGATGGTATTGCCAGTTCCAGCTTTAATATTGGTAAGCTGTTTGAATGATTCTTGTAGAGCCACACATCCTCGCCACCAGAATGATCCTTTGGCGCAGTGAGTATTCGGAAGCCTTCTGTCCTGATAGTATGCTTTCCAAAGAAGATCCACCCAGGGGATGTCATGCTGGTTGTAGAACTTGTATAGGTTTTTTTATCATCAGAGCTTTGTTTTGTTCTTTTAGGTTCATAACTCCAAGCCCGCCAGCAGATTTGGGCAGACATACTTTGTCCCATGAAACAAGGCATTGCCTTTTTTGTGAATGTCTTTCCCTTGCCAGAGGAACATCCTAGTGGATTTGTTTATGTGTTCAATGCCTGAAAGTTGGATCCTGAGGGCACACATAGCAAAATTAGGTATAGCAGAGATAATAGCCTTGATTGCCACAAGCCTGGAACTGTATGCGAGTAGGTGAGATATTCCTAACAATTTTTTATCAACTCTTGAGATCATGGGCATAAGATCATCGACTCTGGGTTTAGTGGTTCCCATAGGTAGGCCAAGGTAAGTGAAAGGCATAGACTCACATTTACAACCCAAAATATTGGCAAGCTCTGAGCATCTCTGATCAGTGATGTTAATTGGTACAATGGAGGACTTGCTATAGTTAATCTTCAGTCCAGTGGACAAAGTGAATTTCTGAAGAATAATCATCAAATTCTAAATCTGAGTGGGATCAGCTGGCATGATGAGGAGTGTGTCATCAGCATACTGAATGATGGGGTATGCCTGTCCAAATGACTCATCAATTGGCAGGTTAATCTGACCTTCCTCCCATGCAAAGTTGACAACTATTTGTAAGAGCTCAGCAGTGGTGACAAATAATAAGGGGGATAATGGGTCCCCTTGTCTAACTCCTCTCTTGCAAACAATTTTCTTTCCTGGAACACCATTGAGGATAACAGATGTTGAGGCACTGTACAGTATATTGCTAATCCATTTAATCCATCTCTCTCCAAATCCCAGATGTTCTAGCATTGTAATAATAGCCTTATATTCCACTTTGTCAAATGCTTTCTCAAAATCCAATTTGATGATAATGATTTCCTTCTTAGACTTGTGGCATATATGAAGATATTCAAAGGCCCAAGATAGGCAGTCCTGAATAGTTTTGGACTTAATGAATCCATATTGGTTTTTATGGAGCATAGGGATGATTTTGGCTTGCAATCTGTTAGCCATGAGTTTGGTGATGATTTTCATAGCCATAGTGACAAGAGAGATGGGCCTGAAGTCAGATGCTTTTTCAGGGCAGGGGATCTTTGGGATTAGTGCAACATAGGTAGTGTTCATACTGTGCAAATCAAGATCACCACCATAGAATGCATTACATAAATCATAAAACTGTTGTTTCATAAGGTGCCAATATTTTTTCATGAAAAGGCCATTAAAACCATCAGGTCCTAGGGCTTTGTCATTGGGCATATGCTTGATAATATCATCAATCTCCTCCTTAGTAAATGGCTGCTCTAATTCAGATAGTTCAAAGGGAGAAATCATTTGCTGAAGGTTGAACTGCATTGCACAATGTTCAGACTTTCCCAGTCTGTCTTTAAAAGCATTCCATAGGATAGCAGCTTTTTGGTCATGATTAGTGGCTTCCACATCATCATCATCATCAGATTTCAGCATGGAAATATGATTGTGTCTGTAGTTTCTTGTGGCAATGGCATGAAAAAACTTGGTGTTTTCATCACCAAGTTTGGCCCATATTATATTAGCCCTCTTTCTCCAGTACAATCGTTTAGCTTCAAGAAGTTTAGCATAGTGAGCTTTGAGTGCTAGTCTGAAGTTCTTTTCCATAACATATAGAGTTCTCTGTTCCTCAAGTCCATCAAATAATGCAAGGACATAACTGCAGTTCCTGATAATTGTACTAAGCTTTGATAAGTTCTTGCTCCATTTCTTGATGCCTTGTCTTAATGACTTGAATCTGGCAGTGATATCCTGTGCAGAGTTTTTATACCAGCCATTGTTTTTCCAGCAATTTTCCACTGTTTCAGAGAATCCTTCAAATTCAAGCCAATATTCTTCAAATCTGAAAATATTAGATTTAGGAACAATGGTACTGATTTGAATTAAAATGGGAACATGGTCAGAACCCAGATGTGACATTGGAGAAGCTAGAGTATTGGGAAAAGTAGTTGTCTAAGAATGAGAGGTAAAAATCCAATCTAACTTTTCCAAAAGAGGGTTGTCTTGCATGTTGCTCCATGTGTAATTCCTTCCTTTTAGAGGGATCTCCTCAAGATCATGATGCTGGATGAGAGAATTAAACAATAGCATATTATTGGTGTTTCCCCCTGGTCTACTTCTGTTCTCATTACTTCTGATGAGATTGAAATCACCCATTATGATCCATAAATCATAAGTGGAGGAATCAATATTGGAAAACCATTGGGCAAATTCTTGTCTTCCTTCATTGTTACATGGAGCATAAATATTAGTAACAAAAAAGATTTGATTACTGAAGGTGCATGTGAGTTCAACAGTGATGTGGTGGGCAGATTGTTCTATAGTTCTGCCATTAAAAGCATTGCCATTCCAAATAGTGATTAATCCTCCTGAATTGCCAACTGAGGGAGAGTATGCAAACTGATTCATTCTTCTAGGGCACAAATTTCTCAAATAATTGCTATCAAATGTTTCTCTTTTGGTTTCTTGCATGCATAAGACATTGCAATTGCTTTCATTGATTTTGTCAAGAATATCATTCCATCTGTCATGTGAGTTTATCCCTCTAATATTCCAATCCATCATATTCAAGTTTCTGTTGTGACTATTCATTGGGAAACAGATTGGGCATGGTGATAAGGGACCAGGTACTGATCTCATGATGCATATAACAGCAGGCAATACAGGTAGTCATAAACTTCCAGACAAGCAAAAGATAACAGATTGTAGCAAAAACCATCATCCAAACACATTGCAGAGAATTACAAATGGTGCCACTGATAGAAAGTTCGGATGTAAAAACACACATAGTTCCAGATAGATAAATGAAATAAGAGGGGGTAAAAGATGACATAATGGTGGCTGGTAGTAGATGGATATATAAATCCTAAGGATAACTAGGCAGATTTGGGCTCTTCTCCTGGCCCAGAGCCTCAGCTTAAGCACTATCATTTGTGCTATCGTAGTTTAAGACATCTTCAGACACATCTTTAAGAGGCATCTGACAATGGTTAGTACCAATAACCTGGAGGGTTTCCATGGGGAGGTGAGGAGGAGCAGTAGCAGTTCCATCAATGATGATTGCCTCAAACTGTGGAGCAAGGTTCAGGTTGATGTTTCCTTCAGTTGTCACTTCCTTCCCAGGGATGTTCTCTGTCATCTCGGCTCCAGCCTCCATAGCACTCTGTTGGTTATAGTAGCCAGCTGCTTTGCCTGCAATACGGTTGCTGCGACGAACCAAGGAGACATCTTTGGGAGCCTTCTTCTGTTTTTTATGTTTTGGAGTGTTGCTAGGCATGGAGATCTCATTAACAGGAGCTTCAGAGAGGTCTGCAAGTTGACCTGTGGGCATGGAGACAACATTAACAACACCATCAGGGGCTGCAAAAAGTGAGCTGTCCTCCACTGGGCCATTGGAGATTGCAGCCTTCTTTCTCTTGTTTCTCTTTCCTCCAACTAAGCAAAAATCTAACATAATAAACATAAAAAAGGTTAACAACCTAACGTTACCGTGTTATACATACCCTAAGATAGACGGACTCTTCTTTTTTCTATTTAAGCGCTCCCGTGTCTGGATATAGGTACGCTTGGTTCAGACCGTCTCAACATATTTGTTGTCTTTTCTATTTAGCTTGGACGTGTCAGCTGTCCCTTTAAAAAGAAAATTTTCTACGTGTCAGACGTGGACATTTTTTCTGCTTTGCTTCTATTTCCTACTTACGACGACTCATGTTATGGTTCAGTTTTTTTTTCTCAAGGTGGAACCTTTTTACCTGTGTTTCCTACTTGCCTTGTACGTGTCAGCTCTGGATTATTTTGTGCGTGACTCATGTTACGTAACATCTTTTTATTTTTTAATCTCAACCATAAGTTTTAGATCTAATAGATTAAAATAATGTATATGATGTGGATCAATGTGGTGTCTTCTAAGAACCCCTTATATTGCCTTTAGTATATAATAGATAGATGGTATGATGGACATACTCCTATAAATAAGCGTAGCATAAAGATCAAATCATTTTAATAGTTTAATTGCTATAAGCTTTCTGATACATAGTAACCTAATTCCTCCGACCATGAGATCATGCTAATCACCATCACCAGAAGGATGTTTTGATGACATCAAACACCATACCGTAACTGGGTGACTATAAAGGTGGCATTGAGTGTTCAGAAAGTATGGGTTGAGGCACATGGATCAAGAGTGGGATTTGTCCATCCATATGACGGATAGATATACTCTGGGCCCTCTCGGTGGAATGTCATCCAATTAGCTTGCAAGCATGTGACTGGCTCACAAGGGATCACATATCACGGGAACGAGAAAAGAATACTTATCAGTAACGAGGTTGAACTAGGTATGCAGAGATACCGACGATCAAAACCTCGGATAAGTAAACTATCGTGAGACAAAGGGAAATTGGTATCGTATGTAAGTGGTTCATTCGATCACAAAGTAATCATAGAAATATGTGGGAGCCATATGAATTTCCAGATTCCTCTATTGGTTATTGATCGAAGAAGTGTCTCGGTCATGTCCGCATAATTCACAAACCGTAGGGAGACACACTTAAAGATTCGATATTGTTGAGTAGTTATGAAATGATGAGTAAGAGACCGAATGTTGTTCGGAGTCTCGGATGGGATCCGGGATATCACGAGGAGATCCGGAATGGTCCGGAGAATAAGATTCATAAGAAAAGTCCTGTTTCGGAGTTGGGGAATGATTCCGGTGTTTTCACCAGGAATGTTCTAGAAGGGTCCGGAAGGTCTGGCACTCCGGAGGGGAACGGTACATGAATGTGTCATAACAATATGGAATGGTTACATCATGTACTAGGCCACTTGGCTGGGCAAAATAAAGGGAGAAATCAAATCCTAGTTCGAAAGTCAAACGCCAATTTGAAAAAGTCAAACGACAAGTTTGCTTGGTGGAGGGAGAGTAGGAAACCTACTTGGGGAGGAGTTCCCCTCCCTCCACCCGCCGGCCAAGGAGGCCGAGTTGGGGGAGGACTCCCTCCTCCCAACCGGCCACCCTCCACCTATATAAGGAGGGGTAGGGCGCCCCCTACCCCTGAAGGGAATATGCCCTGAGAGGCAATAATAAAGTGTTTATTATGTGTATTCCAAGTATATGATAGATGTTTATTTTGCATGCTATAATTGTATTAATATGGAAACATTAATACATGTGTGTTTAATAAACAAACAGAAATTTCCTAGTTATGCCTCTCTCATAAACTAGCTCGTTGATTAACAAGATGATCAAGGTTTCCTGATCATGGACATTGGATGTTGTTAATAACGGGATCACAACATTAGTGTAATGGTGTGATGAACATTCATCCGAAGTATAGCATTACGATCAAAGTCATTGAGTTTATATTGCTATAACAACTTACGAAGTGATCTTAATCCATAGACCATGAGATCATGTTAATCACTAACACAGTAACACCAGAAGAGTTTCTTGATAACATCAAACATCACACCATAACAGGGTGATTATAAAGATGGATTCAGAACTAATAAACTGTTATGTTGAGGCTCATGGATCGAGAGTGGAATTTTTTCATTCCGATGACAGATAGATATACTCTGGGCCCTCTCGGTGATATCACATTGATTAGCTTGCAAGCAAGTGATTTGATCACTAGAATGTTATATCACGGGAACGAGAAAAGAGTGCATGTTAGTAACGATATCAAACTAGGTATGGAGATACCGATGATCGAATCTCGGACATGTAATATATTGTGAAACAAAGGGATTAAGATACTAGCGTAAAAGGTTCCGACGATCACAAGAAAGTCATCGTTGAATGTGTGGGAATCAGTATGGGTCTCCAGATCCCGCTTCTGATTATTGATCCGAGAGGGGTCTCGATCATGTCCGCATTATTCATGAACCGTAGGGTGACACACTTAAGAGACACCGACATCCAATTGGAGCAAAAGTTTCATGCCGAAAGAATGAACAAGCGCAGGAATTTATTTCACTAGATACCGAAACAGGTTTTCGGGTGAAATTGCATAAAGTGGTTATGCATGTGAAATAGAATTCTAGCAAGGGGTTATTTGTGAATGTTTGTCATTAAAGTAATTGACAAAATTCTGAATAAAATAAAAGAGTTTTATTTAATGAGAGTTTGCATTAAATTTGGTGGAAATTTAATGGCAAGTTTGAGTGGGATTTTGAGTGGAGGCATATGAATGGATTTTTGTGAGTGGAGTGTCCACCCACATGAAGAGGGGAGGGCAAGGGGGCATCCCCCATGCGCCGGCCACCCCTTGGGGTTCCCCCCTCCTCCTATAAAAGGAGCCCCTCCTCTCACTTGTCTCTTACACCTCCTCGTGAAGGATCTCTCTCCCCCTCTAGAATTTATCCTCCATGGTCTCGGACTAGCGAGATACATGTTCCCGGTGGCTATTCGGCAAGAAAGAGTTGTGCTTCCGCTGCATCGCTGGAGCGAGGAGGCGGAGGTTGCTCGGTGCCTCGAACGTGTGTGCGAGCACGGATGCGCTGCTGATTTGCGGCGTTAGGACTTCCTCTCGATCTTGAGATCGACAAGAGATCGTCTACATCAACAACGAGTTGAACTCGTTAAGCTTTGTCGGTCTTCAAGGGTATGTTCTCTACGGATATACATCCGCCCATTGTTTGTATCTAGTAGATAGATCTTGGTACATAGTTCCCGTCATAGGAAATTTTTTGTTTTCTATGCTGCGAACCCTACAGTGGTATCAGAGCCGGATCTATGCGTAGATGCTTTACACGGGTAGTACACATATGAGTATGTGGGCGATGATGATCATGTTGTTGCTCCTTAGTTGTAATTTTGGATATTGGTGGCATAGTGGGATGAAGCGGCCTGAACAAACTTTACATGTCCTCGCACATGAGACATGTTCCACGCTTGACATGCAACTAGTTTGCATAAGTGGCTAGCGGGTGTCTGTCTCTCCTACTATAGTCAATATCTATTTTGCAACGAGTTGTCAACATGGTTATCCTCGTTGTGGTTCATGTTCATAGGTAAGAACGGTTCTATCTCGAAATCCCTAAACCACGTAAAACTTGCAATGGATAAATTAGAGGCGTCTAGTTTAGATTGTTGCTGGGCTAGTGTTATGATATGGTGATGTTGTAAGTAGAAGTATGAGATGATACTCTTACAACATACATAACGTGTAATCTCCATAGACCTTGGACTTACACATATAGGTATGATAGTGATCATACCACGATGCACATGATAGAGCTCATCTGCGGGAACCATATCATTTCACTAATAAACATGTGATGTTTGATAGCATCTTATATTGCTTGTTTAGCGCTTTGTTAGCATAATAAGATGATCCCTCATTTAAATATCAAGATAAGAATGTGTTCTTCCTTTAGTATGCACCGATTATGTTTTCGTCGCTCCAAGACATCACGTGATGATCGGGTGTTCTTGGATCCACGACCATATTTCGGGGTGTAAAATAGTTACACACGCGAATACTAAGGTTCTAACTTGGTGAGCCTAGCATGTACAGACATGGCCTCGGAACACGGACCAAAAGGTTAAGCATGAGTCATATAGTTGATATGATGCCCATTTGATGCTTGCCTTTGAAGCTATACCGACTCACGTGATGATCGGACTTGGTATAGTGGATTTGGTTCATGTAATCACCAAAAAGGCACGAGGGATGTCGTTTTTGAGTGGGAGTTCATTCGTAATATGGATTAGTTGAACTCAATCTATCATACACTTAGTCTAAACTTTACAAATTCTGTTGTAGATGGCACCACCTGCTTTTAATTTCAATGTGTTCATGGAGAAAGAGAAACTTGCAACGAACGGTAGCAACTTTACCGAATGGGCCATGAATTTGAGGATTCTCCTCTCTGCTGCACAAAAGCAATACGTGCTAGAAGCGCCACTAGGCCCCCCACCTTTTGAGGATGCCTATGACGAGGAGAAGAATGTCTATCAGACTCGTCAGGAGGACCACAACTTAGTTCATTGCAGCATATTGTATGGGCTAGAGCCGGAACTTCGAAAGCGTTTCGAAAACGGCAATGCTTTTGATACAATGGGTGAGTTGAAAATGATTTTCGACACACATGCTACTGTAGAGAGCTACAACGCTTTAGAAAAATTCTTTAGCTGCATGATGGAAGAGCACAACTCCGTTAGTGAGCATGTACTCAAGATGTCGGGTTACGCCGATAAGCTTGTGTCCTTAGGAATATCGATTCCCATTGACTTAGGCATCCATCGTGTTCTGCAGTCTCTGCCTCCTAGCTATAAGAGCTTTGTGATGAACTATAATATGCAAGGCATGAAGAAGTCTCTCCCCGAGCTTCTGTCAATGCTTAAAACTACAGAAGTGGAGATCAAAAAGGAACATCAAGTGTTGATGATCAATAGGAACACTGGTTTCAAGAAAGACAAGAAGGGAAAACAGAAGGGAAGTAAGGGCGGCAAGCCGGTTGCCGTGCCTGAAAAGAAACCCCGAGTTGGACCTAAGTCGGATACCGAGTGCTACTATTGTAAGGGGACAGGCCACTGGAAGCGCAACTGCCCCAAGTATTTGGCAGACAAGAAGGCCGGCAAGGCAAACAAAGGTATATATGATATACATGTTATTGATGTGTACTTGACTAGTGCTTGCAGTAGCACCTGGGTATTTGATACCGGTTTAGTTGCTAATATTTGTAACTCAAATCAGGGGCTGCGGAACAAGCGACCTCTAGCAAGGGGTGAGGTCAAGATGCGTGTCGGCAATGGATCAAGCATTGATGTGATCGCCGTCGGAACGCTGCCTCTCCATTTGCCGTCGGGATTATTTATAAACTTGAATAATTGTTATCTGGTGCCTGCACTGAGCATGAACATTGTATCTGGATCGTGTTTGATGCGAAGTGGTTATTCATTTAAATCCGAGAACAATGGTTGTTCCATTTATATGAATGAAATCTTTTATGGTCATGCACCGATGATGAATGGTTTATTTCTATTAGATCTCGATGATAATGTTACACATATTCATAATGTTGATGCTAAAAGGATTAAACTTAATGATGATATATCCGCATATATGTGGCACTGTCGTCTAGGTCATATTGGCGTTAAACGCATGAAGAAGCTCCATTCGGATGGACTTTTGGAATCACTTGATTTTGAATCATTTGATACATGTGAGCCATGCCTTATGGGCAAGATGACTAGAACGCCGTTTTTCGGTTCAATGGAACGGGTGACAGATTTATTGGAAATCATACATTCTGATGTATGTGGTCCAATGAGTGTGTCGGCGCGAGGTGGATATCGTTATTTTGTTACTTTCACAGATGATTTGAGTAGATACGGTTATATCTACTTAATGAAACATAAATCTGAAACCTTTGAAAAGTTCAAGGAATTTCAGAATGAAGTGGAAAATCATCGTAATAGAAAGATCAAATTTCTACGGTCCGACCGTGGAGGTGAGTATCTAAGTTACGAGTTTAGCACTCACATGAAAGAGTGTGGAATTGTTTCACAACTCACACCTGCCGGAACACCACAGAGAAATGGTGTGTCGGAACGTCGTAATCGTACTTTATTAGATATGGTTCGATCTATGATGTCTCTGACGGACTTGCCGTTGTCATTTTAGGGTTATGCACTAGAAACTGCTGCATTCACTTTAAATCGGGCACCATCTAAATCCGTTGAAAAGACACGGTATGAATTGTGGTTTGGAAACAAACCTAAGCTGTCATTTCTTAAAGTTTGGGGATGCGATGTTTATGTGAAGAAACTTCAACCGGATAAACTCGAACCCAAAGCGGAAAAATGCGTCTTCATAGGATACCCTAAGGAAACTATTGGGTATTCCTTCTATCACAGATCCGAGGGCAAGGTTTTTTTTGCCAAGAATGGATCCTTTCTAGAGAAAGAGTTTCTCGCGAAAGGTGTGAGTAGTCGGAAGGTAGAACTCGAAGAGGTTATTGAACCTTCTCTTCAAAGTATGGCGAGTAGCGTAGCACCGGAAGTTGTTCCGAAGTTGGCTTCACCTGTTGATGAAGGAACTAATGATAATGATCATGAAACTCTGAAAGAGAGTACTACCGAACCTCGCAGGTCTAGCAGGACGCGTGCAGCTCCCGAGCTGTACGGAAATCCTGTCATGAATTTCATGGTTGATGAAAATGATGACCCTGCGACGTATGAAGAAGCGATGATGAGCCCGGATTCCATCAAATGGTTAGAAGCCATGAAATCCGAGATGGAATCCATGTATGAAAATCAATTTTGGAACTTGGTGGAATTACCTCATGACCGAAAGGCCGTGGAGAACAAATGGATTTTCAAAAGGAAAACTGATGCTGATGGTAATGTGACCGTCTATAAAGCTCGACTTGTCGCAAAGGGGTTTCGACAAATTCAAGGAGTTGACTACGGTGAGACATTCTCTCCCGTAGCGATGCTAAAGTCAGTTAGGATTATGTTAGCAATTGCTGCATATTTCGATTATGAGATATGGCAGATGGATGTCAAAACCGCGTTTCTCAATGGTAATATTGAAGAAGAGTTGTATATGATACTACCAAAGGGTTTTGTCGATCCTAAGGATGCTAACAAGGTGTGCAAGCTTCAACGATCCATCTATGGATTGAAGCAAGCATCACGAAGTTGGAATCTCCGCTTTGATGAGGTGATCAAAGAGTTTGGATTTGTCCAAACTTATGGAGAAGCTTGTATTTACAAGAAAGTGAGTGGGAGCAATGTGGCATTTCTGATATTATATGTGGATGACATATTATTGATCGGAAATTATATAGATCTTTTAAATAGTGTTAAAAGTTATCTAAACAGCAAATTTTCAATGAAGGACCTAGGTGAAGCGTCATACATATTAGGCATAAAGATCTATAGAGATAGATCTAGGCGCCTAATAGGGCTATCGCAAAGTACATACCATGATAAGATTTTAAAGAAGTTTAAAATGGACGGAAGTAAGAAGGGGTTCTTACCTATGTTGCAAGGCAAGACATTGAGTAAGACTCAAAGTACGGCTTCGGTGGAAGAAAGAGAGATAATGGACAAAGTCCCCTATGCTTCAGCCATAGGCTCTATAATGTACGCCATGCTATGTACAAGACCGGATGTGGCACATGCTATTAGTTTGACCAGTAGGTACCAATCGGATCCAGGTTCGGAACACTAGATAGCGGTCAAGAATATCCTTAAGTACTTACGAAGAACTAAGGATATGTTTCTTGTATACGGAGGTGAAGAAGAGCTCGTCGCTAAGTGTTATGTTGACGCTAGCTTTGACACCGATCCGGATGACTCTAAGTCTCAATCCGGATATGTATTTCTCATGAATGGCGGAGCGGTTAGTTGGAGGAGCTCCAAACAACCTGTGGTAGCGGGATCAACAACGGAGGCCGAATATGTTGCTGCTTCAGAAGCGGCTCAGGAAGCAGTTTGGATGAAGGAGTTCATATCCGAACTAGGTGTGGTTGCAAACGCGTTGGACCCAATGGTGATCTATTGAGACAACAATGGTGCCATTGCCAATGCCAAAGAGCCAAGGTCTCACAAGCATTCCAAGCATATTAAGCGCCGGTTTCACTCCATCCGCGAGCATGTCAAGGATGGAGATATAAAGATTTGTAAAGTACATACGGATCTCAATGTAGCAGATCCGTTGACTAAAACTCTCCCTAGAACAAAACATGATCAACACCAGAACTCAATGGGTGTTAGATTTATCACTATGTAACTAGATTATTGTCTCTAGTGCAAGTGGGAGACTGAAGGGAATATGCCCTGAGAGGCAATAATAAAGTGTTTATTATGTGTATTCCAAGTATATGATAGATGTTCATTTTGCATGCTATAATTGTATTAATACGGAAACATTAATACATGTGTGTTTAATAAACAAACAGAAAGTTCCTAGTTATGCCTCTCTCATAAACTAGCTCGCTGATTAACAAGATGATCAAGGTTTCCTGATCATGGACATTGGATGTTGTTAATAACGGGATCACAACATTAGTGTAATGGTGTGATGAACATTCATCCGAAGTATAGCATTACGATCAAAGTCATTGAGTTTATATTGCTATAACAACTTACGAAATGATCCTAATCCTTAGACCATGAGATCATGTCAATCACTAACACAGTAACACCAGAAGAGTTTCTTGATAACATCAAACATCACACCATAACAGGGTGATTATAAAGATGGATTCAGAACTAATAAAGTGTTATGTTGAGGCTCATGGATCGAGAGTGTAATTTGTTCATCCCGATGACGGATAGATATATTCTGGGCCCTCTCGGTGATATCACATTGATTAGCTTGCAAGCAAGTGATTTGATCACTAGAATGTTATATCACGAGAACGAGAAAAGAGTGCATGTCAGTAACAAGATCAAACTAGGTATGGAGATACCGATGATCGAATCTCGGACATGTAATATATCGTGAAACAAAGGGATTAAGATACTAGCGTAAAAGGTTCTGACGATCACAAGAAAGTCATCGTTGAATGTGTGGGAATCAGTATGGGTCACCAGATCCCGCTTCTGATTATTGATCCGAGAGGGGTATCGATCATGTCCGCATTATTCACGAACTATAGGGTGACACACTTAAGAGACACCCACATCCAATTGGAGCAAAAGTTTCATGCCGAAAGAATGAATAAGCGCAGGAATTTATTTCACTAGATACCGAAACAGGTTTTCGGGTGAAATTGCATAAAGTGGTTATGCATGTGAAATAGAATTCTAGCAAGGGGTTATTTGTGAATGTTTGTCATTAAAGTAATTGACAAAATTCTGAATAAAATAAAAGAGTTTTATTTAATGAGAGTTTGCATTAAATTTGGTGGAAATTTAATGGCAAGTTTGAGTGTGATTTTGAGTGGAGGCATATGAATGGATTTTTGTGAGTGGAGTGTCCACCCACATGAAGAGGGGAGGGCAAGGGGGCAGACCCCATGCGTCGGCCACCCCCTTGGGGTTCCCCCCCTCCTCCTATAAAAGGATCCCCTCCTCTCACTTGTCTCTTACACCTCCTCGTGAAGGATCTCTCTCCCCCTCTAGAATTTATCCTCCATGGTCTCGGACTAGCGAGATACATGTTCCCTGTGGCTATTCGGCAAGAAAGAATTGTGCTTCCGCTGCATCGCTGGATCGAGGAGGCAGAGGTTGCTCGGTGCCTCGAACGTGTGTGCGAGCACGGATGCGCTGCTGATTTGCGGCGCTAGGACTTCCTCTCGATCTTGAGATCGGCAAGAGATCGTCTACATCAACCACGAGTTGAACTCGTTAAGCTTTGTCGGTCTTCAAGGGTATGTTCTCTCCGGATATACATTCGCCCGTTGTTTGTATCTAGTAGATAGATCTTGGTACATAGTTCCCATCGTAGGAATTTTTTTGTTTTCTATGCTGCGAACCCTACAACCCCTCACACCCAAAAACCCTAGCCCTAGCCGCCGGCCTCCTCCAAGTCGCCGCCGCCACCTAGGGTTCCTCCAACTCGCCGAGTTGGGGCTTGCCCAAGCCCTAGCCGCCGGCCAAGCTCCCCCCTTTGGTGCTTCTAAACCCTAGATCGCCAAGGCACCTCTCTTGCTCCATCATACTCGCACCGGCTTAAGGCGAAGCCCTGCAGGATCTCCCCTCTACTTCCGACACCACGCCGCCGTTCTGCCGGAATCGCGAGGAGAGCACTACAACCTCCGCTGCCTGCTGGAACAAGGGAGAGGAAGGTCTTCATCGAGTACCGAACGTGTGACCGACTGTGGAAGCGCTGCCGAAACGCTGCGCCGGAAGGATCGTCTACACGATCTTGAGATCGGCAAGAGTACGACTACATCACCCATGAGAATCTGCTCTCGTTAACCGCTTTGGAATCTTCGAGGGTGAATTCCTCTATCGACTCGTTGCTACAATCTAGTAGATAGATCTTGGCTTGTTTGTTTGCATGCGGTAGAAATTTTTTGTTTTCCATGCTACGAACCCCTACAGTTTTCCCATTCATTGAGGTGGAGTTAGAGCGCACCTGGTGTTATGAGATCTCCCATCCATCCCCTCCTTCGCTCCTTCCTCCTCCAGTCCTTCGCGTCGCGCGACCATCGACCCTTGGCTACATCTCTTCTGCTCGGCCTAGCTCCGCCCCTGGCTACGACTCTGCCTCCTCTACTCCACATTTCATCGGTCCAAGTGTCCAACTGCAGAACTCCTGTTTGATTGTTCTTCGCCTCAGCTATAGCTACCCCTCAATTAGTTAATTTCTTTATTCCTTTAATCGTTCAACTGGGATGATTTGTGATTGAAGTGATTCCTTGGTTTAACAATTGTCTGTAACTAGCAAGGTGGCCCTCGCATTTGTGAGGGAATCATCTATATTGTGTTGAAAATATTCAAGAAAGAAAGTTATTGTCTCATAGGTATCACATTTTATGATTTGAACTAATACAGTCCCATGAGTATACGAATGTTATTGTAAGTAAAATAGACCATGCGTGAGTAGAATTTTGTAGCATCTTAAAACTGTTGGAAAATATTATTATTTTAAATGTTAAAAAACCAATGTGTTTTGCTAATAAGAGATATTAGATTATTATAAATAGGACTATGATTTTTTATTATGTTAGGTCGGCATGGGACGTTAATTAACATTGATTAGTTATCTTGATGAACCGAAATGAGTAATAGGTATGTCAAACTTAATAGTTCTAATATATGCATTTTTTGTGTTTCTTCCTCACCAAAAAATTTAAAATTTGTGAGTTATAGAAATTAATATAGTATCCACGGAGAAACTTTGACCATTATTTTATATACTACTATGTTGCTGAAAATAATGGTAATGCAAAATTAACAAAATTTAATGATAATATTTTTATTTTTTTCAATGGACTTCTTACAATGCTCGTACATTGGGTTTCATAGTTAGGCGTATCACATTATGTTTTTAGAATGCCAATCTATTTACATACTCACTCCATTCAGAAATATGTGACTTTAATTTGTATAGATATAGATTCATATGTATAGACGTGTTTTAGTGTATAGATACATGTGAATCTAGACAAAGCAAAGTCACTTATTTTCGGACAAAGGGAGTACATTAACATTTCTCTTTTATTAATTTCTCGATGTTATCTTGATTCTTATTCCAGAGGTTCTACGCATTTGATCATATGTTTTTGACATGTCTTGTATAATGATGTTACTTGAATGGCATAGTTCATGCCACATAACCGTTCATTGATTTTGTACTGTGATTGGAACGTCATATTCTCTTAAGTTGACTTCATTACATCATAGGAAACACATAGAAGATACTCCTTATATATAATAGTTAATTAAGTGATTGCTATAATTTATGATGTGGGTATGAAAGAAATCTTATTTTTTCTAAAATTCGCTTGACAACACTAAATTGTAGAAATATCGAGAATAATCTGAAATACCTCGTCTTCTCCTAGTAATTTTGTTCTATATTTTTTCTATCATGTATATACAGTTGAACACACATAGTTTTATAATAAGGCAACATATGCACTAAAAACTCACTTGTTCGGCCTCCGGCCTTCTTTCAGTGAGGTTTGCAACTAACGAACTCCTTTCTACTTAATAATCAAACTTAGAAGACTTTATACATTTTATATCAATGAACTTTTAGAGGAATTTTTTAAACTATGTTTTTAGAATATTTGTATCTCTTATTGTATGGGATATTTTATGGTACATCAATGCAACCTGGCTGTCCAATCGGAAATTTTTGATAAATTACCGGATTAACTAATGGCGAAAAACTGGCCCAATTAATTTGGACCATCTGATCATGCCATATATATACTACACATCTAAATGTGTATCTGATGGGCCGTAAAATCTCCCTTTTATAATCTGTACTCAAATTAAAAATTGTATTGCCTTGTAATGATTTTTATACTAAATCATGCACGTATATAGAGCAATATAAGTCATTAGTTTATATACCTTGTATATCCTAGTACATCTACACATCAGAAGGACCACTTTCTATCTACTCATTCCAAACTACTCGTAATTTTGACCGAGTGCATACATTTGTCTTTTTTTTCTGGAACCGGATTTATCTATTTGTATGGAGATGGATATGCGTGTACAGTATATAAAAATCATGCACGTATATAGAGCAATATAAGTTATAAGTTTATATACCTTATAGTATATATTCCTGTACATCTACACATGACCACTTTCTAGCTACTCATTCCGTTCTAAAAAAAAACTACTCATAACTTTGACCTGGAACCGGATTTATCTATTTGTATGGAGATAGATATGCGTGTACAGTATATATAAACTAATTGTATACCCAGTCCCACCCAGCTTTAAAGGGTTACGTGCTAATAAAAAGACTATTTGGGATTGTCCAAAAAAAAAGATGAGACGTGTCCAAACGTTGTGCAAACTCTGTGCACATAACATATTGTAGTGCGTACGTAACATATTGTCTTCTAAATCTCAGCCGTTATAATTTGGTCCCACGATACAATTAATGACTCAAATAATTTAGCCTATGTGGATCAACGTGGTGCCTCGAAAAACACCCTTATATTGCTTTTAGTATATAATAGATTGATTTATCTTTTGAGAACAAAAGATGAAGAGCATGTCCATCGATCCCAAAAACGAACTAATCAACAAATGCAATTCTCAAACGGAAGCTATCCAAACTAAATCAATTTACCAAAGTGGACTTTCATTTTCAACTGAAGCAAGCCACAAGCTTCGAGACCGTGTTGTCAATATGCCAATACGCATTCTTGATGTTATTGTTTCAGATTTCGGTCTTAGGACACCTATGGAGGACTTGGATCCGAACATTGAAGATGTTGTTAGAAGGGAGCACGTAAATTCGTTTCCATAGTTTTTTGGGCTTGTGCCGAAACATATATTTCATTTTTGCAACCTTATTAAGTTTCCATGTTATCATTAGAGTTTTTTTTTATTTAGCTTTTGGCCCGGGCTTGCTCCATCCTAAATCCGCCACGGATGCAACAGTTGGTGGTCGCGTATCATAGGCCGGAGATCCCCACGGTTCGCACCAAACCTGCCGGTCTGCATGCATCCTTCTCAGAAGCTTCTTGCCTCATGTCCACTCAACTGTCGCTGCTCGGTTGTTTAAAAAAAATCCGTCGCTGCTCCGATATTTAGCTAAGATAATCCACTGCTACCAATTTGGCATCATACTCTCTCCTTTAGAAATATAAGACTCAAACCTATTTAGACTCAAACCTATTTAGACGTCTTTTAGTATATACTCCCTCCGTTTAGAAATATAAAATATTTTAGGTTTGTGAAGAAACTTTTAGTGTCTAGGTTCAAATAAATCTAGACACTAAAAGGTGTGTAGATAAATCTCCTTCACAAATCTAAAAAGCCTTATATTTCTTAACGGAGGGAGTAAGTTCATAGAGGTTCGAAATAAATCTATACACCAAAGGACATATAGATACGTTTTATTTGACAGAACTAAAATTGCTTATATTTCTAAACGAATAGAGTACATGATAATACTCACACCTGATCCATATAACCATGACACGCTTTGACCTGCTTGCACTGTTTGTTGTTGCGTCGGTGTGGTGGTCATCATTGCCTCTGAATTTTAAAGACGTGGCCACCGATCATCTTTGATGAGTTTGTTAATTAATATTCTCACTTCTTTTTCTCGCGGTTGTTGGATTTTATTATTATTGGGTAATGCTTTTTTTAGGTCATTTTCTTAGGGGTTGCCGGCTGGGTGGACAGACCGGCCGGGTCAGCTGGGTGTATATTATGCCTTGTGCGGTGGCCAGTGCTTCTCCGTTTTTCTCGTGTTGACGTGCGTTTTTTTTTTTTTTTGAGACTTGACATGCGTCTTAATTTGTCTTATTTAGACCGGCGCCGTCTCGTCAGACAAGAGCGACGTCACAGGGGAGCATGTAACCGACAGATCAAATTCCAATCAAAGAGTTTGTCATGTAGTTAATCGCGACCTATCAATCATACTTGTTCTCCATCCGCCGTCTGTACTGGCCTCGATCTGCTCATCAGCTCATGTATATCTAGCAGACCAAGCGTCTTCAGATTTTTTTTTTGCGGGTAGCGTCTTCAGAAAATTTAATTAGCAGCTTTTACATACTACTCGAAACGAATCCAATACTAAGAAACATCCAAAAAGAAAAGGCTGGTGACGCTACGGGCGCAACAAAACCACGTAAAAAATACGGTACGTACGTATGGTCACATGCAGGCAGAGAAAACATGTCAACAATGAAGGGAAATGAGATGACAGGACCTACCAAACAACCAACCAACCAACTAATATCCAAAAAACAAGTGCGCGATCTACAGAGATCATGCCGATCGTGGGCGGTTCTGCGCCTGTAATAATTCGCTAGCACCTAGCAGCGCATTGCCAGTTCCCTCCTCGATCGAAATATCCATTGCCTGCCTCTCCCGGTGGTCTCCGGCCGGTCTTGTCATCTTCGTGTCGTCGGAGGGCTAATGTTTGATCGCGGCAGCGCAACCACCCGGCCGTACGTCGCTGTTGGGTGAGTCCGGTGGCGACGGCGAAGTGATATGCCCCCCTCCGGTTTCACTGAGGCAGGGCTGCTTTAATTTCTGCTTTCCTTCCCCCGGCCGGTGGGACTCCAGGCGCGCGGTGGGCCGGCCAGGTGTGTGCTCGCGAGATTTCCGCCCTCCGGTGCCAGTTAAGCCGCCTCGCTTTCGCCTCCGTTGCCCGGTTCCTGAGTCACCAAGGCGCTCTCCGACAGTGAGGTCTGGAGCACGAATTCGCCTGCCAGTTAGCCGTGGAATTCAATACTACTATTACTGCTGCTTAATTAATCAGCGTGGAATTCCTGCTTAGCATTTAGGCAGTCGCTCAAATAGGACGGTGTGGTGATGTGAGAGTGTGGATCTCGTAATGTACAAAGGGCAACGTCGACGTAAGTCGGGGATCCTTGGATGCTCTGAGCTGGTCTGCCTTTGCATTGGGCCTGGAATTGTTTCCGACAGACGATACCATGCATGCGGCTCCCTCGGTCATATTTTAAGATCCTCCGACGTCGGTCACTTTTGTCAAATAATTCCTAGGCATTTGTTTGCGGAAGGGAGAATACAGGGGCATCTAGAGGATCGATCGCCGAGGACAAGAGCGTATGGGATTTTAAATAAGTACCAGCAATGCAACGCACATTATTCCCCTCTTATTATTGTGCCGGGTTCGTGTCGTGTATGTATACTACGACGGATCCCTTTGTCAAAGTGGTTGCCAACTAAGCAGCGCTTCGTTGGCAAGATTAGATAGATGCCTCAGGACAAACCAAAGCGCGTCGAAAAGCTAGCGGAAGAGTGCTTTGCTCTGCTCTCACACAGTCACACCTCCTCTTTTCAATGGAGTCGCGATGTGCGTACGTGTATGAAGTATTTTATTATGTCCAGAATTTCGAAAAGATGGACGCGCGTACCGGCACGAATATATTAGTAATAAAAATCGGTAAAAGATGGGCAGCTTCTTCTTGTTCTGATGGAAGATCGTGCATTGTGGACAGTGGCAGGGTGGACTAGGGCATATGCATGTGCAGTGTACTGCTAAATGGATCCGGCCACAGTGTCACCAACAATCACTACTCCAAACAAATACGAACGTCAACGTTTTATTTTTTCTCTTGCGCATGCATGACGAGCTGAATTCGTTGTCAACTTACCCTCTTGATATATACTCTTATTTATTATTGGAGTAGATATTTTGAACACGAACTGCATGCATGATCCTAATGATGACCATGATTTCGTCGTAGAGACATAATGTCAATGGATCAGCCTGATTATGATAGCATGCAGCGGACCTTGATGGTAGTAGCGTTGTGTGCATGTGGGACTTTGGCTTCATCGGAGCGTGGCATATGAGTGAGGTGGTACCCCCTTGAGGTTAGGCAACACCGCCGGGACCAGACATGCAGGGTTGACGTTTGATACACTTGTGGAGGAAGTCGATCGTGTATTTTTGCGCGCCGGGTTCACATGTACAAAACAGCCAAAACAGGTGTACATACATTATACATACCTACCATCCTGCCGTCCATGACGGGATGTGCATGGCACGAGAAGAAGAAACGACCATGGAATAGGCGGCAAGAGAGATAGTCAAGTCCGTGCCAGAAATGCGTGTGAACTAATTCAAGCCAGGTTTGCTCGAAGCTGGGGAAGACGGTAGCTGGTGCACATGCTCTGGTTTTACTTTACTGGAAGAACAGTCAGGAGGCTATATGCATGCAACACGACTTTCTTCAGTTTCTTGCGATCATCGACGGAGAAAATATTCCATGGAGAAGAAAGCATTTCACATGGAATAATTTCAGACCGAGCAACAAATGCTATGACGTACAATACATTTTTCTTCCCCGGCGAACATCGTCAATACTGGAAGGTTGGAACAGCGTGCAAACAAGTCGGCAGTAAAAAAAAGTGCTCACTGATCGCCTGTAGCTTCATAGGTTGGGCCATGGAAGCCCCCCTAAGCTACAAGCTACACAAGCCAACCACGAAAACGCTCAAGATGCCAAGCTATTATTAGATGCTCGACCGTCCAATCCCACTTTCTAATTGACACTTCAACAGTGCCCGACTGTAGGGTGTCAAGTGGAATCCCAGGATTTAGACGGGATCCCACCTGACACACTCAGCGACTGCATGCCTTGGGACAAAATGGAAGGAAGGAAGTGAGTGAGTGACCCCTGTGGTCGGGAGTGTCGGACCGTGAAACAAAACAAAACGTAGCCTTTCAACAATTATCCGTTCTTTGGAGTTGTTCGCTTCGTACGAAACTTACTGTGCCGCTACTGATAAGTGGGATCAAATATGGTGCTCAAGTTTATATTACAAACACGTGCATGATGCATGCACGGCGCGTTTTCAGTACTATTATCATGGAATTCGTGGACCAATATGTCTTTGATTAAATTAATTATTACATTATTTATAATTTGAACTTAGTTGAAGGAATATAGAAACGGTATAAAGCAAATAAGGCAAAGTAAGTGAGTCTAACTTGCTTGGTTAAGTTAGGCGATTGGTTCCGGGCCACCCGAGCTCATGTCGCCACATGGAAATTTGGGCTCATATTCTTTCAAAACAAAGCCGCAGAGGATTTCAGAAAGCAGGCTAAGCTGTTCGTGCTGTCCATGTCGAACAGTCGGTGTGACACTCTTCTTGACTTCCTTTAAAGAAATAAAGCAGCTCAAATGACATCCAAGCACGCACTAGTACAGGTCAATTACTTAGAGCATGTCTAACAGATCCCTTAAGAGGGCCAAACCCGTATAATAACCGCCGGAATACGGGTTTGAGCTCCACCCGGCCGTCTAGCAGGCCTCGTAAAAATGGCCCCCGCTCCGATTTTTGCTGTTTTCGATTACGGGGCGGACCTTCGCCCCCTACTTGTGCGGGGTGGGAGCGGGAATAGAGGGCCAAACCAGTATCCTCCCCTCCACTGTGCGCGAACGGTTTCAGCGAAACCCAACCGCCGCCGCCGCCGCTCGATCTCCTCCACCCCGCCCTTCCCGGCAACGTCGCGGCCGGATCCTGCTGCCATGGATCCTCCGCAAGGGCCGCCTACCGCCGGCGGTGCATCTCCAACGGCCGCGGTGGTTGATGTCCCCGTCGGAGGTCCGCCCAACGTCGGCGATGTGTCGGCCATGATCTCCGCCACCATCCCGTCGAAGAGGAAGAGGATTTCGAAGCAATTCTTCGAAGCCCCTTCGGCGGCCGCAGCCCCGCCGGCTGCCAAGAAAGGGGGCAAGATGAAGACGAAGGCGGCCGGGCCGAGGGGTGCTTCGCAGCCCAAGGTGAAGACAAAGCAGGTCAGCCGCATCGGCCTCGCGCCTCCACCGTCTTCCAAGGCCACGGCCCCTCCTCCCTCCGTTCCGTCCGATACGATGCCCGCGCCGCCGCCACCCACCATGGACGTAGACAAGGTGTTCGATGTTGAGTCCACAACATCGTACATGGACATGCTCAATGAATCCGCGGTGGATTTGGACGCCGGCATCGATGCGTTCGATGGGGAGTGCAACGTCGAAGAGATTGATGACGAGGAGGAGGATGAGGGTGACGAGGAGGAGGTGGTTGAGGTTGATCCGGCTGCCGTCGGTTCTTCGTCGACGCCAAGTTGAAGGCCGAGCTTGACTTGAGGATGATCGCACGCAAAGAAGCCAAGGCCATGAAGGAGCTCTTGGCCGAGGAGAGGGATATCATGATGATGCGCACCGACGGCATGGACGAGGATCAGCTGGCGTGGTGGAAGGAGACCAAGGCGGACATCATGGCGAGGAAGAAGGCTGCGCGTGAAGCTCGTGCTGCAAGTGCTCAAGGTGAGTCTCCGGCGAGTGGTGGCGCCGCTGGCGATGGACTCGTTGATGGTTGATCACATTTGGGAACTTCCGTGGCTTGAACATTGCCTATGATCGCGTTGTGATGTTAAAAACTATGAATTATGCATCACATATTTTGGATGTGCTATGTTTGATCTGAAATTGTTGTGCAAATTGTTGTCTAAAACCCTGTTTTGAGGGGTCAAAAACTCGGACGAGCTAGCAGAATATTCTGTTTTACGGGGTGAGGATACGGGTTCTGCTAGCTCGTCCGAGTTTTCGGCCGGCGAAATGTGAATACAGGGTCCTCTACTCGCGTTTTAAGGGGCGAAAATATACGGGACATGTTAGAAATGCTCTTACATTAGTTCGGAGAACGCATGTTTTGTTTTCTTATGAAAGCTAGTGTTGCTATACGCCATCGGCAAGAAGAGATAAAGGAAGTCGTGCCTGGTACTTCTGTAAACTACAAGAAAACTGATCTGGGGATGATTTTGCGTTGATATATTGGTTTAATAGACATTTATGGTTGATAATTTAGTCTACGGACTTCACCATCACCAGGTACAGCTACAAGGCAGCCGCTTCACATTTCTCTAATCCGAGTCAAAGCCAGCTCTGAAACCATCCGAGGCGGCAGCTGTTCTTGAAATTGAAACAACATTTCATTATTCTCAAATGAGATATGTAAACCGAGCATTCGTTGATTTGGACTTGGATCTCTCATACTTCTTTATACGCGAACCGACAAAATAGATAGTGGTTTGCGCTGAAAATATTGTTCTGTTTTTTTGATGAAGACGTACATGCTACATATGATTCGATACGAAAACCTGTCGAAACTGGTATCAGCGAGAACCTGCCTGGGAGGAAGATTTCGATACCCTAGCATGAACAATGCTTTAATTCCTCTCCAGTTTCCGCTACAAAAGAGGGCATGAATCTTTCAAAGGGGTGAACTTTCTTTCAGCCCTTTTGCACATTATTGAGTACAGTCTCCGTGCGTAAAGAATAGTGGCGTGTGTGTGTGTGAACATGCATGGCGTTATCGTTTTATTTTTCTCTTGTGCAGTAAAGACATTAGAGGAACACTTTCCAGAGTTCTGTTTTTTCGGTCTCGACAGCGCCCCACTTACGGGACCGCGTATATATACGTGTGCATGTGCATTTATTTGGGTATCACTGGAAAGAGGCGTTCACATCTTGCAAATTGGCCATCAGACCGGCCCATTCATAAACCCCAAGTACTCTTTCCATAGATGCATACACCCACCGTTTTAAAGTATAAGATGTTTCAAAATGAGCTTCACTCATCTTTTTGTTCCGAACCTAAACACTAAAAGTCATCTAGGTATAAGGCTAAAAATCTTATAATCTGGACACAGAAAGTACGTGAGAAGAAACAAAAATCGTTCAACTTTTAAAAGTTTAGTCAAAAAAGACCTAATTAAATTCAAAGCTGTAACTAAAACCTTACTACCGTACTTTTGTTTTGCTTGTACTAGACATCCCTGCGCTAAATTTGGCCATATCAAAGGGAAATCTAACTAAATCAAAACGAGAGTGTCCCACAGCTAAGTTTGCGATAAGGAAAGCAGGAGGGACACCAGCATGTTCCACGAGGACTTGAACTCAAATGGTGTGTCCACGTCTATCCCCCATCAAACGGTGCCGCTGGTGCGAGAAGAAACAAATGATGAGACTGAATTATCAAAATGAAGGTCTCTAAGCTAAGGTAGACATAGAAAACTCGTGGACAACTCGGAACCCATGTGTTCACAATTAGAGATATTGAAACGTTCTTAGTCATATAGCCACATAGTATCAGTTCTGTTATATAAAACACTTGATCTCTTGCTGGCTTGATAGAGAAATGGTAAATGTAGAAGTTTATTATTATTATTGAAGCTTGAGAGTACAGGCTGTACAGTAGTCAAGGGCCATGGCTAGCTGGCCGTTAAGCCGCCCATGTCGATGTAAATGAAATTCAGAATAGTCGGTGCTACAACATAAAAAAATAAACTGTGGTGTGCTACGACTTCGTGACACTCCATTAGACTTTCTTTAAAGAAAGCAGGCCAAATGCCGTCCACGGCTCCACGCACGCACTAGCACACAGGTCATTGTTTGTATCCTATGCATCACACACTTCATTAGTCTGTAGAAGTCATGTTTGTTTTTTTATGAAAGTACTGCTATGTCATCCGCAGGAAGACATATTTGATAATATCAGTGTCGTGCTTGGCACTTCTATAGCTACAAGAAAATAGATTAAGGGATATTTTGTGTTGACAAGTTGGCTTAGTTGACATTAGTAGTTGATAATTTAGTCTACTTACATCGTACCTGAGCTGCTTCAGGTTTCTCTCAGAGGCTCGCAGTCAAGGCAGCTCTGAAACCGTCCGCACGGTCCAAGGCAGTTACAAGGCTGTTCATGAATTAAACAAATACATCCTCGGTCTTAAAATAGATGTTGGAGATTTGTTTAGATTCATATGTACGTAGACGCGTCCTAGTGTATAAAATTATCAAATACACATCCTCCCTCTTGAAACTGTTCATGAAATTATCAAATACACATCCTCCCTCTTGAAATAGATGCTAGAGATTTGTCTAGATTCGCATGTACGTAAACAAGTTTTAGTGCATAAAATTTAGAAAAATGCCGTACATCTATTTCGAAACAAAGGAAGTATTTAATTTCCTCGTAGAAAATAAAATTGAGGATACATTGACTTTGTCCTCGATTCATGCTTCCTTATATGTGGCATGAAAGATGAAATGGCATTGGATTTTTATTTCTTTGCCTTCTTGGTCTGAAAACATGTATGCTATGTATGATTTTATACAAAAACTTGTCAATTCTGGTATTAGTGAGAACTACTGGTCCAGAGAAAGATTTTGATACCCTTGTTGTATGAACAATGCTTTATTTCCTCTCTTTTCCACTACTACAAAAAAGGGGCATGAATCTTTCAAAGGTGGTGTACACACAACAACACAGCACATAATTACTGAACTTTCTTTCTCCCCTTTTGGGCAACTGATGAGCTATATATCTATCTTTGCTTTAGCATGACCGGAAAACAAATTCCGAATAAAAAGTGGTGCAATTAGAGCTCTGCATGCACTGGCTTCAACTAGCCAGGAATCAGCTTTTGGGTGAATTATTCTCTTCTGCTTGGTTGCATTGGATTGGGTCCTTCATATGGACAAGGAACACCTTTTTCCCTGTAATGAGAGGAGCAGTCTCCCCTCCTCTCCTCCCCTAACCTTATCCCTTCCTTCTGCTTGGTCGCCGCCGCCCATATCCGGGCCGCTCCCGAGCCTCTCCCGCCGGAATAGCCGGCTGGAGGTGGCAGAGGAGCGGTGCCGGGGTAGTTCTAGGATTTAGGTTTTTTAGGTTAATTAGGTTTTGGCTTTATGCCTTAGGTTGGCGTCATGCCGGGAGGTGGCTGGAGTTTCTCTCCCCCGAGTCTTGCAGCCGTCGGTGGCGCTTCTTCCTCGCCGCGGAGCTCCGGTGGTCGGAGCTTTGGGCGCAGCGATGGAGCACTGCCTCTTCTTCAAATAAAGGGGCGTTTGGATCTAAGTGCCTTCTTGGGTGGCAGAGATTGCTGGCAGCGACGCCTCTCCCGGCCGGCCGTGGTGGCGAGGATTAGAGGGGTTGCGGCGTGGCGAGTGGTGTGTTGGCTTCTCTTCTAGCCGGCCGTGGAGGCGAGGGGAAGGGACCCTGCACCGACTCGTCCTCTGCTTCCTGGAGAAGGTACTGCCGATCTTTGGTTCATCGCCGTTGCATCTTCTATGGTTTTCTCTCCTCATCTCGGGTAGGAGCTCTGAGGAGGATACTCGTTTTCTACGCGCGGCGGAGATGGATTTTGGCTTATCGTTGTTGCTGTTCCAACTCGATCCCTCTCGTCCTGGGCGCTGTGGTTGCGACTGGAGGTCTGGGATCCATGGAGTAGTGTCGGCGATTGGCCGGTGGCTGCAAATGAGGATCATTCAGTGAGCCTGGCTTGGCCACTGATCTTTGATGCCCAAGATTGGCATCCGATGACGCAATGGAAGCGTCTAAGCAACCTCCAAGAATGGAAGCCCTCTTCTGATGGTGCGACGACGACATTCAGCGCTTCCCTCTTCCCAAGTGGTTTCGTCCCCAGCGAAGTTGGCGGTGGTTGGCGGCGACACGCATCTGTGAATCTGCGCAGTGAGATGCAGGGACCTAATTGCGTTCTCAAAAAAGTTTCTGAGGTCCTCTGTGTTTGTTTCCAGGACCTAGTTGTAATTTTTCTTTCATCTTGGGTCCTTGTTGTAATTTGTACCACTGCCACGTATCAATGCAGCCTCTAGGTCCTTCGGGACCTTTCTTGTTCAAAAAAAAATATGGATAAGGAGAAAATGCGGTGTCTGGACCAAATCTTTAGCCAATTAACCCGATTCTTCGATTGTACATTCACCTACTCACTGATTGATTGATTTGGTCCACTGATCCTACTATATCGTTAGGGTATTTGCTCCACTTGTAAGCATGTTAGGCACCGCAGATATGGATTTATACGTAAGTTGGACTGCTGGAGTGTATTACAGTAGAGGTTGTCCCACTTGGTCTTGGTATACTTTTCTGCAGACTTGGTTCATCTTGCAATCAAGTGATCATCTGCAAGTATGCTTAATTGACCCAGTTAAAATAAATTAAGGATCAAATTAGCGCAAGCAAGCTAATTTTAGGATCTCGATCGAGGGTGCAATTTCAAAGGATGTTTTCCGATGTATCTACTATAATTTGATACTTCCTCCGATCCATAATAAGTGTCTGTTATTTTGTACTAACCTTGTACTAGATGGATGACACTTATTATGAATCAAATGGAGTAAAAAATATTCTAAAGTATTTTGTGTACCAGCCTATCAAGTAAGCCATGTTTAGAGATAGCATTATATTTGGCGTAGCCTTGTAGAGGTGACGTTCGTTGAAAACAGGCTGGCAAACTATATATTGGAGAGTAGTGACTGTCGTCAGGAGGGCAGAAAAAGAAAAGTGAAAAGGGGAAGGAAAGATACGTGTCATCTAACATAAACAGGATGCATGCTTTTCAAAGCGATATGGAGCGTAGAACGTCATAACGAAATGATGCGATGTTCTGAAAGGGACGTGAGCATCAGCGGCTAAAGCTTGATCATTAAGCTAGCAGAGAAGAGGTTTCAGGGGACAAGCTCGCAGACTTAGTTCGTTCCGTGCAAGTAAATTGTAAATGTAGCAAAGCCTTTACATCTAGAAAACTAAATAGTAGCTTTAGATATCTTACCTTAAGATCAGTCGTGCGTTGAATGTGTCATCTGTGTGATTAGGCATTTGGAAACCGGAATAGCTGCAAAATGCATGGTCCTCACAAGAGGACCGAGATGATTTTTTTTTCGAAACGGGGAATGCTTCCCCGACCTCTGCATCAATAGATACACATAGTTCTTTTTATTGTATTGTTCACACGAGTTTAAAATTTTGCAATCATGGATCTGAGAGGGTAGAGACATGTGTCAACCATCGAAAAATAAATAGTATAAAAAAATATCCATTTTGTAACCTACCAGTAGCCTGAAAATAGAAATCCTAAGCAACCATAAACAAGAGGTTGCAACCAGCATCCATAGGCTCCCGCTGATCCTCGGGGAGCAACTAGGCCTATTGTTCAATCCAGTGCATTGCCATCCAAATAACCTGCAAAAAATTAGACCGTTCTGTTTGTTAAAAAATAACATTATTCCAAAATATCCAGATGGCCCAACATAAAGCTGAAAAGCAAATTTTTATTCTAGCTTTAACACTTCTATCAACCCCATTAAGCCAATTCCCAAACATATTAGTAATAATAGACAATGGAGTAATATTATATGCAAAAAAGATCATGTGCCAAATGATATGTGCAAAAGGACACGACAAAAACAGGTGTTCAACCAACTCCATTAAATCATAGAAACAACATTTTGGCATCCATTCCTTTGTATTTTTGCAAGGTTAACTTTTGTCAAGAGAACTCTATTCTTTTGGAACCACATATATTTTGACCCGCCGAAACTTAAGTTTGCATGGGCCAGCTTTCTTTTGACCCGCCGAAACTCATATCCAGGCTACCTATACCTCCGTATAGGTGTAATCGGTCGAGCTGGGAATACTCCATGTTCTTACCGGTTGATCCCACTTCTCGTTATCGTGATCTACATCTTTGCATTCCATGTTTTAAAATTTTATTGCTGCTATATAACTTTCGATTTCCGCCTCCCGTAGGCACGTGAGTATATGTGTATGGTGAGTATATGTCTAAGAGGATCATACAGGATTCGAGTGGGTTCATACGGTCTTCGAAACGAATCGGTATCAAGTTTTTATTACCAAAGTTTGAAAAAGGGGGGCACCGAAGCAAAACTGTTGTCCATATATAAGAATTTAACGGTGAACAAACCATTGGTAGTCAAATTCAACATGAATTTGTCCTGATCATCATTGAGGCGGATTCTCATTAACCTCCTACAGAGATGTAACCAACATGTCCATTTGCTATCGGTTAAACTTCTCGTAAAAGCAATATTAAGAGGCGTTTAATCAAGAAGACCTACCACTAAGAAATTTTTCTTTTGTGCAATATTATAAAGTGAAGGGTATTGGTGAGCAAGAGAATGCTCACCTAACCAAACATCTTTACAAAAATAAACACTTCCGTCATCTCCAACTGGCTATATGAGAAGAACAACTTCTTAACACACATTAGCCCTTTTCAAAAGGTTAGTGAGTGGGTATCAGTACGTGATGATACACTGCTAGGAAAAAGCTTATCAGTGGCGTATATTTTTCGACTTCTATAGCGCATATGGGATACGCCACTGTTATCACGCCACTAAACTATAATTTTGTCGCACATTTCAATATATGCCATGGAAGTCTTAAAGTTATATGTGCCACAGTTTTTTTTCAAATTTCAAAAAATGTGGGCTACATCTAAAACTTCTATGGCGCATATTATGCGCCACAGAATTTGTTTTTCAATTTTTGTTAAAAGAGCTGGCCAGATCTGGCCGGAGGTGGGGGTTACCGGAGGAGGGGGTCGCCGGAGGAGGAGGTAGCCGGAGGAGTAGGTAGCCTAAGGAGGAGGTCACCGGGGTGGTCTTCATCGTCGAAGGAGCTTACCGAGGTAGAGGAGGAGGAAGAGCTTACCGGGATGGAGGAGGAGGAGGGAGGAGCTCACCGGGTGGAATATGAGGAGGAGGAGGTAGGAGCTCACCGGGTAGAGGAGGAGGAAGAGGGAGGAGAAGGGGAGGAGAAGGAGAGAAGAAGTGGAGGGAGGAGAAGTATGGAGGAGAGGAAGAGGAGTAAAGGTGAAAAGAGAGGGAGAAGGGCGCCGACAGGATTCAAGTTTTGAATCCCGTCCAAGACTACTGTGGCACATATGGAAGATATGCGCCACAAAAGTTTCTCCCTCTTTTTTATTCTTTTACAGGAAAAAAACTTCTTTCTATCATAATTTTTTACTCTTTTAGAATTTGGGGAATCTGTAATTCTAGAACGACCTTTGGCAGTTGAATTCGAGCAGAAAATTTTGAGACGATCGTTTTGATGGATAAAACATTTTTTTTCTAACATCGTATGCAAAAGTTATGGCCGTTTTACCGTGCCATGACTTCTTTTTGCAAAATACATCGAAATTCATGTTTTTCAATTTTCAATTTAAATATACCCAAAATATGAAAATATCTTAAAGGAATTATTTTTCTGATGTTTTTATCATTTTCGTTTATTTTTTTACAAAACTTAAAAGACGATCCACTAGGGGATCTGTTTTTCCACATTCTGTGGCGCATACCTCTATATGCGCTATAGAAATATGTTGGTCAACTAAATTCTATGGTGGGGTCTCTCTTCACTTTCTGTGGCGCATATGGACATACGCGCCATCAAATTTAAACTTATGTGGCACATATGTCCATATGCGCCACAAAAGTTGCTCGCCTAGGCCTGGTGGCGGGTCCACCAAATTTCGGTGGCGCATTGTTTTCCTATATGCATGTAACATCCCAGCATTTAGGAACCAACGAAGGGTAGATTTAGGAATCTGTGAAATTGCATGCATTCATCTATAAAAATGTGGGTAGATTTTTCGCCAAATAAAAACCTAAAGTGATCAAAGTTTCTTTCATGCTTTGAGATCAGGTATAGTCTTGGAGGATGATTGTTATAAACTTTGATATGATCTTTGTGGATTAGTGTGTTTTGGGAAATGAAATTTGAATTTGAACTTGAGTGTTGGATTTATAATTCAAATGGATTTAGAATTATGTTTGAGTATTATAATTTAGTCAAGAGTTAATAATTAGTAGTTGAAACTTTAAATAAAGAACACAATTAAGAAAAAGAATATTCATTCCATAATTTTATTCAATAAATAAGTCAAAAAATGTAACTTATAAACATGATCAAGAATCTTTACAATAATAATGAAATAAAAGAAGAACCTTTATATAATGAGTAATAGTACAATCTTTATTACAAAAGAACAAAATAAAAATTACAAAAGAATAAAAGAAATATTACAAGTGACTATTCTATTAAAAAAAAGAAAACCTAAACTAAAGTCTTGAATCTTCAAGTCTGGTACCTGCAAAACAAACACAAACTAAAAGAAAGAAAGTGAAGGATTAAAAATGTTTTACTCTCAGAATTGACAGTGAGTTGCACTGTTCAAAATTTCATCATTGATTAATCTTTAAGGGGCAAATTTCACCAATATGAAAGAACTGAATCTTTCATAATTTAAGCCAGAAGTCAAATAACTCCAAACAGCAAGGAGGGGCAAGTTTCACCAGACAAGTAAGAGTAACCAGATAAAAGTAACTTTCATATCCAGAGCATATCCACAAGGTGCAGCAGACACACAAGCAGCACACACACCAAACTGCATGGTGTGTGCTGTCAGCACATCATCAAGAGGCCACACACACAAAACTAGTCAGCACAGCCGTGGGAGGCATCTCCAACACCATTCTCTGGTGCATACACACCAAGCACAGCAGCCCAGCTAAATCAAACCAAAGCCAAACCAGATCACACCAACCAAACCCTTGATCATCTCAGCAAGATGGTGACATAAGAAGGGGGTAGATCAGGTGGAGAGCAAGAACAAGATCAAGCCACCAGGACCAGGAGGTGGAGAGCTAGATCAAGGACAAGTCTAGGAGTTGGAAGTATCATGAGAAGCACCAGATCAAGCTAGCCACAAGATCAACAACTTGCAACCCTAACAACAACCAAGTGTGGTGAGTAGAAAAGACCATGGCATGAATTTCCTGTCTAAGCTAGACAAGCATACATGAGTTGTCTCATACTCAAATTCTCAGAAAAACACCCAAGTGGGGTGAATCCATCATTGAAGTTTTAAACACTAAAAGCAACCAGAAAACTATATAGATCCAACTAGGATCTCAGAACCACATCATTAATCCTAGATATTAAGATATATTCTAAATTCCAGAAATGAATATAGCCAAGATCTGAATTTCTAGGCACACCTCTTAAATAGGAGTAGCACCTTAGAATTTCATCCTATGGATCCATATAATTTATCAAGCCTACAAATAATTTTTCCCAAACTTTGACTCAGGAATCAGTAGCTGGTATCACTACCAGAACCAATCCATGAGTAACAATAAGAGAAGGGTCTTGTCCCTAAACCTCAGACCAACATGATAGGTCTTAGGGATTCAACGAAAGAAGTTTCTATTTATCTCTGATGGCAAACTAATCTTAAGACTTGAACAAAACCAAGCCAAGTAATAGAATCTAGTCTTGTGTGGCATATTAGAATGGTGTCACAAGAACAGTTTCTAAACTAAGCAGGTTAAGCATCCAATCTTCACAGATACAACCACAGCCAACTATAAATCATTTTCCTAATATTAATCACAAGAATCATAACCAGGAATATTCATATATATATCATCACTTTAAGAGACCATTTGATCTCAAACTATATATGAATCTACAAGCCAACAACTACATATACAGTGACTTTATCAGTCAAAAATCACTGCCAGTAACTAAGTAATGATAGTGGTGAGCTCTCAAACCACTAGAATTCCCAAGTAATGAATTCTAGAACAACCTGATCATCTGAACCATATCAAGTTAACCAATGGAATCAATCTGGTAAGCCACTAGCATCACCAAAGCTAATCATAAACTATAACCCACAGCAATCAACCACTCATCATGCTTAGGGATCATTAATACATGATCCAAATCATCAGATAATCAATCAATAGAGGGATATGAATCCTAAGAAGAACACAAACCCTAATCAGAACACAACCACTAGCCAAGGGTAGCCACTATCAATACGTAGCATAGGGTGGCCTAGCACAGAGGACACAAGGGGAAGAAGAACAACTTACTGATGAATGTTGCTGTGGGCGAGAAGAGGAAGCAGAGGTCGACGACGAGCACGACGGCATGGGGAGCACCCCCAAGGGGGCGCTACGACCCACACCACACCGAAGCGGCAACCATAGCCCCGCCTAAAGGTGAGGAACACCACCACAGCTCACGGCAGCAGCGACGGCGACATCACCAGCATCACCCCAAACCCTAGGGTTCGGGATGGAGCTAGTCTGGCCACAGGGGAGCTCCAGATCCAAATCGAATTGGACAGGAGGGTGGACCAGGGTCGACAACCGCCCTATACATCACGACAGCGTCCAGGAAGGTCCACGTCGGCGCGAATCGCCGACGGTGGCATCGCTGATCACAGGGTCAGGGAAGGAGAAGAAGAGAGGTGAGATCGAGAGAGAGACAAAGAGAGTTGGGCTGGTTGGGCCAGGACCCTTCGGGGTGTCGTTTTGACTCTGCCCTATTGGGCCACAAGGGCCCAATAAACCAACACACGTAGCCCATTTACATAAAGGCAATTTTCAATAATTAAGAAAAGACCAAAATGCCCCTGAATTTAAATAAATTCTAGAAAATAAAATAAAATTCCAAAAATTATAAATAAAATATTTTTTGGATTCACAATAATCCAAACTATCCAAATAAATTAAGAAATAAAATTTTAAACATAGAAATTTTATTAAGAATTATGTAATATATATATTCCTTCTGGAATTTAATAAAATTATTGAAATATGATAAAAATAAATAAAAATCACTTTCTTTATATATTAATATTTTAGTATTTTAGAAAAATACTAAACAAATATTTAATATCAATTTTTGGTATTTAAATGATAATTCTTGAAGGAATTATTAAATAAGAAAAATTTAAATAAAAGAAAAGAAAATAAAGAATGCAATATTCAATAAATGTTAATAATATACAGTTGTAAATTCTTTACTTATTAAAAGAGTTTTATAATTTAAAATAATTGGGGAAATACACACCAAACTAAATGATGCACTACATTAATTTGCATAATCATTTTGCTTCTTTAAATATTGTCCTTACCGGGCAATAGTGATGTTTTTGTAGACATAGAAGCTCAAGGTCCAGTGCAAGCATCAGACTTCACTACCTTGCAATCACAAGGCAAGTTCATCGCTTGCTCATGTCCTTTGAAGACTCTTTATCAAAGTATTTGCAAATTGTGTGTTGTCATCTATATTATAGAAAAAGAAAATGTTATTTTCTCAAGGTAATAAATCTTAGATATCATCCTAAGTGATGATATGATCGAGCAATAGAACTTAGGTTTCTAATTGCAATAATGATGAACAATTAGGGATTAATAACCTATGACATTAGTGATTCTAGCGCCGTATATTACGCGTTAACCATGAGATTTGGAATGGGACGGAGAAGTCAGCTGTATCCTTTTCCTCTTGTATGGAGGAAAGACGACCTTAACGTGACGTTGTGATTCCTTGTGCGGATCCAACATATGGTGGGCACTCTTACACCCCACACTTTTGGTGTCTAGATTATCCATGAATGGTGTTTAGGGATATAGTCCATATAAATGGTACTATTCCGGGCATCACCAGGTCATAGAGTCTTCGGGAACTCATCAGGGTTTTAGCCTGCCAGAAAGGGGGCTTAACGGAGGTGTGCCAGCCCCCAAGAATCGTGCAGACATATGAGGTCGCGGAGAGGGCAGTGATTGGCTTGGACCAACTACTGGGCCCCACATCATGGAATTGTGGACGGGAAAGTACGCCCGGTTGTGCAACAAGGAGTTAATCTCTCATGGGAAAAGTAACGAACCTCTGCAGAGTGTAAGAATTGTAACTTGTTACTCCCTGTTACGGTAAGGATCTACAAACGCGGCAGGAAAGGAACTCCATGAAAGTTCTGGTCAACCTGTGAAGGCTAATGGTCATAGATTTTCATAATAAAATCAATCTTTGAAGAAAGATTTACGAAAATTGCACAATTGCGGTGACCCAGCATACCACTTCATGATGTAGTACACTATAGTCGTTGACATAACACCAATGAAACACCGTTCACTAGTATTACATCCCTCAGAGTAGTACAACAGAAACATAGCAGGTCCAAGACATGACTATAGGTTACAACTCAACTCTTTACACAAGATCCAGAGAACACTCTAGGTTAAAGAGAGAGAAAGAAACTTCTTATGAATAAGAATCAAGAATAAATAACTCATAGCTACCATACTTATAAAACTAGTAGCTGAACTACTGGCTTGCATTGCTGCTATTGCAATACTCTACAGAAGTAGGTTCTATGGTTAGAAATTCTATTCTTATCTAATCAGCAACTTCGTCTTCACTTGAGTTGATGTATATGTTGACTTTCTTGACTTCCTTGAAGAGCTTTAGCTGTTGATGATGATTCCTGGAGCATCTCCTGATGTGGACGTCGTCTGTACTGGCCTTAGAACCTAGCAAGGGTTAAGAAGATACTTTGAGTACGAGCGTACTCAGCAAGTCCACTAGAAAAGGATTGTTTGATGCACTATATCTATAGCCACAGACCATAGGTCGTAGGCAATGCAAGTTTTCGTAGACACTTCTTCAAAGGTTGCTTTTTTTCTGAAAAACTATGTCCGTCAACCTTCATGGGTTTACTAGAACCTTCATGGGGTTCCTTTCCCGCCGAGTTCGCAGCTCCTTCCCGGAACAGGGAGTAACAAGTTACAGTTCTTACACTCTGTAGAGGTGCGTCACTTTTCCCATGAGAGACCTTAGGTTTTGTTGCACGGCTGGGAGTATGTTCCCATTCAATCTTACTTGGTTTGAGGCCCAACCTAAGATCCAAGCCAATCACTGCCTTCTCCGCGACCCTGCATGTCTCCTTGGTGTACACCATGCCCACCTTTTGAATTAAGGAAATGGTTTATACAGACCGTTCAAATGCCGGAACTATTGTGGGACGTTGAGGGCTCCCACCCATATGCTGCATATCCTCTACGAATTACCACAAATAATATGCACGCTACGAGTGATAACAACCACGACCCGCACATCCAGCTGCATGCGAGAGGGAAAAGATACAGCTGACTTCTCCGTCCCATTCCAAATCTCATGGTCAACGCGTAATATACGGCGCAAGAATCACTGGCGACATTGGTTGTTAAGTCCTAGGTAATATGTTCCTTTACCACCGGAACTCTTATAGTAGGTTATTACCTCATGGTAAATAACCTATAATCACATTATTATGAAAATAGTGTTTTCTGACCTTTTTCAAATGCAGGTGATGACAACACTGTATTTGCAAAATAATTTACAGAAAATAATCAAAGGACATGAGCAAGTGTGAACTTGCCTTTTGTGATTGCAAGATTATGCACTCATAGTTTTCGAGATGACATAAGATCCATCTGAAATCTGCATCATTGGTCCAGTAAGGACTAATGTTTAAAGAAGCAATATACAGTTATGCATAAGTAATGCTATGCATTTTTGTAAAACTCCCAAGTTGAATCCTCAATACTTTGAGTGAAGTGAATTCAAGTGATTCTTTTGAGAGTTGGGTTTATCTTCAAATTTTATTTTACAAGTAATGACCTTCATAAGGAACCTAAGTGTTAATAATCCAAAATATGTAAGTAAAGTATAAGATGATGTGATTAGGGTGAGTTGTCATGTGGTGATTATGATAAAAGTCCTTGGGATTGAGTTGTTAAAAGTTGAAGGACTTATTATAAGATTGTTATTTGAAGTGGCAAAAAGAATAACATTTGAAGAAAAGATTTCCTTTCTAAGGTTTAAACAATCATCATTGTTAATAGAACACGATCAATGTCTTTTGGTGTTTGATTTATTAGTTTGGACTTGGGATGCTTTATGTCTTAATTGAAATAGACCAAAGTTAACTATAAAAACATAAGTAGATTATTAGACATAATGTTTATAAGCTTTTGAGACTAAAGTTAACTTTAAAAGGTTAAGTAAACTTAAAATGTAATAAATTTTAATTCTTCCCAAGTTTTAGATTTATGATAGGTATAACTAAGGTGTGGAATTATTCAATTTCTATTTAAGTGAATGATTAGATTAAATTTGTTTTGCTATTATGAAAGGAATATGTATTTATTTAATGGAATCATAATTAGATGGTCTTAGTAATTTGTTAGAATTTAAAGTTATGTTAATAGTGGTTAAAATATAATGATTATTCACCATATTATATAAATGGGTGATACCCAATGTTTATTTAACAGGAGTTTTAATAACATTTTTAAAAGAATATTTTAAAGTTAAAAGTTATACTTAAGTTTGATTATGAATTTAAGTTATGGGTTTGGAATTAGTACTAAGACATTAGTTGCTCAAGGTTTTATAAGAATTGTGATTATTTCTTACTTAAGAATTGTTTTTAAAGAATTCACAAAATAGGTATTAGGTAAGGATTTATTATTTAAAATATTAAGGACTTTCCTAATAATATATTTAATATTTTTCTAGTGTAATATATTTATTCAAGACCTTAAAAATGAATTTTATTAATTTTTAAGTATTATATTTATTTTCATAAAATTCATCAAAGAATTAAGTGTCTTTAAATATTTACTTTATATTTTATTTTTAAAACTCTAAGTGAGTATTTTTATAAAATGATAGAGTTATTTTGATACACAAAAATGATTTTTTATTTATTTTTAGGGTTTTTGTTTTACTTTATAAATTTTAATTTCAAATTTAATGGTGTTAATAATTATTTTTTCTTTAAATTTATTTTAAACACTTAAAATTATATTTTTATTAGGTAGATATATTTTTGTGATCATCTTGATATATCATATATATTTTTAGGATTTTTCTATATTTTTCTAGGGTATAATTTATGTTCAGGGGTAGTTTGGTCATTTAGTGATTTGATAAATACTTTACTTCTTCTGTTTCAGGGCTTAAGGCGTACACGCTTTCCAAAGCAAAATTTGACCCAAAAAATTGAACAATAAAATTTTGATTATATTGTACATAATTATTACAGTTGGATTCGTATTGAAAAATACTTTCTAGTGATACTAGTTTTATACCAAAACTCTTTGCGTATTTAGAGTAATTCTTGGTCAAAGTAAAAACACGCAAAACGAGGACGCCTTAAGCCCTGAAATGGAGGGAGTATTTCTTATTTATTTTTCTTTGGAATTGGGCCAGGTTTACCAAAGGGGCCCATTTGGACCCAATTTGGCCCATATGGCTCAGGGTCAAACCCCACCCCGGTTCACCCCACACTCCACACACACACGCACACACACCCACAGACCTCATCCACTCCTTCCTCGCCCGCGTGTGAGGTCGCCGCCGCCAGCCACTCCAGCCTCCGCTGGCCGCCTCCTTCGCAGCCACTCGCCGGCCAAGCTCCGGCCTAACTGGTTGAGCCAGGGAAACCACACCCCAACCCACCCTATTTCTTCCTCATCTCACTCACGCTAACCCCTCTTTGCCATGCTCGATGCGCCGCCGTCGCTGTGCTGCCGGACGGCGTCCAACTCCGGCTCTGTTAAATCTCGATGAGGCCCTGGATCGCGCTCCTTCTTTGATCCCCCTGGTCTCAACATTGCTCTGCTTCTCCGTTCGCCCCCCCACGAAACCCTAGCCGTGTAGTTTCGGCAAGGTCACCGGCGCAGCTACTCTAATAATCACGCCCGGATGCTGCTTGTCCTTGGCTCCTTTATGGCTCCGTTGGGTTTTTACCGTCAGCTTTCCTGCCCGTCTCGGCCATGGTCGGCCGCATCTCGCGCTGTCTGCTGGGGCTGCTCTCTATGGTGATGAGGTATTACAGCAACGATTGTGACCTTCTCTATTCTCTGATGCCGGAGGGACGGCAGTGAATGCAACCCCGGTAGGGAATTTCCTAGCTATTTCAGTTATGATGTTATTCCTGCATTTTCTCCTACCTTGATCCAGGTAATTCTTGTGTGACCGACCCTCGAGTCGACGATTTACCTTATTTGGATGTTATGTGGTTACTTTTAGTAGTCTAATTAAGCCTGGAGATGACTTAGGTTGATAGTAATTACTCGATCTAGTTGGTTTTATTGGTCCTGTAGCTGATGTAGTGCTGGTTATTTGATGTTCCAATTTAGGCCTGGATTTAATTAAGTGGTTGATAGGGTTTTGGTATGGATGCTATGCATCAATAATTTGCAATGGATGATTCTGGAATAGTATTCTTACTGCAGTTTTACTCTAGTTAGTCAGTTTGTGAGGCTGTATGATTTAGCTATTAGTGGTATTGTAGTAATTTCCAGTGCACCATACTTTAGTGAGTAATATTGTTTGTTGCTTTCATTTGGTGGTAAAATGGATATGGTTGGCTTGCTGCAGTAAATAGATGGCCACACATATCATGTTTGAATTTTCTTCTGTAAATATAAGTGTGGATATTAGACTTGAACTGGTTGTATCTTCAATATTTGCTTCCTGGAATTTATTACTGTGTTTGGTTTAGTTAAGCTTGGTGATAATGATCATGTATATATTGAGGTGTAGTAGTGTATGCTTTTAATAAGGATAGATACAACATACTTGATCTTGCTGTGTTGGGATGCTTCTTTATTTCCTGACTGTTGCTAATGAAATAAATACTAGCTCTGTACTGTCAACTATGACAGTACCAAGATGTGGTGTTCTGGTTACTGTATTATGAATATGTCTTGTGGGAATGTATAGGGTTAATTGATTATGCTCAGATTGATTTTAGTTTCTATTGGATTTGTGAGGAAATGATCTCATTGACTAGTATTGTGTATCAGGAATGGTTAGATTTTGTTCATGCTATGGATATGGTAGTGGAATTTATTGGTTGTTGTGGCAATCATCAACTTAAGAGCCTTGATATTATTCTAAATTAGATAGTCTTCTTGTAAGAATCCTTCCTAAAGTTAAGTGGCTTGTTCCCAACCATCTGTTATAATCTTATGTTTATGGATTCTGGGATGGTATGGTTTGAGTAAGTGGCTCATATCTGATGTAGAACCCTACTGTGGTGATTCTACCCTGGAGTGTGCACAGTAATAGTCTGAACACATGATCTACTACTGAATTTTATTGCTTGCCAAAATTCCTTTAAGGATGTCCCTGACCTGTAGTTGTGTGGAGGCTGCACTTGATAGGGATCTCGTTCAGATGCTGTTGCATCTAGATATCCTGCTCACCTCTCCTTTTACTACTTTATCCACTTTAGCAGCCATAGCCTGGCCTTCTCCACCTTGTCCTTGCCATTGGATGGTTCCTTGCAGCAACCATGGTGTAGTGATGTGGTGGTGATCTAGGCTAGTGTCTTGGTTGGTGAGATATGGATTGGCTGTGATGAGTTCTAAAGAGGAATGAGTTCTTGAATTTTTTGGTGTAGTGATAGAATGGATCAGGATGTGTTGGTCTTGTGGTCTGCAAGCTAAGAATGGATTACTGTTTTGGCTAGCTGTTGTGGCTATTCTCTTATACTACCACTACTATTGCTGCTTCTACTGCTGTGTCGACAGCACAACATTATGCATGGTTGTGTGAGCAGCTTGTCTGCTTACCTCCAGTGAGTGGATCAGATCAAGTAATTTGGCTGTTACTCCTACTTCTTTACTATGTCCTTATTTGGTGTAACTTGCCTCTTGGCCAATGATATTGTACTGAGGCTTCACATCTGATAAGAATAGATGCTCTATTTGGTGAAACTTTCCCCTGCCTATGATGCATAAGCCTAGGGCAAAAATTCTGGATAAGAACAGATTTTACATTGGCCCCTTTTTATTTAATACTACTCAATGATGAGGCAAAGCAATGCATTACATTGCTAAAACCTGAGAGTACCATAACCCCCATAACCCCCTGTGTTTTCTATTTCTTTTGCTTGTTGCTTTCTTGCAGGGATCAAGACTAAGGAGGATAAGAAGAGATGAAGAAAACAGGATACAAAAGTAGTTAGGAAAATAGTTTATGTTTTCTTTCTTTTCTTTCTTTTAACTATTATGGTAATTTCTTTTATGTTTAAATAATGTAAAGACATTGTATGGTTGTATCTTATTTAATAAAGTTATTTGTTTTATATTTCATTTGTAAAGACAATGTAATACTATATAATCTTAATAAAGCTTAATTTTTCTTTCTATTTGTAATCTAAATTATTGTAGTATTCATATCTTGTTTATAATTATGAACTCAGTTTTTTATTGTAAATCCTTTTTTTCCTTTTGTGTTTGAATTTCAATTATCTTGTATACTTAGATAATTGTAAATACTGTATCTTAAATATAAATAAGAGTTCACCTTTTATTTATTATTACAATTTACTTTCCAATTATTATTCCATTTCAAATTCTTTTAATATTCAGATCTTTCAAATTTAAATTCAAATTTTGAATTATCTTCCCTCGAAAGACAAAAGCACAATAGAGGTCATGTCGACATCCATCGCACATGTCCTGATGTTTCCATCAGAACAAGAGAGATCTCGATCGCTCTATAGCTTCTTTAGTTTTGCGCGAAAATTCCCCGGATTTTCTTATGCATGAATGCAATGCACAAACATGTGTCATGTCTATTTCGAGGTGCTAATCATGGGATGTTACAATAGTGCCAAGGACTGATAGTCCGAGGTGGTAGATAGAGCATCAAACTTCCTACCTTGCATATAATGAACTTGCCGGGTAATGCTGTTACTCATCCTTTCCTTTGATCCCTTGCTTAGACTCTGAGAATCCCGAAGATACTCCAATGTATGCAGCTGAGAGCCAAGAGGAGGTCTTCTATGAAGAGCCCAACCTGTATGGAGCCATAGAAGGGGAGGACTACGATATCGTCTACGGAGGAGAGTTCCAAGAGTCTGAATAATCATTATAGTTCTAGTATCCATTTGAGCCAAGCAACATGAACAATATATAGCAATAAGTTGTTGAGCTCAATTTGGAGTTTAAGTTTTAAATTTGAAACTTCCGCTGAAACACTTATATTTTTGTTTGTAAGATGAATCTTTTGGAAGTCTTGAACTTCTGGTATTGTAATAATAATAATGTGTGTATGTTTGTAATATGGATCCGCAATGTTTCTATTTTACCACTCTGAGGGATGTGATATTTACGGAACGGTGTTCTATGGATATCATGTCAACGACTATAGTGTACTACACATGCAGTGGTATGCTGGGTCATCACAGTTGGTATCAAAGAAAATTGCTTTGACCTTAGGTTGGAAACCTAGTAAAGGGTATTACTTGTAGGAGGGTGTAGAAACGATAAAGGATTCTCTAAAAAAATATAATATGTATTCAAATGAGAATATTCCGTTATATGTTTTAGTGCGATAATTCTTTGTTATGATGCAATATATTATTGGTTACTAATAAAAATATTTTTCTTATATACAGAACTATGGCACCAAAGTTTCCAAAACAGACTTGGGTAAGGAAAGAGGAGACTCTAGATGATTATCAAGGATCATTCACAGACCAACTTCTTCAACTTTTAAAGATTTTTAGTTGTCCAACTAGAATTCCGGTGAACACCATAACCTATTATGATGGTCGAATGTTATCCAAGTATCGTGTGAGTATCCAACTCCTAGAGGAGCTTGGATTATATCACGATCTACCTATAGGTGAAGGTAGGAGTCACTTAGCAGCCTATCATGTTGCTGTTGTGGAGGCGATAGCTAATATCCGGGAGCATAAAGCCAAGGAGTTAGAATGTAGAACATTTTCTATGATACCTCATGATTCTATAGACTCGAAGCCTGTACCGAATCATCTTACTTTGGTTAAGAAGCATCCTAAGTTAGCTTCCAAGTTTATGGATAGATACCGAACACTCGTTGCGTCTTTTTATAAGATCCATCAAGTGATTGTTGAAGACAAAAATGACATGTTAGAGGATCTAAGTGATCCGGAAAGGAGGAAGCAGTTAGCATTCCAGTTGGAGAAGGAAGCGAGTAGTAGTACAAAACCTAACTTTAAGGATATACCTATAGATCCTGAATCTTTTATACCATATCCTTACTCACCAAGGCCTGAACCTATATATGATCCTACTGTGGATATGAGGTATGCAGTACCACAGGGTTCAGAGGATGGTTTTGATTAAGAACTTCCTATTGAGAATTCTGATGGTTGGAGAATGGGATCATATGAAGGATCTCATGAACACTAGATGTCTATAGATGGTTTTGACAGAAATGTTGGACAATCTAGCTAGATGGGTGCCAGAATTAACCCTAATAATAGTAGTAGAAATGCCATGTTCATAAATAATCAGGATGAAGAAGAAGATCCCGAGGAGAGAGTGTTTGAATCATCAACATCTTCTCCAAACCCAGGGAATATACATTATCTAGTGTTTAACTATCTTGCCCAAAGGAGCACCTGGGGACCAGCAGGATCTGCGTATTCTGTTGATGAATCAAGGAATGAAGCTCGGGAGATGCAAACAGGAGATAATGTTGAATATGTTTCTAAAGACTTTTCAGCTGAGCTGGAGGGAGTCAATGCGCTCACGTTGAGTAATGACTCAAGTCCTGAGACTTCAGATACTGAGTATATTCCTTCTGGAAGGCCATTTGTTCCACAAACTATGCGACGAACGTCATGTCATCACGGTTGGACATAAGGCATGTATGATGAGCGTAGTTACTACTAGAAGTAGGCAACTATTTAGAGATATCGAGTACCATGTATTGTAATCCAAGAAATAAGGTAGCTAGATAAATAAGGTAGTGTTGTGATTATACCCATATGGTATATGTTGTAATGACTTTGTATTACTATGATATTGTAATGTATAATATGTGAAATGCCTATTTGGATTTCATTTGGATTTTCATTGTGTGACTAGTTCTGTGCATAAAGTCGAGCTCAGAACACATGTGCATGATGTAATTATGAGTAATTGCTTTATGTGCAGGACTAGTGGATCATGGATACGGGTGTAGAAACCGAATCTGAGCAGTAGCGGATGGAACGTGAGGCCAAGGAGAAGGCCGATGTAGATGCAGCAAATCAGGGAACGTTACCACCACCACCAATGAGGTTGTTAATGGAGCATAACGTTATGTAGTGTATGCAAATGATGCAAGAGATCCAGAACAAGTTCATGGAGGTGTTGCTGGGACGAGCAAATCAGAGGGTACCTGAAGGTGGAGGAGTGAGTCTTTCTGACTTCCAGAATGCAAGGCCGTTACCTTTTGCATTAGCTCCTAAACCAATGGATGCAGAAGATTGGCTAGCAGATACAGAACGAAAGCTGAAGACTGTAGGTTGCAATGATGAGGAGAAATTGAGGTATGCAACTCATCTTCTGACTGGACCTGCAGCATCAGGGTGGGAGAATCAGTCGGCCATGCAACAGCCAGGAAGGGAGTATACCTGGGAGGATTTCAAGCAGAGATTCCGTGAATATCATGTTCCGGAGAGTGTTATGGTATTAAAATGGAGAGAATTTGAGGAGCTGCAGCAGGGATATACTAGTGTTATGAAGTATATCCGGGAGTTTAGTCAACTGTCTCGATATGTTGAGGAAGAAGTTAATACGGAGGAAAAGAGGAAGAAGCGTTTTGCGGTGACCCAGCATACCACTGCATGTGTAGTACACTATAGTCGTTGACATGACATCCACAGAACACCGTTCCGTAAATATCACATCCCTCAGAGTGGTACAACAGAAACATTGCGGGTCCATATTACAAAAGTACACACATTATTATTACAATACCGGAAGTTCAAGACTTCCAAAAGATCCAACTTACAAACCAAAATATAAAGTGTTCAATGGAAATTTAAAAGTAACAACTCCGACTAGGAGTGGGGCTCAACAGCTTATTCAATAGAGTTCATGCTGCTCGGCTCCGTTAGTTACTACTAACTAGACACTTAAGTGGACTCGTTCTCATCGACACCGTAGCGGATCTCGTAACCCACTCCTTTAACTCCTCCGGACAGATCAGGTTCCTCGTAGAACACATCTTCTTGGCATTCAGCTGCATACATTGGCACGTCTTCGGGATCCTCAGAGTCTAAGCAAGGGATCAAAGGAAAGAATGAGTAACAGCGTTACCCAACAAGTTCATTATATGCAAGGTGGGAAGTTTGATGCTCTAATTACCACCTCGGATGATAAATCCTTGGCGCTATGCAGTGTTTTGTAAATCTTTCTTCAAAGATTGATTTTATTATGAAAAACTATGACCATCAGCCTTCACAGGTTGACCATAACTTTCATGGAGTTCCTTTCCTGCCGCGTTCGTAGCTCCTTCCCGGAACAGGGAGTAACAAGTTATAGTTCTTACACTCTGCAGAGGTCCGTTACTTTACCCATGAGAGATCAAC